>JAVRKA010000053.1:0-630177 GCA_034508555.1 Venustoraphidia nigricollis | reverse complement strand
ACATAACTTACGTGAAAAAAACAATGTTTCGATAAAATCTGGCGACTTCATGGTCCTGTGACAAATGAACATGAGAGTTTAAGTTCATTTATTGGCTGGAAACGTTTATCTATACTAATATTACAAACAGGTGAATTTTGTTTGTAGGGGTTTATCTCTAAAACTACTGAACCGATTCTAAAAATTATTTCACTAATAAAAAGTTGCACTATACCTGTGGAGGGGGTTATAAAGAAGAAGGTAATCCGCCATTTTGTGGTGACGACCATATTGTATTCAGAACCAAAGGTGTGTGCAAAATTTTAGCTTAATCGAACAGCTGAAAGTGGGTCAAATTCAACTTGTAAGATTCGATTACAAACCGACAGACAGACATCGGGACAGATGAAACTAAATAAAAACTTGTAATAAAATGGCAAAGACGAAACACAACACGAGAAAGATGTCTAATACAGAATAACACAATAAATCAATTAATCAGGTCGTCAGAAACAACATAAAATCAACCAATAGACAGACCGAGACGGACTGCGATTCAGTACATCTTTTTTATTATGTGTAATCGAATGCACGATATATCGCAAATTAAACTAAATTTTAACACCAAACATTCCTTGTTTACTAATTAATCAATCGGTAATATTTTCAAATTATATCGAATATTACACCGTAAGGGCAGGAATTTCAATTTTCTGGCCGTATGGTATATACTATTTTTATTTATACCCGGTCGAAAGTGCGAACTTTCGTATCAGTGTGCATGAAAAAACTGTTTCGGCCCGCAATTACAGACGGCATGAGAGTAATTCCAGCAGTGCATAAATCTTACGATTTCTGCTTTAACTCTTTGAACTCCTAATTTTTTTTAATTACCTATCATTACCTTAATTAATTTACAAAAAAGACATAATATGTATTTTGCGTATTCGGAATATTCAGAATGAGCAAAAAATACATTTGATAATTTAAATTATTTTTAAAAATTGCGTTACTGTAATGTCGAATCTGACTCGACATAGGAGTTGGTGTAAGAAATATAACGTCGAGCCACACTGGACAAAGGAGTTCAAAGCAGAAAGAACGTACTTTCTGATTCGATTTCAGATCAGAAAGTCAGACATTTCTGATTTGTTGTTGTGACACGTTGCAATTACATGCATATCGTCTGTATAGGTGGGTCTAAACAGTTGTGTCATGCGCACTGATACGTGAGACGGTGAGACTGGCGACTTTGTCAAGTCACATGTTGGCCCATAGATGTCTATGTGTGCGCCTGTAAGTAGCTACCTGCTGTTATAGTGATATCATCAGATGCATGTGGTCATTACGTATATAACCTCAACATTGCTCACTTCAAAGTAAGTAGTTTTTTTAAATATTGGTGAAAGTGCGTACTTTCAGCATGGTATGAAGAAAAATAGTAAACACCACACGAGCAGAAAGCTGAAAGTCCTGCACTGAGCCACATGATGCCCGAAGCGAAGTCGAGGGCATCATAATAATAATAATATTTATTCAATCCAATTGACATACAAGATGTATGGATAACGTCTGTACATAAAATAGCATTACTTAAAAAAATCATTTAAAGAATAGTGACATTCATTTTCTAGTCTGGTAGACATTTTCTTTTTAAATTGCTTTATAGGCAGATGTCTAACTTTAGGAGGAATAGAAATATAAATTTTTATAAGTGAATTAATGACACCTTTATTTACCACTGTTAAGTTCGTGAGCATTGTTTTAAAGCTGTCCTTGTGTCTGGTATCATGGGAGTGATCAAACTTATAGTTGTTAAGCTGGGATTCGTTTTGTTTTACAAATACCGTATACTCGTAGATAGATATAAATGTCCGTTAAAGTCGCGCAGTGCAGGCAATCCAACTTTCGGCTATTGTGATGTAATATACTATTTCATTTCAGTTAAACTGTTAAACCAATTTTCAATTGAGCCTTAAGATATCGAGCAATAATAATTGCGTGAGGATATTATAGCAAGAACAGGAGAACGTCAACGCAACACACAGACACACTAACACACACACAGATATTTACGTAGACAGGTTGTGTTGTACAGAGGTAAACCGCTATTATCCGCCCAATAAACACTCATCAATCATTTACATACTCTACGGTTGTGCATACGCACCGCACTGTTCCGCCACTGACGAGGGATTGTACATAAGCGGATATGTACTAAACGTAACTAAACGATCACAATACATAAACATCCATACATGACGCCGAGCGGCGCGGCGCGACGCGGTGAAATTCTCTAATCAAACAGTGACGGTACATTTACGAGACGCAAATTAGAGATGGGAAAAACGGGTTCTGAATATGTTACTGCAGTCTGCCACTGAGTTACCTAGTTCAGTTAATCATATCACGATCTGTATAGCATCAAGAATGCATAGCCAAAGATTTGATGCATGAGTCATTTGAGCTGACAGATGCATCAAAACAAGAACTGATAAGTGTAAAATGTGCTTCTGTGTGTTAAGTGTTTCACTGAGTTATGCGGATCCGTTGATCCGTCGGCTCAAAAAAAAGTGAGTCGGTTCTCACGGATCTTCTGTCGGAGTCTGCTCTTTGAACCGGTTCAGATCTGAGTTACGTTTACGAAAAAAATTGTCCGCAAACTTTTCTCGAAAAAATTAATTCTTGCACCGGTGCAATATATTATAACTTTTTGCATACAACCCCTAGAAGGCTTAAACGTAAACTGTCAATCGACATTAACATCAAAGATATAACATTTTTCCGAAACATGAGTAAGTGCATCAACTGCGGGTGAGTAAAGAACAGCCACGATATGATTTGACTGTAAGTTCTTTTTAGTGATGAGCAAAACAAGACCAAGACTGGGTCAGTCTTGGTCTTGTTCTTGCTTATTCGGTCTTGGTCTTGGTCTTGCTCAATTACTTCTAGTCTTGGTATTGGTTTTGGTCTTGCTTATATAGTCTTGGTCTTGGTCTTGCATATATAGTTCGGTCTTGGTCTTGTTCTTGTTTATATAGTTTTGGTCTTAGTCTTGCTTATATAATCTCGGTCTTGGTCTTGGTCTTGCGTATTAAGTCTTGGTCTTGCTCATTTGACCTTTTTAATAATTTTTTTAAACACTATCATTATAAAGACCTTTAAAGGTGTAAATTATAAATAACTCATAACTAATAATTAACTAATATTTAATTTATTTTATTTACACTCTATAATCATCCTAGATGACTAGAAAATTTTTTAGAGACGAAGTAAATAATTGCCAATTTTTCTTGTTCAAACAGAGAAAAAACTACACTTACACTAACCGAAATACAATTAAATTTACGCCCAAAAGTCAGTAAGAAGACATAACACGAGCAAAATTTATGGAATTTATATTATTTAGCAATAGTCTAGCGTTTTGGTCTTGGTCTTGCATACTCGGTTTTGGTCTTGTTCTCGTTTGTTCGGTCTTGGTCGTGCATACTCGGTCTTGGTATTGGTCTTGCATACTCGGTCTTGGTCTTGGTAACGTAAACAGAGTCTTGGTCTTGGTCTTGCTTTTTTGCAAGACCAAGACCAAGACCAATTTTGCTCATCACTAGTTCTTTTCTAGGAGTAAGTAATATTGATGCATTTTAATGTTTTTTATTCAAAAAGGAGTATCTCTACAGCCTATGAATGAAGAAACGCGGTGCCACTGGCAAAGTCGACAATGAGTTTATTGAACAGCCCAGCGCCCTCGTAAGCTGATTCTGTCGGAGAAACTTAACGGGTTGAAGGTGTAAGCACAACACATGAGTGTTATAGGGGGCGGCAGGAGACGAGGACGGGTGACACACGGGGGTTGGCTGTATTACACGCAAGGAAAGCTCAAGTTTACAATAACTTGTTTGACACCCTGCATTATACTTAAAGGGGTGAGATATATACACACAATGTACACATGCTAGTTATATCTTCACAGTATCAACTACAACTTCCAAGATTACTTCACTTACTTAACCAACTATCGTAACTCATATTAACCAATATCTACATAATATAATACAGCCGCTTGTAAAATAATGTTTAATGTTTTCTGGTCAAAGAAAAATTTATACGATAGTTTAAGGTAGTTGTCGTGGTTAAGGCACACCGTCAGAAAATTCTTAATTTTTGTATACTTATTAAGGACATGATAATACAATTACCCTGAAAATTTGAAGTCGATCGACCGTATATAATCAGAGATAAATTCAACTAAAAATTGGATAATTAACATTGATTGTATACGATCTCTGTAGTTCTGAACCAGTTTCTTATTTATGAAAAAAGAACTAACTGTCAGAAACTTCCCAAAAACTGACACTCTTTCAATGCATTTGTTATGAGTTAAAAAAAAAATAAGAAAAAAATATTGACCATCTAATTATTTATAAATAACGGTTTAAAGTTCAACAATTTATAGAAAATTATACATGCATATGAATACTGTATGGGTTACGTTTCCACGTTGCGTACAAATTATGGATCACTTAGCTACAAGCTAGTATACTTTTGTGGCGCGTATAATAACTTTTTGATAAAATTGTACCACGACAACTACCTTAATCACAGAAAATTGATATGACGAAAGAACGAATAGTCATTCCTCATTCCACTGAACACATACTAAATATGTTTACACATACTATAAGAGTACTAACTGAGCTATCATTTATTGAAGTTTAACTTCTTTCGCGACGTATCTGCTTGAAAAAAGTAAAAAATCGAGGGAAATCGAATCGACCCCTAAAGGGGAAGTTAGTTTGTCTCCTAAATTACATGAAACTGACAACGACTGAAGTTTATAGTATGTAAATATTATTAATTAGTTTGATATAACAAAAAATTGGGAATAATATTAAAAACTAAAGAATGTGAGCTTATGAGGGTGACGCTCATTATATTTTTTTTTTTGCTCTTCAGTAGTCCAAAGCAATAGATAAAAAGTCTTCATTTCTAATGACGTAATCATAATGATCAGATCTTTTAGATCTACATATATATTTTAGATTAAATCGGTACATATGCTTTTTTGAAAAAGCAGATATATCTCCTCAGACATATAGAAAAGGACTATCGCCTTGTAACAAACGATCACGAATAAGATCTCGAAGCTATGACAAAATCTAAGAACACTTTTGTATGTCCTAAATTTAAATAATATTTTACCACTCAAACTCACAAGTGGGGAATGGTACTAATTTAGGTCAAGTCATTTTTCAAAATTTTATATTTTTTCGTTTTGAAGTCCCTCAAGAGTCGACTCCAAAAAAGTTTGTAAGTCTTTAAGCAAGATACAAGTCAAACGGCTGAGCGGATCGAAACGAAATTTTGACAAGATATTTTCCACGTCAAAAGGAAAGGCCCTATTGTTTTGGGGGAAAATCGGCGCATGCGTAAAACGTTGTTTTTTTTTCCTTTTCAAAAACGATTTATTTAACTGTTTCCAAAAATCTCATTATTGTACGTCCACGTATACCAAATTTAGTCCTAATGAGTATGCACTACAAAATGGACGGACTAAAACTATAAGGGTTCCTAATATAGTTTCTAGTCAATCAGCAATATTACACAAATATAAAAAACTTACTTTTTTGTGCCGAAAAGGAATGGAACATTTGTAGCTTACCTGAAAAAGAAAAAAAATATTAGCAAATAGATACACATTTAAAAAAATAGAAAAAAGCTGAATCAAAATAGAAAGAACTTCGAAATGCCAGAATGGTCGAGGTCCTGAAAGTAGCATATAAAATGTTTAATTTTGGGATATACGTATTTAGTGGTTGATCGAAACCATAATTTACTTTCAGTGTGAAAGCATAGAATAATAGAGTACATCCATATATAGTGATAAGATAGTGTGGCGCACACTCTGAACGAGTTAAACTAGACGAGTTTGGGGTTGGGGGTGGTTTGTGTCGTTTATACACAGCGGGTAATACTATTGTACAAGAGCGTTTATATTAAAACCACATTTCATCCTAAACTGCTTTTAGGGGATTTGAATTTTCGCGCCGGTCAGGTGTCTTGTTGCCTGCCCGTTAATATTTCACAGTTCACAGTGCCATAGGCTTTGCTCCTCTTAGTGTACATATATACTGTAAGTACTTTCTGTACTTGAACATAGAACGTTTATAGAGAAACTTAGATATTATCTCTAGTCTAAAAGCGAAATCGCTTATTACGAAATCTTCGTAACATTTTCAGATAGATTTTTAAACGTTACCAGCGACCGGGTTCCGCTTCGCTCGGATGCAATTAAATATATAGATAAGACGCTTTATATTCTGTGATATTTCCTAAAATATTCATCTAAATTAAATGTTGTCAAGAGCAATTTTAGTTTAAATTAAATACTATAATAACTAATAAATTTATTTAAATAAGGATTAATACTAATTGACCAATTTTAAAAATCATAAAAATGGTTATCGTGAGTCAATCTTAAAAGATAGACATATGCTATCGAAGACTTTAGTGTTTAGTCACGTGTGTGTGATGTGTGTTTACTACAAGTCTGACATCACACCTCAAACCATCATGGCGAGCAGAGTTTTTTGACATATCAAAAAAAATTGGAATATTAAAATTGAAATAATGACTTAACCTCGTGTTTTGTGAATAGAAAATGATAATTTTTGATCTTTTATTCGATAAATTATCATATTCACATAATTTAATCATTTTTATAGAGTCAAACACCCTATCCTACCACATACAAAGAACAGCGAAACTCCCTAGAAAGACCTCACAGTTTCGAGTTTATTTAGATTTAAAGTTCACGAATGAAAGACAAGTCGATTATAAGTTTTAACCAATCACTTCCTCGCGTTGTTTCTTTCCACTGGAACAAAAAACGGACAGCTAAATCACTGGATGGCGAGTTGATTAAGCTGTTATTTATTTTAATTTGTTATAAGCGGTTTTGTCTTTAGGCCCACAGAGATATTATTGTTTAGAAGTTCTTTACTGCAGTGTAGGCTCTACCATATATTAGTGAAGATTTTAATGGTTTAATACTAAACTTAACTATAATTAGGGAAATCAGTGTTGTGTAAATGCCAGCGAATTATTATTGTACTTACAATATCAATATCAAAGTGTTATATTACGTAACAACTGCTTTTCATTTATAATTAATATATCGCTATTTAATTGCATATTAGAACAGCTATGCACTAATCGGAATATAAGCTATCTGGATGAGATAACAGTACAATAAAAACGATAGATGGTTATAGGACTCTTGATTTTAGTGAAAAACGTAATTTTCGTTCGAATGACTTCCGTTTAAAAAGATCTGAGTTACCCTCAGGACTCAGAAGTTTTACAACCAAAATACGAGTTCTGTTTTACACGGTACGAGAAGCATTCGCGACGTGAGGGTTCCGTATCGTTAATAAAAAATATGTTTGTCACATAGAATTAGAAACAATTATTTTTTTCTAAACAATATTCTACATGGATTTTATCAGTTCGTCATCTGCATACAGTATACACCCTTCAGTAATATACTCGTATATTATCATTAACAAACTAGTGTCGCCATAAAATTTGTAAGTTCGACCCCGTGAGACCGCTTTAAAAAAATTAAGGCTATATTTCAATTTTTAAACAATTCAGATAGTTTTTTTGATGGATTGGATTCATTTTAAACAGGTTTCGTGTGGTGATATGTTCAAATATACCTATATGGACCAAATTTTGTTAAAGCCAATTAACTCTTTCGAAAGTTACTGACCTCCAAAATTGGTGCTATCGCCAATAATGATACAGTCAAAGCCCTCTAAGTGCACAGCTCGGAACCGAGCCCATCCTTTAAGTGCACACTTCCCCTACGATCTTTTTCATCCCCACTCTTCTAACTCCTATAGCTATCTTTATTCAATCAGATGCTATAAACAATATCTCTAAAACTCTATGAATATGATGGAAATGGAAAGTTTGAAAATAGCGCGCTTACGGTCGCACGTGATTGGTCGCAGATTATTCGAAGTGGGGGCTGGGGAACGTGCACTTAGAGGGCGAGTTCGTGTGCAGTAAGAGAGCGTGTGCATTTAGAGAGCGTGCACTTAGAGGGCTTTGACTGTATATCAAACGAAGTTAGCATACATTTTTTCCTCATGAAGTATATGAATACTTCAGTTGTTTTAGCTTTAAAATGAACGCTCTTGACATGAACGAAGATAATATATTGCTCCTGATGAAATCCAATAACAAAATTGTACATAGTTTCAGTACTTCGCAATACAGCGCACCCCTTTCTCAAATATTCAATGCACATCACGTGATCATAATTATAATTGCAGCAATGATGTGACAGATCCGATGAGAGAGAAAGAAGAAGTGGGTGCATCTTGTCTATAGAGCTTACAGCTGGTGGCGTGCGACGTATTGGTTTGATTAATTAAACTTTCAACAAGAATTTGTTTATTGTATAAAAGTCGGCACAATAAGAATGTGTCGGTCTTGTGAAGCGTACAACAGCACAAAGTCGGTATACATCATATTTTGTTATGTAACTAAAGAGCATTCAATTGGCTAGAGTAGACACTAAAGGTAATATCAGACGGTTCACTCGGATTAATGTTCATTTGAGTGAATGTTCAATTTTGCTTCATTCCGCGTTCACACGACACAGACAGAATGATAGAGAAATGAACGTTCATCCAGTTTTTTCCTCGATGATGTCATCGAATGAAGTTGTGCGCCTTGAAATTAATTTGATTTGTAGTCATTTGATCGAAGAATTGACAAAAAAGAAGCAAAGTCTAAGTTTAAATCATTTATTAGAGATTTTATAGAATTTGTCCGTATTGTTCTGTCTTTGTATTCGTCGAATTTGTGGTTCCAAAGACATTGATAATTTTTGAAATTCTTCAAAAACAACAGCGTGTTTTGGTCGTTCCACTTAATACCATTTTGTCTTATACACAGACAGAATATATTCACTGTGCGGTGTCGTAGTCCCAAGTCCGTTCGCTACAAGACGCGAGACAAAATGGCCAAACCTGTATTCGTTCCAAGTCCAGACGTTTCATTTTTCGTTCATTCGGAGTGCGAATGAATGATGCCGAATGTAGATATCTAGCGTTGTTGGATCAGTTCATTAATGAATTCATTTGTCAATATCGTTTCATTTTGTGTTCAGACGTTTCACTTCGAGTGAAAGATGCTGAATGAAAGACAGAAATGAACCGTCTGATATCACCTTAAGGGTCGTTTCACACAAATGATTTTTTCGACGATTTTTTCATCGGACGGAAAAAATTCGTATGATAATAATTCAAACCTTTCAAACTACTAAGTCAAGTCAATTTTCCAATGCCAAGAACGAAGAGCGATTGTTTAATAAGTTTAATTATTAATCTCATGAGCATATTTTGCGATCTGAGGGATAAGTCACATTAACTATTCTGATTTATTCCTGTTTAGTCCAATTTGGATTATTCGAAGAGTTCTAGACTCGAGCACCAAACTCCTTCTATTATCGTACCGATAATTTGGCGACTCCGCTAAAGGCTCGGTACACGTTTAGTTTCGCTCAAACTGAACAAAAAGCTATACGGCCAACTTTAAAGCTGCACAGTTATGTAACCTCTCTCGATTTCAAAGCTCTCAGATATGCAATATGTAGCAGTGACTGGTACGTACGCAAACAGCCAACTGATGGCTGACGCTTGTTTTCCTCGCGCAGTGCTAATTACCCTTAAGCGTAATTAGAATTTGATTAATGACCAAAAACTGTTTCGCGCAGGCACACACATACACATAAAGCTGTCGTAAATGTTTGATTTCCTATATATTTCCATATTAGGAGGCGCAGTTGGCCAACTTTATATATGGAGCGTACAATTTTACCGAAAATAAAAATAATAACGAGTCATTCGAGCTGACCGGCTGGTTTAATTAATAAAAGGGTCAAAAATAATGACAATTGTAAAAAAAATTCAAATACTACTGTATAATTACGAAGAGAATAGTTAGAAATGACAAGAGAAAAGAACTGATGACTAATATCTTTTTTGCTACAGCCTGCATTTTCTCTGCATTTCGTTCTTTTTGTTTATCGACGAATTTGAGACAATTTCATTGAATCGCTCTTATTCGGATTTTAAAAATGAAACTAGAGATGTAGGTATTTTAAAATTTCTTGGTTTCCGGGCTTGTACGCGGTTGTTCATTGGTATTTCTACCTGACGTTTCGTCTACAACTGCGGTAGACTTTATCAAAGGCTATGTGGTAGCGGGCGTAGTGTCCTTCTAGGCTGCTTTCAGATTTACCTGTGAGCAGCCTAGAAGGACACTTCGCCCGTTACCACATAGCCTTTTATAATGTCTATCGCAGTTAAAGTCCACGATAACATTTTAAGGTTAACTCACAATAACCATTTTTATTATTTTCAAATTCAGTCTAAAATAATGCTTTAATTGCGAAAGTGTATAGTATTAAACCTTATTTAAATAAGTATGTTAGTCATCTTAAGTATTTAATTTAGACCGAAATGGTCATTGACACCATTCAATTTAGATTAACAGTGTTGGATCACTTTCACATAGTTTGTGCTGAGGCCCAGCGGTAAGAGGCGAGGTAGGCAGACATATTGTGAGCGTGACCTTCTTTAGCTCTGTCTCGCTCAAATCATCCGCACGTTTCAATTTTTGGGTGGTGCCACACTACGAGGTTAAAAGATACTATTGCGGTGCCGCTGTCAATTGATTACTCTAATTTTCGGAAATATTTTGAAGTTATAAAAAACTTTTCCGAAAAAGGAAGAGTTACTTTAGATTTGTGATGGAACAATTTTGTAAAATAAGTACGAATAAGGTCGTAGTGTGACATTGAAAACGTGTGGTTTTTTGGCACAATTAATGTCAACTTTTTTCTAGAAAATCATACATAAATAATAAAAGTAGTCCATTAGAGACCTAGATTTGTCCTTTATCTTCCTTATAGAGAAATAATTTTTGCAGAATGTTGACGAATAAGTCTACAATCAGTTGACAGCCGAAGGTCTATTTTTGGCTCAAATTCAGAGCCTTCCGACAGCCTTAACAGGTAATTTACAAATCCGAGTGAACCGGACCGGGTCATTAGTACAACATAATTTGTTTCATTTCTTCAACGGGGGGATGGCATGTGTTCTATGCTTCCGGCGCCATTGGCTGCAGCCCTGATGATGGGGACAGCTTTGCTTTAAGCATAATCGACGAAGCGTCACCAGTTACTTTTATTGATGTTTTCACGCGAAGAATATGATTTATAGCGTCTGAGGCTACTTCAAATTAATAAATATTATTATATGTCAACGGATATAATATAAATTGATGTAAACACAGCTGGTGACAAAAATGAACAATTTACATTTCACAGCATAAAATTAAAAATTATAAACTTGTCAAAGATATAACTTTAATATTATATAAGTTTATTAACTTTTAGCTACAAGCACTTTTACCTAAAAATATGTTTGATTTTTAACAAATGTGATAGGCAAAAAATTACTTAATGTACATGAAGTTAGCGGAAAACCTTCAACGGATCAAATGCCGAATAAGTGACGAATTTGCCGCATCATTATTTTTTTTTTAATTATTGTTCCGCCAACTTCATGTACCGTTAGCGCAATATCAAATTTTTTTAAATAATGGAGCGGCAAAATTTTAATTACCACGAATAATTAGTGGCAAAAAAGCGGCAAATTCTCCCCGCTTCAGTTTCCAGCTAGTATCAAATGTACTGTTAGTGCTTCGCTAACTTCATATTAAATTAGCAAAACATAATATTTTTTTTTAAATAATGAAGCGGCAAAATTTTAATTACCACGAATAATTAGAGAAAAAGTGGTAAATTCGTCTCCTATTCCGCATTTGACCTGTTAAACTTCATGCACATAATTACCTACCACATTTTAGTCGTATGGTGTTGCCGCATCATTAAAAAAATTCAGCAAATGTTTTTTAAAAATGGAACTGAATTCTATTGTAATTGACACATTGAAATGACACTATAGTTTGCGTAATTATTACCTTTATCGGCCGTACAAACTACCTATATTTTTTTCCAATACGTAAATGTCTCCATTAGCAAAAATATTGTAATAGCACCGGATTTGTTTAGCCACAAAATATTTGTTTCCGTTGATTTTGCCAGTAACAAAAATGATTCCGCTCTATTTACGTTTTTTCCATTCCAAAAAAAAAAACTTGTTACAAAACTGTTTTTATAAAATAATACTTTTATCGTTTCTCCGCTCTTCCGGTGAAACACAATTTTGAGGACAGTTTGGTATAACGATTAGAATGCTAGCCTTTAGATCAAACTGTCATGATTTCAAATCTCATTTCCGCTCATAAGTCTTTTGTGATATCGATTAATTTAATTCGATGTAATTAGCCGCTAATGGCAATAGTTACCAAGCGTCTATAATCTACACTTAAAAAAACGTATGAGCCCCACCCACATAAACTCACGAAGGAAGTGAAACTTCTTTAGCTGTTTGTGTTATTTGTTACTTTTATAACATGAAATCTCAAACTGATGTGTTATCCATTTTACGTTCCGGAAGTTTCTCTTATCGCCGATAAATCATCACAAAAAATTTCAAACAAATACGTCACTAAAGAAGATTAAGTTATTTATGTTTAATTAAAATATAAAATCAATTTATTTTTTAGTTTTCAATATTCGATGTCTTTGGGTCTTACAGGATGCGTCAAAGGAACGACGGATTTCTTATCATCATCCCTCGAGTATACTTTTCGCATATCGTAAGCATCTTCATCAGGATCCCCCGAATAATATTCAAGCACCGTTCTGTAGACAATATAATATCTGAGGATTTTGTATATTTTCATGGCTACTTTATTACTAACACGAACAAACAGATCGACAAAATATGCTCTTTTCTTTGCGATAACTTCTTCTAAAAACGACATAAGCGTTGCTGCGATACCCAACAACAAAATAGAACTGCAATTTGTAGTCGCGTTTTTCCTCTGAGATCCCCAAGTCATCTAACACAAAATGTCTCGATAATCAGTAAGTATATAAATTTATGTACAGAAAACCAAGAGCAATCAACATTATTTTGTAGTGCATCAATTTGATAAATGCAACTGACTACTTGTCTTGTTTATTTACGAATGCATTAACGTAATCTAAGAGCGAGATATTTACATGGCACAACAGCTGCATGTTTCTTAGAAGTAATACTGATAGAACTATTTATATAGGTATATCTACGTACCGTATGTGTACAATATATTTTATTTATAAACTCGACAGAGACAAGTTCGATAGTCATAAACTGTATTTCTTTGGCACGCTCTGTAGCCTAAACGACTTGAAGGATTTTAACACATGAAGTGTCGTTAGATTCGTCTTAATTGTCGGAGTGACACAGGGTAATAATAATAATGAATTTAATGTCCGTTTATCGACGTTATGTCATAACAGACGCCATTCGCATCATTACTATTTTCCATCTGCCACACCGTTATTCTGCTAAATTTTTTAAACTTCAATTTAATTAATAGCAATGGTCGAATGAAAGAATCATAGAAAATTAAGATAAAGTAAATTTTGTGAGTTTGACAGGTAATCGGTCTTGGCCTTGAATAAGGAACCATCTAGATATTTATCTGTAATTAAATGAGGGAAACCATGGAAAACTTCGACAGGATGGGCTGTACTAATTCTCGACGAGAGACAATAGATAAAAGTTCTGGCCAGATCTGCTCCCGCCGGGATTCGAACCCCGTATCCCCCGAATGCGAGTCTCGTGCTCTCACCACTACGCTACATCGCTCGGTGACAGGATATAATATTTAAATATAGCATTTGCGAATCAAAAAAGAGAAACGCAGTACGTTATTTTTTTACCAATTTAATTAATTTTTTGAACAAAGATATAGGGGAGATCCGCTATGAAACGGACATCTCACTTCAAATGTCGTTATATATTGTAGAGTATTTCGAAACTTCATGTTAATTACAGAATATAAAAGGGTAATTATTATGCTACAAAACTGTGGTCATATTAATAATTTCTAAATAATTTTGATTAAAAAAAAAAAATTATTAAAAAAATATTACATTTGTCCGTTTCAAAAAACCCGTGGATTGAAACGGACAGTCAGTGTTTTGAAAAGGACAATGCTATAAAAAACTATTAATTTTATAATTAACACAAAAATGAGTAATTTAACAACAGTTATTACAATAAAAATTGCGAACACCTTTGAGACCGCAACTTTCGTGCGCCCAGTTTTTACATATGTAACACTTTAGCCAGTCTATGTTGCTAGAATTATATTTACCCTGACAATATACACAACTGTCCTGCAGACTGCTGTCGTTTCCTTTATTGTTTCCCTTGCATTTGGTTTCCTTTTTTTTCATTTTTTCCTTATTCTCCTCGTTAATAGTTTTAGGTTTCTCTTTTTTAGGATAATAATTTAGAGGAATATCATCGTCCGTTTCAATGCATCAATTTATGTCCACTTCAATGCATTTGTGGATTTTACTTCAGAATGTTGAAAAAATGTGAACAATAATTATTTATAAGAAATCTACCAACACAGATTGCTTCTACATATTACTACCAAAAAAGATATGTAACCATAAAATATCAATTCGTAATACGTTACCTATGCCATGATTCACTATTTTGGTTGAAAATTTACTTTTCACTTAGAAAAACTTCTTTCACTAATGATACCTACGTCATCAACTGAACTGAGCTGTCAATGCGGTGGAGACATGCAATGGACACAGTGTTCCCAACAGACAATCTTAGATCTTACCATCATGCACAGTATATGAACTGCAGTTATTGTCCGTTTCATAACCCGTCCGTTTCATAGCGGATCTCCCCTACATAAGACACTTCACCGAGCTGGGTAGAGTAATGGTGACAGCACTAGACTCGCATTCGGGAGGTCCGGGTTCAATTTCCGGCGGAGGCAGATGTGGCTGGAACTTTTTCCTACTGCCTCTCGCCGAGAAACGGTAATTCCTGTACCGGTCATCTTGTTGAGGTTTTCCATGGTTTCCCTCAATTAACTCCAGATAAATATCGAGATGGTTCCTTATTCGAGGCCAT
The DNA here is from genome assembly GCA_034508555.1 of Venustoraphidia nigricollis. Taxonomy (NCBI): domain Eukaryota; kingdom Metazoa; phylum Arthropoda; class Insecta; order Raphidioptera; family Raphidiidae; genus Venustoraphidia; species Venustoraphidia nigricollis. The sequence goes on along the minus strand of JAVRKA010000053.1, from coordinate 615,061 downwards.
GGCCGATTGCGTATCAAACTACTAGTTCAAAAATTACCTATCTTATTCTAATTTCCTATAATTCCTTCATTCGCCTGCTATTACATAACTTGAAGTTTAAAAAAATATGTAGAAAATAACGGGAAGTGGCAAATAGAAAATAGTAATGGTGCGAATGGCGTCTGTTATCACATAAAGTCGAGAAACGGACGTTAAGGCTGTCGGAACGCTCTGAATTTTGTTTGTGCTGAGACCCAGCGGTAAGGGGCGAGATAGGCAAAAGACATATTGTGGGTGTGACCTTCTTGAGCTCTGTCTCGCTCAAATCATCCGCACGTTTCAATTTTTGCCTGGTGCCAACTACGAGACTAAAAAATGTTATTGCAAGGGTGCCGCTGTCAACTGATTACTCTAATTTTTGGAAATATTTTGAAGATTTAAAAAACTTTTCCGAAAAGGGAAGAGTCACTTTAGGTTTGTGATGGAACAGTTTTGTGAAATAAGTACGAATAAGGTCATAGTTTGACATTGAAAACGTGTGTTTTCTTAGCACAATTAATGCCAAATTTTTTCTAATAAATCGTACATAAATTACAAAAGTAGTCCATTAAAGACCTAGATTTGTCTTTTATCTTCCTTATAGAGAAAGAATTTTTGCAGAATGTTGACGAATAAGTCTACAATCGGTTGACAGCCGAAGCTCTATTTTTGGCTTAAATTCAGAGCGTTCCGACAGCCTTAAACGCATTATTATTATTATTACATAAGACACTTCTAAAATCTTGGAAGTAGGATTAATGCATATAATTCTAGTCATATTACCTTTGATATTCCACAATCCTTTATACAAAAAAAATTATTCATTTTGGTGAAATTAAATACAATATAGACAAGGTAGTTTGAAGTGCAAGTAAGCGTTATGACCAAAAGTTTGTTGTTTATAACTGAGTCTTATGTAATTAAGTACAAAGCTCCTCTAAAGCACAACACCATGTCCCACTATACTAGCACCATTCTACGTATCAACGTACTTGTATGTATATAATTATTGTTATTATAATAAGCTTAGCTAGAGCAAATGCTCGCTTTACAACGATGTACATAAGTAGATGTGTTTATATAGAATGATCTCAAACTTGGTCTAGAGATAAATTAAAAAATAAATACTGTTCGAAAAGTTGTTTGGTTTGGGAAGGATCATCGATTAAACATAAAAAGAACCCACAGGGGATGGGGGTTCTTTTTGTGCGGGGGTGTTTTATTTTTTTTATTTTTAATCGATGATCCTTCCCAAACCAAACAACTTTTACCTCTTGTAATTTTCTGTGCATGGTCGTTGTTTAGGCATAAAAATTTAATGGAGTTTCGGGAAACCGATTTTGGACATGCATTTTAGGGTTGAGGGAGGCATCGGATAAAAAATTGTTTCAGACAAATGTTGCATATTTTTTATCGAAAAATCATGATTTGTGATAAAAAAATAGGGGTTCCTATTAAAAATGTCAAAGTCACCCTCATCCCTGCGCAGGGGTTGAAGATGAGGGGTGGTATTTGTCTCCAAACGATGTCCCCCTTCAAACTGAACGACTTTTGTCTGAAACTTTTTTGGATATCATCAATAGTTTAAGTGCTATTGCTCTGTAACACTTTAAGTGCCACACCTCAATTTATTTACATATAAAAACTCTGCCCAGAAAAGTGTAAAGAATAACGTTAAAAATTGTTGTGGAAAATTTCTCATTTTTATCTTAAATAAACACCTCAAAATTCCTAAAAATAGCATATATGAGAATTGACAAAAAACAAAGACTGCGGTCACACATCAAAACTTTAATGCATCCGCTCAAAAATTCATCGGATAATTTTGACTGTAGCACTTGTAGAATTTTACATCCTGTATGGTGCAGAAACTTTCACTTAATAGCTTAGTCTTATAACATAACTACTAACTAAGCGCATAACTGACACCAATGGAAATAGGCACCAGGTGTTATGTGACTGGGAATTTCATATATTTACCACATATCTAGCATAGGACATTCACAACAATGGCACAATAGTATTTTTGCACTACTTCCTATAAAATAGCTGTTATAATAGGCATTACGTACAAAATAAAAACAAAACTAGTCACACTATTCCAATTTCATAGTAAATGTTTTTTTTTAGTGTATTTGGCATAATACCTATGGCACATAAACTATTGGCGTTGTCGGTCGAATGGCGGTACCTAGAGGTCGGACCAACATTTCTAGAGGTTTCATATCATTCCAGGCAACTTGAAACCATTTTTAAAATGTGTGTGTGCGGATAATAACTTTCGAAGGAGTTAATTGATTTTAACGAAATTTGGCCCACATGTTGGAAACCATCACCGCCATTTTAAGGGGTTTATTTAGGGGTTAAAATGTTCTGGGGTCCAAAAACATCGAAAAAATTGTCGGATTTAATTCAAAATTGAAATTTAACCCTTATTAGTACATAAAATTGGTTCGACAGGACCAGACTTATAAATATTATGAAAACATTTTTGCGGATAGGGAATTATACTTACTAAAGGCTGTATATAATTTTATGCAGATGATGAATTGATAAAACAGGAACGAAATATTCAAATTTCAAAAATATATTATTTTAAGGGGTGTACTAGGGGGTTAAATTTTTTATTGCCTGTAAATACACTGTATTGTCTATTGTCGACAGGGTTTTGGCACTGCGATCCGACTTTTTTTATAATCTGCTATTAGAACTAACGTTTATTCAAAAGTGAACTGTCAAAAATTTGGAAAATAAAATCTATTTTATAGGAGGTACGTTAAAAAAATATCATATATATATATCGTGTGTAATGATACTTACACGTGTGTCTGTTAAAACTCGCTGACGTTTTAAATTAAGATAAATTAAGTTTAAAGCAGCCAAATATTTATTTTTTTAATATTCCGAATCTAATAGGAAAAATGTTATCACCTTAACATATTTCAACCGCACTAAACTCAATTTTATATTTAAACAAAATGTCACCTCTTGTCATAATGTAACCTAGGTATACTAGGTTCACTATATTTGGCAAAAAATAATAGATCCATGATCATCAAATTTATTTATTTATTTTTTGAATTTTAAAAAAAAATCGAGGCTAATGACCTAACAAAGTAATTCACACCAAAATTTTAATACCGGTATGTCAACACTGAATATTGATTTTCAATTGATAACTTTTATCTTGATGACAGCATTATAATTATTATCATTCAGCATGTCACAAACACTGTACAGTGTACACAGAACAGGTATTATGTACTGAAATTTGATACTCGCTATTTTAGCACATTTCCTATTAAGTATTTTAACACTGTCTGTGCCAGGCGCGGGCAACCTATGGCCCCGCCGGGCTTTCTCGTCCGGCTTGTGATCAGAGGATTTTTTATGTTCTTTTACTGAATACTCAAAAAATAACCGGAAAACACAATTTTTTCTCGACCATGTTAATCATCAGATGAAAAAAACTGATTCAGTCATCTTCCGGTGATAACTTTAAAACTATTTATCTTAAAATTATAAGAAAAATACATTTGAGATTCTCATTTGATCCACCCGACATAGTTTGCAAAACTTTTTTTTTAATTTTCTAATTTACCCTCCAAAAGTGGCGGCGTGTTCAAAATTCATTTATTTACGTTACACGTCCGTTTTTGGGTCACCGACTTATGTGTACCAAATTTCAGCTCAATCGGTTCAGTAGTTTCAGAGCAAAATGGCTGTGACAAACGAACGGACAAACCGACACGCGAGTGATCCTATATAAGGGTTCCGTTTCTCCTTTTGAGGTACGGAACTCTAAAAAACGAAGTTCGGTTTCGGTTAACCAAAAACATTCGACGGACTTTGTTTACAACACACACTTTATCCAAGCTGACGTGTTATGCCTCAGCCACATACTCGACGAGTGGCATGGGAAGTAGCGAGGAAAGGAGGCAGAGACGTTGTGTGGCCGCGTTACTCGTCATGCTCCTCGTCATGCCCAGTGCTCCCTCGATTGTCGGTTTTTTGTGCGCGAGTCAAAGGACCGGCAATAAGAGCGCGAGTAAGCCGGCCACATACTCCCGCGCCACTCAGTACGCATCAAGCGGTCTAAGTGTAAAGGCATAGTGCGCACGCTGCCACAGTATCGACCTCCATTGCCGAAAGGCGAAAGCCGAGTGCGGAGCGTCGCGAGTACAGCAGTGTTTGGCCGCTTAGGGCAACATCGCGACAGCGCGATGAGCAGAGCGAGGAGCAGTGCGAGGAGCATAGTCTGGCAGTAGGGTTAAAATACAACTTAATGATACTTACGAAGTACATGTAAAATTATAAACAGACGACGAACTTTCGTAAATGCATCCTCCAGATGCAAACTATTAATGCATACGTTATAAAATAATGAAACAGGGGTTGCGATTCGAACGTCTTGAATTTTGATAGAAGCTTTTTAATAAGTACAGCAACAGCACATTTCGTACTTAAATTATGACCCAATTAAACATAAAGGGTTAATAGGCCTTTTACGTGGATATATGGGCGCGGCACAAGCACAGCTTGACAAGAAAATACAAATGTTACGTAAAATTTAATTCGCTGCGTTAATTGAAATCTGTGCTGTAAAACATAGGTAACAATATTTCGCGCGAACATAAAAGACGTAACAGTACAGTATCGTTCAAAAGTAATTAACAAATCCATTCTCTATTTAAAAAAACAAAGTTGAGTTTTCTGATATTGATGCAATGAATGTTTTTAATAATCTGACATTGGGTTGCAGAAAGCAATGCCAGCAAATCTGATCTGACAATGACCTTAGACTGTGCCACACACATTTCTTCGCAAGAAAAAGATTGTAATCGTTTTTGCCCAAGGGATAGTTGTTTGACTAACACGATATTTTATTTCAACTTTGGATACATACATTTGTGCCATTTCCGTTTCGAAACAACCTTTTTCTACACACACTGATCAAAATTTAGCTTGAATAAATAATAGTTTAAAAAACTAAAAAAAACACGGTTTAATAGCAAACTGAACTATTTATTGTAAAAAAGCGTGGGGTGCTTGATATCAACTGGTATAAATACCCAGTATGAAACCTTTCTATGTGTTTTTTTGTTACAGACTTCGTCACTACAACCAATTATTCAAACAAAAACATGTTAAACGACTTACAAAATAAAACTTAATTCAAATATATACAATTAAGTTAGCAGGAAAGTGGACAAATTGATGTAAATCAATAAACCAATTATTAATTTAGCGACGTTTCGGTCATTTATTTGATCTTCATCAGGCATCTATAAAGTACAGCACATGTTAAAATTAAGTACACAACCAAATATACAAAAGTTTACAAACACAGCATATTTACCTTAATACAGTAAATATGCTGTGTTTGTAAACTTTTGTATATTTGGTTGTGTACTTAATTTTAACATGTGCTGTACTTTATAGATGCCTGATGAAGATCAAATAAATGACCGAAACGTCGCTAAATTAATAATTGGTTTATTGATTTACATCAATTTGTCCACTTTCCTGCTAGCTTAATTGTATATGTTTGAAAAAAATATGGACGCAACAATTTCCAACTTAATTCAAATATTATCTTCAAAGCATCTCAATACATTATTGAAACTGGAAATTAGATGCTTATATCAAACGAATTATGGTATCGCTTTATAAACAACCGTATCTACTGATTCAACATTGAAGAAACTATTTTCGACCAATAGTGTACAAAGGAGCACGATCGCCGTGTATAACACACTGTACATAACACATTCAATGTTAATTAATCTGCGGAGCGCAAGTTCATACGATATTACTGTATGACTACACCAAGTAAGTAATGTATAAAATGAATAAATGCAGAAAGATGTCCAACACCGATGTCGTTGCCACCATTACGCCACGTTTACACGGATTAAGTGAACGATAGAGCTAGTACAATTTTAACATTGGCTGGACTGTTCGAATCAGATTACGTCAAATCAAAATAAGTTAAAGGTTATTGCAATCACATAAGATTGTATGTTAAACCGTACGTCAAGTAGGATTGGTTGGATTATTTCAAAAAAGTAAATATTAACTCAGTAAACGGTCAAGCATTATTAATTTGGAGACTTAGTTTGATAGTTTAATTAAATTTAAAAATATGAATCACGAATTTCTGATATTAACGAAAATGAAAAAAGACATTGTTGTGGGACACACGACCAACCTGAAACTTCTATAATTTTTAATTTTAACAATTTACTTTTTTCGATATAATAACCTTAAAAACGTTACCATAGTTTTGGTAAAGAAAATTGACATTCTTCGTTTCATAGCAACTATTTTTTATTGTTTTTAATTTACCCTCCAAATTGTCGAAGTGCTGCATAAGACGTTTCTCTTTAAAAATAAGGTTATAAACTGTTATCTCTGGTTATAATCCTGAAATCTGGAATTTACATTTGAGTTTGACAATTCTTTGACATTTGATGCACAATATATATGCTGATGACCCCAGATATTGATAGTCTCTCTCTCTCTCTCGTCACAAAAGCGTTCCAACCAATGTCGCGTTTGTATCGTCACAAAACAGTGCAAAGTCGACGCATGCGCACAAAACCAATACAAACACTTTTCGTTACCATCCATTTATGGCAGATTGGAACAGAGCATGGATCTCCTATGTCTATGGAACACAGCTACTGTGTAGCAAACTTTACGCACAGCCAACGTTCGTTTAGTTCGGCCACATAGAGCCGGCCTTATATTCGTAGGCGGTGCACAGAATCACTATATAAATCAAGTAATTTTCCGCAGACGAATCTGTTGTATTAATTTTCCTATACGATACGGGGTTTAATTAATAACTTAATATATAACATAAACACGGTCGTTTATATGAAATATACATAGAAATTAAAATATGGTTGAGTACCGCCATTAAAGATCAGATTTCATTCTTGATGTTTGTGAACTTACTATAACTACCTAGAATACATTTCTGTATTTCACAGACACGGAATAATGTTTAAGTCGTATCCACACTGAATTATTTGATAAATTATTATTATTTGTCAGTCAGTCAGTTTGGGTCAAATCTTGCAACGCGATTTTGAATCACTTTCACTCGGTCTATTATTTTGAAATTTTGCATGATGACAATACAATAACCTGATAACCATGATCTGAGGCTGAAGTCAGTCAGTCATTCAATCAGTCAGTTTAAGGGAAATCTGGAAAGTTGATTTTGAATCACTTTCACTTGATCTGTTACTTTGAAATTTTGTAGTATCGACCACAATACGATTATCTGATCACTATGATCTAATCATAGTATATAACTTTGAAATTTATATGTTAATATTTCGTATATTTTTTATGAATACACAAAAAAATAAAACGTTTTCCGTATTTCAAAAACAAATTATATTACCTACGAAACAATGAAAACAAATGATGACTGGAAACAATTTTTTTGGGTTTATGAGACTTGAAATCGGGTAAATTTAAAATCAAATTTTTGCGCCATCATAATTCGTATATGGTAAAAACAGGCTTTAAATGTGTTGGTTACTAGTGCATTTACCATATACGGCACGCACACTATTGGCGTCAGTCGGATGGCGGGACCCAGGGGCGGAGCAGAATTTCTCGACGTTTCACATCATTCTAAGCCACTTGGCATTCTCGGAATCGTTTCAAAATTGAAATTCAACCCTTTAATAGCAATTAAAATGTGCCCCTAAAATTTTTAAAAACCGGTTCAATAGGACCGGATTTACAAATTTTCTCAAAAAACACTAGTTTGCAGATAGTTCATATAATAAAACCACACTGCCTATATTAGCAAATATACTATATTGTCGGCAGGGTTTTGGCACCGCGACCCGACTTTCTTTAAAATTTAGTATTGATTTAAAATAAGGCTAGGTATCTACCACTGAAACCTGTCAAAAACTTCAAATCAAAATGGTTCATTACTCAACACTATTTCAGAATGGGCTATAAGTTAGATTAAATATTTGTTACCCATCGTAATAAATTACTACCAATACAAATTTACATTTGTCCCGATACAGAGAACAAGTTTCCGAGTTGAGAAATCCGCACTGTATTAAAATTTTAAAAGCACTCTTTCCCAGTAAATGGTTATCACTTGACGACCTTTAGTGAAACAGAAGAACAAAAATGGGCATTATTTATTAATGTAAGAACATTTCCCGGCCAACTGGATATGCGTCGAGAATCGAGAGAGAAAGCATTACGGTATCGTATTACGTCATTAAACAAAACGAATGTAAAATGTTTGTTCAGTTAGGTAGTATAACCGCAAAACACCCTAGTCGATAATAAAATAAAGCCAATCGTTACAATAATACAATACCTAACAGCTAACTGTACCTACAAAGAAGAGTTCCAAATATAGCGGCGTGCTTTTATCGGAAATTTAAAGTCAAGATAATATTGTCGACACTGTGAAAAAATGCAAATATAAAGGCAACTTTAACTAAGTAAAAATGAAACTAATGCTGGATTGCAGAAAGGATTGTCAAATAATTTGATTTGACAATCACACATAATTAATTGATTTATATTAGTCAGAATGAATATTTTATATTATTATTTTAACAAAATTTTAATTTTATATTGTTGTGCATAATTTATATAACATTTTGTATTGAAAATGGTTGAGTGGAAGATCAGCTACGGCTGAACTCCGCCAAATAAAGTTTATTATTATTATTATATTTCTCCATAAGAAAAGCATTGTAGAATTTTAATTCAATTCTGTTCGAAAAATAATTGATCGATACAAATGATATTTTTTTCAAACTGGTGTATTTAACGTAGTTTTTTGCATAGTTTTTACTTCGAAACGACAGTTTTCTATGCATTTTAATCAAAATTTGGCTTAACTTGTTCTGTGTAGATCAAGCATTTGTTTTTGTGTGAATTCAATCTAATGTTACACATGACAGGGAGTTTGAATACGACATTCATGTATGAAAACTGTAATTATATTATCACAATCTAAGGTCATTGTCAAATCAAATTTTTTGACAATGTTTTGTGCAACCCGGCATAATAGTAGTAACTATGTATGTTTACCAAGATCTGAGATCTGAGTTTTTCTGGGATCCTAATACTGTAGTGTTCTTAATCTCAGTCTGCGTCATTTGTACAGTGTACATAGGATTTATTGTAAAAAAAATTAGAAGTCCAAAATATTTGAATTTTTATATTTCCGACTTTGGATCTGGTTATAGAAGTATTACGTATTGTAGATATAGTAAAAACTCTCTTATTAAATTGGTTATTTTATTTTTGATTCTTGTTCCACTGTCATAATACACTCATATTTGTTAAACTAAAATCTAAAGATGTCGGTTCTAAGCATGCGAATCGGATATTAGTTTTATTAACACCATATGTTGTTTGATGGATCACTTTAAAAACCAGTAAATATAACGAAAACATCCCCTTCTGTTATTCAAACCATTTATTTACAGGAAAATAAATAATATATTTAGCTCACTGCACCCTACAATGCATTCCCAGACTAGATCACTGAAATTATATATAGTGAATTGGGACAGCTCTCGAAATCTTAAATAGACGCTGCTAATCTTAGCTGTTCAACGTTTACAAAATTTACAATCTTTCATTCAAATAAAATATTGTTCGTCAACAGTGAAAAACCGTCTACGTAAGTTTTAGTTTGATTATGTGTTAATGATAACATTATGTAGAATTCAATTAATTTATAGAGTGACGAAAGAGAGAGATTGTAGATTGAGCGTCAATAATGTACAATCTCTCTCTGTCTCTCGCAATTCTCTTTATAAATGAATTAAACTCTACTACATTTTCAATTTTTAATATTCTTCCTTTGAATGACCTTAGGAGTAAAGAAAATCAAATCAAATTAATAATCCCCACATTTCGGAAAAGCTTCTGTATGTACTATTAAAGCCTGGTTGACACACTAGTCAACAGATCGATATCAAAGTTCGTTTTTTTAGGGATCGAGCTTTTTTATTCTTTCCCTACTACCCCAAATAAGCGAAGCTAATTCCTAGCCGCGCTGTGTGCTCGGGTTGCTGGGAAGTAAATCAAGAAAAAACGCCACCTTCACCGTTTTCTCCTTCCATTAGCGCGCGACTACACTACTAAAAATGCGTAGAAGCTTCGCTTGTCGGGCGTCCTCCGACGCTTACCCTTTTTTGTATTGATAAAAACATTTCATTTTTAAAGGTTGCTCTTGGAAATCACCAAATTAATCACTGCAAAAAACACCAACTTTCAAAAGACAAATCCGACGAGAAGTGTCTACAAAAAATCCAATCTCTCGAACTCCCGAGATATCCAAAAAAATTCTTTCTGAAGAATTTCCAACAAAAATGTACATAAAATTACCGAGATATAAGCCATTCGTCAAAACCATAAAAATTACGAGCTGCAGCCGACCCTTCAGACGAGATCTGATTTCAGACTGCACATTCTTTCAGAACAGTTTGTGAAATCAGATTCCATCTTTGCCCCAAAACACTTTCCGACAGTTGCGATAGTAATACTGTCGTATGAATGAATCTGTAGCACGAATCTACATTTTGAGTGGTTGTGAAGAGGACACTTAAAGACGTTTAATTAAATTTACATCCCTTTGTATAACATATACTGTATACGCGCATAACATATAGGTACTATCTATCGTTGAACGGGGAATTACAGGTGGATTCTGTGTTCAAGTAATCTAATTTTCGTATATATGTCCTTATACGCACGCATATTAATATTATGACATGGTAACCATGGCTGCAATGACGTTATCGAATCGTTAAAGCATTCTATTTAATTGCAGTTAAATATCACAGATGCTACCAAATATACAGAAGTCAAATTGCGTGTCCTTTAAAAATGTTCAGCTAATGAACGTTGCAAGAAATTCTTCATAATTATTGAAAAAAATATTACCCCCTATAAAATAGATGCGGGTATTCAGACATGTAAAATGACCTATTACGTATTAGTGAGGTAAAGTACGACAAAACTGGTCACGCTATACCAATTCCATAGTTTGCTTGTTGTTTTTTATAACTTACTATTAGAAGTAACGTTTGTTTAAAAGTGAACTGTCAAAAATTTTGGAAATAAAATGAAAAGCAATTATTTCATCGGTGCAATTTGTGTGGAAAAAACTGGGCAAGTGCGAGTCGAAGTCGAAACTACAAATTTATAGTATTCGGATTTTTCCCTTGAGTTGTGCTATAAGACATTATTTCTTGCCAAATTTCATAATTCTACGTCAACGGAAAGGACCCTATAGGTTTTGATTCCCTTGCGAATGTCAAAATATACGGCATAAACAGCCATATAATTTGATTGCGTTGATTTAGAAGTTTAATTTTTTCACAGCTCCATAAGGGATTGCAGACCTGAGTATTTGATATTAATTTCACGCGTTCCTGAGAAAAAGGGTTTGGACAGATAGACGGACAACGAAGTAATCCTATAAGAGTTTCTTTGTTTCATTTGATGTACGGAACCCTAAAAATATCTCGTTTTAAACATAAAGTCACGTCTCGTCAGAATATAGCCCATAACGACCCTAGATAAACTATTCTCGAATACGCACAGTGAAAGCTTTCCTCGAGGACAGCTCTATTAAGCGGATATCTCCTTTAAATGAGTAAACTTGGCGGAATCAACGTTGCCTTTATTATTTTACATATAAAAAGGCTTTCTAATAAGCGTACGCTTTTATAACGGGCATGGGCACAGAAACCATCGCTCGCAGTTGAACAAAAATTTCCTGTAAGTCGAACGCGGAGCTCTAGAGGCCGCATATAACATATATTTTATTACCGATTTCTATATTATATAATAATGTACCTACTACTATTAAAATAATTTAATAAAACACTTCTTTTTATTGTTCTGCCCAGTAGGTGAAAGACGTTAAGCCCGGGCAATTAAATTTTTCAATATTTATTGTCATACTGCCTACACATCTCGACGTTTTTTTCAAACTATCCGGGCATTATAAATAATGTCCTATTAATCGCTTAGTCCACGACATCTACATACATAGAAATCAGTATCTCCTCAGATTAGTGTCCGCCGACCCCTGGCTCTTTATTTTGCTAGTTTTCTTAACACAACTAATTTAAGTTTGGCGTAAATATTCTGTGACTTAGGACCGTATTAAAAATGGAAAGTTCATCTTTGATTCATACAAGAGCCCTCGCTACTGCGAGAGTTCATACAGCTAAAATAATTGGCTCTCGCATGTAGTGAATTTGAGTGTTGTAAATCGCTATATTATGAAGGATTAAAATGTTGAATTGTGTGCACCGTAGAGTAATTGATTAACTCATTCCACCGCGAAAGTGGAAAAATTCGGGTTTAAATCCCGACGGTGACGTGTTGGAATAATAAATTTTTCTAATATAGTGCTACAACAATGAATGTTTCTTAACAATTATAGCAGACAATAGCTATTATACTAAAAGTAAATATATATGTCAATTGGTTGGTCCCCTGAAATTTGAGTTCTGGATTCAGTTTAATGGGTTTTCAGGCTTTATTTCATTATTCCAGATTGCGGAAAGACAGTTTTCCACCACCCCTCCTCAATTGCGTACGCCGCTGGTTGCATTTATATTATTTATGTAGAAATGCAACATTTAAAATAATATGCTGTCATTAGAGTTGATTTTACAGATGACATTTAAATGTCTACAAACGACTGACAGCTGGTCATTAAATGGTCTCATTAGTGTTATATGTAGTTATACTTCAATTTAGAGTTTTCATGCAATTGAGCATACCTAATGCGTTATGGTCATGCTTGTTTGCATGCATATATGCACAAACAAAATTAATAGTGGTTGGATTTATTTTTAACTGTGTACCAATGATCATGCTGGGTTGCAGCACTCTAGCCGCTAGACCAGGGGTGCACAAACGGTCGATCGCGGAAAAGCATCTGCAATCTCCATTTTTTTGAAAGACTACAAAATAAGCCCGATTTGTTAGTGCAACGACTGCGGTGCTTAGGTAAACAAATGTATCACCAATAAAAGTATGTATCTAATTCTGAAGCATATTTTTCTGTCGTAAATATGTTCTAGTCTAGTCGATCGCTGGTCGCTTGAATATTTTGTGGTAGATTGTCGCCATTATAAGTTTGAGCACCCCTGCGCCGTTTGATAAATTAAAAATCAACTGAAACTTGCCTCAATAAGACAAACAATATATTTATTATTCTCTAATGAGTTAAAATGCTTCCGGCTTATATTTAAAATATTGATGATTTTACATTAAAAATATATTTCGCAACGCTACGGATGTTTACTTATTCATTAAAAATTTACAATAAGTCAAACAGAGTATATTAATGTTTAATTTAATTTTTCAATTTAAATAATTCTCAATATTTATACATTTAATGTAATCAAACTGTCGATCAATTGTATTAAAAAATGGTAGAGCATTTATCTTCCACATAAATCAGTAAATAAATAATAAAATATAAAATAATGAATACAGACATTATATTAAAATAAAAATATAAAGTCACTACGGTCGTAGCTACCTTGTCTCAGTCTTATTTCGTAAATATTTTGGAAATAAAAAATCAGTTGTTCTTTTGTTTTAAAGTAATTGATTCGTCAAAAAAGAAGGAGCTGACTAACAAGCACGTGTTTGTTAGTTTTACATGTGAAACCATACGGAAAAGCAAAATAAATAGTTGGCAAAATCAGAAGTGCAGTTACACCCCGCTAAGTTTTCTACTGTATGGTAAAAAAAATAAAAAATATATATAAATAAATATCAAATAGAAATATGGTATAGTTACAAAAAACAATTAATGACGCTAACTCAATGGTATAGCACATAGGTAGTCGTAAAATAATATTATGTTAAGGCTTTATTAGCTGTCATAAAATAATAAAATAAAATTGTTTATAAAAAACAAACTACTGAAAGTATTTCAATTATTTTAACTAGGTTTCTATAGTAAACAAAGTGAATAAAAATTAAACCAAGACGATTCGTCAAAGTTTTCGACCTGTATCGCTCGGACGTACGTACAGACCAACCGACACATGCTTTTTTGCAATTTCCAAGACTTATAATGAACTCATTCAATGTACCAAATGGTCCCATTTTATAGAAGAGGATCTTCCCTTTCCAAAAAGCAATTTTCGTGCGAAATTAACGTAGGTGTAACTTCTTGTATGAACGAAACTCAGCTCTAAGGTGCAATGTGATGATAGAGCATACTCTCGCTAGCGATGTGTGCAATGTTATGCATATTTATTACTAGCCGTTGCCCGCGGCATCGCAAGCGTTATAACAGAAACTTTATTTTATGTAGCAAAAAAATTTTTTTTTGAGTTTTTTTAGAAAACGCAGGCGTATATATTACTAAAGTTGGCTGATTAGTGAAATGTGCATTTTATCTCATTACTGTTAAAGAGAATATAATAATCGTGCACAGTGATGTGACATAACTTTGAAGGTATTCATTCATTTGCATGCGACATAATTTTATTCAAAATAAACATTAGTGCATTGTTAAACAGATTGTAAATACACAGAAGGTATTCATTATAAATTTCCATAGCTACTTAAACAACTCCCATTAAAATATTTGTATTGTTAAAAAGTACTACATTATGTTTACTGAAACATACATTTATTCCCAAAGGTTTAAATTCATCGCTGTCTGCATATAAATATAGGCTCACAAGCCTATTCTCGTCTGTCTTCAATGACTGCTATTATCTTAAAATTTTGTCTGCCTAGGTAATTTTACAGGAAGAACTTGTGAGTACAGTGAAATTTAGTTTATGCTTTTTCTCATCATAGCCAGACAAATAATCATATAAAGGTCGATTTCCATACGCAAGAAGCGTAAAGTAAGTAAAATTAAGAAAAAACACCCTCCTGAAAAATTCAGGATATTTTAAGATCATTTAAAGGTATTATATAAAAAATTGAGCCAAAAATTGAATGATTTTCAAAATTTCAAAATTTTGCAATTTTTTATTTTTTGAAATTTTATTCGAAATTATTTTCTTCATAGTCCCATATACCCCCTTTAAAATGAACTTTGGCCCACTTCTGTAGCTATAATAGTTTTCGAGATATTTAAAAAATAAACTTGAAAAAATGGTAAAATTTTTAATTTTGCATAACCCTCGAAAAAAAAAGTTTCCTTTGGCAGGGTTTCGTTTTATGATAAAAGAAAACTCCTCACCAAAATTCATCCAAATCAAAAGGGGTCGATTCCAACCATTGGTCGAGTTGACATGGAATGGCTCATATATAGTCACCTTTTAGTGCAAAAGAGCATTTGGGTTCTGTATGTTTGTACTGTTGTTGGGCGCTCCCTGTATAACGTTATCAAAGTTGTATAATCCTTTGTCAAGTGCGATGAATCTCTTGCAATATAAATATTGTTTTACCTCAGTTTGCCTTCTACATGGCGCTCCCTTACCGCGGCTGAGCCTTCCGCAACCACCAAACATTGTACATTATAATATACGCAGTTAACATTACGTCATTACAGCATGGGTAGACTTACGGTTGATTCAAATGTCATCTGCAGCACGTTATGCAAAAAAAAAACTTTTTATAAAAAAAAAATTGAACCTCCTTCAAAATTTATTAAAAAGAGGAAAATAATAACATTCTAAGGTCGACGCCAAGTTCATTATGAAATTTATTAAATTGGCGTCGATCTCGATTTTTTACACTTTTCTCTTTTTTTAAGTTTCATTTTTTTTACTTTTTTGTAATACGTAGTTTGCTACCGTGACCCCAATGTATTAAGTTGACAGTCACATTTTACAAATATTCTGTGCTTTTCAACTGCGAACAACTAATCAAATAAAATCTTAATTCTACGTCCTTGTGTAATTTATTACAATTTTATCGGTACGAAGATAGTAATTGTATTGGAATCAACGAAAAAGGATGAAACTAACTAGAGTATAATACGCGCCACGGTTCTAAAAGGTTCTGAAGTTAGCTGCAAATGGAGGTTTGCGCAGGTACAGTCGGTTGAAAAACTACAAATTCGCACTATATAATTATTTTTAATATTTTAATTTTTCTTTAATCTAAAAAAAAGTCATCCAAAAAAAATATTTTTCGTGCTTGTCTACGCAAAACTGTATTCGGCATCTTGATTAATTAACAATCAAAGAAACAACTTAGCAATAGCGCACTGGACTGTACTTTAATCAGGGAAGCGACAAGTGACACGACAACCAGCGATAACCAATCATCGACGAGCGTACGTTCTGTGCCGGTAACTGGGAGGCTTCCTTTGACACAAAACAACCAGGACGGCTCTAAAATATGCATTTCCGATGCTGAACCTTTTAGAACCGTGGCGAGTATTATACCAACCTGGGTACAATTTCACTCACATACTTACTGACCAACTTTATGTATTTTAAAGAGCAAAAATGTTATTTTTTCACGGAGATGCATAATGCTTACATAATTTGCAGTTTTAAAGCAAATTGTTATTTTTGTGTTCAGTCTGTGCCCATATTTTTATTAAACCAGTAGTGCGTTCCCTTATTATTTTCGAGTACATATACATTTTTACCTTCTTTTTGTAAAAGATAAAATATATGTTGGACCTGAACAAATTATTTTAACAGACAATTTTTAGTATACGTCAATGAAAACAAATCACTAACATTTTACTGGATTAACAAAATGAAATTATTTGCTATACTGTTCAATATATATTTTTTATTGATATAAATTTACACATTTGAATACTTGAAAAGGACCACGAAGTTGAAACGTTCGTTGTAAATTTATATCAATATAAAAAATATATTGAACAGTATAGCAAGTAATTTCATTTTGTTAATTTATTACTGTTGGTAGAGTCAATATTATTAATTTTACTGGATTTTTGCTCGCAACAATATTGTATTAAAACGCAATGCATTTTTAAATAAAGTTCATTGTATTAAGTTACAAATTTTTTTACAAATTGCCTGATGTAATAAAAAATTTAAAAAAATCAGAACATTTTAATTATAAATTAAAACAATATTTTTGTAATACCTACTGTGTCTTATGATTTGAACAATTTTTCTTGATATTTTATGTATTTTGACGTTTGTATCCACAAAAGTGGCATTTCAATAAATGATTTTAATTATTATTATTAATGTCTTTTCTCGTACATTGCATTTAATGTATGATCATTAAGCTTCACACCCACTGATTTAGATCTGATTTTGCCGCGTGACGTCGTTATTGACGCAGAGTCGCTTTTGTAAGAACTGCTGCCTTTGAAAACACGTATATTTTTGGAAGCAGCATTATGTCCCGACGCTATGTGAGAATATAAATTCCAAGTGATTTTTATCATTTGAAAAGTGAATTATTTAAAAATTATAATGAAATAAAAAATTCTCTTTCCATTCTTAAAAACCAGCGATCTCCATAACAACAAAAACATGTAATTAGTATCTACTATTTAAGTTGTTTTTATTTTCTCAGATAACTTGCACAATCTTTTTCAAACTAAGATTAACCAATATAGACTTTATAGGTAATACTTAACTGATAACAGTTCAATAACCTATATTTTCTAAACACTTGAAGAGTCGCATGCGGTTCGCGAGCCACAGTTTGGGCACCTTCATCTTATAGGAACGTACAGTACGAAAATAATAATTGTCAGTGACTACAGTCAGTCATGCTTATAGCTATTAACAAGTTTAATGGAGCAATAAAGGAATGAAACAATGTAGATCATACCTAACCCAAGCATAAAAACTGTGCCGCTTATAGAATAGAATACAATATTATTTATTTTCAAACATACACGAACTTTATATAAGAAACGTCAAAAATATTGTATAAGTGTGATGTCACTGCCAATTATTTTGGAGCATTACATTACGTATTAGAATTCATAATATTTGATCGAAATTTAAATTTACTGCTGGCGCCAACAACACACAGTATATAACACGGCGTGGAAGTCAAGTGTGTTAATATTTTGACTGATTTGTAAATAAGACATCAATACAAGATCAAAATAAAACCTCAAATGTATACGTGCAACATGATAAAAATTAATCCAAATTAATCAAAGAGATTAATGTAATTGTAATCGTTTTTGCAGCTCTTAATGTATTTACCAGGTTTTCTTTTCTTTATTATTTAAATTGATTTATGGTTGTTTTCAATTTGTTGTCATTTTTAATTTGTTTTATGATCAAAATGGTAGATCTGTTAAATGAATTGTGTACCGTTTGAATGATTTATTTTCTAAATAAAATTGTTTATTATTCTTCAATGGATCTTAATGTGTATCAATTAATAGAACTTGTCAGAAAGTTATCAAATTCAAAAGTACTCTAATAATTTTCACATTTTTATAGTTGAGCTGGGTTGCAGAAATGACTGGCAGGAAACCTGATTTGATGATGGCCCTAGATTATGATTCCACATGGACAAGTTTTATACATTCAGGAACATTTCAATGTTGTTATGAAACTCTCTGTCATGTACTCGCACAAAAACAAATGCTTCATCAACAAAGAAAAAGATCGCTTTTGAAGCCAAATTTCGAGCAAAATGCATTGAAAATACATGTATACACAGTTTAAAAAAAATCTCCTTCGGAACGATCTATTAATTTTCGAATACATCCGATTTCAAATTCTACAATGTTTTTCTTACGGACAAATATGTGTCGTTACAATCTAAGGTAATAAATAAAATTTTCCGACAAAGCTTTCTGCAACCCAATATTTGAATATCACCGTTTAAATATTTAGTCTTATTTTGTAACAGTTAGATATTCTAAGAAACGACACCTTTACCTTTTCAGAAAGGCTTTACAAAATTATATACTTAGATAATCTTAAAAGAAACCAACAGTGATTTTTTAGCGTGTTCCCGTTACTGTGTTACCGATTACAGGTTCGACTTTTATTAGTCAATTCCTCCTATTGTACCTGCTTTTTACACACATTTAAAAAATAAAACCTAGCCAACTAGAGCATTTCCTTGATTTTCTATCAATTCCCTTTTTAATACATGCGTTACGTTAACCAATTTATTATTTTGAAACATCAAATATCTTTCCCTCGCATTATCTGACTTAAACAATATTTGCTGAACACAAAATAAAATATGATATTTTCCCTTTTACTACCATCACGAAAACCATGATTCCAAACAAACCGTGATTCCAAACAATTAAAATGTAAATCTGGAAACTCTAATACGCACGATATCTTTCCCGCTTTGTATGTGTTTCATTTCCTTCTCAGTTTGTGGTATTGCAGTTAAATAATTTAAAGGTATTTGCCGGACAGAATTAAATTTTGGCTCATCGTGTATCTCCTCCCCTCGCATGTGTTTGTTCTGTAGATTAAGCGTTATTACCTGACTCCACACTAATATTATACCTACTTGTATAATATTCAGCAGAAGGAATAACGCATACGTATATAATGTATGCAGTACGTATTTCATTTATGTATTTGTATAGGTGCGTACCTTTATTATACAGAGATACGATATATCCATACGAGGTCTGGCATAAAAGTAATTTTAACGTACCAATTGGCAACACTGCAAAAAGGGCTTTAAAGACATTTTGACACATATAGGGAATTGCTTTTATAAAAGTTGGAAATTAAAATCTCAGCAATTCTCATGTGGGAGAGAGGACGGATTCCGGAAAATATCACATAATTTGTTTTTCCGCGATAAACAGTGGAAAATTGCGAGAAAAGTGGGTTAATATAACTAAAACATGCTTTAAATAGATGGAAAGTTATCCGAGGACTTAGGTTCCAAAATAAGTCAATTATTATTATTGAATTTGTTAGCAATTGCTGTTTTGTAAATGATATTTATACTTTATATGTATTGTTTCCGCACAGGCCGATTGCCAAAAAGCTGGCCAAAACTCGGAAAATAAAAGATTCTAGATAGGGATTTTTCAGCATGCAGTTGGCTAGAGGGATCCTATAAGAATATAAAATCATTCAAAATACCCCAAGTCCTTTCTTAACTCTCAGTTGGAGTTTGGCCTTTTCATAAACGCAGTATAAACGTGTGAAAGTGCTGGCAGCAAAGAAAATCTAAGAAAATCAAATGGAGTCTACGTCTAAAGGTTAGTAAAATACGTAAAAAATTTAATAAATGTTAATTCTTTGACAGAAAGTTTTTATAAATATAATGATAAGGGTACTTTTTTTCTTTTTTTTTCACTAAATTTGGGTTTTCAAATAAAATAATAAAACGCTGTTGGATGCTGTCTTCTAACCTTTTGGAGGTTACTTGGAAAAGTATAAGCTATCGATTAAAACAAAATTCAGCTGCCACTTGAGTTGTAATGGGTTTTTTTTCTTTAATAAAATAGAGTATTAAAACGCCCTGGGTGATGCCATATTGCATTTGCCATTTCGAATTTCGTAATTCTGACAGAAAATTTGTAATCAGCGACCCCCAAACCCTCGAAAACGATATGTAACTTGAGTTTGCTAAATAATACATGATATTTTACCCCAGGGGGTGGTCGATAAGGGGTGAAGGGGGTGGATTTCCGTACATTTGACATGAAATTTTTGATCAGCGAACCCAAAAACCCCTGAGATTCAATTGTGGAGTGAATTACTTGAATTTTGGCCAGGTTTTTGGCAATCGACCGCACTGTGAGACGCCTGAGGGAGGAATAATAAATTCCGCAACGTTGCGCAACTTAATAATAATTTAGTATTGACTTATTTTGGATCCTAAGTCCTCGGATAACTTTTCATCTATTTAATTCATAGTCAGGACCGGAACAAGCTTGAAAATAAAACATGCTTCTTCACTAAAATATGGATAAATCCTACACATTAATATTTATCGCGGTTATACAAACGCCAAAAAGTAGCACAGTAGTCCCTCGATTGTCTAGCCGCCAAATAATTAAGCAAATAATGTTTTTTTTTTTAAATAAATCTAACGCAGTCAAACATAGTTTAAAGTATTTACACTTAAAATACGCATCTTGAAAAATCTCACGTGGGATTAGGTGGGTCGAGCCAAGTTTCACGACATCTTACCAAGGGGGGAAAGTGTGTCGAAAAATCGCCAAAATCGTCTCACGGAATTAATGGACACACACTCTTATTGAGACGAAATTCATATTGTGCGTTGAAAACTTGTCATTCTACAAACCGACACTGATGCAGGTGTTACAGTGTAGCCAACTGAATCAGTCTCACCTCGTAGATAGCACACAGACGCATGCAAAATTAATTTAATTTGCCATCTTTACACATCGTGGATAATATACACGTTATTTGTTTTTATACATTGTGTCCTCGTCTATGCATGCAACATAAAGATAACAACGTTGTAAAAATTTACAGTTTAATTTATACATGTTGGCACCCACTGATGTAATAAAATCTAATATTAAATTACAACAATGTCACATTACTGATAAAGTTGCGAAGTCAGATAAAAAAAACATGGGACGGAGAATAAAGAATAACTAAAAACAATAAGACCGGATTGAATTACATTCAAAATAATAATAAGGTGATTGTATCACACTTGTTTTTTGAATAGCTGATAGTTCAAATTTGCATCTTTAGCATACTATTTATTATTACTTTGATTTACATATTTCCGGTCTATTAAAACAAAACATTATATAAGTACGTAGTATCTCTATTATGGTGGAGTATCTATATTTGCATAATCTATGGGGTGATTAAAAACTAGATATCAAAACTCAATGTAACCAAATTACGATTTACGGCCAGTTCCAGATTTACTTAAGAGCACTTGGGCCCAGGCCCACGGGGTCCCATAAACTAGTGCCCAATTCAATTTTTGTGAAATATATATATAATAATAATAGTAATGCGTTTAACGCTCGTTTCTAGACTTTATGTCATAACAGACGTCATTTGCATCATTACTATGTTTTCATCTACCACTTTCCTTCATTTTCTTCTTCATTTTCTATGTTTTTATTAACAAATCATGTGTTTTAATATTTATCCATCTTGATCTCCTTTATGCCAAGGGTCTTGAATTATTAAATCCTGCACTGATTACGGCATACGGACCATACATTTTAATGTTGATTAACTGCTCAAATCTTGGTTAACTGTTTCTGCACCAAAAGGAGTGGTTTTGGAGTTTTAAAATAACAAGACCAGCAGGAGTAATATTGTTTATATGACGTTAATCTTTTACCATTAAGACCCTAGATTTTAATCTGGGTATGACTATTAGAGATTACACTGACCTTAAAAATTAAAAATATATACTACTGTTTAAAAATGGCAAAAAGTTTATTTTATAATGCATGGTCAATATCGACTAAAATTTACACGAATCAAATAAAATTTCGATCAAACAAATATATTCATTATGATAATCTCGTTTTCAAATCTTAATAGCAAATAATAACTGATTGATTTCTCTAAAAAAGATTTTTTTCTTGGTTTGTAATTGTGCTGAAGGTTCAACATCTTCTTTGATTAAACTCTTTAAATTAATGAATAATTTGATAACAAAAAGCACGCACTTAATTAATAATAGTGTATAGTTAATTAACTGTTAATTACCGACCGAAATAACATTAATCACTGATGATATGAAAGAATCATAACCATAAACCTGATATAACGAAATATAAGACCAGTTAATTTTAAATCTAATGTTAAGCCGCGAAGGATAAAATATGTAAGAATTTTATTGTCACCCAATATTACTCTCCCTCAAATTTTTTCGTTGTAACTGTCAAACCTTTAAGTCACGTATCCAATTACGCTGTCATTTTCAATTTAAACAACGAACGACACAATATTATGTATGCACTAATTTATTCAACAGGTTCTAAGTGTTAAGCGCTACAGATGCACCTGACTTGTCCATGACTTGCCTAAAAACAATGACCGGGCATTTAATGTTTTTTTTCATGAGAATCTTGTAAGCATACGAATTTATTATTCAGTGTTGCAAAGGTTGTGGGCATAGCCCTATCATCATCAATTACATATTTCTTTAATAACTTCCTTTTTTAGTCAGGAATATCTAAAATTCAAACATTATTGTCAAAGGGACTGCGAATTAGCATATTATATTTTTGGTGTCAGATATATAAAGAAAAAATATAGTTTTGAAACCGAATACCAAACAAAAAAGAATACAATTTAGACTTAAGGCTGTCGGAACGCTCTGAATTTTGTTTGTGCGGAGACCCAGCGGTAAGAGGCGAGGTAGGCAAAAGACATACTGTGGGTGTGTCCTTCTTTAGCTCTGTCTCGCTCAAATCATCCGCACGTTTCAATTTTTGGCTGGTGCCAACTACGAGGCTAAAAAATTTTTTTGCAAGGGTGCCGCTGTCAACTGATTACTCTAATTTTTGGAAATATTTTGAAGATTTAAAAAACTTTTCCGTAAAAGGAAGAGTCACTTTAGGTTTGTGATGGAACAGTTTTGTGAAATAAGTACGAATAAGGTCATAGTTTGACATTGAAAACGTGTGTTTTTTTAGCACAATTAATGCCAAATTTTTTCTAGTAAATCGTACAAAAATTACAAAAGTAGTCCATTAGAGACCTAGATTTGTCCTTTATCTTCCTTATAGAGAAAGAATTTTTGCAGAATGTTGACGAATAAGTCTACAATCAGTTGACAGCCGAAGCTCTATTTTTGGCTTAAATTCAGAGCGTTCCGACAGCCTGAAGTTCAGTAAAAAATGAAATTTAACAATTTTTTATTTAAGACACCAGAGATCTTTAGGTAGTGAAATTTCAGAGATTCAATATTACAACGAGAGGTGGGATGTTTGTATAGTTGTAATCGATGATTTTTTTTCAATCAAAACTTACTCATGACTTCGCTAGGGTTAAGTGGGTTTTTTGGCTTCTGCTCAGTCGTCTTTTAATATAATATATTACACCGCAGTCTATTTAAATTTTTGTCGAAAACTTTTTGAGAAAATTATCATTTTTCGATCGCGTTTTGTGGTGATCCAGACGTACATTTCGATGTTTTTAATATTGTATACCGTGTAGTTCTTTAAAATAAATCTATTATTATTATAAAATGATCCATTTCGCACTAGTGCGTAAAGTAAAATAAACGCCGTACCATTTCCATAGTAAAAGTATGAAAATCCAATCCAGCATACAAATTAAAAATTTTGAAAATTATATATAATCACGCACTAGAAACATAGCCTACAATTGTAACAAACATTTTCAAAAAAGTACACACCAACAAAAATAATCTTTCTCTCCAGTTTTGATAGAATTCAGTACCGCGCTACTGTATTTTTTATTTCATACAATATAGAAATACATATTCAATAAATCATCAACAAATACACGAAATCCAATTTTCTTAAAACAGTTCCCTTCCTCTAGCAATAAAGCCGCGGCTTCAGTTGGCTATAATAAAATGTGCGATATTTAC
Source organism: Venustoraphidia nigricollis (assembly GCA_034508555.1). NCBI lineage: Eukaryota > Metazoa > Arthropoda > Insecta > Raphidioptera > Raphidiidae > Venustoraphidia > Venustoraphidia nigricollis. The sequence continues at coordinate 590,563 of JAVRKA010000053.1, read as the reverse complement.
ATTTTGTTTTGTAATTAATTAAAAAAGCTCAGAAAGCTTTAATTTATAGTCGCTTTATAAATCATCGTAAGTAATATACATAGGTGTATTTTTAACATCACTTCGGCCATTGTACATCTGCTTTCCCCACATTATAAATAACATAAATAAGACTTATTATAGACAAGAGTTTGCGCCCTGCGTAGTGCCTATAAGCACAACACCTATGATTTACATTAGGGCTCAACAAACATACGTATAACATACAAATGCACTGTGATGTTGCAGTTTAGTGGAGGCCTAAAATTATGGGCGGCCATGACGCGACGGATAGCATGTGTGTTCCTAAAATACACACCAACTATCAATGGAGTGCTGCAGTTTACGAATGACTCATGAAAATAATCAAATCAGAAAACAGACCTTACTGTTTGATCACTATTAACTCAAATATTATAGAGTCAATGTACTATAAAGCCGCCTGGTTTTTATGAAAGGTAAATTAATTATGATTCAATCATTTATTAAGAATTTTTTTACGTAATGCACTTACTTATGAATTACGATCAATCTTTTTATAAACAATCTAGTTTCATTGAAATCAATAGAACAAAATTGTAGTAAAACATTAAATGTTTTACTACAATTTTGTTCTATTGATCATAATAATAATATGAATACAATTTTTAATTTCTAATAAAAAAAAATAGAAAACAATATCACGGGTAATTGGAATAATGAAAATAAATCAATTTAAACAGTCATTGAATGCAACGTTTCGTCTTTTCTTTAATTAAGACTTTTTCAAGCTCTAAAAAATTTTTACAAAAATTAACATTCATATAATAAAAATATTAAACATTATGGATTAAATAAATTACTAAAAAGAAACAATGGTGTTAACTGCATAATTTCAAATTTTGAAATTATGCAGTTAGCATTTTTTTTTATTAGAAATTAAAATTTGTATTCACATTATTATGATTAGCGATTTGAAAATAACCGATGTTATCAAAAATGTTTCATATTAGATGGCTTTTTTATACTAATAACTTTACCTTCATAATTACTACGGTAAATTAGAATAATTTGACTCATTTGGGTAATTTTTATTGGAACCTGATGTTTAATTTACATAAAAAAGAAGCATACGTTTTGGCAAAAAATAATATGCACTTCTTAGCTTCGCCTTAGTCAAAAACAATAGATAATATTATATTGGATAAATTTGGATAAAGTCCGTGGCCCAGGATCAATAAAAATAGACGTTAGTGAAAATGCAATTTTAAATTCAGTATTGCTGTTTTATTGATCCTGCGCCACGGATTTTACCCAAATTTATCCAATATTCAACAAGGATCACAACCACTCTAATTAATTTCTTTTAATTAGAGTCAACCTCGGGTAATATTATATATAAAAAATTTTCCAATTTTAAAATAATCATGTATTTATTAACCAAAATGTTTACAAAAAAGCATAAAAAATGACTGTTAATGACTTGCTCATTTAATCATATTCTGGTCAAAATTTCAACCTTAATATTGCTGGTACTGAAAAATTATGTTTTATTAGTGTAACTTTATTAAACATTTATGTTATCGGTTACTAATGAAGAATTTGTTCTGGTGTTCAACTATTAAGATACGGTGTAATCTATAGCTTAATTTTATTACACAATTTCATAATATAACAGAATCAGTTACTTGGCTTCTTTTGAAGTACAATATAGCTACTTTTATATACAATATTATTGGGCCTATCTAGTGTTAAACACATATACTCCCTTGTTGTGTAAATAAGAAGGGTCCGTTTATCTCGCAGTTGACATAAAACTATCCCTCCATAAACACAGACATTATGTAATGATAAAAATGAATTCCAATCGATATTTCTAAAAACAGCAAAAAATTTGTTAAAACCACATAATCTACACAATCTATTAGTGATTCGTCAATGTCACCGACGGTGCTTGTTTTTTGTCTCCTTCTTACTCCGGGTACATTAGTTTGACTAGAGTGAGACAATGGACAACTTAAGCTAGGCTTATGATATCGACTAAGGTGAGTGTTCATCAGCTGTTCAATATATCCCCTTTTTCACCCACGAGCAGTGCATGTAACATACACTTATTCACGTTTCAGAAATTTCTAATGTATCCTGAAAAATCTTATTCGATCTTAGATGTTAATGTTTCAAAATAAACTTGAAATATGTACCGTTCTTCCCATAACTTTTACTCAAGTTTTTACAATTTATTTTATCTAAATAAACGATCTAAAATCAGATAAAATTAATATAAGTTTTACAATAATTTTTGTACAGCAAAAATTCAATTTGCAAGAAATGATTAAGCAAGCGTTTGACAGTATTTTTAATATACGTTTGTAAAGAAAAAAACTTCAAACTGTTAATTTGCATTCCCCTAATTCGAAATCTCGCGACGTCCAGTAAAGAAAATATTGACGATATCACTCTTTTTGATTCAATTTTTAGGGCAAAAATACGTTTTTTGAAACTTTTTAAGCAGCACGCCAAGCTTGATGTTTAATCATAGCTAACAAAAACAGTAATAAACAGGTATCCGAATTTAGTATAAAAAAAACTAGCCAAGTCCGATGTTGTGTGCATTCACTGTTTTGACAAGGCGTTGAAGACCTGAGTATTTGATATTCATTTCAACTTGATACCTCCACGCACTCCTGAGAAAAGGGGTCTTGTCAGACATACAAACAGGACAACGAGGTGATCCTATAAGGGTTCCTTTTTTCCGGAAGGTACGGAACCCTAAAAATATAAGTAAAAGTATGTTACAGCATGCACTGTAAAAGTTCAGTCATTTTTTCATAACGCGCCAAAGGAAACAAAGAAAAATCATTATTTTTGTAAATGAAAATCTAATAAGTACAATTACGATTTCTAAGTTAATAAGATGCAAGATATATTGATAATGATTTAGAATGTACCTACACCTACTTTGTAGGTTATCAATATATAAATAAGTACTTTGTATTATCGTCACGAATGTCAATAATAACACAGTTGAATATAATTAATAAAACACGCGCATTACAAAAGAAGGCAGTGCATTTCTCTGTGCTAATGAAAAAGAAATTGATATAAATTTTAATTGATTTTAATAGCTGTAAGAGAGTATATATAGGCCGTGTTAATGGCCGCGATGGTATTAAAGTATAAATACTAAAGGTATATAGTACACGTCATTGGCTTTGTTTGAAGAAGTCACGTTGTCGCGAACAGATCACAGGAAATATTTCCTTTTTCTTTCACCACTTTTAATAATCAAAGAGTAAATAAAAATGAAACATTGTACTACGTTTCTTCTTAATAGCTGCATGGGTTGGGAAAGGGTTTTAATTTGATACGGGGTTGCGCGTCTATACATGGATTTTTTCGAAGCACCGAGACATTTTCTCGGTCTCGGTTGACGTAACGAGACGATAGTCGAGACTTTCTCGGTCTCGTTGTGATCGAAACAACTATTAGGCAGCTATGCTACCTTTTGTATCACGATTGTGTGACCGTCAGCTTCAGACTATTCACTGGAATGCGCAACTCATGATTTTCAAAAATTTGGTAAGTAAGATGTTCACTGTCAAAAATATGTAATTACCAAACATAAAACATTTATTAATTCGCATATATTTTCTTTGTGTTCGAATAAAAAAAAAAACTAGAATTATCAAAATATTAAATTAGCAAACGTACATAAACCTTAAGCGGTTGAGAATAATGAATTCTTTTATCTTTATACATTTGTAACAAAACTTATTTGTTTTTTTTTTTTAAATTAAAAGTCATGGTTTACACATAGTATATCTACAGGCTACAAAATTATATCAGAAATAGTAATTACAAAAAACAAATTAAAATTGGTACCTACAATCAGTATTTTCACGAAAAACTTACTGTCATAAAATGTAACTGATATTATTTGTGACACAACTAACAAAAGCATTTCTCCTTAAGAAAATTCTTAATTTTATTAGGTAGACAAATGCGCAATTTTTATGGAATTTCGTAAAATAGTTATTACAGACTTTCTGTACACCGAGAGTCACCCATACTTAGATAATTATGTACTTTAGCTTCAAAATAAACTATGGTTAAAGATTATTCCTTTTACTTCAGTCTGAACCTAGCATTTATGTGTCACCTAAAAAGCAGGTATTACAAACTAACAATACAATCATATTTAAGGGACTTGACAACCTGATTCATAAGATTAAATTGTACATGTTAGACGAAAACAAGACAGTTCACAAATATGAAAAAATGTTCAATTGTTTTCTGACACGTTTACAAAAAGTTCTTTACAAATAATTAATTTTAGGTTTCAAATTTATTTTAGCAGCATTAATTAGTTTTTGATTGAGGTCTTAAACATTCCCTAACAATGGACGAAATGTCGATGAAAAAAAGATGAAATTCTAGAAAATTATTTTATGCGATAATGTGTAACATTTAGATTTTAGTCGGCTAATAATTTCAATTCAGATACCAATTGTGAAGAACAGTGTTATTTACAGTTTAAATGAATGCATGTATTGCAATCGCAATTATTAGAATGCCTGTGTATTTAATTGAAACGAACAATGCCTACTGCCCATGAAACGCGTAAAGCAAATATAAAAGAGACATTACAATATCGCTAGCTGAAGTTCCACCCTAACAGACACTAACTGCCCAATGTACGTCAAAATTGCACTGGCAATGTACACTCATTTTATCCTTTACTCATTATAAAACTGCGTGACTCATATATCCACAACAATACCTGTCTTCCGAAAGATCTTCGCGACGATACCTGTGCTGTTACCATAGTTATCATTCATGAAACTAGAGTTGGGTAACTCAGATCTGAACCGGTTCAAAGAGCCGAGTCCGACAGATGATCCGTGAGAGCCGACTCACTTTTTTTGAGCCGAAGGATCAACGGATCCGCATAACTCAGTGAAACACTTAACACACAGAAGCACATTTTACACTTACGTATCAGTTCTTGCTTTGATGCATCTGTCAGCTCAAATGACATGTTTGGCTATGCATCCTTGACTCTATATAGGTCGTGATATAATTGAATGAACTAGGTAACTCAGTGGCAGGCTGCAGTAACATATTCAGAACTCGGCTCTTTTTGAACCGGTTCAGTGAGCCGGCTCACATATGGGATCCAGATGCAAAGATGCAGATCACTAAAAAGACCCGTTTTTCCTATCTCTACATGAAACACTAACAGTACCGTCGCGAAATTCCATAGGTACTTGCACTTTCAAAAGACGGGCGTATGAAACATTGAAGCAAATATGCACAGTTTAGGCTGTTGTGATCAAAAACAGGAAATGCCGTGTAGTACGAGTGATGACGATGTCGTGGCAAGATCTTAGAAATGATCATTTCATGATGTGGCCGACCAATTCATGAAATAAATTATAAATTTAAATTATTATTTCATGAGTTGGTCACATCATGAAATGATCAATTCTAAGATCTGGCCACGACATGTCTATAAAACACAAGATCACGTTTTCTGAAAAAAGGTCAGTTTACACAGGGTTTAAGATATATCAAAAGTTGCCAAATTACCTAAAAAATAAAATTAAGATTAAGATGAAGTAGAAAAAAATTCATCCATAGTAGTATTGATATTATTATTATTGATATTATGTAGAAAAAAATGTCTTGTTTTGTACCATATAATTTTTCTGATTCAATCTGATTGCTTTTTTCCTCTTTTAACATAATGGTCAATACAGATAAAAATTATTCTATTCCATTAATATTTTTACTGGACGGTTATTTAATTTAATTTTAGTAAGACTGATTTATCCTTGGTGTTACAATACAATCATAAAATTATGTAAAACATTTGAATTTAACATCAAATTTGTCACTGTTACACAATTTAACTTGTTTTATCGATTCAAGATTTACTGCTAATTACATTCTGATTATAATGATATTCATATAAATATAAAAACAATCAGTTTCGATAACTGGTGGCAGTATCAATTGAAATGTATTAAAAACTGATTTGGTACTACATCTAGGTTAGTACTACTATCAAATAGCAAACTGCTGCTTTATTATAATTATAGCTATATAAATAAACCCAAATAGTGTTGATATTAATCTTGTGTAGACAATAAACCATCATATTGTTTTTTATAAGATCTATGGGGTAAATTTCAGAAATTTTATTTTTAATTATTTAGAAACATAATAATAATGCTTTTGGAAAACACAGAGAGTAAAGACGCTTGACCCCTGAGGTCATTAATGTCGTTTTTAAAATAGTTTGAACAGTTTTTTTGTAAGAAATACATTGTCTCGATGCAAATTTTTAGTCTATGTTCGTTATGTTATACAACTGCTTACATTACGTAATATTATAAGATTTACGAAATATGTACGTACAAGGGCATTCTGTGCAGGGACTTTCTTAGATATAAATTTATTGTTTTAATCATTTCATTCCTTACATTCTTTTTATCCATAAGTAATTTTATATCGAATATTACTGAAGATGTAAGTTTATTCTATTAGGACAAAATATTATGGCCAAAGAACTCAAATACTTATTTTCCCACTAGTTTAAGACATAAAACACAAAATTATATTGCTTATATATGCTACTGTAAAGTTTAAAATATTCTGTATTTATAGATAACATCTGAGTACTACTATTAAAATATTTTAGTATAAAGATTTTTGGACATTTTAGTTATTCACTTCAAACATTAGTTTTTTGAAGTATTTTTACGCAATCTGGCAAGAAGCAGTGCGTTGTGACATTCTCGTCATACCGGTTATGCGAATTCCTTCCGCCCTTAGTACATCACACGACAAAAACTACCTGTCTGTTGTTTAACAACAGTAGCAAGACGTAGTTTGTTCTTTATGTCCATCAAAACGTTCTGGGTCCCTAATACCAATTCATATTTTCGATTAAATCATTTTCAACGAAAAACTCAAACTGCCATTGATACTTTCACTACTTTTAAAATAGAATTAGGAACTTGTTATTCCAACTAAACAACGTAATCTCGCCGATTTTAAAGTTTTTATGGTACCGAAAAAGACGTAATATACTGAAATTTAATAGCGTTTCGAAAGTTATGTCACAAAAACTATTTCAACGCATTTTTTAGTCTGAAATATCTCAATTTAAAAGAGCAGCTACAAAACGTACCTGCCTACGTTTGTAGGTCTGGAAAGTACTCGATAAATAAATGAACACCGGCAATAAAAAAGAGAGCAATTTCAGTTAATTAATTAATGTTCATTAACCTTAGTCTAATCTAAGATCTAAATTACATCAGTCTAAATGTGTTTTATACACCTAAAACTCCCGTGTTCTAATACAGAAAACTATAGGGAAACATTTTATTCTGGTTAGCTTGGACTCGATTAGCAATGAAGGTTAGAGTACTCGATCAAAAGTAAATTTAATTCTCGGATAAGTTAGTTCGCCGTATGTCGTATTTATCATCTTAAATTGTCTTAAAAACTCGCACGGCTGTCTATTTTAATGATTGATCGCATTTCAACTTTAGTCGCTACATTAATTTTCTCTTTGACTTCAGAATATTACAATAATTACGCTATGAAAAAACTGTTAGGTACTACATCCATGTAACGATTGATTAGATGAATTATATAAGAAAACTGTTTCCAAAATCTGGCCTGATTTACACGAACGTTTGGTAACTAAAATATAAAAACTACACAAAAATTGAGATTGATTTAATGATCGGTTATCAGTTAATCAAAAGCCATTAAGTTTAAGTAGGTATCTAATTAGAAGTTTTAATATTACAAGGATCTACTCCTTAATAATATTATAAAAGTGTTACCAATATCTATAAACTTTACAAAACTCAAGAGGAGATGAATTATCATGATGCAAAAGTTTCTAAAGAAAACTTTATCGACACGTGTTTTATTTTACATCAACATTTGAAAAAACAACCTGTTCTTCAAATCTCTACGGACAAAGGTTTACTTTTCGATAGAAAAATAAAAAACTGACCTCTATGATGTCTAAAATGATGATTTCCTCCTCCACAGCATGGCTGTTCGTAGTAAAAAGTCCAGCTGTTCTCGAATTCGGCACATACAAAGACACTTTTGTACACATCAAACTCTGCTATTAACAAAACAACTAACAAAAACTTCAAGCAGTGCATGTTAGATTTAAAAATGTGATTTTTTCTTGTAGCCATTTTGTCAAACACGATGCACTTTTCTAATATTTTGTAGGCATAAACACAACACTTCAAAGACAATATCCAAGTTTCACACAACAAATATCATAATCAAAATATAAATACACTTCGAACTCTCAAAACAATGTTTTAGTCGTCGAAAACAATAGCCAAAAAAACAAAAACAGTGTTTATATTTTGAAAGTGATGATCACATGTTTCAACGTTCTGATGTTTTCACAACAAAAACAAAACAATGTTCACAGCCATTTATGATGTATTTGAAATTGTTTCTTAACATTAAACACAACAAAATTCAAGTGAAATAATATGTCTATTTAAGTATACAATGTCTGAAGGAAACGAATTTTCAAATAAAGCTAAACATACGCGTGAAAATATTCTGAAACGCAACGACTTGCTCATACCGCAACAGTTACAAATCAACTAAAGTCTGAAAACATGAAATTGCCGGTATACGCGAGGAGTTACCTAACTGTCGACGTAGGGGGGAAGTAACGTTTGACTTTGAGAGAGACGCACTTATGCCACTGTACGTATTGTGTGTCTGTGTCGCTCTCGGCGCTGTATACAACAACATGGTTCCCAATGTAACCATCTCTGTCTTTCTGTGCACTTCGTTCTAATTGCGCAGCCGTGACTGCCGCTCGTGGTGTATACTGTATACAAAAACTCACTATTGTATGTGTCGCTTGCCGAGGTATAAACTCTGTAGTCTGTTGGCTTTAGCTTGGGCGCTCTTTGCCTTCTGAAAATGTTCATGTTTCGAATATTTTAAATGCTACCGTTATTAAATTCTTTTTTTTTTAAAGCGATCTTTATTATAAATTTTTAATTATAACCTGAAAATTTTTAATCTATAACGCGAAAAATATAGATGGAATTTCTTTACTTGTTTAAAGTTTGTGGTAATAAATTAATTAATATTGCTTGTAAATTAATTTTCAGTTATCTTTAATTACATCGATTTAAACCAGATTCAGTTCAGGCAAAAATATATCCGAGTAAGTTAGAGCAAAATGACATAAGTCTACATAGGGTCCAAAGTCAGTGGAATTTTGAAGTCAGTTATAAAAAAAACTAATAAAGTTCTGTTTCCCCTATGTATTAACCTTCAACAAAACAAGAATTTTTGAAACGGCGATTTTGTAGCTTCTGCACGGAGCCCTAGACTACAGATATCTTTTTTTTTGTGTACTATAAAAATCACAAGCATTTCAAATTGCATTTCATAAAATACCTATAGGTACTCTTTTAGTTTAGTAATTAATTTTTGGAATCATTTTTTTACAAAAATGTTTATAATTACGTCGAATATAGGTATCTAATATTAGAAGACAGGAGTGAATTTTACATCAATTTATTTAAATAAAAGTCGACTTTAATAGTTTAATAAATAATAATACAACTTATACTGTATGCAACTAACTCTTATAGTGCTATTCTGTATAGTCAGTATAAGAATTTATAGTGCAGTTCATTTTTTGTAATTTTCTAGTAAAGTCGCGTACGTTAAAATAATTCAAATTTAACAGTGCTGTTAATCGCAAACAGAATATCGCCATATAACTAGATTTTTAATATCAATTTAATACAAAGGCCAGCACGCTGATTATTAGACCACACTATCCTTCTTTTTAAGTTTTTTTTATATAAAAAATTATCGATAAATTCATTATATAAAAATGGATAACACAAAAATGTGTATTATAAAATATTAGTGAAAATAGTCATTAATAATGTCAATGAATATTTTAACTAATATAAATATTAAGAGCACTTTGGTTGGAATAATAAAAATAAAAGAATAGTTACTTCTTACCACACCAGATTTATTCAGTGGTTAGTGTTTTACTGAAGATGGGAGCTTAGCTCTCGAAATGTACATCCACTAAATAAATCTGTTGTGGTAAGAAGTAACTATTCTTTTTATTTTTATTATAACGAATATTTTAAAATGCACATTTTTGTATTATTCATTTTTGATAATAATCAGAATGAATTATTTTTGAAATTAGTGTTAAATTATTTCACTTAGTTTTACTGACGTTTTGGGCAATTATTAAATTTATTTCCATTCTTGCGTCAAATTACAGCCAAATGATGAGTACATTTTTACTGTCCTGAGAATGATCTCATTTTTGATGTATTGCACAGTCTGTTCTGTGTATTGCCACAAAATACGTGGTTTCATAAATGCATTAATTTATTAGATCGAAATAAATTTGCACTTGAAATAATTATATCATTGACAATCATTGACTCACGAAAAGTTAAGATAAGTTAGTCGGTACTATCTCTATCAATTTATTTATTAAAATATCTCGGATTTTGGTATATAAAATCAACTTTCCGGTTTCCCAACAAATGTTTCAGTGGACTGAAATGAACGAGAGTACGAAGCCTACCCACCAAACCAGACGTCAGACACGCAATACAGAAGAAACAGAGAGGAGAGCGTGAGCGTGATATTGTGAGACGGGAGATGGTTTGTGAAGATCGGGAGATGGTATACCGTGCGCACTCACTAACAACCCTATGCAGGGTTGTCAGGTCAAAAAAAGAAATAGAAAAACACTTCCAAAGTAGGGAGAGCTAGTAATATGTTTAAAACGATTATATTGCAAAAACTAACCATAAGTAAACTGTTTTGATAGATAGTTTAATTATTCAAGTACCCTGATGTCCACCCGAAAAATAATTTTAAATATTTTTATCAACTATATTTTTTTTGTTGGATAAGTTTGGATAAAATCCGTGGCACAGGATCAATAAAACACAATACTGAAGTTAAAATTGCATTCTCACTAACGTTTCGGTGTGCTTTACACCATCTTCAGAGTTCGAATGCTGTCAATTCGTATCAGCATTCGAACTCTGAAGATGGTGTAAAGCACACCGAAACGTTAGTGAGAATGCAATTTTAACTTCAGTATTGTGTTTTATTGATCCTGTGCCACGGATTTTATCCAAACTTATCCAACAATCATCAAGGATCACAGCTACTCTAATTAACTTCTTTTAATTAGAGTCAACCTCGTTATATTTTTTCCAAAAATAGGGCGCTTACCACTTATACCCGGCGTTTGGAGCAAGTTGTAACAAGACGAAAATTAACTAGATAATTCAGCTTTTCTTAAAACAAATCCAAAGTTTAATTCTTGTTAAAATGTGCCCTGTAATGCTATTACTACCTGGCACTTACCCCTTCAAAAAGGTTTAAAATGTTTATAAAAAATAATTGATTTGAACGAGGATATATAATAAAAATTCGTAATTAATACGGGTCGCGGTGCCAAACCCTGCAGACAATATAATGTATTTGCTAACACAGCCAGTGTGAATTTATGCTTGTTTTTCGCAAAATAAAAAAATCAACCACTTAATACACCTCTTAAAATAATATTTTTCTCTTAGGTTCAATATTTCGTCTCTGTTTTATCAATTCATCATCTGCACAAAATTATATACAGCCTTCAGTAAGTATGGTTCTCTATACGAGACGATTTTACTAAAACACCTTTTAATTAATACTAAAAGAATATTTTCGGTGTTTTTGAGACCCAAAACAATTTTCAACCCTTAAATACACCTCTTAAAATTGTCTGATTAGGCCCATTTTAAATAGGCTTCATGCGGTGATGGATTCTAGCATGTGACCCATATTTCGTTAAAATCAATTAACTCCCTTAGGCCATGCGACCAACGCCAATAGTGTATGTGCCATATGTCACATACACTAAAAAACCTGAAATTTGCTAGTTAGATTGTGTTTAGTACTATTAGTGATTGATCCAAAAATGTGTGGGGGCAAGAGATCACGAATCTGAAGATTTTATGACGAAATTTAAAAAATTCACTCCAAAATGAAATGTACTTTGGGCAATAAAAAAAACATTATTTTAGCCGAATACTCGTTACATAAACCGAGATGTTAATCGTGGACATAAACCGAGATGTTAATCGTGGAACAACAGACGCTCAAGCAGTCACTATCAACCACTCGGGCAGTCATTCGGCCGATTACGAGTACTCAAAAACTCCAAACTTGGGATAGATCTCTTCGTGTGGCAACCCTGATAAACAGATGAAGACGGCATGAACATTGACGTACATAGACGTAGCATTTGCAAGGAAACTTTTGATTTTCTCCTTTGTGAATGCCAGTCGGTGGCTCGTTTTATATATAGCGCACACAAGATCTAATCTACAAAATCTACATTGCAGACAGGTTGTCTATAGTATACGTTGATGAAGAAAGAATGCTACATTACATACGTGTAGACCAAAAACACCATCAACTTACTGAACTATCTTTAACCGTCTACCATACTCCTTGAAATACAATAAATTTCATAAATTGATTATTTTAAAATCGTTTAAATAGTAGTTTATGTATCTAGGTTGTGATTAGGTGTACAAGTCGGGCGTCACGTACCGGCTGTGATTATTTGAGTCGATTGCTTACGTTACCGATGCCCAGGCTTGGTTTTTCAATTATTGTTATCCCAACTGTTTGGAAAAAGACTCCACAAGCCTACTTCCCCCGCCCTCACTAGCGTTTCGCCAAGTCACACCTTCAATAGTGCTAACGCCCAACCTTAGTTACAAGTAACCTTGAAGTCACAATGCATAAATTCAATATGGCGGACGCCTCAAGATGGCGTATTACCTTTTTATTCACAACCCTCTTGACACGGGCCTCTCTGTATACTCTCGAAACAAAGGAATGAAACATTTTCGGTTCGAAAAGGTTAAATCTCAATTCCATCGTTTACGAAAAAAGCTTGTTAACGCTATATAAAACTGAGATATACGTTAGCTGACAGACAGCGATGGATGATGAGCCGTTAGATGTCGCTCTATATGCTGATTCGACATTACATATTTGCTGCACTGGTACACATGCAAATGCATTCAAAAAATAGATTTGTTACTATGAAAATTGAAGCGCATACATTTTCGTCTACAAATTCTATGTCTACATTGTTTTCCAGTCGACTGACGAAAAACTAATTAATTATAATTTATTTGCATGCTTGTATTAAAATTAGGTTAGGTTTTTGTCGTCAGTGGGAATTGGTCAGCTTTGTATCTAATGGAAAATTAACCTTTAATTTAAAATATTATATTTATTTAATAGTAAATACATATTAACCGTTTTAGTCTTCGACAACTAGATGTATATTTAAGTGATTTAAGTCGGTTTAAAGTTGTACTGCATTCTGCTCGAAATGTATTGACATAAGAAAAGTTGCAAAAAAAAACATTGATTTTGAACCACGGAATAGCTTCAGAACCTAGTCTACCATTTTTTCCCGAAGATATGTTTCACTCGCGTAAAAATAAACTGCAAAGCGCTGCTCGATGCTGCTTTGGTGAGAATTGACCTTAATTATTTTTCAGTTTTTTCGCTGACTGTAGATTATATATTTTCCAAGTAAATTATCTGAAACAAAGCCTGATTTCACCACCTTGGTTAATCATCGGAACATCTGAAGTGTACATTTACTTGTGCACTGCTCTGGAAAGAGTTGTCGAACAAAACTTTTTTAAGCGAAGAACTGCAACTCGGAGAAGTGCATACCATATCGTCCAGTCAGACGAAATAAACAAATACGAATGACGATTACATCATTCAGTGAGATTGCAGGTGCAACCGAACTGAGAATGTTTCTTTATAGTTTTGCGAGAATTCACGATAACTAATCGGGTACTTCCAACTGGTGTATAAAATTTGGTATCCAAAAATTAGAATTCCGGAATCGTTATATGTAACTAACGCATACGCAGTTTTAAACAAGAATAAGAAACTGAAAAAAAATTTAAAAAAGTGATTGTATTTCACACGAACCCGTTCATTTGGTATATAAATCACATGACGCACTTGAATTTTTTTTTAATTTTCTGATTTTACCTCTAAAAGTAACACTCATCTCTGGATATTACTTAAAAAATGAAAATTAAAAAAACAAAATTATTTTTGTACTTCAGAAGTATAAAATAATACTTTAGAAAACTTTTTTTATTTATATCTAATAGAGGAACTGGAAAAAAATATTTTAAATCTGATTTTTTTTAACCTTCTAAAGTGAACCACTACCTTAAAACTTAGAATTTTCGTTTAGGTTTTACTGTGAAATATGAGTTATGCAAAATTAATTGTTTTTAATTTTCTAATTTTGTTCTCAAAATTAAACCCCACAATTGAAATCTGTGATTGGGTCATCTAACACTATATATACAGAATGTTCAAAAAGTCCGGAAACGCTGAAATATTTCAAAGGAATCGAATGGTGTTTTCATGGAAAATGTTTCGAATAAAAGTTTGTCAATACCAAGGAACGCTTATTTTGATGACAAAAATTTCACCCGTTGAGGGTACCCCCGCGGGGGACTGGGGTCAACTCTAAAATTTCAAATTACAAAGCCTATTTTGCTCTATTTTCTAGACAAAAATAAACATCATTTTTTCCGAGATTTTTTATTCAAACTACCAAACACGAATAGGGCTTGAAAAAATTTCCAAAATACCTCCAATCTTCTGCTGAATAGGTGAACCTATGTTCCAAATTTCAACTTTTTTTCTCCAGTAAATTCGGAGAAAATAAGCTATGACAAACATAGACACAGACACGAGAGTGATCCTATAAAAATTCCATTTTTTCATCGGATGTACAGAGCCCCAATATTATAAGCCTATATTCAATTCTTAGAAATTAATTATCGATATGCTCGAACCAAGGTCGCATCCGTCAACTGTCAGGTCCGACCATTTTGATTTTTAGGTCAGTTCCGACCACGCAGAAGCTAAATATTGAATTAATAATAGCGAATCAATTTTGAACAGATTTAAAAAATACACATATTAAAGTTTACTTAGGTATATATGAGCATGAAATTGGAAAAAGGAAACCTTATTTCAAATATTTGTCGAGCAATCATCTATCAATAACGTTTATGTATTGTTTGCAAACGATTCGTTCAAACAAACGATTACTTTGGTCGCACACCGCTGAACCGAATCATTATTTAGACACCTACTGCACAAGTCACATAAAAAGGCATTAAATTATAATTTACTACAAAAAAAAACATGTGTATTGATTCCAAGTAAATTGCACCCATATATTTGTAATCAATAGGTAGGGGAGAGTGGGGTCCTTGGAACACATGTTAAACTTTCCCTACTGTTTTAGAATTAGAATATAGTAGGGACCAACCGGTAAACATTGCAACCTCTAAGCTCCCCTAATAATCCATCAGTTCTTTAGGATTCTCAGTCTATTAATTTAATCTAGTATTCTTCCCAAACTGATGTCTTTAAAATTCTTTGAGGTTGATGTGCTTGTACCTTGTCTGGTAACAAATAATTTAACACTATG
This sequence comes from Venustoraphidia nigricollis, assembly GCA_034508555.1. Lineage (NCBI taxonomy): Eukaryota > Metazoa > Arthropoda > Insecta > Raphidioptera > Raphidiidae > Venustoraphidia > Venustoraphidia nigricollis. The sequence continues at coordinate 574,950 of JAVRKA010000053.1, read as the reverse complement.
CACACAAACAATTGCCCAAAATCTTTACAAATCCGACATAAAAATTTCTTTCGTCTTAAAAAGGCACCAATCAGAATGTAAATGTTCTGTTATAGTTTAACTATGTTGTATTTCCATCACAAGTCAGTAGAAGCTCCTGCTTAAAAAATTCTGATGATGTTCAAAAGTACAACACTCTCCCCTACCTATATTATAAAGAAATGAGAAATATTGCGATTTATTAATTCCCAGCCGGTTTCTAAACATTTTGGTTTCAAACGGTGAACTATAACTTTTCTTTATTTATTTCTTTAAAATTACCAACTGCCAGGGTTGTTTAAGCCAAGTATCGATTCATGTTTTCAATTTATTATTCCTTAACCCTTCCCAGGTAACGCGTCACAAGACGTATCGATGTCAATGCACGTGGAGAAACCAATTCAATCGTCGTATGTCAAAATACGTGTGAAAGTTGAGAGTAGTATTGTGGACTTCAAATCTCTATTCCGCCCACTGTTTTTTACCCCAAGCAGTGCTGTTACAGGAATAAACAAAATCACTATGACACTAACCTTACTCATTAATAATGGAGTTTATTCAAATAGTGCATCGAGTTCAACAATGTTTTGTCATTTTTAATAATTTATTTTAAAAATGTTTGTTCTGGGGAATAGCAGTGTTTAAAGTACAATTCTTGCAATGTCATACTTTACTCTGATTTTTAGTGTATTTGCCATATGGCAACATACACTATTGGCGTTGGTCGGATGGCGGGACCTAGGGGTCGGACCAAAATTTCTCGACGTTTCATAACCTCCTAAACACTTTGGCACCATTTTTAAAAATGTTTATCTATATATGTATATATATATGTATATATATATGTATATATAATATATATACGTATATATATATATATATATATGTGTGCGAGCAATAACTTTCGAAAGAGTTAATTGATTTTAACGAAATTTGGCCCACGTGTTGAAATCCATCACCGCAAGAAGCCTATTTAAAATGGGCGTGATCGGGGCATTTTAAGGGTAGTTTTTAGGGGTTGAAAAATGTTTTTGGGCCCCAAAATATCGAAAAAATTCTCAGAATCGTTTCAAAATTGACATTTAACCCTTTAGTAGTAATTAAAAAGTGTCCCTAAAATTTTAATAAAATCAGCCAGACAGGACCGGACTTACAAATTTTTTGAAAACACTAATTTGCAGATAGTGAGTTATTTATTGAAGGGTGTAGACGTTAGATTGATAATAATATTACAATTAAGAAAAACAATGTTATTCTAAGGGGTGTATTAAGGGGTTAAATTTTTTATTTTGCCCAAAAACAAACTTAATTTCACATAATAAAAGTATAAAACCACACTCCCCTATACAAACAAATACACTATATTGTCGGCAGGGTTTTGGCACTGCGACCCGGGTTTTTAGTGTATTTGCCATATGGCAACATACACTATTGGCGTCGGTCGGATGGCGGGACCTAGGGGTCGGACCAAAATTTCTCGACGTTTCATAACCTCCTAAACACTTTGGCACCATTTTTAAAAATGTTTATATATATATGTATATATATATATATATATATATATATATATATATATATATTTATATATATAGGTATATATGTGTGCGGGCTATAACTTTCGAAGGAGTTAATTCATTTTAACGAAATTTGGCACACATGTTGGGATCCATGACCGCACGAAGCCTATTTAAAATGGGCCTAATCGGATCAATTTAAGGGTGGCTTTTAGGGGTTGAAAAAAGTTTATGGGCCCCAAAATACCGAAAAATATCTCAGAATCGTTTCAAAATTGAAATTTAACCCTTTAATAGCAATTAAAAAGTGCCTCTAAAATTTTAGTAAAATCGGCCCAACAGGACCGGACTTACACATTTTTTGAAAACACTAATTTGCAGATAGTGACTTATTTATTGAAGGGTGTCTTTAATTCGGTGTAGACGTTAGATTGATAATAATATTACAATTAAGAAAAAAATGTTATCTTAAGGGGTGTATTAAGGGGTTAAATTTTTTATTTTGCCCAAAAACAAACTTAATTTCACATAATAAAAGTCTAAAACCACACGGTCCTATAGGGGAGACCGGGGTTGGTTGACCATAGGGGCAGGTTGACTAACTAACATAACGTCGGAAAATATAAAGTGTATATTCGTGCAAATTCGGCCACATTCGCGGACGACGACTGCGCACATCTCACCGTTCGGTTTGGTAATTCGCACTTGTCGTTCGAAGATTATAAGAGTTTGTTGTGTTTGCGTTCCGGTAAGTAAATATTTTTATCTTTACTTATTTTGTTCTCCTGCTGCTCAAACTTGCATGAATTTAAATCGGCTTGGATATCTTCACGGTTTAGTCTTTGCTTTGTGAGGTTACGGGTAGTTTTTCCCGTTGAGTAAGTTCAACTAAAAATTACATCGGTTTAAAATCAAAATGGACGTATGGGGCTGGTTGACTAACACTGAACAGGGGTTGGTTGACACACTCTGATCTGTGTGTCAACCAACCCCAATGAATTTTTATATCGGTTTTAATTATATTTTTATCTTCAGAGCAATGAGAACGTACAAACGGAAAACCGAAAGGGGCCGAAAGGGGAACAAAAATTGTTAGTTGCACGAAAGAATGCGGCACAGAAAGTAAAAGGAAGTGGAATGGAAATATGTAAGGACAGCAGAAAAAAAGACAGCTACAAAAATAAAAGAGGAAGAAAGAAGATGCGAAAAACACAGTCAGATGACGATGTCTCTTCAGACGAAGCTGAAGATGTTCCGTTTCTTGTCTGCATGGAATCTTACTCTAAAAGCCTTCCCGGAGACGACTGGATTTAGTGCATTAAATGCAAGATGTGGGCCCACACCAGATGCTCTACCGGAGATCTATTGTTTTACAATTGTATTAATTGTAATTCTGACGACGAGACTGATGACTAACCAACTATTATAAAACATATTTTTGAGAATTTTTTTTCGTTTTAAGAGAATATACGTTTGTTTATTTTGTTTTAAGAGAATATACGTTTATTTTTCAGCAATATATTTGTATCTGCACATATTTGTTTTATTTTTTAACGATTTTTCCGAAAAGTCAACCAACCCCATACCATGTGTCAACCTACCCCGGGTACGGGGCTGGTTGACTCAGTTTCAGTGTGTTCGAAAAATGTCAAATAACAAGTAAATGAATACATTTTAGAAAATTTGAAAGTAAACTTCATTTGCTAACAGTATGATAAGTAACACAGTCCTAAGTTTGCGTCGATAAATCTAATACCTACTTAATGAAAAATACAAATCTGAAAAATTGGCCAACCATCCCCGGTCTCCCCTACAAGCAAATACACTATATTGTCGGCAGGGTTTTGGCACTGCGACCCGGGTTTTTTTATATTTGTATGCGCCACTGACCGCACGTGCTTACCACTCACTCTCGTCTCGTAATGCTTTGCCTAACTCCAGAGCAGGGATTTAAGGTCAACCGAGGAAGGATTAATAATAAATTGATAAATTCTTTTACTAGTTTTTCGATGATAACCTGGGAACTGGAAGCTTGTAATAGAGCAACCATGGAAATGTGCGCATACATTGAAAGAATAGGCATTTTATTTAATTCAAATTTGTTTCCTTATGTCCATGATGACAAAACTACACATCCTCGGTAATTTTTATCCGCGATACGTCGCTTTCGTCGCCTGTTATAAATATTCAATAGGCCTAATTGTTCTTCGTTACCATGGTTATAAGAAGTTACACTTGAATAAAACGAACCGGTTTAAGAGAATCGATTCAAACGATTATCTTTAGCGATAAACTAGAGACGTTTATAACCGTCAAGAGTAAATAATTGAACCCCATTATTCAACAGTTTAAGTTTACTCCATTAAAGTCCATTAAAATATCAATTCATATAAAAATGAAAAATGCAAAAGAAAATATTTTAAAAAAATCATATCTTAAGACCGTGTATAATAATATGAAAGAAGCGGAAAAGGTAAGGTAGAGATAACAGATATATTACGAAAATCGTCATGGCATAGTAATCATATGATTCAGTGGCGTGCATATTGAGACGGTGCCTCACTACACAAAGTTTGACACAAATCTTTGTTCTATTATAAAATGGATCAAAATATATATTTTTTTAAATGATACAGGTATAGCAATTGAATATATGGATAAAAGCATGTTTCATTTTATTTTTTATGCTATGTAGTATTTCACCTTTGATTCATAGTCAGTTGAGTGAAGGTTCATATTCTAATGCTGCCTAACGCAAAATTAACTCTCGTAGGATGTGAAATACTGTTGCTAAAAATGCTTTATTATGAGAAATGTTGATTTTTTAAACGTAGAATAATTGGTAATTCAGCCGCCACGATAGTAGAAGATTCGGGTTCGTGTCCCGACAGTGACAATGTTTGAACAACTTGGTCTAATATCGCATTATAATTGCAACAAGGGATATTTCATATTATAGCGAACTATGAGCTATTACTATTTTTCTAAATAGTTTGAGAGAACAAATCGAGTAATAATTAGTAGTCGCGAATATGAAAAAAATATAAATAAGAAAAATATATTTTTAGTTAAATAATTTTTAATTAATAAAGGCACACGTTACTGTTCACTTTTAACAGAGAAAAACAAAAAGATTACAGTAAACTTATCAGATGCTCCATTTAATTAGTGCAAGGTAAGGATTGTAGCTGTTAGTCTTGGGAATAATCAAATGATTTTGATAATCGAAAGGATGCTATTCGAATGATTTTTATAATTGAATGATTCATTCGAGATGATTCCTTCAGCTGATGGATCATAATAAGAGGTGTGTTGGTGAATGAATGAAATGAATGTTTTAACTCTCGAATAAATTTTTCTCTCGGTTTCGATTGTCAGTCTTGAGAGTCACCTGCATAGTGCTTCATAGTACAGACGCAGATAAAAGAAGTAACCCATACAGTACTGTGTAATGCATATAAGTATATCGAGTAGTTAGGATGCGAGTGAAAATACAATGCATTCGATATGATTAATATAACGAATAAATTTTCGATTAGGAGACTTGAGAGTTCATCTGCATGCAGTGTTTCATAGAATAGTGGCAGATAAAAGACTAAGTAATCGTATATTAAATACTATGAAAAGCAATTTGAGAGAGACAAATGCATGCAGTGTTTTAAAGAGCATAGTAAAATAATTTATTATTAGAGATTTTTATAATAGAAAACAGTATCACGGGTAATTGGAATAAAAATAAATCAATTTAAACACTCATTGATTGCAACGTTTCGTCTTTTATTTAATTAAGACTTTTTCAAGCTCTCAATATGCTTAAATGATAATTAAACTATGATATAATAAGCAATTTCGCATTACAAAAAGCAATTAAAAATACTGTTTTCTATTATAACATATATCTGGAATTGAACTTTAAAGATGAATTAGAGATTGTATTTATAAGTCGTAACTCGTAAGTATAAAAATCATTTGAATGATTTTGAATAACTCTTGAGATACTAATAGAACAGTTCTATTATTTTCATTCGAAATGTCCTATCTCTTGTTTATCACTCTGATTATTCGAATGATTTTGAATAATATCTTGAGATATTTTAATAATCGAATAGTTCTATTATTTTCATTCGAAATGCCCCATCTCTTGTTTATCACTCTGATTATTCGAATGATTTTGAACAATATCTTGAGATATTTTAATAATCGAATAGTTCTGTTATTTTCATTCGAAATATCCTATCTCTAGGTGAAGGTATATACATAGTTGATTAAAACTTGATTAAAAATATTAACAGTAAATAAATGATTGTGTAATGGAAAAGTTTATTGGAATGTACTAGGTATCTACTATATAGAAAAGGAATACACTGAAATCAGTAGATCGACGGACGTAAACGCAGTGTCTAGAAAAGTGGAATAATTTCAATCTGTGCTTGAAGTCGCGAAAAAGAAAACCAAGTCGTTCATTTAGTCTTCGATAAAACAGAGGCGAACTCAGTTAAGATGTTCACATATAATTTAAATTTCCGTAAAATTAGTTTACCAAGTCAATAGTAATATCTCCCTCTCAGTTGCCGTTTAAATCCAAATGAGCAAGAGACAGTAAAGTACGCTTTGCCATCGTAAACATTCCACATATGATTCTAATATGCCCCAAGTGAACTGTCAAAAATATTACAAATCTGAAAATCAGCTATTTTATAGGAGAAAAAATGTAGTATGCATCTCGATTGTAGTGATTTTATGACTCGTGTGATTGTTAACATTCGTTAATCGCTCGTTTTAACATCAGCTCGTACATAAAATAATGCATTACAATCTAGATACATAAACTTCTATTAGTTTTTTTTTAATTGGCTTGTAAAGCTTATACGACTATTATCTTAGTATTATATTTATTTAAATGACTTTATACACGATTATCTACCGAATTGGGGGCTATTGGGGCATAATAATATGTTGATATTTTCATTGCAATTTTGACTTAAGATATTTGTTTACCGGAGCTTTTGAATGACTCTGATCTTCGACATATTTCCTATAAATGTTATCTAAAATCGAATAGAATCTGCCATTCAAGTTCTATACGAAAGTTTCTTTTGCGAAAAACTTGTTTTTAATAACAGCCATTGAAAATCTATTTTGTAATAAGAAAATTTTCTAAAATATTATATTTTAAAGCAGTCGATTTCCAGAAAAGTTTTATTTGAAAAAGTTCCTTGAAATAATATAGGTAGCTAAAACAATCATTCATATAGTTTTTCACAGTTCTCTTTTGCCAAATTACTTACAGTTCGATCAAAGAGCATACAAAACGAGTGATATAAAGAGAAAAGTGAAGGAAAGAGACGGAGATAATATACACTGAACTGTCACACTTTCAGAAACTGCACGCCCCTTCCTCCTCGGCCGCCCCTTCAACGTGCCGGAACATTCTGACGTTCGAAATCCCTTTAGTGTTTGATTCCGCAACGCCTCGCGGGTAGTTAAAAGTCTACAACCACCTCGATCTTCCATACCAAACCGAATTTAGGTACACACACGTATCTGAATATAGTAGCGAGCACAGATCTTCGCTGTGACGTCATAGTACAAACCGTGATTGGAAATTAGTACTTTGACTTTCGAGCGTGATGAAACGGTAAGGCGTTAGGATTAGAATATTCAGAAGATGCAAGTTTTCGATCTGTAAACATCTGTTCTATCCGTTCTCCCAATTTTTGCTAATAAGACCCGGCGAAATGTCACGAAAGTAAAATATTAAAAAGCTTATAATTGCGCTTATTTTACAGACAAATCTTTATTCTTTTTTGAAAGTACACTAAGTTCTTTTAATTGATTATTATTATTATTATTATTATATTATTTCTCGAAGATTTACGCTAATAATTAATTATTTATTAGTATTTATTGTATAGTGTATTACATTGGATGTATACTTCTCTATTTGAATCGAATTTTATTCACAATTTCATGGGCTTTAATTTTTTTGAACCTAATTCTTTTTTTAAAATAAAAGTAGTCTAAGTTACTGCTTATAATATCAGCTATCTGCCAGTGAAAGCCCCGTCAAAATCGGGTCAACCGTTTCGGGGATTAGCCGGAACAAACAAACAAACAAAAATTTTAAAAATTAGTTTTTTTACATAAGTCCCGTATGTACTTTCGCGTATGCATTTAGTAAAAACCTGTTATTAGTGTATTTGCCATATGGCAACATACATTATTGGCGTCGGTCGGATGGCGGGACCTAGGGGTCGGACCAAAATTTCTCGACGTTTCATAACCTCCTAAGCACTTTGGCGTCATTTTTGAAAATGTTTATATATATATGTATATATATATATATATATATATATATATATATATATATATATATATATATATATATATATATATATAGGTATATATGTGTACGGGCAATAACTTTCGAAGGAGTTAATTTATTTTAACGAAATTTAGCACACATGTTGGAATCCATCACCGCACGAAGCCTATTTAAAATAGGCCCAATCGAGTCATTTTAAGGGTGGTTTTTAGGGGTTGAAAAAAGTTTTTGGGCCCAAAAATACCTAAAAAATTCTTAGAATCGTTTCAAAATTGAAATTTAACCCTTTAATAGCAATTAAAAAGTGCTCCTAAAATTTTAATAAAATCGGCCCGACAGGACCGGATTTACAAATTTTATGAAAACACTAGTTTGCATATAGTGAATTATTTACTGAAAGGTGTATTAACTTGGTATAGAAGCTCGATTGATAATAATATTGCAATTAAGAAAAAAAAATGTTATTTTAAGGGGTGTATTAAGGAGTCAAATTTTTTATTTTGCCCAAAAAAACAACTTAAGTTTGCATAATAAAGCCACACTGCATGTATTAACAAATACACTATATTGTCGGCAGGGTTTTGACACTGCGACCCGGGTTTTTTTGACATTACAAACAGATACTTCAATTTTATATATTTGTATAGATTTGGAACCTGTGCCCACAGTAGATAATAGGTAGATAATAAATAGTGAAGGTATTCGGAAGTTTTATGCTACCGATTATAGATACAAACAGTATACAAGAAAAGAAAAAGAGGAAAATAGAGTCAAAAGTTCTTTCAAGTCTATTTCTTTTTACGGCGCAAAATTTTCTTAATCAAATCCAATGTGTTTGGCTTCTCAGCGAGCAAAGTTGTGGGTGGGGTAGTCCGGGAGAAATGCGGGAGCACGTTTGACGACTTTGGGGAGACAACACTAAAAAAACAAGTTTAAAAAGTTTCACTGATTGAAAACATATTGAGAAATAAAACCATAAACGTAATTGTGCGACCTAGATGCAATTCCGACCAATTTTACAATATATATTATAAATGTATCTACATATATATCTGTGGCGATAAGACAAAATCGCTTATGTCAAAATTGTTGTAAAATAAGACATTGAGCTGTTGATCACATACCTCGAGGGACATATCTATTCGAAACGAACGTCTCGAATGCAGAGTCGAACGACATTCATTTGAATTTAAGTAAACTCAAGAAGCTTCTTGGTTTCCGGGCTTGTACGCCGTGGTCCATTGGTATTTCTACCTGACGTTTCGTCTACAACTGCGGTAGACATTATCAAAGGCGATGTGGTAGCGGGCGAAGTGTCCTTCTCGGCTGCTCACAAGCAAGTGTGTCCACTACCGCTGCTCCTTCTTCTTTTATGCACCGTTGGTTGTCGTTCTCTACTCGGTCGTAGTTAGGTAGAAATACCAATGGAAACCAAGAAGTTTTGCAACAACGCCAGCCGTGACAGCCTACACAATTGGATAAAACTCAAGAAGGTTGCGATATTATTCAGATTTAAAATGTACGTTGATAAATTAATTTGAATCGACTTTTCTTTCGCGACGCTTAGTGGTGGGTCTTTGAGGATTTTAGCATCAACGAAACGAAACCGTAAACTGTGCAACGTCAACTTACTGAAAAAACAGTTGTTTTCGTTACTTAATTTACATTAATTCCAAAGAATGTTTTCTATAGAATCATTGTGACCTCAGATTATGTTGCGACAGGAAAACGGTGTGTATTTAGTTAGTTTTAAATAATGAAGACATCAGTACTGTGGTTCATGTGTTGATTTCATCCGTTGCGGTTTATAATTCATAGGTTAGGTTATTTTTGACAGCCAGTTGTATCATTCGCGTTTTGTATTTTTCGACAAAATGGAAAAAGAGCAATATCGATCCGTAATTCGTTTTTTATACGAGTATCTCACCATGGTCATATATAGTAAAGGGTCCTCATAGACAGCATCCAACTTCAGTCTTTGCATGTTTTTTAAAAAAGGAATTACGGATCGATGCTGCTCTTTTTCCATTTTGTCGAAAAATACAAAACACGAATGATACAACTGGCTGTCAAAAATAACCTAACCTATGAATTTATCTACAATTCAGCACGAGGTCGTTTAAAAGTCTGCAGTACACGATGGTAAAGTCAATTTCACTCGTCAACGCCATCTATCGTCAAACACGGGTACTTAATGATAAGGATGAAATTTATTCACATAGTAAATACGTCACAATTATTACATAAAATCGTTACAAAACACTATTTTAGAACAATTTAAAATCATACTTAAGTCACTATCTAATAAAACATGCTTTATCTCCTTTTTATATTTAATTAAATTTAGCTCTCTGACATTTCGAGGAAGCTTATCGTAAAATACTTTTGCCCAATAATTAGCTCCATATTTATATTTATCCGCTCTAAATCTAGATTGCTGAATATCTATATCTGACCTAGTAGGGTAGTTATGACTTTCAAATTGGAAACTGAAATTTGAAATATTCAATTTAAGGTGGACCAAATAATCGTATATGAAAATACATGGTAATGTTAAAATTCTATTTTGTTTGAAATATTTTTTACACCGATCGATTAATCCTCGTCCCATGTATTGAAACGTCGTCTAAATATAAAAAAAATAAAAAATGTTTAACTAGATCGGGGGAAAGTTATTAAATATTCTTGTAAATTTATATCTCCAAGAAAAATAATTTCAATTATACTAAAACTTATCTGGAGGTATCGGAAAAAATCGTCTTAAGTGGTTTCGCCTCTTGGCCATATATATTTTCTTTCTAGCTAACTCGTAAAGAAATAAAATTATTAGTGTATTTGCCATATGGCAACATACACTATTGGCATCGGTCGGATGGCGGGACCTAGGGGTCGGACCAAAATTTCTCGACGTTTCATAACCTCCTAAACACTTTGGCACCATTTTTAAAAATGTTTATATATATATATATATTTATATACGTATATATATATGTGTGCGGGCAATAACTTTCGAAAGAGTTAATTGATTTTAACGAAATTTGGTCCACGTGTTTAAATCCATCACCGCAAGAAGCCTATTTAAAATGGGCGTAATCGGGCCATTTTAAGGGTAGTTTTTAGGGGTTGAAAAATCTTTTTGGGCCCCAAAATACCGAAAAAATTCTCAGAATCGTTTCAAAATTGACATTTAACACTTTAGTAGTAATTAAAAAGTGTCCCTAAAATTTCAATAAAATCGGCCCAACAGGACCGGACTGTTGAAAACACTAATTTGTAGATAGTGACTTATTTATTGAACGGTGTATTTAATTCGGTGCAGATGTTAGATTGATAATACTATTGCAGTTAAGAAAAAAAATGTTATTTTAAGGGGTGTATTAAGGAGTCAAATTTTTAATTTTGCCCAAAATCCAACTTAAGTTCGCGTAATAAAGCCACCCTGCCTGTATAAGCAAATACACTATATTGTCGGCAGGGTTTTGGCACTGCGACCCGGGTTTTTTTAAGATTCCTTTTATTACAAAGTTACACGTTCGTGTATAACTTTATTAGATAAAAAATATGGAGGAAAAACTATTCCATTACGAATTCTCTTGTAAAAGACCGTTGCTGACAAAGTTACAATAATTTAACTCTTTCAAAGTAAAACAAAATAAAATTTTTTTTTATTTTGTCCATTCACATAATTTTTACAGGGTTGCAATAAAGCTAAGGTTTAAAATTTTGAGTTTTTTAGAGAACCGATAAAAAAATACGTAGCAATATTTTCGTGTCTGTTTAAAAGGGCGCGCATTTATGTTTTTTTTTTTTAATTTTGAAGTTAAAAAACGTATACAGTATTCAAAAAACACGGAATTATGAAGGTTGTGAAGTAAAAATAAGATATCTTAAAGGAAGTTCGTGCAAAAAATATTAATGAAGTCACACTACTGCTTGGATTCTACTTGCCATCTCCTTTCATTTGATACCCATGTGGGGGGGGGGGGTTGTAAAAAGTAGCTAATCCGCCATTTTGTGGTGGCAGTCATACTGGATCTACCATAATATTCAATGTACTATATTATATTGTCTTCAGAACCAAAAGTGTGTGCAAAATTTCAGCTCAATCGGAGACCGGAAAATGGATCAAATTTAACTTGCAAGAATTGATTACAGACAGACACACTGGGACAGGTGAAACTAACTAAAAGCTTGTAAAAAAGGAGGAGGTTTTCAATTCGACCCGTAAACTAGATGAATTTTTTCGTAAGTTGGTATGTTCATCGTTCAAGCATAACTTGTTAGTTAGAGAGAAATAATTGCACCGATTTTTAATTACTTGAAGTAGTGCAGATGATTGTAAAACTAAGGACAGAGTAGTAATTATTAGCCATAAGATCAAAAGTTAAAATACATTATTATTTTTCTCTTATTCTGAAGACATTTCATACACATTTTTTCTCGGGTGCTATGTTAAACGATGAGAAACATTAAACAATTACACACAATTAAAAGATCATAATTTCATATATAAAAAGACAAATAATGGCTAATAAAACTAACATGTTTCTACGTTATGTACACAAACAGTAAATGAGAACGTCAATGACCTTGGCTATTTCGTGAGGGAAGAATTAATCAATGTTACCATCACTAGCAAGTAGCAACCCCAATCCGAACTCTACAATGCCTGGAGCGGCAACTTCATCATCTCTAATCCTACTTAGTAATCAAAAGAAAGATCCTCTAAGGATTAGATTTGATATTCAAATGAAAAGAGATGTTGGTACATATTTTTTTTGAGAAAAATGTCTGTGGTAATAATATTAGTTGAGAGTTTTATGATGGCTTATAAATGCAAACCACAGGGCTTCAACGACTGCTGAATAATCTGCAACTTCCTTCCGCCAAACACTTTTTCTGGATAATCTCAATTCTACAGTACATATGGAAAGATAATTACGTTTTTTTTTTGTAAACAAATAAATTGTTTTTCGTTACGCTCGGACGAAATATATATACGACAGTGTAGTTTACACTACATACCACATAAGTGAAACTTAAATCTGCATACATCCGACAAACAGTGACTCTGTAACTGATTTCAAACGCCAGTTTGTGTGTTTGGAGAGGCTAGTTGAGAACAATATTGTACTTTGTAAGTTCACAGCCATTTTTAAAAAGAGATGTTAATTATTTCACTATACTGACTATACGATCTTCTTAAATCATTACTGACTTACGTGTTTTTGTTTGAGACTTCTTAATGCTACTGTAATTATCGCTTACCTGAAACAAAAGAGACACAAATTATAATAAAAGAAATTTCAAACGAACATTAAAATTAAAAATAAAGTACGGAATATATTTAACCATCTAACTTATATTGATTCTGTTTAAAAAAAATATTGAAAACTAATTTTTAAGTGCACTTAAAATACGATACACGAGGATATCCTAGGATTAGAGTAACAGAAGTATCAGCAGGTATTCGAACATCAGATCAAGTAAAGTGTTTGGAAAGAAAGATACGCTATACATTAAGTAAATACAATTACTTTTAAAGTATTGCGAGTAAACGGTTATGTTGCTTCGACTAGTGGTGGGCGTTGATTCAGCGAACTAGTTAAAAAAACTGTTAATCATGCGCCGATTCAACGGTTTCTGTTATTAGAACTAACTTGTTTATGATTCAACTAATTCATCTATGATTATCAAAACGCAAAGAACTTCAATAGATCTATGCTTCATGCTTTCAAAGAACGAAACGAAACCGACACGATACACGAACCACAGAAATAGTTGTTAATCCAATTTTATCTGATTCAATCTGAACAGATGTTGGACACACAAACAACTAGCAACCTGCTGTTTTCATTATTTAAAACCAATGAAATACAAACAGCTTTTCGCAACGCGAACGGTTCCATCTAGTATATTCATTACAGTTAATGTAATAGCTTGTCGACTTCTTTCGAATATTTTCCAATTATATAATCATTGGGTAATAAATACTTAAAATAATAATAATAATAATAATAATAATAATAATAATAATAATAATAATAATAATAATTTATTTGTTCCGTAGACAAAACTGTGTGGAATAAGTCAAAATTAAAAATTACAATAGTGGAAAAAACAATATGATAGCATTTATGATTCAAGGTCAGAACACAAGTATTCATGAATAGAGTAAAAAGAATACTCCAATAAAAGACTCTTGACGGCTCGTTTAAAACAAGGCGAAGTACTGCATGCTTTTACATTGGCCGGTAAATGATTATATAATTTAACTGGCATTACATTTGGACTTTTAGCATACAGAGTAGATTTGTGATTGCAAACGGTCAACCTATCAGGATTCCGAAGGAAATGATTACTATTGTCACCAACTTTGGTGAACATGTTAATATTTTTTCTAATATAAATTAAACAATTGTAGATGTATAATGAAATAACAGTCAATATTTTATGTGTTTTAAACAAAGGCCGGCAAGAGTCTCTGTGGTTTGCAAATGATAGCAATCTTTTATCCTCTTTTGCATTATTAACACCTCATTTATATGGGTGGAGTTTCCCCAGCATACAATACCGTGATTTAAAATAGACTGGACGCAGCCAAAATAATATGTTTTTAAGATATTAGTATTTACTGTTCTCCTGAGGTGACGAATGATGTAACAACAAGAGGCCAGCTTATTGCTGGTAACAGATATGTGAGTATGCCAAGTTAGTTTGGAATCAATATGCACACCTAAGAATTTTTCTTCCGTTGAATGTTTAACTGATTTACCATCAATTTTCACTAGTATACTTTGATCCAGTTCTTTAGTGCGAAACTGAGTAAGAGCAGTTTTGGAATTATTTAGCACCAGGCCATTGTTGTGGCAATATTTTTCCATATTGGATACACAATTATTCAGTTGTAATGAAAGATCAGATAAATTATTAGCGGAAGTAGACACAGAGGTGTCATCAGCAAACAGAGTAGGATAATTATTTAAATTCTCTATGTCATTTATAAATAAAATGAAGAGTTATGGCCCCAAATTACTACCTTGAGGGACTCCTGTTTTAATAGCCAGCGGTTCAGAATAAGAAAGATAGTTACTGTGCTTGAGCACCACTTTTTGGGAACGATTTGATAGGTAAGAACTCAACCAAGAACGACATTTACCACGAATTCCGTATAATAATATATACTTGGTGTCGTAATGGGTTATATTAAGACGAGTGTGACATTATGTTTAAAACGAAAGACAGCAAGTGTTAATAGTCACACGAGTCGTATCTTTTGCACGTACCTCATAAAATATGTAGTTTTCACTTCACTTTTAAAATTAAGGTTATAAAAAAAACTACAAACAGTGATTTACTATATAGAATCGGTATAGTGCGACCTGTTATGTATCACTTCATAGTACTAACGGTGTAATCCAGGGGTATTCATACTTATAGTGGCAAAGATCTGCCACAAAATATTCAAGCGGCAAGCGATCGACTAGACTAGGACAACGACGCATATTTACGAAACAAAAACTATGCATTAGAATTAAATATACACTTTTATTGATGCTACATTTGTTTGCTTAAGCAAGCGCAATTAAGTACACCTATTATTAGATAGATGGCGCTGTGACCTATAGGTAAAATTGTATGTGACCATTGCAATGGCGGGCGGTCGCTCCATTGACGAATCGCGACTATTTTGTAGTCTTTCAAAGAAAATGTAGATTGTAGATGCTTTTCCGCGATCGACTCATACAGTTCTCGTAAGGTTGACTCTAATTAAATGATTAATTAGATCGGTTGTGATCTTTGATCACTGTTGGAGAAAGTTTGGAAAAAAATCCGTGGCACAGGATCAATTGAGATGCAATATTGAGTTTAACGTTGCATTTATTTACTAACGTTTCAGTATACTCTGATAATAAATGCAATTCTAAACTCAGTATTGCTTCTCAATTGATCCTGTGCGACGGATTTTTCTACAAACTTTCTCCAACAGTAAGTTCTCGCAATCGATCGTTTGAGCACATGTGGTATAACGGGTCAATTTACATGTCTGCAACTATTTTATAGGGGGTAGTGCAAAAAACATTTAAGAATCCTCGATGATAATGTGTTAATACGACTTGGCTTTTGTAAGCTCTGCTCTTTAAAGACGTGTTTAATAATTGAAGAAATAGTTTTTCCTTCTTCTTTTTTACAAATAGAATGTTGATGGACTAGAGTTATGTCATCACGTCGTAGTTGGTAAATGTGGTCAGCGTACAGTATTATAGTGCAGGTAGTGTAGTTCTGGTGTAGAGTAGGTGAGAGGTAGAGAGGGTGACATGTGCAATGGTGCATGTGTGACGGGTCGCCATCGAATTGGAGTCCGCTGTTTCCGCTTCCGACAGCATCGTCCGTCTACCATTCACTGTCGTTCGCCCACCGTTCATCGGACAACCACTAGGTATATATATATATATTACACTCTCTATACACTCATTCTCTATGAGTGGAGTGAAGTTTTTTGTGCAGCAGTGTTGACAGACATCGTATTTACCGGCGTTCCCTCCTCACTACTTTATATAAACATGTCCGAGATTATTGAAGTCACGCTAAGAAAAAAACTGAAACGGACTCTAGAAATGCAGAAAAAATGTCGTTATAGACTTGTTCAATTAATATTAGTCAGGTTCGGCTCAAGCAGGGTCGGACTGGACCGGAAGGGCCCGGGTGGCTCCCCAC
Source organism: Venustoraphidia nigricollis (assembly GCA_034508555.1). Taxonomy (NCBI): domain Eukaryota; kingdom Metazoa; phylum Arthropoda; class Insecta; order Raphidioptera; family Raphidiidae; genus Venustoraphidia; species Venustoraphidia nigricollis. The sequence goes on along the minus strand of JAVRKA010000053.1, from coordinate 558,375 downwards.
AAGCCTGGGGCCCGAGACTGGATAATGGTAGATGGGATATTTTTCTATTTCATTTCTCTCTAATGTTTGAATGAACTATCTGATCTAGTTTACATTTAGGTCGTAAGAGCTGGGACCTAGCCCCTATCCTATCGCCTGGCTTGCGGTAAGCCCCGCAAACCTATAACCGTTACAGCGTTTTCGATACGGGTTAATTTTAATCATTCGAGCTGAAATTTTTAGAGAATCATTTTTTCAATGTACCATTTTAAAGGTTAGCATGTGACAATTTCCGACTTGTCAAAATAAAGGCGAGTCTATTAAACTGGCCCTTATTTGTATAAGCCATTTTTTTCAAATTTTTTGAGGTGCTACTTTTAAAAAAATCATTCTTGTTTAAATAAAAAATAAAACTTTCATTAGATCCTGATTTGTTTTCTTTTCTAAAACGATTACTTTTTCCTCAAGTTTTCTCATTTATTTATTTATTTTTTTTGTTCTAATTTCTTGACAATGCGGCTTGCAATGTCTGCGACAGAACGTGAGAATAGTGCACCATTGCAGTTCGATTTACTGGTGTAGTTTTATTACATAGTATACACTATACACTGATGCAGTGTACACTGACTCTCTGTACCTAAATAGGTACAGTGGACTCACATTTTTACGAATTTAAAAAAAAGATTTGCACATTAAGGACCGTTCATAAAATACGTTCGCAAAAAAGGTGGGAGGAGGGGTGTGGCTTAACGTGACGATATGTGACATGGAAGGAGGGGGGAATCTAAGGAAACGTCGCAGTTCATTAATTTTATTTTAATTTTTTCTTAATTTCTTAGTCTTATGTTTGACACGACATCGAAACTAGCGGTGCGATGCATCGTAATCGGTGCCTCTGTAGATCCAATATGATAAAAAAGCGCTTCTACCTACTCTTATAGGGAGAAGCTAGAATCAATAATTTATATATTTTTTTGAATCACAGCCTTCGAAATACCCAAGAATAAATGTCAACTATAAACGATATAAATATATAATTTGTTCCCAAGAGAAATAGAAAGTTAGAATTTGGATGTAATGTAATATAAATTAGAGTAAGTACCTATCTCTCATCTCAAGCTATATATAACAAAAAAAAAAACCGGGTCGCAGTGCCAAAACCCTGCCGACAATATAGTGTATTTGCTTGTATAGGGCCGTGTGGTTTTATACTTTTATTATGTGAAATTAAGTTCGTTTTTGGGCAAAATAAAAAATTTAACCCCTTAATACACCCCTTAAAATAACATTTTTTTCTTAATTGTAATATTATTATCAATCTAACGTCTACACCAAATTAAATACACCCTTCAATAAATAAGTCACTATCTGCAAACTAGTGTTTTCATAAAATTTGTAAATCCGGTCCTGTCGGGCCGATTTTATTAAAATTGTGGGGAAACTTTTTAATCACTACCAAAGAGTTAAATTTCAATTTTGAAACGATTCGGAGAATTTTTTCGGTATTTTGGGGCCCAAAAACAGTTTTCAACCCCTAAAAACTACCCTTAAAATAGCCCGATTAGGCCCATTTTAAATAGGCTTCTTGCGGTGATGGATTTCAACATGTGGCCCAAATTTCGTTGAAATCAATTAACTCTTTCGAAAGTTATCGCGCGTACACATATATATATATATATATATATATATATATATATATATATATATATATAAATATATATATACATATATATATAAACATTTTTAAAAATGGTGCCAAAGTGTTTAGGAGGTTATGAAACGTCGAGAAATTTTGGTCCGACCCCTAGGTCCCGCCATCCGACCGACGCCAATAGTGTATGTTGCCTTATGGCAAATACACTAAAAAAACATTGTAAAAAGTAAGCGCGTCTTCTGATGTACGCTCGTTTGAAGTTATACTTCTTTGACGTGACTAAAAACTAATTTTTAATAGGTACACACGCAAATAATTTATTGAAATAAAATCTCCCAAAAGCTTAAGAATAATACTTTACAAAAAAATTACCTTAAATATTTGAAAACATTTTCAAAATGTTATTTTGGGTTTTACTTTACTGCTATATGACATTTAACAACTATTGGTTGTAATCAAAGGTTATAGTCGTCTAGTATATTATTATATAGTTTCCAGGTGGCAGAAAGTGCACTGATTTTGTTCATCTGTCATTTCAGTCAGGGTCTCTTAATATGGCCAACTTCATACTTTCCGTTGTCTCAATGCGTCAAAAGAAGTATAACTTCAAAGTGAAAAAGGAAGAGTTTTTCTAATGCAGAAGTAAAAGAAGTAACTCTTATTGTCGGGTTTCGAACCTAAAACCTCCAATACCGTTAACTCGAAACAAACAAACTAAAACAGACTAAAATTATTAAAATCTTATGAAGTGAACGCACCTTATTCGAACTTTATAATTACCGACAAAATTACGATTACACCTACCTATCTAGTTAAGTTTTGAATAACTTATTAATTCTACCACATGCGAGAATATACTAACACAGGTAGGGTGCATCAGTCTTAACAAAATTATAATTACATTCCCAAAAATGATCCACGTGTGCATAAGAAACCAGAATTCACAATCGAAACGAAATACACAGTCGCAATGTCATTATAAAAAAAAACTTTACTGATATATTTTAATCAAGTAATTATCAGGACATGTAAATTGAAACACATAAAAATCAGTCTTATCGCAAGCTATTTATCAGAACACCTATAGACGTTTTTTATTGTCCCGATTCTTCTGGTAATATGTGGAAATTAAATAATCAATGTCTTATCGTGCAGACTTTTATAGCTCTCTATGTTAATGAACAAAAAACCCGGGTCGCAGTGCCAAAACCCTGCCGACAATATAGTGTATTTGCTTGTATAGGCCCATGTGAAATTAAGTTTGTTTTTGGGCAAAATAAAAAATTTAACCCCTTAATACATCCCTTAAAATAACATTTTTTTTCTTAATTGTAATATTATTATCAATCTAACGTCTACACGGAATTAAAGACACCCTTCAATAAATAAGTCACTATCTGCAAATTAGTGTTTTCAAAAAATTTGTAAGTCCGGTCCTGTCGGGCCGATTTTATTAAAATTTTAGGGACACTTTTTAATTGCTACTAACGGGTTAAATGTCAATTTTGAAACGATTCTGAGAATTTTTTCGGTATTTCGGAACCCAAAAACATTTTTCAACCCCTAAAAACTACCCTTAAAATGCCCCGATTACGCCCATTTTAAATAGGCTTCTTGCGGTGATGGATTTCAACACGTGGGCCAAATTTCGTTAAAATCAATTAAGTCTTTCGAAAGTTATTGCCCGTACACACACATATATATATATATATATATATATATATATATATATATATATATATATATATATATATATAAATATATATATAAATATATATATATATATATATATATACATATATATATAAACATTTTTAAAAATGGTGCCAAAGTGTTTAGGAGGTTATGAAACGGCGAGAAATTTTGGTCCGACCCCTAGGTCCCGCCATCCGACCAACGCCAATAGTGTATGTTGCCATATTGCCAATACACTAATTAAAGATTCAATTACTAATATACTGAACTTTTACCATTACGACTCCACAAGTAGGGAATGGTACTAATTTAAGTTTAAATACATTTTTGAAAATTTTACAATAGTTTTTCATTCTAAAAGACTACAGAATATACTTACTAATTAAAAGCGTTTGTGTATCTGGATCATAAGATAATTCATTAATATTATAAAAAACACTTTCCGGCAAATTTCATAGGCTAGACAAGGAGAGAATCAGAGCACGTAAGTCGTTGATATTATCACAGTTCAGGTATTATATACGTATAATATATATTTATTGACACCCAACGGAGGCAGATATGGCTGGGACTTTTTCCTACTGTCTCTTGCTGACAAACGGTAATTCTTGTATCGGCAAATTTGTTGAGATTTTCCATGATTTCCCTCAAATAATGCCAGATAAATATCGCGAGATTGTTTCTTATTCGAGGCCATGGCCGATTACCTATCCAAACTCCTAGTTCAAAAATTGCCTACCTTATTTTAAGAAAATAACGGGAAGTGGTATAGATGAAACATAGTAATGATGTGAATGGCGTCTGTTATAACATAAAGTCGAAAAACGAACGTTAAACGGATTATTATTATTATTACTTAATTGACAATAATACTCAAAATAACATAAATAAATATATATAGCAAATGTGTTATGTAGCCGAGCGGTTAAGTGCGTCTACGCTGGAAGTACAAGGCTGAGAATGCCAGAATTGTTTTTTCCTTTTTTGTATTAACGATATCTTTTTTAGTATTTCATATTAATAAAAAAAATATGTATATTAATTTCATTCTTTTATATTTTTTAATAATAAGTTAAAACTTAAAAATTTAATAATTTTGTTGTTTTTTGTGTATACATGCATTTTAAACATTAATATAAAATATGTAAAGAGCATAGTTTCCGTCATGTGTCCACGATCTGAAGCACCTTTTTTCCCGTAGTTTTTGTAATAATTAGTTTCTAATTAGATTGGTAAATCGGGATTTAACTGTATTATACATTTGACAAAATTTACGTACGCCTTTTTTTAAAGGTACAAAAAGATATACATGTGATTTAGTCACTAACTGTTCAGTAATTAATTTCTAAAAGCTGACAAAAAAAACTTGTCAATTGTGCAAGCATCAGACGATAGTAAGATAAGAAGAAGATGTCTGGTAAAATTCGTTTATTTGGAACGACCTGTTTTGCCCGGCGCAATGCAGGTTAGCCGCTCTGATTAAATCGTGGCGAGCGACAAGAAGAATGCACGAGCTCGTCAACTGGCGACGACACAACAAATAAATCTCAATTAAACGATTCGTCAAGAGAAACAGAAATTGCCTGATGTGATGCCAGCACTGTTTATAATTGCTTTGCTAATGAACATCGTTCATTATCTTTTTTAGTGTATTTGCCATATGGCAACATACACTATTGGCATCGGTCGGATGGCGGGACCTAGGGGTCGGACCAAAATTTCTCGACGTTTGGCACCATTTTTAAAAATGTATATATATATATATATATATATATATATATATATATATATACGTGTGTGTGTGGGTAATAACTTTCGAAAGAGTTAATTTATTTTAACGAAATTTTGCCCACATGTTGGAATCCACCACCGCAAGAACCCTATTTAAAATGGGCCTAATCGGACAATTTAAAGGTAGTTTTTAGGGGTTGAAAAAAGTTTTTGGGCCCCAAAATACCGAAAAAATTCTCCGAAACAATTAAAAATTGAAATTTAACCCTCTGGTAGTAATTAAAAAGTGTCCCTAAAATTTTAATAAAATTTTATGAAAACACTAGTTTGCAGATAGTGAATTATTTACTGAAAGTTGTATATAATTTGGTACAGAGGTTCGATTGATAATAATATTGCAATTAAGAAAAAACATGTTATTTTAAGGGGTGTATTAAGGAGTCTAAATTTTTTATTTTGCCCAAAAACCAACGTAAATTTGCATAATAAAGCCACGCTGCCTGTATTAGCAAATACACTATATTGTCGGCAGGTTTCTGGCACTGCGACCCGGGTTTTTTTTTAACTTTTTATCAGCGAGTAGACAACTTTAAACTGCACCGCGTTGCATTAATGCTCATTACGGATTTTTCCCCTTTTAATTGTTTTTGAACTTTTTTTTTCGAAAAAAGAAATACAACTATGACTATTTTTGACAAAAAATACCAATATAAAAAATCGATTTAGTAGCATATTAACATCGTCAAACAGTATAAAAAAGAGACTGTACCTATATTTTACACTACACACTACAGAAATAAAACTGATATAATTATAAAAAAATAAAAAACATAATGTCATCGACTGCTGGGATCTAGCCTAACACCTTCAGGTTTATGTGACAAGTGTTCACCCTAGCTTGATGACCTACAGGCGGTTTTTGTAGTATACGATATACGTACATTGCGACACTTTCGTTACAATTTCAATCTCAAGAATGAATTTTACCCTACCATGCCAAAAGAAGTTTGACTCAAAAAATGTTTGTAGGAGTACATAACAATATATTTTTTTAGCTATTAAACAAAATAATAAAATGAATTTTCCAGCTTCATGTTTCATAAATACACACGTATATTTACAGATGATTCCCGCGTTTTTATACATAATCGGTTCGTTATCAAGTACAGTCGGACTCATGTATATTTTCAACACGAACTGATTTATTAACGTATTTGCAATAAAAAAAACCGTTATTAATTTAAGGTTAAACATTGTCAAACGTATTTTTCCATTGTCTGAGCAGTGTAGAAGAAGACAATGGAAAAATACGTTTGGCAACGTTTAACCTCAAATTAATGAAGGTTTTTTTCTGATTGATCTACGACTTCTACGAGCCGACGGTGAAGGAAAAATACAGGAGTCGATTAGATTGTAATATCAAGTAGCTTGAAATTAGGTTAAATCGAGTAGTAATGATAGAAGTAGTCAATTTTTAAATTTTCAAGTCAAATCTTGTAGCAACATCAAACTACTTGAGTTTGACAGATTGTAATAAATTTAAATTATGAATAAATACTAGTTCCAAATAACGCTCGTAGGTAGTATATTTACAATAAATAAATAAATCAAATAGTTACATTTATACATCTATTATTAGTAAGGCTAAACAAAGGAATCAAAGAAATGCAGTCTTAAATTGCGAGGGTAGATCCACCAGAAACACACCCCTCGCTGAGACCACTATAACGTAAATGCATCTGCCGAGTTGATCTGGTATTGAGCAGCAATAACCATCTCATTTCATCTACACGACTTACAATTGATCTCTCTTTCTAAAATCTAGTTGACAACAGTTGGGTGCGGAATTGAACACTGCAAAGCTTTTTTGTGATTGGAAATCACTGCCACTGTAATACTTTATTTTAAAGAGGGTTCTAATCAAGTTTAATGATTAAAATTTCATATACTGGCTGTTGACTAATTTGAACAAATTGAAAAATCATGCTAATCAAGCTAGACTCTTTCATAAGAAGGGGTCTAATCCCTTCCCTCCGACCTAAAACTTTTCTACACGTTTCCGATCCGAGCGCCAAACTAAAACTTATTAGGGCGCTGCAGGTCAAATTTTAAAATTTTCGAGGCTACACAGTGCCCTTCTGAATATTACGTTTATTTACTTTATTGAAAAAAAATTAAAAAAAAAAATAGTCTGTAGCTAGTGTTGCCAGATGTCCTTACGATAATATTATTTTTTTACATTGATAACTGGACTAAATATTTTCTAAATATTAAAGGTAAGAACTGAGCAATAATAATACACGTGGCAAAAATGTGGACTATAATCTAGCATTTGTCGATTTATATCTGGCGACAGTTTAATCCAAAACCAAATTGAGTGGATCAACTGACTACGCGCATGTATTAAATAAATTTGCTTGTTGTGTGGATGCAGTGTCGTACGAGGCATTCTCAGAGAGAGGAGTTATGACTAATTTGCTCAAACTACTGAATCGATTTAATTTATAACACGATTCCGGCATCTTCAAGGGCATCGAAAACTAGCTCCTCGAGAAATTAAGGCTCAACAAACATATATGCGTCAAATTGACGACCTTATTCTTTTAAGTCGGTTAAAATATAGTTTTCAGCATCGGTGTATCAACTAACTCGTAAAGGTTCATATTTTTATTAATATTTATCTAGTGTTTTATCAAAATGAGGTTTCACTGCTCTTTTCATAAATTATATTCAATAAATAGATCATGTACCAAATTTAAGCTTTTTCAAAAAAACTAGGTGATACTGACACCATATAGATACCGACCGCTGACTTGATAACTGTAGTATATTTATTTACACCATAGATTCCCAATGGGAGTGATACCGCCCGGGCGGTATCACTCCCTAGTGGGCGTTGGAGTCTTCCGTAGAGGCAAATGGAGGTCGTTAAGACAGTCAATAGGGGCGGCCGTGGCGTCCCTATCTAATTAGGAATTTAATATAAAAAACTTTGAAAATAGGGAAAGGCGGCAGAACGAGGGACCTAAAAATTTAGTGAATTTTTTTTTTCGAAAATGTTTCTAAAACAGGCATTAATGACCCTTAATATCGTTTTGAACCATTTGGAACTTTAAAAAAAATATTCTGGAATTTTTCCTTTAGAAAATTAAAGAAAAAATTTACTAATCTTACAAATTTTGATCGCAAGTTCTTGGACTGTTTTATTCCATGATGATATTCGGTCTCATAAGACATCTCTCTTGGAAAATTGTTTAGTTGTATTTTAAACTGGACTGGACTGAAACATGGCAGTAAATACAGTGTTAAGGAGTGTCTCGCTGCGAGGGGCATCTCGTGAACACCGCTTAAGACACTGAACGGTGTTATTAGACAATTATTATAGCCCTCATACTTTATATGTTCCGATATTACATTAAATGTGTTGTACATAATATTATGCATACAGCATATAGGTACAGTAGTGCCTCCTTTATGTGCATTGTTTATTATAAACAAGTTTGTAAATTGTGCGTTGGTGCGCAGGCATCTCAAATTAAGAACCTCTGTATTTTATTTTATCAACATCGTAATTATTAGGTTTACCAAAATATAATAAACTTTGTTTTATATAGGCAATAACGTGTGTAATTAGTAATTATGTACACTAACTAGGGTAGAGGTAAATAATCTGTATAAATGGTCCGACAAAATTTAAAATGACTTTCTCATATACACTTATAAAGATCAATTTGATCTTTTAATATAAAATAAAAAAATAAATAAGTAAAACACAATAAAATTTGATTTAATCAAGACGAAATTTAAATACGCCTAATCCCAACGAGATTGAAAATTAAATTATACTTGTTTGTTTCTTAAGCGTTGTTAATAGAAACTCCAAACAAAACAATGTTGTGGTCGACAATGCAACCGTTACCCCTAAAGCCCCCCTCCCCCAACTTTTTTTAGGAGAAACTAGTTATTCAATCATACTTGTACTGAATATATCAATGAGTAAAATTTAATAAAAAGTCGCTTTCTAGAAAAAGTGTTTTCATGTGCTTATCTACGCGCGTTGGAAGTTATTAGTGTATTTGCCATATGGCAACATACACTATTGGCGTCGGTCGGATGGCGGGACCTAGGGGTCGGACCAAAATTTCTCGACGTTTCATAACCTCCTAAACACTTTGGCACCATTTTTAAAAATGTTTATATATATATGTATATATATATATATATATATATATATATATTATATATATATATATATATATATATAGGTATATATGTGTACGGGCAATAACTTTCGAAGGAGTTAATTTATTTTAACGAAATTTGGCACACATGTTGGAATCCATCACCGCACGAAGCCTATTTAAAATGGGCCCAATCGGGTCATTTTAAGGGTGGTTTTTAGGGGATGAAAAAAGTTTTTGGGCCCAAAAATACCTAAAAAATTCTCAGAATCGTTTCAAAATTGAAATTTAACCCTTTAATAGCAATTAAAAAGTGTTCCTAAAATTTCAATAAAATCGGCCCGACAGGACCGGATTTAAAAATTTTCTGAAAACACTAGTTTGCAGATAGTGAGTTATTTCCTGAAAGGTGTTTTTAATTTTGGTGTAGACGTTTGATCGACAATAATGATGTAGTTAAAAAAAATGTAATTCAAAGGGGTGTATTAAGGAGTTAATTTTTTTATTTTGCCCAATAATCACCTTAAGGTCACATAATAAAGCCACAAGGCCTGATGTATTAGCAAATACACTATATTGTCGGCAGGGTTTTGGCACTGCGACCCGGGTTTTTCTTCTTTGGCGTGATTAAAAACGAAATTTTTACTATATCGTGTATGCAAATAATTTATTGAAATAAAATCTGCAAAAAAGTTTAAGAATAATACTCACAAAAAATTAACCTTGAATAACTGAAAACATTTTCAAAATTTTATTTTGACTTTTACTTTTTTCCGCTGTAAGACACTTAAAACGACTATTGGTTGTAACCAAAGGTTATAGTAGTCTAGTATATTATATAGTTTCCAGAATGTAGAAAGCGCATTGGGTTAATCCATCTGTCATTTCAGTTTGGGTCTCTCGTGGCCAGCTTCATACTGTCGAATTTTCGTTAGATGTCCGCGCACAACTTTCGTTACCTATTAAAATTTCACTCTCAATGCACCAAAAGAAGTATAACTTCAAAAAAATATTAGGAGACCCTTTCTTCCGCACTTGAGTTACGATTCATTTTGCGATGTCGACTCGAGGTGTGATATACAAAATATAAATAAACGTGGTTTGCTCTTTAAGTGATTAGAGTTAGACAAATACTTTTTCAGAGGATTTGAATTCCAGAGAAGAAATGCAAAAGAAGAAAATGCGCCAAAAATCGCGTAACATAACATATGTACATGGCCTTTTATAATGTGTTGCTTAGAGATGGGAAAAACGGGTCTTTTTGTGATCTGCATCTTTGCATCTGGATCCCGTATGTGAGCCGGCTCACTGAACCGGTTTAAAAAGAGCCGAGTTCTGAATATGTTACTGCAGTCTGCCACTGAGTTACCTAGTTCAGTCAATCATATCACGACCTGTATAGAATCAAGAATGCATAGCCAAACATGTGATGCATGAGTCATTTGAGCTAACAGATGCATCAAAGCGAGAACTGATACGTAAGTGTAAAATGTGCTTCTGTGTGTTAAGTGTTTCACTGAGTCATGTGGATCCGTTGATCCGTCGGCTCAAAAAAAGTGAGTCGGCTCTCACGGATCTTCTGTCGGAGTCGGCTCTTTGAACCGGTTCAGATCTGAGTTACACAACTCTATAGTGTTGCTAGAAGAATTGTACCATGAAATAAATTGATAAAAAGTAAAAAAGATTCCAGTTACCGAAGTTCACAGGTAGATATGTCCCATTTAGGTGCTAGATGTTCTTAGATACGAGACAGGTGAGTTTTATGAGTGTTTTAAATTTCCCCGTTTGTACCTAATTGGAAATACAATTAAATTCTAAATTAAAAGTCGTAAGCGGAAGATCTTTATATCGGTAATTAAAATAGGAACGTAAACCGAGGACAAAGTTTAATTTGATTCCCACTTTTAATTTTCTATATTTCATGTCCACACTTAAAAAGTAATTTCAATTAACAAAAATGTAGAACAATAAAACAATATTATTAGCTAATTAAACGTGTAATACGTTCAAAACCTAAATCGTTTTATTCTCCTAACGTAGTAGACTTACAGAAAAGTGGAACGTTTTATTTAAAACGTTATTAACTGTGTTTATCACACGCATACAAAACCGAATTTATATAAAATCACAAGAGCCATTATACGATTACTAACTACTCGTTCTTGTTTTGCTTGTGTACGAATCGATATTTTCGCTCACCGCTCATCCCCTTTTGCCGACCGATTTGAAACTGATTCTTTTTACAAGCTTTTATTGTCAGTCTGTCACTGCCAGTTTGCGTCAAAACTTGCAAACTAAATTTAGACTAGTTGTAATTACGCTAGAATTTTAAAATTTTGCACACGTGTAGAAATCTGGTGACAATAAATAAATCCAATATGGCGAACGACCCAAGATGACGGATTACTTTTTCTTCGCAACCCTCTTAATCTGGGTATTAAATGAAAAGTTTGACGAGTGGAATACTATAAACTGTGAGACATCATTGAAAATCGAATATGGCGGGCGTCCCAAGATGGCGGACTATCTTTTTCTCCACAACTCTCTTGACATAGGTATCAAATGAAAAGAGTTTGACGAGTGGTATACGATAAGCTATGTGACGCCATTGTAAACCTAATATTGTGGGCATCACATATCCGATCGATTTGAAATTTTGTACATACATGCACTCTCCATTATTTTTAATAAATTAATGCAACAGAAAAAACATTTTTAAGACCGCTATACGGTTGCAGGTATGAAAAGCAGCTATTTTCTACGGGGCTGTGCAAAAAATACGTATTACTAAAAATTTAACATAAGCAAATTTTTTTAGTTAAGCAGATATACGCCCGATAAATTTTTCAGGAATAATAGTTTTGCGCGAACAAAGATAATAGTTCTGAAGTTAGAAATAAAAAACCAGGCTGGCCACTATTCAACTTGAAGTAGATTCAAGTATACCAACTTATAGGTACCAACTGGCGTAGATATGGTACGATGGATCGTCGTAACCCTCAACAATAAAGAGGCTCCTAATTTAGTTGTGATGCATATTTATGAGCTGGCGTCGTTGCATCCGAGGGCTCCTGCTTCTTTGATAGAGTCTCAAGCACAGGTATTCGACGCCCCGCTGTGTCAATTTCACCCCCATACAATGTAATGCTTCACCTTTCGCCCTTGTCCTCCGCCCTCCACCCCTACAACCCAAATCAACCTATCATTTCTCATTGTGACACGGTTGTCATTTATAATTTTTAAGCATATTGCGTGACGTCATAGTTCATATGATAACTTGCACTGATTAATTAAGTTAATAACGCTCAGCATGACATATCTAAACAGGGCATTTATTTTTTTTAATTAGCTTACGCACACCACGTCGATCAACATAATAATAATTGTTTAATTAGGTGAATCCACTAAAAGTACAGTCCAAACATTATTTTCATTTTTTCCTGGTTTTTGTATGGTACTTACGTGTCAAAAATACAAAAAATCGGTATACATTATTTCTCAAACGTGTTTTAATTGTCGGTATGAAATATCTCCCTTGATACTGTATCAAAATTAATATTCGATACGCCATTTTGGAGATTATTTTTCTCTCTAATGACGAAAAATAAGTTAATGTCTTAAAATTATTGTTTTCATTAAAAAATTGCATTTTAGAATTTAGCCATCAGGTGGCAATCTGTCTATTTTAACTGTTGCCGATAATATTAAATAGTGGCGCTGAAGTCTGAATAGAATAGAATAAAATAAGACAAACGTTCGCCATCTGGCGGCAATCTGTTTATTTTAACAGTTGTCGGTAATATTAAATAACGTAGTGACGCTGAAATCTTAAATGGATTAAATAAGATTTAAAAAAATAATATTCAGAGAAAAATAATATCGCCATCTGATAGCAATCTGTTTATTGTAACAGTTGTCGGTAACAGTTGACGTAGTAACGCTGAAATCTCTGAATAGAATAGAATAAAATTTATTTCCAGCCTATTATATAACTGATCACTAACGGTGCGAAGTATTCGCACGGGTCCGCTAATCTTCAATGAAATTGAGGAATATATTTATAAAAATAATCCATCTGTATTTTTATAGTAAAAATGTTATTTATATAAACAGAAACCGTAGCACTCAGGGACGGACATGGTTGTGATGTCGACTTAGGTCCGCTCTGATATACCGTCTTTCGTTTATCTAAACTAGAGGTTTAAAATCTTTTTTGGACCTCCGCCCCCTTTAGAAGAAGAAAAAAAATCCAACGCCCCATAGTCCATAATAGTTAATTTTATAATAAATATTATTATCATTTTGCATAATATAATTCAATAATAAATCACAGGTAATTGGATTAATAATACAAAATAATCAAATAATCGTGTTATTGTTAATCTTGCTACGTTTCGACTACTTTATTTATTTATATAAAGTAATCGAAACGTAGCAAGATTAACAATAACACGATTGTTTTGTATTATTAATCCAAATACCTGTGATTTATTATTGAATTATATTAATAATTTTGGATGCGATTTATTTATCTATGAAAAAGACCTCATGGAAGGCTCCAGCGCTTACATTTTTAAGTTGTAACAGTGAGAGAGAAAGCAATAAAATCCATTCTCACAATCGACGGAAAACCCATTCAATTTTTAATTTTAGCGCCTTTCAATGTTTTGTCTCCTTTCATATTTTAGTCACTTTTAAAAATTTAGTCTCCTCTCAAATTTGGCCGCTCTTCAAATTGTGTCGCTCTAGGCCCGGATCCCGAAGGCCTAAATCTAAATCCTTCACTGGTAACACTTGATATTGATAATAAAAGAACGTTTAATACATTCACTCTAAACAAAGAATAAATAAAATTATATTTTCAAAATATAGTATAAAATAAAAATTTTATAGAAAAATGTGAATAATTTATACGAAGCAATGAAAATGAATAAATGATTACGATACTGAGTATCCATTAAATTTATAGAATTGATTGTTTTATATTTAGATGTCTGCTTTTAGATTATAAAGCAAAACAGTGTCATAAAACAATTCACAGTTGCATACTTCTTCAGACTGTAATTCATTCGATATCTTCTAAGTAATAAAAAAAACTTCAAATTAAATATGCTCTAGATCTACCCCCGGTCCGCGAACAGCTTATATCGAGTCCGCGAGAAGAAGAATCAAATAAATATTTTTCGATTTAATTCGTCATTGCAACATGTATGTTCATAATTTAGTACTATAATGTTAAAACTAACATCTCTTAACGCATCTCTCTCTTGTGCTTAAAAGTTATTTTTCCACTTCTTTGTAATTTGTCGAAAACAATAAAAGAAATAATTTTTAATTTCATATTTGCAGACTAAAAGATTACAAGTCACAAGAAGCTGTCAATTAACTACTACGGCCCGCGAAAAAAACGTAAATTTTATTCTGGTCCATGTTATAAAAAAGTTTTCCCATCCTTGCTCTAAATGTCTAATTTGTTACGTACTTATTCATTTTTACACTAGGACGACAAAACAAGGCCGGGTAATGTTTTTCTCCGTAATGTGTGTATTAGTTTGTTCAGTTCCGGAATTGATAGGTTTAAAAATCTAGTCCGAAGCTTCGAAATCTCGGAGTTCCGGAATGGAAGCCCCTGAATATTATGACGTCGTTGGTATTTCATTAAGTGTTAATGTAACAACCTCCGTGTGCAGGACTGGTAACAATAAAAAAACTACAGATGCAAGTAGCAGCCTCCTTTATAAATTACAATATGTTTTGTTCTTTTACAGATAAGGGCTGTCGTTACATAATGCTACAGTTTAGTCCAACCGATTTATTTACTTCTGCTTTTTAAAGATAGTTCGACCCACTATCATTTTCGTTTAGAATAAATGTTGTAGCGTGGAAATAAATTTTTGTTTTGAAAGATAAAAAATTGATAGTATGACACACATTTATATGTATGTAGGTATATATGTGTAAGTATGTACATGTATACATGTGTAGGCTAAACTTGAAGAAGAAATTGACGAATATCTATTAGAGCTGTGCTGTGTATTTTACCGGCGTAGAAGCAGACAAATACGTATAGAATCCTGCTGGGATATCTCTCAGCGCACAATAACCGTAAATTATACATATAGTGCTGTGATGCTTCGGTATTTACACTTAGTGCATACAGTCAGATCGTTATTGACTGACGAAAAATTGTGATAAAATGTACACATCGCGTGGTAATGATACCAATTGAGGTATTGAAAAGATTTAAAATAAAATAAACTTTTATAAGGACAAGTGTAGTAAAAAGGATTAAAATAATTTTTAATAATTTAAGTTCATAATTATAAAAGCGTGATAGTCACGACTCACGACCCACGTTTTTATAATTATTAACTTAAATTATTAAAAATTATTTTTATCCATTGACATGGGTATCAAATGAGAGGGTATGACAAGCAGAACACAGTAAACTGTGCGACGTTATTTAAAATCCAATATGGCGGCAAAAGGCGTAACAAAAATTTGAAAATAAAATATTAGAAAAATAAATAATTCTTAATAATAATTAATTTTAGATGCATAATTATAAAAGCATGGGTTGTAAGCTCTATGATAGTTATAGCCCACGCTTTTATATTTATGAATCTAGATTATTAAAAATTATTTTTCCCCGTTTTAGTACACTGCAATAAAAGCTTGTCTTTATAAAAAAATTCTAATAATTTATTTTGTCTAGGCAGTCTAATGGTTCCGATGTTTCAATGAATCGAGTTAATCCGATCCTCCAGTACTCGAACTTCTCGAGTATTCGCTTAGCCTAGAGATGGGAAAAACGGGTCTTTTTAGTGATCTGCATCTTTGCATCTGGATCCCGTATGTGAGCCGGCTCACTGAACCGGTTCAAAAAGAGCCGAGTTCTGAATATGTTACTGCAGTCTGCCACTGGGTTACCTAGTTCAGTCAATCATATCACGACCTGTATAGAATCAAGAATGCATAGCCAAACATGTGA
The DNA here is from genome assembly GCA_034508555.1 of Venustoraphidia nigricollis. Lineage (NCBI taxonomy): Eukaryota > Metazoa > Arthropoda > Insecta > Raphidioptera > Raphidiidae > Venustoraphidia > Venustoraphidia nigricollis. Next base: position 542,144 of record JAVRKA010000053.1, on the reverse strand, counting down.
TGCATGAGTCATTTGAGCTGACAGATGCATCAAAGCAAGAACTGATACGTAAGTGTAAAAGGTGCTTCTGTGTGTTTAGTGTTTCACTGAGTTATGCGGATCCGTTGATCCGTCGGCTCAAAAAAAAGTGAGTCGGCTCACACGGATCTTCTGTCGGAGTCGGCTCTTTGAACCGGTTCAGATATGAGTTACCCAACTCTAGCTTAGCCTTATTGACGGTGGATACGTACTTTATACGAGCGTTTGTATAACTTCACTTACATCTTTATACGTACTACAGGTTTGTTACATTTTATTACATTTTTAATTTATACCCAGCGTCTTTGCGACATAAATTACAATTTAAATACTACGTCATCTTACCGTTTTATTACTTCTGTGAGATCTGTGTATTATAGAGATTCTATTTTCCGAGAATATTAATGCCAACACAACGAATTTCTTCTATGTAGTTTACCGTATTATCTACTATATTTTCACTGAGACGACAGTGAAGACGATTGCTATATTAATATTCAGGTTTGATTTACAACTATTCTATTTCTAAACGATTTAACATTGACTCATTTTACTAGCAACCCTTACCGAGCGGTGTAGGGTAGTAGTGAGAGCACTAGACTCGCATTCGGGTGGTACTGGGTTCGAGTCCCGGCGGGGGCAGCTGTGGCTGGAACTTTTTCTTATTGCCTTGCGTCGAGAAACGGTAATTCCCTATACCGGCCAGCTTGTTGCGGCTTTCCATGATTTCCCTCAATTAATTCCAGATAAATAGCGACATGGTTCCATATTCAAGGTCATGGCCGATTACCTGACGAACCTTCTGTTCATCTCTTAGTTGGCCGACCCAACAAGCATCGGCCGGACCCCTATGCTGGCCTTTCAGGGTCATAGATAAATTCATTTTCTGAAGATTTTTAGTGTATTTGCCATATGGCAACATACACTATTGGCGTCGGTCGGATGGCGGGACCTAGGGGTCGGACCAAAATTTCTCGACGTTTCATAACCTCCTAAACACTTTGGCACTATTTTTAAAAAAATATATATATATATATATATATACAGGGTGTCCCATAAGTCGACGTCTAAACGAAGTGAGGTGATGGGGGAGGTCATTTCCTATCAAAATAACCATAAATGTGGTTATCCAATTGTTTACGGTTCGAAAGTTATTTCAATTTTTGTATTTTTCTCTGAAATCGTGTAGTGCTTATACTAAAAAATTAATTTAAAAAAATCTATGAGTTGTTTGGTTGATTTTTTTTTTTAATAGGATCCTGAAGGGTCTGCCTTTCCAAAAAAAATAATTTTCATGAGCTCTGTTATCATCTGTCAAATAAAAAAAATGGTTTTGTAAACACTTTTCGGTGGCAAGAAAAATATATTTGATTTTAAATTCACGTCGACAGAAAAAAAGTGTTATAAAAAAAATTGGCCAATTATCAGAAAAACTTGTCCATTTAATAGAGATTCTAACGCGGTATAGTACAACTCGTTATTCATGACAGTTTTTTTTATAACAATTTTTTTACATGCAAGTCGTGTTTGTTAAAAAATACATTTTCGAAAATTTCAAAATCTAAGTTGGCTGGAACGACTTAAACAAATTAATACGTTCCTCTTTCATTCACTACTTCTAATGTATGCTCGCTATTCGTTTTATTACTAGTAAACCTCCGACTTGACTTTTCATTTTGTACTTTGTTATTTGGACCTGCGCTTGGTAATTTGAACTTCGATCCTGTTTGTGATTTGGACTATCTTCAAGTTGGACGCATCAAAATGGTTTATTCTCATCGGGAGTATGCAGAAATGCACTATGTCTACGGGTTTTGTGGCGAGAATGCACGGGCTGCTGTAAGAGAATATCGGGCACGATATCCCAACCAAGAACACTATCCTGACCACAGGGTGTTCCAAAGTATACATCGGCGGTACATAGAAGGTGAAATCCCTGGGAATGAGCAAAGAGCTGGAAGACCTAGACTTGACATCGATGAAGATGAAATAATTGGAATGGTGACAGAGGACCCATCTACAAATGTTCGTCGTTTGTCAAGACGTTCGGGAGTTTCGAGGTCCACAGTGCACCGTATTTTAAAAAGGGATCAGTTACATCCATACCATGTGCAACGTGTGCAAGCAGTTTTACCCGCTGATTATAACAAAAGGGTGCAATTTTGCCGAGAAATGCTATGTCGGAACAGGGAAGATCCTCAGTTTTTTAATAACATTTTGTGGGGTGACGAATCGAGCTTTCGAAGGACGGGAGTATTCAACGTCCATAATTTTCACTCTTGGGATTATGTAAACTCTAGAGCTATAAGAAACGACCATTTTCAACATCAGTTTGGGGTCAACATGTGGGCGGGAATTGTTGAAGGTAAAATGATTGGGCCCCTTGAGCTACCCAGAAGGATCGGGAGCGATGAATATCTTTATTTTTTGCAAAATGATTTGGGCGGCTTACTGGAACACGTGGCGCTAGAAACAGGCCGAAACATGTGGTTGCAGCACGATGGGGCTCCTTGTCACTATGCTCTAGTAGTGAGACGATACCTCAACACCGAATACACAAATCGCTGGATTGGAAGGGAAGGAACCATCCAGTGGCCACCGCGGTCACCTGACCTAAACCCCCTAGACTTCTTTTTATGGGGTTATTTCAAAGAACTGGTCTACGCGACAGAAAACCAAAACGAACATCAGCTGCGGCAAAAAATAAGAATTGCGACCAATACAATACAAAATAACGAACGGGCGTTTCGACTAATTTCGAACATTTGTTGTAACTTTAAATAAAATTTTGTTCATTTGTGTTAGACCAGCCAACTTAGATTTTGAAATTTTCGAAAATGTATTTTTTAACAAACACGACTTGCATATAAAAAAAAATTGTTATAAAAAAAACTGTCATGAATAACGAGTTGTACTATACCGCGTTAGAATCTCTATTAAATGGACAAGTTTTTCTGATAATTGGTCAATTTTTTTTATAACACTTTTTTTCTGTCAACGTGAATTTAAAATCAAATATATTTTTCTTGCCACCGAAAAGTGTTTACAAAACCATTTTTTTTATTTGACAGATGATAACAGAGCTCATGAAAATTATTTTTTTTGGAAAGGCAGACCCTTCAGGATCCTATTAAAAAAAATCAACCAAACAACTCATAGATTTTTTTAAATTAATTTTTTAGTAAGTATAAGCACTACACGATTTCAGAGAAAAATACAAAAATTGAAATAACTTTCGAACCGTAAACAATTGGATCACCACATTTATGGTTATTTTGATAGGAAATGACCTCCCCCATCACCTCACTTCGTTTGGACGTCGACTTATGGGACACCCTGTATATATATATTTATATACGTATATATATATATATTTATATGTGCGGGCAATAACTTTCGAAGGAGTTAATTCATTTTAACGAAATTTGGCATACATGTTGGAATCCATCACCGCACGAAGCCTATTTAAAATGGACCCAATCGGGACATTTTAAGGGTAGTTTTTAGGGGTTGAAAAAAGTTTTCGGGCCCAAAAATACCGAAAAAATTCTCAGAATCGTTTCAAAATTGAAATTTAACCCTTTAGTAGCAATTAAAAAGTGCTCCTAAAATTATAAGCAAATCGGCCCGACAGGACCGGACTTACAAATTTTATGAAAACACTAGTTTGCGTATACGAATTTACTTACTGAAGGTCGTATTTAATTTGGTGCAGATGTTGGATTGATAACAATATTTCAGCTAATAAAATTATTATTGTAAGGGGTGTATTAAGGGGTTCAATTTTTTTTATTTTGTCCAAAAACAAACTTAATTTCATTTAATAAAGCCACAATACCTGTATTAGCAAATACACTATATTGTCGGCAGGGTTTTGGCACTGCGACCCGGGTTTTTTTTTAAAATTATCATAGAATATAGAAAAAGGTAAAAGTTATTAGAACATCAAGTTATAAAATGATCTCGACAAATAATATATTAAGTGATTTGACTTAGACAAAGGTTAGTTCTGAATCACGCCGATGGTGGCAACAATATAAGGCATTATCCATAGTCATTACAGATTTAGCAAATAAAATTGTCAATGAAATTACGATATCGCATAAAATCGTGAAAATAAAAGATATGGATACAGTAATACATATATTTGTGCATCGTTAAAAAATATTTTTATAATAATAAGTTTTTGTGATATAAGTTCATTTTTATGAAGTACAAAAGGTCGATAAACGCTTTTAAACAGGTCATAAAACGAGCTCAAATAAAATTATTTATTTATGAAAAGGAATGGAAATAAAATTTATTTTGCAATGTTATACGTTCACTATTATTTTGATTAAATCGCGAAATTTATTGTCTTCTTTACGTTAAATTTATCACGAATTTCATCAGCAAAAGCAGTATATCATAATATGATACCATGGCAGTTCATGTAGTGCAAATTGCAATATGTTTTAATAGAAGAATAATATAGTTTGACCGAAAAATTGTAATCGTGGGTGACTGCTAGAGCCATAAACTACAAATTGCCATCCACTCATCCAATAGTTTATTCGCTTATTAGTAGTAATTACGTAATAAAAACTGTGATATGACTTTATAAATTATTATTTCTTATTTCTATATCATATCCTACATAAATCAAAATTTAATATTTTAGTGTTTAAAAAAATGATATTTAAACATTTGTTATAATTTGACTACAGCAGCATAATGCGTATAGGTAATGTGTTTGGTAAAGACAGATATAGTTCAAATGTGATTCATAAGTAATTTGACAGTTGTTTCTCGTGCGTAATGGTATTACGGCTCGTATGACCGTTAAAAATCGAATATACTATTTTAGTTTCAAAGATGTATTTGAAAATGCAAATAACAATTGTAAAAAAGATGTTCAGTGAATATTTTTTTATTAAATGAAAATAACATTTTATGAACATTTTTATACTGTTGTTTCTCGTTATTAAAATAATTTTTAAAATGCAAATACAGAAAAAAAATATAGAGGCGTCGAACTCGAATATCTGGGTGGCCGCATACATTTACAATGGTCATAAAATTTACTTTAAATAATAATATGTAGTACTAGCGTAATCCGCGTGGGCTGCGACATTGTCATCTTTAGAACCAGCGGTACCTATATTTCGTCATCGTACAACGGATTTATATATTTTTAAAAAATTTTTGAATTTGTTTTTGTATTTATCTTATTCAATATTATCAAATATGTAGATACAGTAAGACCCCGGTTGACGCGGGAGATATGTTGCAATAAGTTTCTACGTTATACGAAACAACGCTAAACGAGGTCATCTTGATATGTAGTGAAACAGAACCGAGAATAAGATAATTTGTTAGTTTTTTTTTTGGTTTAATTTTGTAACATTTATTGTTAAATACTTTTTCATCAAATTAACTATATAGATTTATTTATTGCTAATATCGATTTTTGTTCATAAAACATTTATGAAAATCAAATAAAAGTTCGATTAAGAAGTTATGTTTGCATATGGGATGAGAAAGGTTCTTCATTTGACATATTGTGTTTTTTGTGAAGAAGTCATCTAATGCTGTTTGCTCTTTTCTGTTTCGTTCAACAAGTTGTTGGCGATAGCAAGATATTGCATCAATGGCACTTCGTCTTGCCTTTGAACTTCTATCAACATTTGAATCACTTTGTGTAAATTGATTAATAATTTACGTTATAGTGGCTAAACTTTTTTTTAGAAACCGCGTAATACAGAAACAGCGTTACTGGAGCAACGTTAAGCTAGGTCTTACTGTATTCTAAAAATATAGTCTGCTTAATTTGAGCTAGAGTAAACAGATTAACCTCACTTCGCGATACGACTGACCAATGTAGATTCGCTTAAGAATGGAACTATGCACTTGGAACTGGCTGGATTCAATGTCATTAGATGCACAGGTTACCTTGTTAATGAATTACGTCAGCTGAAGACTGTTCAATATTTTTATCAATCGTGCAATATCAACTGACAGTCCACTGAATGGCGTCATCCCCCCACTAATATACAACGGGACGAGAACACCTCTGCATCTAATAACCTTAGGCTGGACTCATGATACTGAATTATAACTGAAAATTGTTTTTCATTTATTGTCGAAACCGGTAAACTAAAGCTCTATATACAATAATTTTTAGAGAAGCTTAAAAAAGAAACTGGACATTACTTATAGCCGCCATTACTGCCAAAACACAGACCCTAATAATTTTAATCTTGATATCTGTCTCAATAATGCAGACTTCACTAGTGGCAGGTTCTATTTTCAGTGCAGAGCGGACCAATGGCACGTTATCTTGAAGATTAATGGCGGACAACCCATCCTTGCTATGTCCAATCTCTTACTAAAGAATCTCTAGTAATCATGGTTACATCTGACCTTCGCAATCGAGTAAAATAACACAAGTGTCATTGAAATAAGAAAAAAACATAGGCTTGATATGTCTTCATTGCCACCCACAAACATATTTAATATATGAACATGAAACTGTACGGAAGCCGACTCAGAGTTGCCAGATTGAGGGATTTACCTCTGGATTTGTTTTCATCGATTTGGGGAGAAGTTTAGTGGGATAAGTCCTTTGACAGATTTTTAAGGAGATTTCAGGAAGCCTTAGCATATATACAACAATTATTCTTAAGATTAAAATTATCATTGACTGTTCAAGTATAATTCGCTTGAGCTGACGACACTTTTTGTTCTTATATCAGCATTCACTTTCACAGGCTACACCAATGAAAACCCCCTTTCTTCTAATTCTTGGACTTACAAGCGTTTTCGTTTAAAAAAAGTAAGTGTGATATACTCGAGTGAAACGTAACTTTTTATATAATATTTAAAGCTTACACAGTAAAATTTTGTAGATTACATTACACACTGCAGAAGTGAACTACAAGTCGTTTAAACCATGTCCGATGAACAGTAACACTATTCCATGAACCGATGTCAATAAAACTACGTGGTTAGTATCCGACTGGTCGCTGGAAACTCAACACAGCAGAGCAACCAATCAGATACTTTGTGCATCCTACCCAAGCATATGCTATTCACGTGGTAACTATATCTGTTGGTCGGTGATCCAGAATGTCAATTTTTCAAATACTTATCGGCCGAACTGTGGCCAGTATAAGCATTTGAAAAAGTTTGGATTTAGTGCGCGACCTGGTGGGAAATGGTTCAAAGCGCGACGTTGAGACGCAATTAAATCAAAATATGTGGCATAAACGACCGTTCTTTAAATTGCGCTGACTTAGAAATTTCATTTTTTCACAGCTCTAAGGGATTACAAACCTGAGTATTTAATATTAATTTCAACTTCATACCTTCACGCGTTCCTGAAAAAAAAAGGGTCCTGACAGACGGACAACGCAGTGACCGGTAAGTATTTGAAAAATTTTGGATTTAGTGTGTGGTCTGGTGGGAAATGGTTCATAGCATCTGGCAACACTGTACGGTGCTTCCCCGTAGTGCGACGTTGGGACTCAATTAAGAGTTTGTGTTTAATAGTTTTCTTGCAACAGACGTTAATTGGCGACTGTAAAACGATTAAAACGGACTCAGTGTATACCTGCGGGAGGTAATTTACAGGACTCGAATTCACGCCCTGGCGGCCTACCTTATATACTTTTTAATGACTCTATACCTACGTATGCATGAACTTTGGGTATACATCCATGTATTCTTTGTAATCATTATGAATTCACGATTCGTGCGACAAAAAAAGACGCATACGAATTACGTATTTACATTGTTTCATTTATTTATGTTCCTATTAAAAATATAATGTGGATGACGTTTATTATACGATGTTTTATTATTTAATAATCAACCTGGAATGAAATACGACACTAGTTTTGATTTTAATATTATATAAAACCAATTTAAGAAAGTTTGCTAATCAAAACACGTACGCCTACGTTTACTATTACCGATTAATATGTGGTCAAAAGACAATATCGCTTATGTTAAATTTCTCGTTATTTAAATATCAAAAATATTAAATATTAAAAATTCTTCTTTAAAGTGCAATTCCAGATATATGTTATAATAGAAAACAGTATCACGGGTAATTGGAATGATGAAAATAAATCAATTTAAACACTCATTGATTTTATTAAATTATTACAACGTTTCGTCTTTGTTTAATTAATAGCTCTAAGAAAATTTTTTTTTTACAAAATTAACATTCATATAATAAAAATATTAAACATTATGGATTAAATAATTTAAACATATTGAGGTTAGTCACACCATTGTTTCTTTTTATTAAATTATTTAATCCATAATGTTTAATATTTTTATTATATGAATGTTAATTTTGTAAAAAAAATTTTCTTAGAGCTTGAAAAAGTCTTAATTAAATAAAGACGAAACGTTGCAATCAATGAGTGTTTAAATTGATTTATTTTCATCATTCCAATTACCCGTGATACTGTTTTCTATTATTAAAAATTCTATTCTATTCTAGTCCACCCATATTTATTTTTAGATATTTTTTTTAATTTTCCATTCCAACTCCATAATTTTGGACTGGTACTGGTCAAAATTCACTTTTCAAAATTTTATAATATTTTTTCGTTCTGAAATTCTCCGAACTCAAAAATATATTTTTGGAAAAAGTCTGTTCGTTTGTTTGTTTGTCTAATGATGCTTGTTTTTTTTTATTACTGCAAAAATAGACCCATATAACCACTAGTCAACTCGAACTGGAATTTCTGTTTAGAATTCGTGAAAAAATAAACGCTACATAAAATAGAGTAAAAAAATCTGGATATATAGAAAAATTATGTGAATTTAGACATAAGTGGTTTTGTTTTTCACGTACATATCTTTATTGTAGTTGAGTTGCTATTAAATCAACTAGTTTTATTGTAATTAAGAGAAACTGATACGACCGCCTTTTAAAACAAGTTTCTCGAAGATAGTTTTCGGTATCCACTTTGTCGCATTAGAAGTTTACGAAAGTTTAAAAATATTCAACGGTCCCCAACTCTAGTTTAGAGTGATTTTTGTTTTTTTATTAATCCCACCAATTGCCAGGGTTTATAGGCCTGACATCAATTCGTATTGTCAACTCATTATTTTTAATAACACACTGAAAATTCAATTGGAGTTCTCAGATTTAAACCTGATAACTGGGGACTTTTAATTGAGGAACTGTGGAATCGCCGATTGAACAAAGGTATCGCTGCACGCTCGGCTATTCTCATGTCCAGAGTTGTTTTTATAGACTCGTAAAAATATAAGCTGTGCTATCCTTTCGGTGCTTTGAAAAAAATATTTAGTCATTCATTGAAAAAAATATTTTGTTTTTGAAAAATTCAATGATAAGAAAAAAACTTTTTTATATACTAGATTTAGAATATAACTTTTATAACTTGAGAAAACAATTTTTTAATTACACTAAATTATGGCTAATTATTACGGATTTATTATATACTATAGCCTAAACGACAGACGTAAAAATGGTTCCGATTTTATAGAGGCTGAATTTTCAGAAAAGATACCTACCACATAATTATAGTGACTTCTATCACTTGCTTATGCCTAGACAACCCTGCGAAAACCTGTTCCGAAAGCGAGGAAACCACTTCCGGTATTCATTTTGATGTAGTTACTGTTCCCATAGAGTAAGGGTTTTTAATTTTTACGAATTTGTTGGAAAAAAACAAAGCACAACGTACTTTTTTCAGTGTATGAAACTTAGAAATATGTTAGAATGGGATCGTTCTTTATTTTTTTTTTTGAGAGTTAGTATCTACGTTACTAATAGATTATAAAAATATTTTTTTGAAGCTTTTTCTACATTAAAAAAATCCCCAAGTGTATTTCTTAACGAAATTTTGAACACGGAACTATACCGCTACAAAAATAACGCAACATTCGGCTAGAAAAACACACTGCAAACATCTTTTCAAAAATAACTTAAAAACAGTGTAATAACCATAACCCTCAGGAGCAGTACTGGGTATGGGATACCCGGAGCTGAAATAAATGGTTAAGTTGATTTTTTCTATCGTATTAAGAATACTACTTTTTTTAAAAACATTCTATAGATATAATCTTTTTCTACACTGTCTGAGGTTTAAATTGAAAAAAAAAATATTAAATCGAATAATTTAATCAAAAGATATTAATAATCAAAGACATACGGGTATGGCATACCCATGTGCTTCTGAATCGGGAAGCATCTATAGTGCTTCTCTTGAGGGTTTTAAAACATAAAAAATTGTCAAAATTTTTGATTTAGATTTTCGACCCCATTACAATAACTTCCCAACGTACTGGGAAATGAATAATTTTTCAAGCACCCTGTAATATCTTTCGAGCGAACAGACCGTACACACATCGTACACATTTGAAGGGTATAATTATCAGCATTATGCGAGTGGTTCCAAGTGAATGCGTCATCAGGCAGGTAACTCGACTGTTAGATCGATAACGTAAGCGATCGCAGTCAACTGTGACAGAGCCTGTTATTTTATACATGTACACCTATAATATACAAACGCTGCAGGTACACGTATATATCATCACATCATCATATTATCGTTGTGAGTTATTATTATACATTTAATCTGTTCATTTTCCTGTGTGCATAAAATCGGACGCTATTCTAACATCCACGCACTGGACATGCCTGACGAACTCGCCTAATCGGGTCAACAGCAGTACGGTCCAAATACTTTACAGAACACTGTCACCAGCGTTGCCAGACGTCCCGATTTTGGCGGGATGTCCCGATTTTGGCGGGATGTCCCGATTTTTAAATCAAAATCAAATTTCCCGCGCGGGACAGGCTCAGTCCCGATTTTCGGGGATAGCTCGACCGTGCGTAAATAATTTTTCTCTTATTGTAAGTAGCAATTTGTAACACTCACTCCTCAGACTATTGTTTGAAACGCCATATTTTTCTAATGAATAAAACTTTTTTGATTTTGATTTCTGTTTTTTTTATTTTTTTTTTATTCAGAAGACGACTAAGACTCAACTATTTACTTAACGATAGGGTAAATCTGATTTAAAATACCATATTTTTATTAAAATACATTTTCTATGGCTATTTTTGCTATCTATTGTCACGTAAACGTAATTTGAACTCAAATAAAAAGATTAATATTTAAAGACTTCTGATTATATACGTTTTTTTACTATGTCCCGCTTTCAACGAAAGAATCCCGCTTTTTTCACTCAAAAAGTTCCAAAACCCCGACTTGGCAAAAAAAAATATCTGGCAACGCTGTGAAGTAGTCAATTAATGCTGGGTTGCAGAAAGGATTGTCAAATAATTTGATTTGACAGTGCCCTTAGATTGTGAACACACATATTTCTCCTTAAGAATACCATTGTAGGATTTTAATTCGATTCTGTTCGAAAAATAATTGATCGATTAAAATTATATTATTTTTAAACTCAGCATACTTGTATTTAACATAGTTTTTTGTATAATTTTTACTTCGAAACGACATTTTTCTACGCATTTTAATCAAAATTTGACTTGAAAAACGAACTTTTTCTGTGTAGATCAAGCATTTGTTTTTGTATGAATATAATCTAATGTTGTACATGACAGGGAGTTTGAATACGACATTAGACTGCTCTTAGATGTATGAAAACTGTAATTTATTATCACAATCTAACGTCATCGTCAAATCCAACTTTTGACAATGTTTTGAGCAACCCAGCATAAGTGCGTTTAGTATTGTGCTCCAGCGGTTACCTAAAGGTCGCAGGTTCGATCCCGGCAGTCGGTGCCATTATATTGTTTTTTTTACGATAATACCAGTTTTAATTATTAACACGCTTTTATTAGCTTCACCTGAACGTGAAATTCACCAACTTCAAAACATCAGATTAAACTGAAACTGCACACTTAATAGCAAGGACCGAGGACAATAATTTAATAAGTTTGTCCCATCGTCTTGATCAGGATCATCGGGATAAAAAAAATAAGACTAAAAAATAAATAATAGTTTAAAAAAACTAAAAAAAACACGCCTTAATAGCAAACCGAACTAAAAAGTAAAAAATACATTTTTATTGTAAAAAATCGTGGGGTGTTTATTGCCTCTACTTTTACAAATAACTACCAATCAGCCAGTTGATATCAAGCACCCCGCGCTTTTTTACAATAAAATTTTTCTTATTTTTGAATAAAAGTTCTGTTGTTTCAACGTACTCACTACACATAAATTTTGTTTGAGTTCAACTTCTATGCCGACAGCATATGAACCTGACGCGTTGATTATAGATATTTTCATTTTCACATCATTACCTAAAAGTAATTTTATTAATGATTTACGTAAATGTTTGTGCAAGCTATTAAATCACAGACAGTATGTTGCATATTATTGATAAATGAATAATTGTTTTTTTTTGGTTATCGATATCTTATACCCGATGTATAAAATTCAACAACGTTCTTCAATAACTTTGAATATATCAAGATTTGTTTTTATAGAAAACTTTAGCGATAAAAAAATCAAATATATAATGCATATTGTATCACATCTTATTTACAGGATGGTTTCTAAGTTTATTCTTTTTTTTAACAGCGTGTAAAAATCAAATAGACGAACACATATTTCAAGTAATTTTGTAATCAAAACTCAAAAATAAAAGAGAAAAGTTTTATTAAATTGTGAGGTCGGTCTTGGCGTTATGTTATGTCATTATCAAGTTTTCACAGGAATTGTTCGAAGTTGTCCCCGTTTTGTTTCAAATAGGTACAAAGATACTTATAATGACATAACATATTTCCATACTGACATAACGCCAGAACCGACCTCAAACTTAAATAAAATTTAAAAAATTTAATTAAACTTTGTGAGACTGTTTCTCTTTTATTTTTGAGTTTTGATAAAAAAGTTACTTGAAATATTTGTTCGTCTAATTGATTTCTACACACTGTTAAAAAAAGAATCAACTTAAAAATCATCATTTGTTGGTCCCCAGAGTAAGTTTACAAAAAAAAAATGTGGGGCTTAAACTGTTAAAAAAGTAATTTTACAGAACAGAATTAAAAAAAAAAATTTAAGACGAACATTTTCAAAATAAAACGTTCAAGTTGTAAAACAGCGTTTTTGTGTTAATCACTTTTCTTTTCCGGTAAATTCTGAGTCCAATTTAATGATACATTTTCCGTGATGAAAATATTTTCACTTTGATGTTTCTATACATTTTAAATATCTCTGATGTAATTATGTAAACTTAAGACTTTAATTTTAATAAAAAGAATGTGCGCGTTAAAAATTCACATAAATTTCACCTTCTTTATAAATTATTTATAAAATTAATACATCAAAAGTTCTATCTAAAAATTGTTTATGATTTCAAACTTTTCAATGAGATTGTGTTTTAACATTTTCATCATACATAAAAAATGAAAACTTTGAAAATATTTTTAACTTAAAACCTAAAGAATATTTTATTTCAAAACATGTCATAAAAATATTATTTTGAAGTAAAACTTCTTAAGCGAGGGTATATATTTGAAATTTGCTGTGACAACTAAAGAAATTTTACTTCCTCCGTGAGCTTATGTGGATGAAGCTCACATATTTTTCAATATTCACCAGGTTTCAAGTTGTTCAAACATTTTTTCTTCAAAATTTACTCATTGCTTAACGGTTATTAAAAACAACAATCGCTTTATACTGTAGAAATGTAAACAAAGTATGGAGAACAATTACGGAACTGTTCAAAGAAAGAAATTAAGAATATTACTAGCGGACCCGTGCGAATACTTCGCACCGTTAATGGTCAGTTACGTAATATAATATAGGGTGGAAATAAATTTTATTTTATATTCTATTCAGAGACTTCAGCGCCACTACGTCACTTAATATTACCGACAACTGTTAAAATTAACAGATTGCCACGAGATGGCGACATTTGTTTTATTTTATCTAATTCTCTTCAAAGACTTCAGCGTCACTACACGTCATATTACCGACTACCGGTCTCCACCAAATGGCGACACTTGTTTTTTTCTGAATGTTATGTTTCGTAATGAAATTGTTAAAATTTTTAAACTGTATTTTTTTTATAAAAACATTAATTTTAAGATATTAACTTATATTTCGTCATTAGAGAGAAAAATAATCTCCAAAATGGTGTATCAAACATTAATTTTGATAGAGTATTAAGGGAGATATTTCATACCGACAAAAAAAAACATTTGAGAAATAATGTATCACTTTACAGTTTACACCCTAGAGATGAAATTCTGTTAAATACTGTTAAATGTGGTTACGCGGTTTCCTTAGTGTCCAAAACATTGTTTTGGATATTTGTTTCTATGTTAATAAAGTATATTTTGGTGCACTCTCAGATAAACTCACGATCGATGGACGTCGGTTGCGTTCACAAAAATAGTTTCGGGTACGGTGTAGAATTTTTCAAAGTCAAAACTCACGATTGTATAAACTCGGTTGTAAAGGGATATACCGATTCTATTGAGTTTTTTTAGGGTTGACCATTATGTAAGCAGAGCAAGTCTCTACATCTTAGTTAATAATAATAATAATAATGCGTTTAACGTCCGTTTCTCGACTTTATGTCATAACAGACGCCATTCGCACCATTACTATTTTTCATTTTACCACTTCCCGTTTTTTCTACATTTCTTAAACTTCAACTTATATAATAGCAATGGGCGAATGAAGGAATTACAGGAAATTAGGATAGGGTAGGTAATTTTTTTTTGAACTAGGAGTTTGATAGGTAATCGGCCATGGCCTCAAATAAGGAACCACCTCGATATTTATCTGGAATTAATTGAGGGAAACCATGGAAAACCTCAATCAAGATGGCCGGTACAGGAATTACCGTTTCTCGGCGAAAGGCAGTAGGAAAAAGTCCCAGCCACATCTGCCCCCGCCGGGAATCGAACCCGGACCTCCCGAATGCGAGTCTAGTGCTGTACCACTACTCTACCCAGCTCGGTTCTACATCTTAGTTGTAAAGTTCTATACAAATTATAGGAATAAAGAACAAAAGAGTAAGGGATTTGCTTGTTGAAGAAGCGAACACTACTTTATGTAGTACAATTCAGAGGGAAGTCCTTTAAGTGTCAGCCATAAAGCATGCGACATACAGTCTATTGTTTTAACAACTGAAGGACGTAATAAAAGGCGGGGTTTTTAAAAAGTAGGCTGTGTCTGGATATGAACGCTTCATTTTTTATTGGTCGCTATTAAAATATTACAGCAGTGAAACAGCTGGGTTCTGGTTAAAATAATACTTAGCCGTATAGTAATTAATATTTACGGAGAATTAAAACCATAGAAGACTACCAATCTCATAAAAACTTAAGTGTTCAAATAATAAACGTGTATTATAAAGAAAACTTTGTTGGAAAACCGCGTTTCTATATAAGAACTATGTACTTAATTCTGATCTGAAAAATGAATTTTATGAAATATTCTTTAATAACCTGCCAAAATATTTAAAATATATACTAGATAAATAAAAAAACAGACTGTATTTTAGACTACAGTCAACAGAAGAAAAATTTGTAAAAAAAAAATAACGGCATCCACCGTTTTGATCGAGCTTATGGACCTTTAGGTTACCAGACAAGCATTCTCCCTCATCGCCAACATAGCTTAATGTTCTACAGCCGGTTTTTATAGTAAAGGACAGCGGTTCTTGTATTTTTTTTTTTATTCATTCCTTATCTTCGTTCCAGAATCGACTCTCCATAAAAAAAATCATTACAAATTTCTTTACGGAACCCTTTGGAAACACTAAATATTTATTTTAAAAAAAGCTTTAAAATAATTAAAACCTGGTTTTATGTTCATCCTTTAAAGTTTAATTGCGTTTTTCAATGTAAAACTTGGAAAAACGTACGATTTTTTACTTTATTTATTGGCTTTTTAGGGAGTCGCGATACTAAAAAGATTGACAAATGATGTTTTAAAATATGACAAATCAACAGTTGTGTTGTTTCCCATAATATAAAAAAAACGTATGAAACTAATTATAAAAACATTACTAGTAGTACAGTTCTCATTTTTTAATATCACTTTATGATATTCTCGCGATTACGCAACTTGTAATGATTTTATAATTAGTTTCATATATGTTTCTTGTATGTTATTTATTAAATATGATAGCAATTAAAAATAAATGATGTTCAAAATACAGATAGTGACGTGACAATTACAGTTACAAGTAGAGAAAAAACTGCAAGGAAAGTTAGAATTTAAAATAAAAAATAGTCGACAGTGAAGTTAACTGCTGTAGCATGGCGCGTGGCGTACAAAAGACAGGCAATAATTCAGTAGAAGACAATGAGAGCCGATGAGACAATGAGAGGTAAATGAAGGTACAATAGGACGTTTTTCAGTTCGGGAAATCGTATCGCGTAATGATTTTCACGGACCATTGTTTAGCAGCGACCCTGCAACAACGACACTTTTCATTGAGACATTACACGCGCCCTATTATTTCTGAAAATGGGGACACCGATAGCTTTATTGATTTATACTGATAAAAATGTTTTTGTATAAAAGAATCGCCAATGCACTTTTTTTCTTCAGTGACAAATGACGATAATTATATTTAAAAGAAATGATTGTCTTTATTTTGTTTTATTGTAACGTGATGATATATAACCTAAAAAACTCCCAGCCCCAAAATACAATCATCAAAATCAAATTTAAAAAATGAGTACGTTGTGACATAATATTAAAGTTAATTAAAAAAAAATTATTAGAAGTTTCCTTCAAAAATAAAAAACGATTACATTTTTTTCAAGTGAAATAATATGGAATAGATGTAAAAATAATAATTAATGATGTCGGCCGGGATCGAACCAGCGACCTTGTTCATACTAAGCATACACCTTATCCGTTACTCCACAGAGCTCAACTGATATTTAACTATTTTCATGGTATTCTGTACAATACAACGAACAATGCTATCCGATTAATTTCCGTTTGAAAAAATTTTACTTCCGTTTGTCTGTCCGAATGATTTCCATTTTAAAAGATCTCAGTTACCGTCGGGTTGCGTCTAAAAAAGTTTTACTTCAAAAATACTTTTTTCTCTGGAGTTACCACTTATATAAAATTCTGGTGATATTAGTAATATCCCTGATCATTATATAAAATACCGACTTATTACCCGCTGTATCGTTTTGCGTAAAATCACTTTGGATGGTCACCTTATCTCATCCCGAGCGAAACCCAATAAAATATACTCAATACTTTGTCTGGATACCAATTGATAGTGTCAGGTGGCATCGAAAATAGTCCTGCCGTTCTCGACTGCTTGTACAAATGGACAGATACATAAAAATTCAGTCATCGTGAAAAGCTGAACATTTTGTCAGAAAAAAAAAACGAAAGTGCTGATACAATTTTATACGTTGGTATTGATTTTAAATACAAAACTCAATGGTTGGAAAATGTTTTCAGAAATGCAATTTTAAGTATTTTATCATTATGCCACAAGCTTCCAGTGGTGTCTATTTAGCGCCCTTGTCACGTTCGAAGTTCACTTCTTATATTTCGAAGTTCAGTGATTAGATACAAAGTATGTAGATTGTCCGTAGGTACCTACTATATGCAGAGAAGACACTTCTTCTCGTTGTGCGTCAAAGTAATTAAAGGTGATATTAAGTGAGTTCAAACACCTGACACCGCATTTTTGCAAGTTTTAATCAAGTATATATACCTTCACCTAGAGATAGGATATTTCGAGTGAAAATAATTGAACTATCTGATTATTAAAATATCTCAAAGAGATTATTTAAAATCATTCGAATAATTAGGGAGTTAAACAAGAGATGGGATATTTCGAGTGAAAATAATCGAACTATTCGATTTTTAAAATATCTCAAGAGATTATTCAAAACTAATAATTTTATCAGTTTTCCGATTAGATCTTAGGGCTTGTATTTAATAGAGGAGCTGTGAAATCTTAAATCATTTTTGAGAGGGAACAAGCCAGTCAAAAACTGATCCTCTGACTTGTACAAATTAGAGTTGTGTAACTCAGATCTGAACCGGTTCAAAGAGCCGACTCCGACAGAAGATCCGTGAGAACCGACTCACTTTTTTTTGAGCCGACGGATCAACGGATCCGCGTAACTCAGTGAAACACTTAGCACACAGAAGCACATTTTACACTTACGTATCAGTTCTTGCTTTGATGCATCTGTCAGCTCAAATGACTCATGCATCACATGTTTGGCTATGCATTCTTGATTCTATACAGGTCGTGATATGATTGACTGAACTAGGTAACTCAGTGGCAGACTGCAGTAACATATTCAGAACTCGGCTCTTTTTGAACCGGTTCAGTGAGCCGGCTCACATACGGGTTCCAGATGCAAAGATGCAGATCACTAAAAAGACCCGTTTTTCCCATCTCTAGTACAAATTATAATGTAATCAGTGTTATATGGCTAACATGCTATTCGGTTTTGACCACTCTGTTTCGTCGATTGAGAACAATGATTTGCACAAAGATTCTTTTGTTGAACAATTTAGTTACGAGAGAATGAGTTATAAAATTGCAGTAATACAATTATCAATTGAATTTAAAAGTTAGAACGAAATGACAGCAGTCACGCTGTTGTTATTATTGCAAATTGCAGTTCGTCCTCCTTCCTCCGATCCAGTCATAGTCAGAGGGACGTGCATTGTGTCACTGATTTGCATTCATTTTCTTATTGTCCCCGACATAGTTCATTCACACAATAGAACACAAATCAGTTTAAGCCAATTAGTAGTTACACAACTGTGTTACTGTAAAGCATATACAGTGGAATCCGTTTATAATGACATCGAAGGGAATTGACAAACACGTCATACTAAGCGGACGTCATACAAAGCATTTTTGTGAAAAAAAACCTTTTTTTAGGTAGCATAGGGCTGACGGGTATTCCTTTGTTTCTCGTGATTTTAAACCACTGAATTAACGCTTTATCAACATTTTCTTGCGCGATTTTCGAAGCCTCTTCGGTTTCAAAACATTTGAATTGAACGATCGCTTAATCCGGTTCTTGTTTTTGAAAATCATTGAGATTGTCGAATAACCCACGCCCAATTCCTTTACGAGAGATGAATTTGATTCTCCATTTACTAATCTGCATATTATTCACCTTTCTCCTTAATCGTAAATGCTTTACGACGTTGAGATGACATTTTTTTACATAGGATATCACTAAAAACAATGCGTGACGTTCAACTATCAATTACTCACTGAGATTCAAAACAAAAACAAGCCACGTGCCGAACGTCGTCGGGAATCAACGAACATTGCCGAAGGTGTAAAGAATCATGTCGGTCACTATAAACGGACAAAATTTATTAAAAATGGGTCATAATAAGCGACATGTCACTGTAAGCGAAGTCATTATATCCGACTTTGTTACAAAGAATTTTATATGAAAACCAAACCTCGTTGTGTAATTACGTCATAATAGGCGGTTGGTCAATATAGGTGGAGTCATAATAAACGGATTCTACTGTATTCTCTAGCTAAAGAGCAAAACAGCTTATTTCACAATGCGAGCCGTACCGCATTTTTGTAGCATCATCAGCGAACTCATATTCGACCTAGAATATTATAAACGTTATATGCTAGTCGAAATTAGGTTCTTAATTTATTGCCGAAACAAATTATTGGACTAGATTCAATCATTGGATACAAGATACATATATCATATAACAATTAATACGAAGATATTAACAATTAAAATTCAGAGATAATATCAATAACAATATGAACTAAGGAGGGGGTCATATGATTCTGCCGATTTAGGAGCATGGCGGTAACAGTTTTAATTAACAAAGAGGCTTGAATATTCCTAGGAGAGGCTGTCTTCAGCAAAATAGTGCTATCTAGCCTGGTTTAACAGCTTAAGCGCCAGATATGTAAATTATTTTTTAAAGCCTGAAGTATTGTGAGATGGCAGCTCAAAACTAAATTGCCAATATTATAAGGATTCGAGCGTTTGATTGACTTGTTTATTAGAAGAGTAGACTCATTTTCCTTTAGAATTTTAAATAAAAAACTGAACATGTGCAACAACCTTCTGTTTAACATATTTAAAATATTATGTGTTATATGATCACGGAATGACATACAGAAAACATACCTTAGACAGGCGTTTTGAAGTTTCTGAGCTTTAGAACATGTAGAATAATCTAAGGATGAACCGTACACTACACCACAATACTCAATAAACGGGAGGATCAAAGTAGTAACCAAACTCAATTTATATTGTAGTTGCTTACGAATTCAATATTATATTATTCACTAATGTAAAAGCAATTGACAGAAGTTTGGAATTTCTATCGGCAGAAGTTTATGTTTTGTCAGTAGAAGTTTGGAACCTCTATCGATAGAAGTTTGGAATTTCTATCCGTAGAAGTTTGGAATTTTTATCGGTAGACGTTTGGAATTTCTATCGGTAGAATTTTGGAAGTCTTATCCGTAGAAGTTTATAACTTCTATAGATAGAAGCTTAGAAGTTCTATCGGTAGAAGCTTAGAACTTGTATCGGTAGAAAAATAGAACATCTCTCGGCAGAAGTTTGGAATTTTTCTCGGTAGAAGCTTGGAACTTCTATCGTTAGAAGTTCGAAACTTCTGTCGGTAAACATTTGGAGCTTTTATCGGTAGAAGTTTAAAACTTCTATTGGCAGAAGTACTATTTTGCATACCCCCTATAAAATAGTTCGAAATCATAAATCACAGGAATGTATAACTACCGCTAAAGTAATTAAAAAATGCCGTGGTTTATAATTTCAATACAGATTCTCCACACTGTTTCTTTTCGAAGTATAACATTTCGATATAAATAAAGACACTGTATTTCACCAACTCATGAGCATTATCAAAGCAGCTGCAAGCTTGAAGAGAGGGACGACTTGGTACACTTTGACAATGTATAAGTCGGTATAGTATTTGTTGTAGCACAAAGTTGCATAATAGTAATGATAATAATAATAATTATTATGTTCACACAACATAGAGAAGCCCTGTGTCGGCGGCAAACGAAGGCAAACCTAAGAGAATGAAATTCCCAAAGTGCTCATTTCGCTGCTGTAATAGCGCTAGCTAGAGCATAGATATCGTGTCGTTCATTAGACAGGTATTTAAATTGAACGAATTGACTGGAAGTTTCTAGAAAATTTATACACTTTGCAAGAGAACAACAACGTTTCCAAAACTAGTTTAAAATAGTATGTTACACCGCAAGGGCACAAAGTTTAAATTCATGCACTGCGCAACACACGGTATCATATTTGGTTAGATACTAAATTTGTTGTTATGATTTTTTGACTCCCCCCGTCCTTGTTACAAGTAGTCACATTTGTGGGACATTCCTCCCTGATGTGACGTCACATATTTTGCAATTTTACTCCTAAAACTGAGTAAATGAAAATATGAGTTCCAAAATTATTTTTTTTTAATTAATAAGAATATTTTTTTAAGTTTTTCGTTTACAGTTAAAGTTTTGTGTTTTAATACTTTAGATTTTGACATATGGCCCCTCTTAACGTATGACGAATTGGAGAATGTTTACCGAATTTTGATAAGAAAATAAAAAACCTTTTTACAAGCTTTTTATCAACTTCGAATTAAATTTGCATAGCCGTCCTGTCACTTCCACCATAAAAGTTCCGCTTCTCCCGCCATGCAAAATACATAATTTTCTTCAAAAACGTATTTATTTCACTTTTGCAATAATTTATGTGTTAAAATATCATAGAACTGAAAGTTTTAGGGTTAAAATTCTGAATATTTAATCATTTTTATAATTATTTCATTAATCTGTCCCGTGACATTTTTAGAGTCTAGTTTAGGCTAGTTCTTTAAGAATGATTTTATCGCGTCTGATAAAATATGGTATATGGTATGTTTTGTAAACCTATTTAAAATTCATGTACTAATTATGCTATAAATAGATTCCATTCAATTGTACCACTCGCACTCCATTGTTTTATTTTCATTGAGCACAATTTTAAACACTAATAAACCGTATAGACTTATAATTTCTAAGAAAACTCTTTCTATTATGAGTATTCAAATATTATCCTGGAAAACAAAAGACTGTTCGATTTTATATTAGGTATAATAACTCTTAATTTTGATTAATATTAAGTATCAATCACATTTCAGTGCCAGCTTAAGCCCTATCTATTTCTTAAGAGAATTGTCGATGCAATCATCTCCATAGAACTTCAATTGGGTTAAAAATTAAAAATATTGAAGAATTGGATTTTTAATTTTTCTTTTTTATATTGCTTAAACACGATAAATATTCAGTTATCTGAGCTTGACTAATAAAAGCTTGTGACAATTTTTCTAGGCCACCTTCGATTTAAAAGGAATAAATATGGTTGCTTTTCTGGTCTCCAAACTCAAGATTATATTAAAAAACTATATTATCAAAAAATTAATATCTTTCAAAAAGCCACGAAAAAGAGAAACTTGAACTACTAAAACTTTTTACTAAGATTCCGCCTACCTCAAAATTTAATTTTTTTTACGGCTTTTATTAAGAAGGCTCAATTGTTTCAAAGAAAAGTTTTATTTTGGAGTCGGTTAATTTTTTTAACTACTGAACTGATTTAAGTAAAAATTACATGAGATTATTTAATGATCTTCCTAAACATAACAGAGTTGAAATAAATAAAACCGGTCAACTAGTCAAGAAATTAAGGCGTAAATGATTATTGATGAGTAGAAAAAACTACTGAACCGATTAAATTAAAAATATTTGTGTCGAATTGATAATGTCTTTTTTAAGTTGGCTAAAAACTATGTTTTATGATTCCATTAATTACATCAGTTCTCTGATGATTTAGTTTAGAGAGTGGATGGTGCGATTCGCGAATCTTTCGTATGGAATCGACCAAACAGCAAGGCGAGATACCGATGGCGATGATAGGACAGTCTGCGACTAGAAATTCATATAAAAGATATGAAGAGTACATGGGAAGTACGGTATAATGATCGATTTTGATCTATTGATATAAAATAAATAAATAAAACACAATAACATTTTATTTAACCAAGACGAAATCTAAATACGGCTAATAACAACGAGATTGAAAATTATATTATACTTTTTTGTTTCTTATGCGTAACTAATAGAAACTCAAAACAAAACAATGTTGTTGTCGACAATGCAGAGACTAATTAATGTTGTTTCAAAAAGACCCAACAACGGTATACTACAAAAAATTAAGTTGCGATAGCAAATACCATGGGTTAAACGGTTTTATTTTAAATAATCAGCTGTACCAAAAACTAGAAAATAATTTGAGACTTTTAACAGACTAAAATAAAAACGTGTGGCGGATAAAAATCTGTATAATGACTGTATAAATTATTAAATAATAACGACATGTCTCGAAAAATATGTTTCCAAGCCCTCCAAAAGGAATATTTCAAATACGCTCCACGTTTTTATTTTAGTCTGTTAAATGCCCAGATTATTTTCTAGTTTTTGGAACAGCTGCAGATGGTTTTTTTGTCTATTTTATTTTTCAGTTTTTAGCGTATTTTATTAAAAATGCTATTTGTCCCTTGACCAAACCCGGTTAACGAGAAGTGGGTGAAAATTCAAAAGCACTATTTGCACCCGGACGAAGTCGGACCGATCAATTAGTTACATAATATCTTATATATTAATACGCTAAGGTTAAGATGTTTGCCTCCCTTTTTCGAAAAAACCACACACTTGCTCCACATAAATTTTATATCATTTTATAGATAATTGTTTGCTTTACCGACATCAACAACTAAAAAATCTATTATTGCTTTTGTTTTTGCAAAATAATTAATTATAACAATTATACATTTATTCAGTATATGCAGTAATGCTGCCATCTGACAGTTCTAACTTTGAAACAACGTCAACATGATTGACGGTCGGTAAATTTTTTTTGTTTAATTTGTAATCAAAATTCACGCATAAATACTTTTCGTATGGCGGCGCTTCAGCTCAACGTTTTCGATACTTGCGCCTCTATATGACAGTTTTAGAAAAATATTTTCTTGAACCGTCACTGAGCTTCGTAATGTAATACAACAAAAAGAAGAAAGTTATAAAGAGTGTGAGAAATTAGAAACGAATTTTAGTGCGAATTATTCGCACAGGTATCGCTAGTTTCAACTTAATGGGTTAACCGGAGTAGGGCAAAAATTTAAAAGTGCGATTTGTACCCGGACTTGGTTGGGAAATAAATGTTTATTATTAAAATGGCTTTCGTCGTTTTTCCTCCAAACCCTCCATTTGCAAAATAAAGTACGATCAACATCAAAGTCCCGTTGCATTATAATAATATGTACGTAGATTGTAGAGAGGTATAGTATAATGCGATCATAGTCAGTTATAATATGTAAGGTGTAATAGTGTTCGTTACACCTGCCGGATATAATTAACACTGTGTTTAAGTACGGCCGTCTTTATTATAGATATTTCTGCTTGTTATTTTGTTATAGATTGCCGCACAAAAATGCACGACTTGTTTCAATTCCTTATAATTTATGGAAAATAACCTACTCAACTGAAATCAAGTTATTACAAAACTAATTATTTTGCGCACCTTGTAGACCAGGGTCGATAATTTTGAAAATGGTAAAAAGTGAAAAAAAATTGTAGTAGGATGAAACCCATTGGAAAAGGTAGAGAATATAACAAAAATGAAAGGAAAAATAATTTGCGGGCGATCTGAGGTCGGGAAGGGGAAGGGGGTGAGTTTTAAAAAAATTATACACTATTACGGTAAATGTTCTCCGAAAATGCAAATAAGTTATCTTAAAATAGCAATAAATAGGCATCTACGCATATAATCTTCTTTAAATTATATGCGTAGATGCCTATTTTTTGCTATTTTAAGATAACTTATTTGCATTTTCTGAGAACATTTACCGTCGTAATGTATATTTTTTTCATACCATCAGAAAGTTGAGATTTCAACGAACAAAAAGCCCACCGACTTTTTTAAAAAAGCAGATATTTTGACGTGAGAATTTTCGATTGAAAATTAGGGTGCTTTTTCGATATTAAGTCAAAATAAGGTGAAAAAATGAATATTTTAAATCAAAAAAATTACTGTGTGTTTGGGACATAAAAAGGTAAGTTTTCGTCAAATTTCGTGAAAAAATATTTTTTTTTGCAAAAGATAAAAATAAAAAACCAAAAACTTGGTTATTTGAATTTTTCACATAAATTTTGAGGTTATGTCAAAAAAGTGTAAAAACAAAAGTTGTAGATATTTTTATTACCTACAACTTTGCTATTTAACTTTTTTTTATAGGACTTGTAGTTTTGCCGGAAATCGAGATAAACCGTTTTTTACCCTTAAAAACTCACCCCCTTCCCCTTCCCTTTCCCGACTTCAGATCGACAGTAAATTATTTTTCCTTTCATTTTTGTTATATTCTCTACCTTTTCCAATGGGTTTCATCCCACTATAATTTTTTTTGGTCTCAAAAATTATCGACCCTGGTCTATTGCTGTCATGCCCGTATAACGATAGTAAAATGACTTATTTCATACTAGTGCGTAAAGTGAAATAAAAAACTTCAAAAACATTTACTGTAGGTATATGTAAATGTACACAGACTTCCGATTGGACACTAAAATCTAATCCATTTAAAATTTAGTTACAATTATTGGTCACTTTAAGTACTAATAAATTTCGGTACGTTTTGATAACTTAATTATGTATCCACAATGTACATTGCATACATAATATATAAGTTAGTATGTAATATTAGTCAGTAAAACTGATCAGCTGATGTTCTGTGTAACCGAGTACTGCGGCCAAATGATAAGCCATGCACCTAATGCTGTGCCAGATCGGCACTAGATATATTATTTGTGACACGAGATGATTGTTTTTATGGCGAATATTAATACAAATTAATAAATGATAATATTGTCACGAGTATTTGGACAATTCAATGTTAAAACAAATATTGATATGTGACGTTTCGTCTTTTTATAAGATTTTATCAAGCAACTGAACAATTGACTAACAACATAATAATTATATGGTACATAAAATTAATGATAAACTAATATTAAAAAAAAATTATATATTGAAAATGTAAGAAATTTTTTTTAACATTCCAACCCACTAATGGGGAATGGTACTAATTAAGGTCAAAATGCATTTTTCAAAATTTTACAATATTTTTTTTGGTGTATTAAGTATATATTTCGTGAAATGAAAGAATGCGGTATGAATACCGAATTATGCTTAAATCGATTAGACAATATGAAATTCGGCATTTTATGGTCTTGAATATACTACAAATGTAACCTGAATACCAGTTAAAATGAGTAGATATACGCAGGAATAAAAAAAAAAGTTTTGATAAATCAATACTAATAATTAAATATTAACAGATGAACATTTGCTTACTTGTCTGTTTCGTCGTGTTATCTCAGGAACCACTGAACAGATTCCATTTTTTATCTGCTTTAAAGCCTACTTTTTTCCTAATGACGTATTATTACGTCACGATAAAATGGCGATGGATGTTGCGCGAAATTAGAGATTGTATGGTTGTTCTTGATTATTAAGCTGCCAAATAAAAATCTTCGTGCGTGAAGTCGGGCCGTACAACTAGTTGTTAACTAGTTGAAAGTTAACATTCCGGGTAAGGGGCAAATTTCCCCAAACTTGTAACCGAATGTTAACAGGCATTAGCACATCGCTCTACAAATTCGATTATATATTCATAACACAATGGTCACTGTGCTCGGTTTAATCCTCCAGAATTAGTGTTGTGTATTCCGCATAGTAAAATCAACAAGCTTGTCCGCACTCCGCACTGTCCAATGTCCATCGTTCGACACGGCCAAGGATCACACATGCTGCTAAAGGTTAGACCAACAATAATAGGCTATCTGACACTATAAAAAAAACTCGGGTCGCAGTGCCAAAACCCTGCCGATAATATAGTGTGTTTGCTAATACAGGCAGTAGTGTGTTTTTGAGCAAAATAAACAATATAACCCCTTAATACACCCCATAAAATAATTCATCTTTAATGTTCAATTCCAGATATATGTTATAATAGAAAACAGTATCACGGGTAATTGGAATAAAGAAATAAATCAATTTAAAAAAGTATCACGGATAATTGGAAGAAAGAAATAAATCAATTTAAACACTCATTGATTGCAACGTTTCGTATCAAGGTTTTATTATCATTTAAGCATATTGAGAGCTTGAAAAAGTCTTAATTAAAGAAAAGACGAAACGTTGCAATCTATGAGTGTTTAAATTGATTTATTTCTTTCTTCCAATTATCCGTGATACTTTTTTCTACCATAAAATAATGTTTTTTTTTCTTAGGTAATTGCATTATTATTATCAATTCTCCATATTCTTCTCGTCCATTTATATAATTGATAAGTTTTTTGTGGGTAATTAAACAATTAATTAAACAAAACGAAACCACTTGCAATTACTGTTCAATCCAATTTTTTATTTACAAAACGTTTCGACCAACCATTTTGGTCCTTTTCAATTTTTTAAATATAAAATAAATTATAATTGTTTATATAAAAAATTGAAAAGGACCAAAATGGTTGGTCGAAACGTTTTGTAAATAAAAAATTGGATTGAACAGTAATTGCAAGTGGTTTCCTTTTGTTTAATATTCTATTACTGTTGGTAGAGTCAATATTATTAAACAATTAATTGTTCAATAACCCGCAAAAAACATTAATTATTATCAATCTAACGTCTACACCGAATTAAATACACTGCAAATTAGTGTTTTAAAAAATTTTCTAAGTCCTGTTGGACCGATTTTATTAAAATTTTAGAGGCACTTTTTATTTGCTATTAAAGGTTTAAAAGTAACGAGCAAACTTTTAAATTTTTTTGAAAATGAATATTTCATCATGTTCCACTATGCAAAATAATAAATATTCCTTTAAAAACTTTAAAAAATATTAAAGAACTATTGTTACTTGACAAAATAATTACAATATTCCTCTTTACAGAAAAGAGAAAATTCGTTTCTTACTTTTTACAAGGTCATGTAAAAAATTCTGTTTAAGAAATATACAAAATCTGGTGAGAGTTTGGAAAAAATTAAGTAAAACTAGTGATGTAAAAGAATAAATTACCGGTTAACTACCCGCGGTAATTTATTATAAATAGCCGCGGCTATTTATTATTATTATGGAATCATAAATAACCGGTAATTTTACATCACTAAGTAAAACCGATCCCACTCTGTGATATTGGGTACGTAATCAACCTTGGTAACTCTGCACAGATCAGAGCTGGATGCAACTTAGAATATCTCACTGTAAACATTATCTGTGCAATTAATCGAAATCGCAATTTGACCTAGATATCGGAACTAACCACATGCTACACACGTACATTCGATACTGTGCAAAAGAAAGACACCCTAACATCATTAGTGTGTCTGATATTTGGAATTATTCTAATTTCCTTTAGCTAATTGGAACACGTAGAGACTGCGAACTATAATAAAATCTATTTTCGATATGTAAATATCTATACTGATATCAGGATAGCGTGGTTTCGTAATCTTGCATAAAAAAAAACCGGTCAAGTGCGAGCCGAACTCGTGAGGAAAAGGTTTCGTACCATTCCGTTTTCCGTCAGAACTTAGGATTTGCGTTTGGGTTTCCCTGTAAACTATGAGCGAGGTTCTACATCCCATATTTTTTTCAAACTTTTAGACTCAGTAGTTTCGGTGATGAAGAGGGAGGTGTAATTCTTGATTTTTCTACATTAAAAAAAAAAACCCGGGTCGCAGTGCCAAAACCCTGCCGACAATATAGTGTATTTGCTTGTATAGGACCGTGTGGTTTTAGACTTTTATTATGTGAAATTAAGTTTGTTTTTGGGCAAAATAAAAAATTTAACCCCTTAATACACCCCTTAAGATAACATTTTTTTCTTAATTGTAATATTATTATCAATCTAACGTCTACACCGAATTAAAGACACCCTTCAATAAATAAGTCACTATCTGCAAATTAGTGTTTTCAAAAAATGTGTAAGTCCGGTCCTGTTGGGCCGATTTTACTAAAATTTTAGAGGCACTTTTTAATTGCTATTAAAGGGTTAAATTTCAATTTTGAAACGATTCTGAGATATTTTTCGGTATTTTGGGACCCAAAAACTTTTTTCAACCCCTAAAAGCCACCCTTAAATTGATCCGATTAGGCCCATTTTAAATAGGCTTCGTGCGGTCATGGATCCCAACATGTGTGCCAAATTTCGTTAAAATAAATTAACTTCTTCGAAAGTTATAGCCCGCACACATATATACCTATATATATAAATATATATATATATATATATATATATATATATATATATATATACATATATATAAACATTTTTAAAAATGGTGGCAAAGTGTTTAGGAGGTTATGAAACGTCGAGAAATTTTGGTCCGACCCCTAGGTCCCGCCATCCGACCGACGCCAATAGTGTATGTTGCCATATGGCAAATACACTAATAATCTTGCATTCCTCCGAGCCCTTTCATTTGATACGTCACATGATGCACTTGAATTTTTTTTAATTTTTTAATTTGGCTCCAAAAATCGTAATTGGTTTATTTACGCTATACGTCCGTGATTTGGTCATCTAATTGTGTATATGTACCAAATTTCGTCCAGATCATTCGGAGAAATTAAGCTCTGACAGACAAGCAGACAGACACTAAAGTGATCCTATAAAGGTTCCGTTTTTTCACAGGATGTATGGAGCCCTAAAACACCAAGACGTCAGAAGCGATTAGTCTAGCTATTAATAATCATATAGTTGATACGTTATTAATATGAATAACTCAAAAAAGGCAATACTAGTTTTAGTCAGCAGTGTTCATTTATTATTAACATATTTGTTTACTTTTGAAATACTGTACTCGATCAATTTTTGTTTTGCTTTTTCTCCGAGAACGTCACTAGGCTTTTGTCTATAGCTTCACCAGAGGTCAAATAAAAGAAAAATGGTGCATGTACTTATGTAGGCGCGGGCGAAGTTATACTTCTTCGGCGTGACCGCAATATTTGATATTCATACTTTCGTTACAGATGTACATTAATAAAATAAAAAAACCCGGGTCGCAGTGCCAAAACCCTGCCGACAATATAGTGTATTTGCTTGTATAGGGCCGTGTGGTTTTATACTTTTATTATGTGAAATTAAGTTTGTTTTTGGGCAAAATAAAAAATTTAACCCCTTAATACACCCCTTAAAATGACATTTTTTTCTTAATTGTAATATTATTATCAATCTAACGTCTACACCGAATTAAATACACCCTTCAATAAATAAGTCACTATCTGCAAACTAGTGTTTTCATAAAATTTGTAAATCCGGTCCTGTCGGGCCGATTTTATTAAAATTGTGGGGACACTTTTTAATCACTACCAGAGGATTAAATTTCAATTTTGAAACGATTCGGAGAATTTTTTCGGTATTTTGGGGCCCAAAAACAGTTTTCGACCCCTAAAAACTACCCTTAAAATACCCCGATTAGGCCCATTTTAAATAGGCTTCTTGCGGTGATGGGTTTCAACACGTGGCCCAAATTTCGTTGAAATCAATTAACTCTTTCGAAAGTTATCGCGCGTACACATATATATATATATATAAATATATATATGTATATATATACATATATATATATAAACATTTTTAAAAATGGTGCCAAAGTGCTTAGGAGGTTATGAAACGTCGAGAAATTTTGGTCCGACCCCTAGGTCCCGCCATCCGACCGACGCCAATAGTGTATGTTGCCTATAGCAAATACACTAATAAGATGTCTGGGGAGATGATACAAGTTAGCTTGTTCACTTTAACAACTAGCTTCATGGTGTCTCATTTTTATTACATGCTTCCGTAACAGAGAAAATTTTACCCTCAATTAGCTAAAAGAAGTATAACTTAAAAAATGACAGAATCATAAATCTAAACAGTTATATGTCAAAATGCAATAAAAATAATCAAAGCGTAATTTTCCTTTGCAGACTACTGTATTTGAATATCTATAAATGCACATAATCATTTGTACATAACATACGATTCGATAATTTATTATTATTATTATTGTACGTGATTAACGCCAGTGATGCATTAATTTATTATTAAAGACTTTAAATGATTCAGTGGTGTCGAGAGATTGGCCAGCGCTGCCGACAGGGTGGATAAAATAGAAACTAATTTAATTATTTCGTAGCCTTGTCATTTGCAATTCAAAATTTAATTCAATCATTATTCTCAAATACGCAAATGGTGAAATTATATCTAATATGTAAGATCCCCTTTTCTCTCTGTCTATTACCTCGGGTTGCAGAATGCGTTGTGAGAATGATCTTAGATTGTGATTGCATAATCAGTTTTTTATCTCTGCAAAAACAGCTAATGTTGTTGCCAAACTCTTTACTATATCGTATAAAAAACTAATTATACATAGGAAAATATCACTTTTCAAGCAAAATTTTGATCAGATTGCGCTGAAAAAAGTTGTTTCGAAGTGAAAATTGCAAAAAAAAAAGTTAAATACATGAACATACAGCATAGATTCCCAACGGAATCAGTACTGTTCCCCAGTGGGCGCTGAACTTTCCATGTGGGCGGTAGCGGATCCAGAGGCAAATGGGGGACCTTGAGGCAGTCAAGGGCGGTCGTGGAAATTAATATAATAAAATACTTTGAAAATAGGGGATCTGTATACCCAACAAATTTGGTGAATTTTTTTTCGAAAATGTTTTTAAACGATCACTAATGATCATTAACATCATTTTGTACCATTTGGAACTTTCAAAAATATTTGTTTCTGAATTCTTTAAGAATTAAAAAAAATGTATTACTGTAATTTATCACTTCTATTGTTATTATTATTCATATGAAATAAGCGACGCAATGTTTTCGAAAAATCTTTTTTCTTAATTTTTTAAAAATTTTTTTCAATATTTTTTGGAAAAATTTAGTTTTTGAAAAGATATTTCGTATAAAAGTAACTATCATGGACCACAGGGCTTTGGAGTTTTTTTTCTTCTGGTTCACAAAGGTAGGGGAGCCTCTGATGTACCTACAGTTTAAAAAAATATCGTTTTAATCAATCGATTAATTATTTTTCCAGCAGGGTTGATTTTAATTAAATAAAAATCTGATTTAGTTATAAATTACTTTACGAATCCATGTCTGATGACGCCACCATTTTATGCGAAACAATTAAGTGTAAATTAACAGTAAATAATAATAATTAAAACGTGTTTTCATTTAATTTAAAATGAATGTTATCATTATGGGAAACTGTGTAGCTTTTTTCCCGTTTCATAAAATCAAAATTCCATTTTAAAAAATGGATCCGAATGAGTAAGGAACAAATATACAAGTTTCTGAGATATTCACGAGTTTTGAAAGAAATAAAACCCCAACTTTAAGATCGGTATTACTTTACACAGGTTGGCAAGGTTGAGGATGCTTACACATGTCGATAATATAGTTATCGTCCATATCGGTCCAGCGAACGGTCAGTTTGTGTAAGTGCATTTTGAATTCACTTATCTCTTGTGTGAACAAGCCGGCCATCGGAATATTGCATCCACATTATTATATGCATGCAAATTGCATAACAAACTTTAATGCATCTTGCATCACTTGACTTTGGAGTCTAGTATCTATGTAAGATGTTCATTTTTAAGGCTCCGTTCATCCGATGAAAAAAACGGAACTTTTATAGGATCACTTTCGTGTCTGTTTGTCTTATAAACGAGAAAAACCCGGGTCGCAGTGCCAAAACCCTGCCGACAATATAGTGTATTTGCTTGTGTAGGGTCGTGTGGTTTTATACTTTTATTATATGAAATTAAGATTGTTTTTGGGCAAAATAAAAAATTTAACCCCTTAATACACCCCTTAAAATAACATTTTTTTCTTAATTTAATATTATTATCAATCTAACGTCTACACCGAATTAAATACACCCTTCAATAAATAAGTCACTATCTACAAACTAGTGTTTTCATAAAATTTGTAAATCCGGTCCTGTCGGGCCGATTTTATTAAAATTGTGGGGACACTTTTTAATCACTACCAAAGGGTTAAATTTCAATTTTGAAACGATTCGGAGAATTTTTTCGGTATTTTGGGGCCAAAAAACATTTTTCAACCCCTAAAAACTACTTTTAAAATAGCCCGATTAGGCCCATTTTAAATAGGCTTCTTTTTCAACACGTGGCCCAAATTTCGTTGAAATCAATTAACTCTTTCGAAAGTTATCGCGCGTACACACATATATATATATATATATATATATATATATATACGTATATAAATATATATATATATATATATATATATACATATATATATATATAAACATTTTTAAAAATGGTGCCAAAGTGTTTAGGAGGTTATGAAACGTCGAGAAATTTTGGTCCGACCCCTAGGTCCCGCCATCCGACCGACGCCAATAGTGTATGTTGCCATATGGCAAATACACTAAAAAGTTAAAATTTGATACATACACTTAGATGACCTAATCACGGACGTATAGCGTAATTAAACGAATTTCGATTTTGGTGGCTACAGAAGTGCACCTTTCAATTGAGTCAACTGACCCAACTGAAAGTTGCACTTCTGTAGCGGGTAGTGTAAAACAGTCTTTTTTCGAACCGCCTTAAAAAGAATTGTGTGTCGCGACATTCGGAGGAGGTGTAACTTAATAATAACAATAATAATTATAGATTTATTGTGCGTATATAAAGAATTACATTTTTCTTAACACAAGACAGTGTAACACTCTCTTATAAGATCTACAAGACCACACGCAACAGAAATGAAAGTCCCAGACGGACGTATAATTGGTATGATTGTAAAAAAAACAAAAAAAAAAAATTCCACTGACCGCCGGGATCGAACCTACGACCTTCAGGTTACGAGGCAAGTGCGTTACAACGTCCAAGCTGATCTTCATGTTTTATAGTCGGTTTTTATAGTATACGATATACGTACATTGCGATACGTTCGTTATATTTTTAATCTCAAAAATCAATTTCACTCAATGCCGGATTTAGAGGTCTGGAGGCCTCGGGGCAACAAAGGAGTGGAGACCCCCTGGCCCCTAATTATTTTCCAAATAAAATGGACGAAAAGTCTGAATTTGAATTTTTTTCTTGTGTGGAGGCCCCGGGGCTGTAGCCCCGGTTGCCCTTCCCTAAATCGGGCCCTGATTTTACTCTACCGTGGGAACAGAAGTTTCCCTTAAAAAATATGTTATTTAAACAACATTTTAAGTACACTTTGTATAATATTTCAAAATTTACTTCAAAAGTGCATTTTCAAATTCAAACATTCTGGACGCTGAACAGGTATTGTATTTATAATAAAGCAAAGGGTGTCATTTTCCTTCGCGTAGAAGTGATGGTTTCAAAGGCATTGTGTTATGTATTATGTATAAGTATGCCAAATACAGCATACATACATATTATCCAGTATGTGCTACATTTTTATGTTACATACGCCGCTTGAGGATGTTTGGCAGATATAATCGTAAAAGTATGTTGCATACTCTATAGTCCATAACATAGGGGTGCTCAGATCTATAATGGCGACGATCTACCACGAAATATTTAAGCGGCAATCGATCAACTAGACTAGGACTAAGACATATTTACGAAAGAAAAATATGCATTAGAATTAGATATAAATACTTTTATTGGTGATACATTTGCGCAATTGAGTACACCTATTATTATATAGATGGCGCTGAGACTTGTAAGTGATCCTTGCGCCGGCAAATCGCGTTTATTTTGTAGTTTTTCAAAAATTGTAGATTGTAGGCTATTTTTCGCGATCGACTTTTACTATCAACCGTTTGAGCACCCCTGGTCTATAAGATAAGGAAGCACGTCAAATGTACCCAAAACCTTTATCCTAACCCGGGCGCCAGACATAGCAACAATATTTGAACACTTATTTGAACACTTGTTTTAACTAAGGATGGGGATTTTAAATCGATTATTCGAAATAATCGACTATTTTCCTGCCAATCGATTTCGATTATTTCGAAAAACCGATTGTGGGGAAAACCGATTATTTTATTACCCCAAAATCGGATAATCGGTCCAAAAAAGAATATTTTTCCCGATTTTATAGAATAAAAATTTTTTTATTGTTTTAAAAGAACAATAGAACTTTTTTTCTTCTATAAAATCGGGAAAAATATTCTTTTTTGGACCGATTATCCGATTTTAGGGTAATAAAATAATCGGTTTCCCCACAATCGGTTTTTCGAAATAATCGGAATCGATTGGCAGGAAAATAATCGATTATTTCGAATAATCGATTTATAATCCCCATCTCTAGTTAAAACAAGTGTTCAAATATTGTTGCTATGTCTGGCGCCGGCATAACGCCTGGTACACATAGAATACTAATATACATATGAGTGCATACTAACATAGATCTGGCAACGTCGCATTTCACTGCAGTGAAATCTATCAATTTCATTGGTTATAGTTGTCACAAGTGGACGGAAGTTACGTTAAAAATGTTTGTATGTTGAGTGCGCTGTTGCTACATTTCTCGAACACTTAACGTGGAGTGCTCTAGTATGAAGGGTGTTCAAGAATTTCTAAATTCTTGTTTACGGTTTGCAGAACTATTCAGGTGCTATCAAGAGAGAGAGAGAGAGATTGTAGATTATAGACGCTCAACAGCTGAGAGGTGCTATTGAACTGACTTAAGAAATATATAACAAAAAGTAATTTTTCAGAGATTTTACTTTTTCACTTTAGAAATTAGATCTGGAAAAAATTGGTACACTAGGGTGATTGCTTCTAGATTTTTCAAGTTTCAAGTAAAATAAACGCGGTCGTATTGCCATTTTCATATTGAGAATTGAACGCAGCCTACAATCAAAAAGGATCTTGCTCAAAATTGAACTGTCAGAAATGTTGAAAATAGGGTGAAAATCATTTGTTTTCGCAAATACTAGAAAATTACAAAAAATATTTTAACTTTATTTTCACTCTGTTTATTATTATTAGTATTAATATCATTACTTATATGAAATTTGAAGTGCCGAAAATTTTTTGTCAAAAACTTCTAAAAAATTTTTTTTCAAAATTTTTTCCCTTTTTTTAAAAAGTAGTTTTTGAAAACTATTTCATATAAAATTAACTACGGCACGTTAGATTTTTTTTCTTCTAAATAAAACGGTGGTCAATGAAATGTTGGGAACCTCTGCACTAGACACATAACCCACAATTTTGAATCTCGGTAATTAATAAATCACCATATGTGACATTTCCGAGCGGACACGTTGCATACACGTATATAAATGGGTCGAGTGAAGCCAATTTGCATGGCACTTCCGATATTAGTGAGCAGTTTTGTTATACTTGTATACCTACTTAATTAAGCTAATTTCTGTATTAGTGAGAGCTGAAGGCTGCCGCGCCGTGCATAAAGTGATCAAAGGCGAATGGAGAATGAGTTCTCCAAACACACACACACGAGCACACAAACACACATATACTATTGCAGGTTATGTTGCACTGTATATTATTATATGGTTAATATTAGAGGCGATTCGTTCTGATCGATTTTGAGATCAATTTATATTTAAATTATTATATCTGTATAAAAAATGGATTAAAAGAAAATTTTCGAAAGCACATTCACAAAGAATATTCATGTTTAAAGTAATGTGAAATGTTTTAATTCAATTTTAATTTACAATTTCACAATTTATTCTTTAAAACTAAAACTAAATCTCTAGTAGTTTCTTATAAATAGATAGATACAATTTATAATGTAAAGCGGTATACGTGTTACTGTAAAAATAATTTTTTTTTATAAAAATAATATTAAAAAATCTAAATCGATATCAAAAATCAAATAACCTATAAAAAAGATTAGTAATTTTTTTCCTAGGGGTTGATTCAAGGGGTCACATTTACCTGAATGCATTTAAAACGAACGTGTTTTTAGAAATTTTTAGGATATATAAAGCTAACTAATAAAAAAAAATAAAAGTGATCTGCTAATCATTTATGTCTGAGAAGCAAAAAAAAATATTTCTTTTAAATAGAATATAGGTATGCGATTTTTAGAAGGTCCTGTTGGAAAAAAAAAGAAAAAATCGGAATACTGATGGATCTGAAAAATTTCAAAAGATTATTGTAAAGTACCTTTATCGTGTAATGGGGTCATTTGTTTCAAATATTTATGACAATATGAATTTATGTTACCTTTTTTTGTGTTTAGTTGTTTATATAAAATGTCTGAAACAAAATGGCTCCATAAGCGATAAAGACAACCTAACATTCCAATAATCTTTTCTAATTTTTCAAATCAGTCAATATTTCGAGCAGTTATCATGGCGACAGTGAGACGCCATTTTTTCAACAAGACATACAATTCTCATTATATTCTATTTTTTATAAAAAATACTTTTGCGACCATCAAATAACATGCCATTTTTGGCTTATTTAAATGTTAATTCTGTACACCTTAAAAAATCTTAAAAAACGTTCATTTTGAATGCGTTCAGATAGATGTGACCCCTTAAAATAACTTGGTATATACTTAGAAAGAAAAATAATCGAAGATCGTATGAAATGACGGACCAGAATTTCAAAAAATAATGGATTGGTATACTACGATCAGACACCAGATTCCGATTATTGGGATTTACTGTACTTAACTGAAAAAATTAATGCAATTTTTACAAATATTTCTTCTAAGAAAAATTAATTGTTAATTGTTTTTTATTATTTTTCTCCTTTTCAGGTTACGTTGATTGTGGATTGTAATAAGTATACGGTAATCCTTTAGTGTAAATGTCATGTACACAGGAACGAGGCATAACATAAGAAAAGGATGGTTTGCTATAGAGGGTGTACGTCACGTTGGATGGGATGATTCAGTACACAGCACAAAGTACTTGTACAGAGGGCGCAGTACAAAGGCTCTATCCACAATGTTCAATGGCGTCTAATCTACAAATATTCTATTTACAGCGTATGCACATACGAGAATTCTCTGTAGTCAATACCTATTTTGTGTACAAAGTATTCTGTATTATAATATCATCAAAGAGTTTACTTTAAAGCAATATAATCTGTTGCTTGTACTTTTAAATGGTTAATGGCAGATTATTTAGAAATAACCTAAATTTCATCATATTTCTTCTAATATCAGCTGGTTCAATATTGTTAGAATTAACGGTTTGGATTTGCTTTCAATAATATAAGATATAGAAATAGACAAGTTTATCAATAATCTGCTAATAGTGGTTTGGTAAGGGCAGAAAGTTGCAATTCCTGCACTGCGCGTAACATAATGCCCTCGGCTTCGTCTCGGTGCAGTGCAGGAAATTCAATTTTCTGGCCGTATTGTGTATACTATTTTTCTTCATATCTGGTCGAAAGTATGTACTTTCGTATCAGTGTACACGGGAAAACTGTTTCGGCCCGCCGGCGCCGTTACGGACGGCATGCGAGTGATTCCAGCAGTGCATAAATGCTAGGCTTTCTGCCTTAAAATCTAAGTTGAAAGTACATACTTTCGATAAGATATGAAGAAAATTAATTTAATTAATCATCTCTAAATTAGGTATTAGGTAATTTAAAGTGACTGTATACCAGCTGTTCAATATGTCCCCTATTTCATCCGTAGTTTGTGTATGCGTATGAAAAATGCCCTTAAGTTTTGGAAAGCTGTCGTTTCTATGGTAATATTTCCATATGACGCTTAGCTAAGTATTTACAGTTTAACAAAATGAAATTACTTGCTATAAGTACTGTTCAATATATTTTTTTTATTGATATAAATTTACAACGAACGTTTCAACTAACCTTTGTGGTCCTTTTCAAGTATTCAAATGAATTTGAATACTTGAAAAGGACCACAAAGTTTAGTTGAAATGTTCGTTGTAAATTTATATCAATAAAAAAAATATAGCAAATATAGCAAGTAATTTCATTTTATTAATTTATTACTGTTGGTAGAGTCAATATTATTTATTATTTACAGTTTATTTGATCTAAATAAACGATTTAAAATCAGATAAAAACGAGAAAATTAGCATCAGTTTTACACAATTTTTGTACAGAAAAATTTAAATTTGAAATAATTATTGAGCAAGCCAATTTTGTCAATATTTTTAACATAAGTTTGTAAAGAAAAAACTTCAAAATATTAATTTGCCTTCCCGTAATTCGAAATCTCCTAGACGCGGTGTAACGAATATATAATGTTTCTTAGTTCAAATTTTAGGGGAAAAAATGTGCTTTTTTAAAATTTTAAGCAACAAGCCAAATATTGAGAAGTTTAGTGTTTAATCACAGTTAACAAAAACAGTAATAAAATGAATTTTTCGATCACAATTTTTCCCGAAAGCATATTTTACAATCTCGGGGATCAATCACCTTAAAACAAAAATATCAAATGATACAGTCAAATGGAACGAACATTGTTACCAACCTATTTTATAGCATAATCGCGCACATAAATCTGTGAATTATTGTCACTAGCTTTCTGTAATATAATAGTGTTTATCTATCATATGTATCAGATATATATTCCATTTTAATACTAATTACCTACTCTTTTTTTTATTGATAATTTTACTAGGGAGGAATTTTTAATGCTTCCGTAAAAAATAATTATTTGTTAATTATGCATTATTTAAAATTTTATCCAGCAACGTACTCAGTATTTATTTGAACTTATTTAATTGCAATCGAAGTGAAATAAAAACAATGAAGCTTTGAAATATAATTTAAACAATTATGTTATGAAGTATAATTAATTTAAACGAGTTGTTTGAAGTCTAATTTAAACAAAATGTCTGCAGTTCAATTTTTTTTTATCTATTTCAGTTTGGATAATATGCGTCTCTACGAACGTTACGACATTATTGTCCCCACAATCAGACCTTAGCGATAGGGTATACATTAGTTTATAAAAATATCTATTTTTAGAGGTTACTTACTCATATATGTTAAATTGGTCCGTGATGAATTATTTGAAAGAAACCTTACCTGAAACAACAAAAAAAATAATTTAATATATATTATTTTCAAATTACCTAAATCAAATTATAAACTATTGCGTAAATTTCGGATAGATTTTATCCTTTAATATGATTAATATATCCTCATGCTTTTGTTCAATTTACTTTTTTTTTGTGATGACATTTTACTCATTTATACTAATATATAAACAAGAAAAGTTTGTTTGCTTTTTATCATGAGCTATTAAAGTTATAAGAGGGATGAACGGCAAGCGAAAATGTAAAATAAATCCCCGTACAGCATCTCTGAAGTCAATTGATATACTCTGAGTAATTTATAAGGCCTTCCGCACACGGGTTGACTGTTCTGCAATTTGAGTTTCAAATCGATTCACGGTGCGATCATTCTGTAACCATTCGTACGATAAAGAATGGGGAGATATACATGGGTCGACAGAACCAGGACCGATTTGAAACTAGTTTCAAACTGGTTGTGTGCGACCGCGTTTGTAGGTCGCGAAGCAATTTTAGTTGCATGGTTGCATGCAACAGCAAATTTTAAGGTAGGAGCAATAATTCGATTCAGACTCAGTCGCGCTCGTGTGCGGACAAAGAACCTTGTGATCGATTGCAAACCGGTTGAGCAATAGTTGCACTCTGAACCAGTTTGAAACTTAAATTGCAACACAGTCGACTCGTGTGAGGAGCGGTTAAGATATATATCAATATAATTATTATATGTTATAAGAAATTTGTTCTTGATTATGTCGCTGCCAGAACAAAATGTATCGGAAAGGACACCTACTAATATAGAATCTAATTGAATGATATATATTTTTAAAGTCAAACTTCTTTAGCGACGTATCTGTTTGAAATTTTCCGTAACGTTAAAGGAGAAATGATTCAATGGCGAGGAAATATGTGGTAACTTAGAGTTGATAACGCATCAATGAAACGAGTCCATAATTCTAAAGAAGTTTCACTTCCTCCGTGAGCTCACACGTTTTTTTAACTGTCCAGTATTCCTGAAGAATAATATCCTGAAAACATATTTCTACATTACATTGTCATATTTCTTTACCGACCTAAAAAACAAAAAATATATGTTATCGCAGACACATATATATCTACAAATAATGATAAAAAAGTAACGAATTTGTACTTTTTATATTAAAACACAAAATAACATCTGATATGGAGCTAGCGTATTGTGAAGAAAACCGAAAGGTAATTTACAAAATGTAAATGCACGGCCATACATATACGTATATATCTGGAATGGAAAGCAACGCCCGGTCGCGGTGACGGAGTGACATCCAGGAATACACTTTTATTATAACACATTTCCATTCATATAAAAGCTAATGATAAATATCTGGCTATTATTTTTTTCATTTCACAAACGCACACACGGTCACCGTTCCATTTATGAATGTATCATATTGAAAATATTTGTAGATAATGGGAAACGTTCCTTATACCTATATTATGTATAAAGTACAAAATTGCGATTCGATTCCGCAATTCAATGATTCAGTAGAATTTCAACACCGTCAAATCATTATTGGCAATAACTCTTGTTAAGTGAAGATTTTGGACTATAACCGCATAGTCCACAGTGTTATATAAAGAGGTAAAATTTGTTTGTTTGTAGTGGATAATCTTTGGAACTACTGAATCGATTCTAAACGATCTTTCACTTGCACTATCACTGAGTAATATAGGTTATATTTTATATTAATAAAACATAAAAATCACAAAAAATTGGATAAATTTAAGTACATGGTGGAAGTACAGCAATTTTATCGTGGAAGTACAGTAATTAAATTGGTGGAAGTACAGTATTTAATGGTGGAAGTACAGGTACCACTTGGCAAAATGTTTCGCTGCCGTGTTTTATCTCAATTGTGTGCGGACCCGCGACTAATGGCTAGTTATATATAAAAAAAGTTTTTTAACACGTTATCGGGCATTTAAAATTGAGATAGAATTTAATAAAATGATTCAAAAGTAAAATAATAGGACATTTATATTAGAGACCACTTACAACCATGTCTTATATAATAAAATACTAAGTTAGTTATATAATTTTAATTAATAAAGTTGTATTCAAATTTAATTTTTACTCGTAGATGTATAAAATTATTAAACTCTTTCTGCCAATCGTGTGTAGATGCGATCATAAGCAACTTTACGAGGAAGAGCTGTTGTAGAGTCAAGTAATTTTCAAATAAAGAAATTCCCAGAGAGATAAATTGAAATCGTGAAATGTTACAACATTTTTTTGTTCTACGCTCTAACTATAAAAGTATTTAGTTTCAAATTACTCCATATAAACATTTTTAGTTTAAGAGAAAATCATGGTCAGATTTAGTGAAGATCTTCCACATAGGAAAGGCTTTCTACAAACGTTTTGTTTTGAAGAAAAGAAAAAAAAAATAATGGCACCGACCACCGGGATCGAACCTATAACCTTTAGGTTACGAGGCCAGCTTAATTAATGTTATACAGTCGATCTTTATAGTATATGGTATACGTACATTACGACACGTTCGTTACATTTTCAATCACATGAATCAATTTAACCTTAGCTTGCCAAAAGAAGATTTACTTCAATAAAATAAATGAAAATATGAGACACTAAAATTTCCTTGCGGGAAATGTGTTTGTTGTGCGAACGAGTCATTGAAAACGATTCACATCATTAGAAAAAATATAAACATTAATCTTGCTCGAGTGTCATGTTGTTTGAACGTTTGAGTAGGTATGAGTCAAGAGTCTGAACATAGCAATAACACAACATGGATTCAGCAAGTAAGAGAGAGACGGCGGTATTATATTCGGATATTATAAAAATTCATATTTACATATTTTCAAAGCGCAATATCATCCCTCCAGTTTTAAATCAATCTAGTTGAGAGAGTTACATACTGATGTATGTCCCCTCAAAAACTTTCAAAAAACCGCACCCTCCCTTACCTTCGCTCTGTAGTGAACACACAAAGCAAATTTTGGACCAATTTGCATTTTTATGCACGCCCTCTGACACGCACACACATCTATGCCTTGTATCTCCTGCAACAAACTGTGGTTTTAAAGGTGATACGCACAAATAACTGAATATTCTATAGATCGAACAATGCAAAATGGCGAGACATCGGGTAGGGTTCAAAATTCAGAATAATAGTGTATTAACTCATAATTGCATCACCGAACCTAAGAGCCATTAAAGCCAATTCAGACTAGCCGTTCTCGGTTACGATTCACCGGTCCGGTTGGGAGCTCGACCAATCAGGGCATAGTCGTTCCCGATTGCGGTTCGGTTCGAGCGTTTAGGTTCAGCTCTAATTTCAACCGGACCGTTCGCAACCGTAGCCAATGAGAACGCTGGCTGGAGTCACGTGACTAGCCACTTGTTTTTGTTGACGTTTAACTGCACATCAAAAGTCAAATCATATTTCGAAATTGCGCATGCGCACCGAGAATAATCGTAGAACCGAATCGGGATAGTGTGAGCAGCCTAGATTAATCGAAAACCGAATCGGACCGGTGAATCGTAACCGAGAACGGCTAGTCTGAATTGGCTTTTACGCACTGTCGACTCGGTCGACGGCGACTGTGAGTTACTATAGTTTAAATAAGT
Organism: Venustoraphidia nigricollis; assembly: GCA_034508555.1. NCBI lineage: Eukaryota > Metazoa > Arthropoda > Insecta > Raphidioptera > Raphidiidae > Venustoraphidia > Venustoraphidia nigricollis. The sequence continues at coordinate 498,434 of JAVRKA010000053.1, read as the reverse complement.
GTTTACGCACTTAGTCGTCGGTCGCCCGGGCGACTCGAAGTCGACGAACGACTCGCCGCGACGTGGCGACGCATAGGCGACTGCTGGACTTGGAATACTGTCGCTCGGCAAGTCTCCCGACCGAGTTGCCTATGTTTTGGTCGCCGAGAGACTGAGTCGCCGGCGACTAGTCGACAGTGCGTAATGGCTCTAAGTGCTTTAAGCATCGAGCACATTCATAAACACTCGATTTATTTAAGCGACAAGCAGTTTCATTTTCGAAAATGCTTAAAAGCATCGAGCACTTACTAAAGTGCGTAAAAAACTAAACATCAAGCATTTTAAAGTAACTTCTTACAATCTACCTTCCAAACTTCAAATGAAATAAAAATCATAATAATACAAAAAATATATTTTATTAACGTTTACTAAGCATTGAAAGAGGTTATTAAGCATTTAGAATGTTTATTAAGCATTCTTAATGCTGTATAAGCAGTTTATACAACTTGCGTGCTTAATAAGTAGCAAGGCAAGTACTACTCTAAGCATCAAGCATCGAACATCTGTTTAACAAAATGCTATAAGCATAGCGCTTAAAGCATTATTACAAGCATTAAGTGTTCAGCACTATCCAGCTCTGCTGCAATGTTAGTAGAATACAGAGGTTGCCTCGATTCATCTGACCAATCAACATTAGCACGGGAGTGTCGTCAGCTGGCGGATTGCTCATATTTTTATCAGCTTATAGTGACAATATCAAAAATATCATTTATATTTAACTATGTAAATATCTTACCTAAAAAATTTAAACTATTGCAAATAATGTATTCTAGCGAGGATTTAGTCGCGTCGACTGTACACACACACATACACAGCGCAAATGTAGGTGCAACATTTCGTTAGATCATTTCACTGCACGTTCAGCCGAATTCAATTCACTTTCACTTCAAAAATACACATTTTCTGGCACAGTTATGGCGCAAAAATAAAAAAAATGTAGGGAATTTTAACTTTGTATTAGACACGCGCAAAATAAAATATGTCAGGTTTCTTTTGATGATAATAGTTTAATAAATAATAAAATACAATTCAAAAATGATTGCCTCAAATGTTACAAAACTTTTGTCAAGGAGAAACATTGCATAAGCTTTTAGAACGGCAACTCAAAATCTAAAGCTGGTGTAACAGTAAGAACTGAGGAACTAAATGCCATAACCGTACAAATTGGTGGATAGATAATAATAATTCATAACAATGGAAACAGAATTAAAGTATCGGTTCACAGTAAATAAAAACATATAATCGGTTATGTTTGAGGTATCGCCACGCGTATTGTGATGGTGGCGGTGTATGATGATCGTATAGATAGGCCATTTGCGGTTTGTGTCGCCACAATTGCCAATTGTTCGCGTTTCTGTTATAGATGTAGCAACCTCAACGCACATGCATGGTTCTAAATAATGCAGCAACCAGTGGCGACTCTACATCCTTCTATAAATCAAAATTTAAAGCACATATTCACGGAATTTGTTCCTTTACACTGACAACTACAATTTGAACACGGATTTATAGGGTTGCTCAAAACTTTATTTCACTGAACTAGTTCGCGGAAAAATGTCCGGAAAACCAGTTTGGAGTCAAAACGGGTTCTTTTCGTCGCAACACATGCTCAATAGTTTATAAGAAGTTTGTAAAGCTCCTAGTTTAACCGAACCCATCATTTGCAGTTCACTTCTTTTTTCTCAGCAATCCCTTATTTCTGTTAGCAGCGCACGAACGCAGTTACTGATGGCGACCACGACAGCTAAGGCCGGTTCTCACACTGCAATTTTAGTTGATCAACTCAAACGAAAATGACCGTGCAACATATATTTCAATTTTTGTTGACCAATTTTAGTTAATTCTACAAAAGGTGAACTAGGTCTAACTTTATCGTTCAACTTCAGACCAGTTAAAACTGTAATTAAGACACGTATGAAACGTGTGAATTACTGTCGCAGCTAACTTCAAGAGATTGGATATTTCGACTGTTTAGTGGTGTCACTTATCAGTTATGATTATCGCTGGTTTTATTTTCTCTGCTTGTTACACATTTACAAATAAATTGCCGCAGTTCTTTTCTTTTATTAAAACAGCAATTATCTCTAGATATGTACGTAAAATTGCATTTGTCGCCATTTTGAAGTTGAAATAGTCGACAGTTTTCAATGAAACGTAAGAACGAAGAGTTGTTCAATTCAAGTTCAATTTTAGTTGATCAACTAAAGTTGAACAATCACATTTTAGTTGATCAAGTTAAGTTGATATATTAAATTTCATTGGTCAATTGAAGTTGCTCAATTAAATTTCAGTTGAACAACTAAAGTTGATCAATTACATTTTAGTTGATCAATTAGAGTTGATTAATAAAATTTTAGTTGAACAACTAAAGTTGATCAATTACATTTTAGTTGATCAACTAACACTCTATAAAAACGCACTGTGAGAACCCGCTTTTAGTCTCGTAATGAAGTCGGAATTGCACGGACATGCTAAGGTGCGTTCTAGGGAAATATAGGAAACGTTTAAAATAGACATTATTATTGGCTTTTAAACGTGAATCCTTTCGATCGGTTTCGTGGGCCACCGATTGGGAATCGTTACTCTATAGTACGTATGCAATTCAATCATATCATACATACATGTAGACATATAGTGTACGTAATGTATGTACATATGCAAGCAGAAGATACAATTTCCGAATGAAACGAGCCGTCTGCGATATCACTTTGCTCCGCCCGAGGCCGCGCGGTCATTATGAACTCCCCGGCTTTACCCTATTTATATACGCACATACCACTATCATATTTATCTATAGTTAGATAGGTTTCAGATCAGTTATTCCCTTTACTGCGCCTATTTGCACTTGTTTATAGGAAGGTTTTCGAAGAATAGTGTCTGATTTTGGTCCATATTTTTCAGAGTTAACGTGACACTTTGATCTAGAAGTTACGCCAAGTTGTCCTTTTTGATTATTATATAATTTAGCAAATAAATATACTGTTGCCTTGTAAACAAGGTGTTTTAAGCAATTTAATACCTTTTCACGTAAACAGGCTGCGATTTTTACTTAAAAAACAATCCTACAGCAAGACATATTTTAAATATAATTTGCACTGATTTTTAACTCGGCACTTGGTAGAACATGATTAATAATAACAAATAAAAAATCCGGGTCGCAGTGCCAAAACCCTGCCGACAATATAGTGTATTTGCTATACAGACAGTATGGCTTTATTATGCGAACTTAAGTTGGTTTTTGGGCAAAATAAAAAATTTTACTCCTTAATACACCCCTTAAAATAACATTTTTTTTTCTTAATTGCAATATTATTATCAATCGAACATATATACCAAATTATATACACCTTTCAGTAAAAAATTCCCTATCTGCAAAATAGTGTTTTCATAAAATTTGTAAATCCGGTCCTGTCGGGCCGATTTTATTAAAAATCTAGAGACACATTTTAATTACTACCAGAGGGTTAAATTTCAATTTTGAAACGATTCGGAGAATTTTTTCGGTGTTTTGGGGCCCAAAAACAATTTTCAACCCCTAAAAACTACCCTTAAAATGACCCGATTAGGCCCATTTTAAATAGGCTTCTTGCGGTGATGGATATCAACGCGTGTGCCAAATTTAGTTGAAATCAATTAACTCTTTCGAAAGTTATTGCCCGCACACATATATATATATACGTATATATATATATATATATATATATATATACGTATATATATATATATATATATATATATATATATATATATATATATATATATAAATATATATATACATATATATATAAACATTTTTAAAAATGGTGCCAAAGTGTTTAGGAGGTTATGAAACGTCGAGAAATTTTGGTCCGACCCCTAGGTCCGGCCATCCGACCGACGCCAATAGTGTATGTTGCCATATGGCAAATACACTAATAAAAACACTTAAAAATTCTGCAGAAATCATTTCTCTCCTCAGGAATATAAAACATGTACTATGTTTTATATTCCTGACTTATTGTCCAAAACGATCGTCGAGAAATAATTTTTGTACAATTTTCAAGCGTTTTTATTTATTTATTATTATTTTAAATACGCAATTATTAATTAGGTCTGTGCTAGTCCACAACTGGATCTAAATATTATGTAATTAAATAAGTGGAAATCATAACATGGAATAAATGGAATAATCGAATTAATCAGCTTAATTACAAACGATATAGAATTTATTTTTGTTCAATTGAAATTGATTAAATTAGAATTTAATTTACTATGCCAATACACTGTTACAATTGGTTCTATATATAACTCACATGGTATAATATATAAATCATAACATTTCTGTTTATATTATATCAATTGGTGACCACTAATTAAAATGAGAAATTGTTAGTGTCTAACACAAATTGAAACAAATTTATGTCAGTGTACTCAGTGGCGCAGATACAATAAAATTTAAAAAAAATATATCTATTATAACTGTCTCCTATTAGAAATAATTGCCACAAACATAAAGGCGTTTATTTTATTTCAATTAAGGCGTTACTACTCCAAACTATTGATAGGTTCGACTAATAATTGATTATAGAGGTACAGGCAAGTAGTGGTCTCAGAGGTCCATGAGAGGAAAAGTCTTTCTCTTATAGATGTTTCTGTTTCTCACTTATAGAGGTTTTAGAGGGTTACAAAGACGGTACCTGGCAATTACTTTCACTTAGAGAGTATTTTCGCCTACCCAGTTCTCACTCACTCAGGTTTGAATGTATATACTTTTATTGGTGATTCATTTGTTTACCTAAGCAAGCACAATTACTTAAGTACACAAATTATTAAACAGATGGCGCTGTGACATAGAGTTGGGTAACTCAGATCTGAACCGGTTCAAAGAGCCGACTCCGACAGAAGATCCGTGAGAGCCGACTCACTTTTTCTTGAACCGACGGATCAACGGATCCGCATAACTCAGTGAAACACTTAACACACAGAAGCACACTTACACTTACGTATCAATTCTTGCTTTGATTCATCTGTCAGCTCAAATAACTCATGCATCACATGTTTGGCTATGCATTCTTGATTCTATACAGGTCGTTATATGATTGACTGAACTAGGTAACTCAGTGGCAGACTGCAGTAACATATTCAGAGCTCGGCTCTTTTTGAACCGGTTCAGTGAACCGGCTCACATACGGGATCCAGATGCAAAGATGCAGATCACTAAAAAGACCCGTTTTTTTCCATCTCTACTGTGACATGTAGATAGTTGTAAATGGCCATTGCGCCAACAAATCGCGATTATTTTGTAATCTTGCAAGGAAATGTGGATTGTAGATGCTTTACAGCGATCCACTAAAACAACTCTCACGATCGACCGTTTGAGCATCCTACAATATTTCTTTGCAATTTTAGTGAGTAATTAGTGTATTTGCCATATGGCAACATACACTATTGGCGTCGGTCGGATGGCGGGACCTAGGGGTCGGACCAAAATTTCTCGACGTTTCATAACCCCCTAAACACTTTGGCACCATTTTTAAAAATGTTTATATATATATGTATATATATATATATATATATATATATATATATATATATATATATATATATATATATATATATATATATATGTGTATATGTGTACGCGCAATAACTTTCGAAAGAGTTAATTGATTTCAACGAAATTTGGCCCACGTGTTGGAATCCATCACCGCAAGAAGCCTATTTAAAATGGGCCTAATCGGGCTATTTTAAGGGTAGTTTTTAGGGGTTGAAAAATGTTTTTGGGCCCCAAAATACCGAAAAAATTCTCCGAATCGTTTCAAAATTGAAATTTAACCATCTGGTAGTAATTAAAAAGTGTCCCCAAAATTTTAATAAAATCAGCCCGACAGGACCGGATTTACAAATTTTATGAAAACACTAGTTTGCAGATAGTGACTTATTTATTGAAGGGTGTATTTAATTCGGTGTAGACGTTAGATTGATAAAAATATTACAATTAAGAAAAAAAATGTTATTTTAAGGGGTGTATTAAGGGATTAAATTTTTTATTTTGCCCAAAAACAAACTTAATTTCACATAATAAAAGTATAAAACCACACGGCCCTATACAAGCAAATACACTATATTGTCGGCAGGGTTTTGGCACTGCGACCCGGGTTTTTTTTGAATTTAAAGATGATATAATTTGGTCAAAATTATTGGCTTTTAATCGATTTAATTTAATGATTACTTCTGTTCTAATGAATGTGCGGTTTTGATCTGCTCTCGAAAGCGTGTCATTGTATTTTAAAGCCCGACGCAAAGCTGTCCTAACTGCTTAGCATATTTTATAAGTCTATTTAAATAATTGCAATGCTCGAAGGGAACGTTTGAAATGCAAGCGGTTTTACACTGTGACAGTGTGGTGCTCGAAGGGGGCTGTTCTGAGGTCAACCTGGCCCCTAATGACTACGAACAGTCTGTGCTAATGTGCCACAGTCAAAAACTCCATCCAATATTGGTTGCTAGTAAATTTTTGTTGATTATGTTTTTGTATAATAGCGATGGGAATAAATCTACAGTTTGTTCATGACTTTTTTGTCTAATTCTAGTAATGATTTAATTTTATCCCAACAATTCTGTAAGCGCTTTTTTCTTAAGTCTATCGTACCTAGATTTTGCAAAAACTATTTAATTAATTATTTATTTTTATTGGCTCAATATATCTACTTATTTCGTATTTATATTTCGTGAAAACCCTAGGACGTTTGCAAAAACCCGGATTCCAATTACCCGGTTTTTTGCAATCTTCTTAGAATTTTCGCAAAAATCCGATTTTTTCAATTATATCCTACGACATATATAACCTAAAATACTCCTATACTATACAAACGAGAAATTCAATTTTAAATTGGTTTGGCGGTTTTAAATTTTAACGCGAACATACAGACACAAAAAGAGGACTTGAAGTTATACTTCTTTTGGCGCGTTGAGAGTCAAATTTTAACAGACAACGGAAGTTGCGCATGCAACGCTAACGAAAATTCGACAGTATAAGAAACTCAGACTGAAATGACAGATGGACGAAATCAATGCACCTTCTGCTATCTGGAAACTATATAATATACTAGACGAGTATAACGTTTGATTACAATTTTAGTCGTTTTAAGTGTGATCCAGTGGAATTTATAATATCGTATTTTTGATTTCTCAATGAATGGATTATAAGTAAAAATCAAAACAAAATTGTGAAAGGGTTTTCAAATATTTGAGGTTATTTTTTGTATTAGGTTGGTATACTCAAACTTTTTGAAGATTAAATTATTTGCGTGTTTAATAAAAATTTGTTTTTAATCACGCTAAGGAAGCATAACTTAAAAAGTGCGGACATTTTTTTTTTAAATTTCTACTGTTCTGTGACTTTTGATATCGCAGGCTGGTATTGAATTCTATATTGAATTTTATAAAAATACCCGCGGCGCCAAATTTTTTTTATTAATTATTGCAATCATAGCCAACGTTAATACTTGATATAAAAGCCTGAATAATTCTCATGATTTATTCACGAGGTGTAGAAAGTATGATGTATAATAAAAATAATATAAAAAGAATTCACTTTACCAAACATATTTTAATTTAAAGTACTATATGTTTTTGCAAAAGTTTCAACTCTCTTAATATTAATGAAAAGTTAGTTCACTGTACTACCGAAACAAAATAAAGTTAAAAAAATATCTCTTTAAAAGGAAAATTAATTTTTGTTCTAAATTAAGCTGCTTTTCTACGACTAATATTAATTATGGTAAAACTTAAGTCTTTGGTTTTTTTGAAGTCCGTTAAAAATAGTTCATAAACGACTTCAAAAATGTTCCTACTCAATTAGTAGCCCAATAATTTTATACATGAACCTCTAAAATTCTCTTTATTCAAATAATTTCAAAAAGTCCATAAAGTCAACTAGACGACTACAAAATGTCACGAAAGTCAGTTTTTATTAAATATCTCGTAAATAATCGGTTTCGCGTTAATTCTGGTTATTATAAAATTTGTTTGTGAGATAAATTTGCATAAGAAAGGTCCTATACAAATTTACGTACGACCAATTCTTTTCGAGATATAGGGCTGAGAATTAACTCTGACATTGCGCTGCATTCTTTTCCACACCACTTTTGAGGTAAAATGTAACTGAGCGTTTTTTTTCATTTTGTTCCCAGTTAGACTAATTCATGTGCTACAAGTTATGTTAAAATTTTGTTGATTATTGTTCGCCTTCGCTGACTTCTTTATTCTTCGTCTCCATCTCTCTTCTATTTCCACTTCTTCAATATTTTCATCTTCATCATCAATCATCTCAGCGGCAAATAAAGAGATAGATGGAAAAGAAGAACAAAGAAAATCTTCAGTTAGATTATTTAGAGGTTTGACCCCTTTTTTGAATAAAGTAACCGGTCTATAACTGTCAATTTTGTAAATTTGTACGACACTGGTTTTGTGAAATAATAATGTCATAGCTGATATGATGTATGAAACTATCAAAAACTTTTAAACTTTCAAAGTAACGTCAGTTGATTTATTTACTATCACGGTACATCAGCTTTGAAGAACGACAAATTGAAAAATATTAGTTTTCAATATTCTAAAAGGGGACTAATAATGCAGAATATAAAATATATTGAACTTTTAAAAGCCTCCATTCATAAAGTGCATCTCAAACTACTCTCAGTTCATCATTTTAAATTTAAAATAGTTTTCCATTGATCGTCTATTACGAACACCTCTTTTCTAACTCCTAACCCAACGAGCCTTTTCATTTGATGTATCACATGATGCATTTGAAAAATATATTTTTTTTTAATTTTCTAATTTGACTCCTAAAGTTCTGAACAAAATGATGTCGAGATTTTTCAAATAGGTTAACCCCTCGAAAAGTTATAGTTGAACAAAAAATACATACACGACCTCTATTTTAAGTCGATTAAAAATGCAAAAAATTGAAATACTTTATAAAAACAATTTTAAATTTAAATTTGTTTCGGATGCATTCTGAGAAAATCAACATCTCATAGCATAAGTATAGATACTATTTTTTTTAACTCTTCCAAGTAAAACTCGATCATTCAGATATTTTTAACACGCTTTTATTATCAATTACCTGTATGTTTTGTAACGGAATCTTTGAACGTGAAATTCAAGCACTTCGAAACGTTAGATTAAACTGAAACTTTGCATACTTATCAAGGACCGATGACAATACAATAATTTAATAAGTTTGTCTCATTATCCTGACCAAGAACTAAAAAGTAAAAAATAATTTTACTATTTTTATACTACCTCTACTTTTACAAATAGCTACCATATTTATACCAGCTGATATCAAGCATCCGACGTTTTTTTACGATAAAAAATTAATTTTTACCATTTAATTCAGTTTACTATTAAAGCGTGTATTCTTAGTTTTTACTATTGTTTTTTAATATCTTCTCTCAGCAACTCTAGTATAGGATAGAATCTATGTAAAGTTAGGTTAGGTGCTGTGATTAAACATTAGGTGAGTGTACGTCGGGACGCAAACCAATTAGTTTATGGTGTCACGCCACGGCGGGATCGGTGCACGGAAAGGGTCGTTGGCGTCGGACGTCGTTCGGCGTCTTGTGGATGAGCACACAAGGTCCGCCGCAAGGACGCCTGGATGACGAGAAAGGCGTGCACTAATTGCTTCTGATGCAATGGCCGCGCTAATTGGAACGATGCGTTTTAAGTCTTCCATAGGTAAATGTATATCTCCAACATATACTACGATATCACTCTTTGTTTCCGTAAAACAGTTAACAGCTATTGCACAATTTTGTTTGTTTCGCTATAATGTAGAAACTATCTGTAAGGTTTAATCCACCAAAAACATAAATGTAAAAAACAGTCTAATTCGATCCTATAAGAACAAGTAGGTTTTCCGTCAACAAAGCTTAAAGTGACTGTTTACCAGCTGTTCAATATTCTCCCTTTTCCACCCACATAGATCTATCTTATGAGCAGTTGGGTGTGTGTGTGCATGTAAAATACACTTACTCACATTTTGGAAATCGCTAATTTCTATGAAAAATCTTATTCAATCTTTTTTGTTAATGCTTCAAAATAAAATATGTATCTTCCCATATTACTTTTAGTCAAGTTTTTATAGTTTATTTGATCTAAATAAACGATTTAAAAGCAGATGAAAACGTAAAAATTAGCATTAGTTTTACACAATTTTTGAACAGAGAAAAATTAATTTGAAAAAAATTATTGAGCAAGTCAAATTTGTCAGTATTTTTAATATAAGTTTATAAAGAACAAACTTTAAAATGTTAATTTTCCTTCCCGTAATTCGAGATCTCGTAAGGATATTGAAGAAACTCAGATTTTTTATTTAATTTTTAGGGTAAAAATATGTTTTTTGACATTTTTAGGCAGCAAGTCAAATTTTGCGAAACTTAATGCTTTATAAAAACAGTAATACAATTATAAAAAAGATTTGTCGGGAAAAATGACTTTTTAAGTAAACACTAATTTGTTATTTATAGCGACGTTTCGTCCCTTGCTTGGGAAACAAATAAGTGTTTACTTAAAAAGTCCTTTTTCCCAACAAATCATTTTTATATTAATTACCAAGGACAAAAAAGAAAAAAAGTCAGTAATACAATTAGTTTGGCGACAAAAGTTCGAAATTTACCGAGAGCATATCTTACGATCAGAGGGATCAATCATCTTAAATCGTGGAGAGAACGGATGCAGCATTTGCAATTGTTAAAGTTACCACCATGATTGTTCGGGTTATATGCATTCTAAAGTGAAAATCGTGTGACGACAGTAAAGGAACTGAGAAAATCCACTAGGTAAAGTTGTTAAATAACTTCTTGTCAATTCCTAGAAAGATCACATATTTACATATCATAAAATATATGATAGAAAGAATTTTACGTCGTATAAAATACACTATGAACCTGATAAATGTGAGTCTAGAAAAACTATCAACTCTTTTTAAAATAAAGATTTCAGGCCGCTGCGCTCGTTGTCTTCGATTGTTAACAGTTTTACATGTCTATGACTTATCTTAAGCGAGGTTTGTGTTTGTGTTCAGAGATGAACAAAGGATCCTGAAAATGAAATGAACATGTCGTGAGATGGGTCGTTTATTGGGACTCTACAAGTGCGGCCTTTGAGGTCCAAACGACCAGCTTACCCGTATGATCTTAACATATTAGACCCGATAAACATTTTTCAAAACATCCTAAAATACAATTTTTTTTACAACCTTTTTTTTAAACAAGGAAAGAGCTAGACCGATTTTGATAAAATTTCATTCGTATCGTACTGACGCAAGCCTCAATTAGCACCCTAACAAGTCGATATAATAATAATAATAATAATTTTTATTTACTCCGTGAAACATCGATAGATGGGAGTTTGTCAAAATACAAAATTTACAATCAACATGGTAAAAAAAATATTTTTATTCGCGAGATTTTATATAAAGTCCACATTTTTGCCGTCTTTTTGTTCAAGCAAAAAATGGCTAAATCGATTTTGACCAAATTTCTTCCCAATATAACGGGGAATTAAAAATGTTTGTTGATGTTGCGGGGTATATAAGGAGTACTTAAAATTATTATATATTAAATAAATAGAGCAGAATCGTTTACACAGAAAGTTGACTGTACTTGGTGCAGGAAACAATTTACCTCGAAAATTGTGGGTACCAATTTTTGTAAATATTCTAGTGTCAACGAAACAATATCGGTTTTTAAAAATGGAGAAATACCTTTAAACTTTTAATGCATAATATAAAATATTAGAGTACGATTCAAGTGATGCAGGTACGATTAGATAGACAAGGAACATTTCTGGAAACACGTTTACCCATCTAGCTAGGTGTCAAACAAAATATTCCAAACAGACAGACGTACTACAGTTACTATTTTAAATATTAACTAGCGACCCGTTTCGGATTTACGTGGTGCTATCTTTTATGTTCAATAATTCTTGCATACATTGGTTAAATATATTTTTAGGATAAAAATAAAAGAATAGTTACTTCTTACCACAGCAGATTTATTCAGTGGATGTACATTTCGAGAGCTAAGCTCCCATCTTCAGCAAAACACTAAACTAACTTTTGCTGAAGATGGGAGCTTAGCTCTCGAAATGTACATCCACTGAATAAATCTGTTGTGGTAAGAAGTAACTATTCTTTTATTTTTATTGTTCCAACCACAGTGCTCTTAATATTTATATATATTTTTTAGGGTTTAGGCATCAAAAGTCACGAGCTTTCTTTATTTATATCATAGATTCCCAACCAGGGCGACACCGCCCCCTGGTGAGCGCTGGAGTCTTGTATGATCTTTAATAAATAAATAAACAGATAAATTAGGTACAGATAATGTGCAAAATTGTATTAATATTTCAAGTAAACTTATTACAAAAGGGGCGGTGATCCAAAAAAAGGGTTGAGTACCTCAGATCTATACCATCACTGTTTTAATTAAATTATTAGTTTAAATTGAGACGGAAATTTAACAGCGCTGTTAATTTAAACATTAACTATACACACTAGTACCATACGATTTACAATCAATAAACTTTGATTGTTCTATGATTATATTTAACATATTGTCATAATTGTGACATATAGATTATAGACAACCAACGGTCAGAACAGCCTTACAGTTTATTGTAAGTCTTAATTATGCTACTTTGTATGATAAGTGTTTAAATTAACAGCGCTGTTAAACTTCTATCTTAGTTTAAGTTATGTGATGTTAAATTTGTTAGACAGTGACAAAAAATTAACAGCAGTGTAAATTCTTTCATTGACCATACAGAATAGCACCATTACCCTGAATTTAGGAACCTACTCTACGGTATCACAGGAATCTGTCAAAATAAAGTATTTATTACTCTAAACTGTTTCAGGATGAACTATAGACAATGTATAGTAGATACTTGAATAATATATTTAAAACAAAGTTTGTCAATGCAAAATATCTAACAGTTAATGTTGTTTCTAAATTTTTGAAAAGTGTACGAAAGCTCGCGCGTTTCTCTTTGCAGACGAGAAAGTATCTGTTTCCTCCAGTGATGCGAGAGACTGATTGGATTAAATGAGCATCTCTCTGTCTGAGAGAGGATAGAGAGAGAGAGAAGGACTAATGGAGGAATCGTGTTCTTCCACACTGATGATATTAAGAGCTCTCGCTGTGTATATCTGTGGTCACAATCCAAAGTAGCGTATGTCGATTTTTATGCCAGCGAAAGTACCATCACTAATCTAGATCTAAGATCAATTTTTAGGTTAAAGACAGCAGACAGAGGTTTATTTAAAATCCACTCTGGAATAGTGTAGATTAATTAATTATCGTTTTTGACAAATTCGAGGGGTTCATAGATATTTTTAATAGGGTTCGGTCGGTGATGGATTCTAACATGTCTGCCAAATTTCGTTAAAATCAATTAGTTCTTTCGAAAGTTATAACATACTCACAAATATAAACATTTTCAAAAATGATGCCAAGCTGCTTAGAATGATGTAAATTTTAAACTTTCTGGGTTGTTAGGCTGAAGTCTGTAAACTCATTTTTATAATAATAATAATGCGTTTAACGTCCATTTCTCGACTTTATGTCATAACAGACACCATTCGCACAATTACTATTTTTTCATCTACCACTTTCCGTTATTTTCTACATTTTTTACAACTTCAACTTATGCAATAGCAATGGGCGAATGAAGGAATTTTAGGAAATTAGGATAAGGTAGGTAATTTTTGAACTAGGAGTTTGATAGGTAATCGGCCATGGCCTCAAATAAGGAACCATCTCGATATTTATCTGGAATTAATTGAGGGAAACCATGGAAAACCTCAATCAAAATGGCCGGTACAGGAAATACCATTTCTCGGCGAGAGGCAGTAAGAAAAAGTCCCAGCCACATCTGCCCCCACCGGGATTCGAACCCGGTACCTCCCGAATGCGAGTCTAGTGCTGTCACCACTACTCTACCCAGCTCGGTATTTTTATAATAATAATAATAAAACGTCGAGAAATTTTGGTCCGACTTTTAGGTTCCGCCATCCAACCGACGACAATAGTGTATGTTTCCATATATGGCAAATACAGTAATTACAGACAGAGATCGCGTTGTAATGTTTATTGTAGAATAAGCTATTTTGTCTTGACACCATTGATATGTGCGCACCTTCATCTATGTGTGTATGCATAGCCGGTTATATCACCTCACTCTGTAATGTTTGTAGCCAAAACACACCTGAACACAGTCAACTCTACTATCGGTCAAAAATGTCTTTTACAAGTGAAAAAATATTTTGGTGAATTTAATAAACTCTCATAAATATTTATACCTATCTATTATGAAATCGGTGAAAATATAGTACAGCGAAAGCTATTAAGGGGGGAAAAGGGTCGAAAAATCGATTTTTATAAATTTATTTTTCTGATACTACATTTTATAAGAAATATTGTTAGAAATTTTGAAGTCATTAGGAGCAAAACTTTTCGAGTTACAGACAATTGAGTCTCCGGGCGCTCGTTCTTTTCTTCTCTATTTTATTCATGTATCAAACTTCAATCGCGTTTTTCTCAAACCTTTTTTTTAAGTCGTTAGTCAAAATTTCTCGAAAACCGTTGGGCCGATTTCGTCTAAACTTTGCACACTTCTTTTACATACCAAATACTCGAGTTCTAAACGAAGGATTTTTTTTCAATTACAACTTATTTTTTAAATAAACAATAAAAGCAATTTTTGGCAAAAATCAGAGTTTTTTGATTGCACCTTTACCAAAAATTCAAAAATGAATATTTTGTTAATTCCTTCGTTCAAATCCAAGATAAACTTATGTACTAAAGAAATCTTTTTGGTTTTTTAATTTCAAATGAAGCAATCATGAGTTATCCTGATTACCGCATGGAAACTTTTTTTTGAGGTGACTTGGTTCTGACCACTACCACTGGCTTATTTTTCAATATTTTTTGATGAAAATTTAACAAAATATTCTTAGAATGGTGCTTAATAATGTAACAAATTTTTAAAATATTAATAAATAAGGTATTCTGAAAAAAAATCACAAAAATATGTTTTTTTTTTGTATCTCAGACCCTTTCCCTCCTTAAATTAGTAATCTCTATAACTTGGTCAAATTATGGTAGATACCTAAGCATATATTATATACGCGTCAAGCATTCTCAGCGTATTTTTTAGTTACATCTTGTATGTACGTTAAATATTTAAATATTTATTAATCTAAATGTAGTCATTAATTTTGGTTCATATTAATACACTTTTATTTTTGGTTCGTGGATTGGTATGCCTTGATAATAGTAGTTTATGTATCTTGTACGTAAATTAAGTTATTTTTACGAGAAAGGTACAAACTCGTAGATATAAAAATCATTCGAATGCTTTTGAATAACTTCTCGAGATATTTTATAATCGAATAGTTTGATTATTTTCACTCGCAATATCCCATCTCTACTCTTTGCAGACACATCGATGACACTTACGGCCTGACGCTTGAAGTCTCTCGCTGCACCTAGCGTGTATCTAGAGCTAGAATGTTTAAGTGACAATAAAATTACTCATTTATAAATTTACTTCGATCAGTTACAACTATTAATTGTTGTAAATAGCTGTTTTTCATTAATATTGCAATGTAAAACACGCAAAACGGTTTAAAGCTCTGAATAAATTCAATCTGTGCAATACGTGAAAGTGTTATTACACGTCAAGGATATCTATGATCATTAACTAAAGCAACCACACTTGCATAGCAACAGTATTAGATATCGTTGGCCTCGGTGTAACAACAATGTAATTATTGCACTCTAAATACATCTACTACTCGCCAAGGATATCACTGTTCATATTTAAACCATATAAATTCGAAAAAAAAATTAAACTACGTAAACAATTAGCTTCTAATTAATTCTATAGAAATTTAAAGAAACTCTGTCTGCATTTTTTTATTGGAAAATAAATCATTTTCAGTTAAAACCTAAAGTCGCAGAAAACAAAGACAAGCCGTGGGACTAAGTTCCTTTCGGTGTATATTATGTATTATAAAATAACAAGCAAAATGAAGGAATAGTAACACATTTTTTTTGTTAATAGTTTTTTAATTAAAGTTTAAAAAACTATGTTTATACAAAATAATAATATATATGGATATTCGGGACTGGAATCGAACCTGGGAGCGTGACCACACTAAGCACACGCCTTAGCGGTTACTCCACAGTCAACTACAGCGAGTTGGCAATTCTCACGGTATAGTTAGATTTTCGATTCTACTACCTATATACTGTACAATAGTCTTATAAAAATTAGAGTTCAAAAAAATTAAAACAACACGCTTTTATGACCCAAAAAATGCTAAATAATTTGACAACAAAATTAGCTTCACTGTAAAAAGCGTGGGGTGCTATCTACTTGAATTTTCATAATAGCTCTACGTTTACAGCTAGTAAATGAAAAAATTATTACCGATATTAAGGCACTCCACGCTTTTTACAGTAAAGCTAATTTTGTTGTCAAATTATTTTGCTTTTTTTAGTTCATAAAAGCGTATTGGTTTAGTTTTCTTAAAATCTAATTTTGAACTGGTGTACGATATCAAACACAAATATATTGTTGGCGTCAAACAATGAAGAAGATGAATGACAGCAGATATCAAATATTTATGCAACTAAGAGAAATAAGTGACGTCTAGTAGGATGATACAATGGTAAAATGATATCTATTCAATTAATTAAAGCAGTAAGTAAACGAACAACATCTAATAATATAATGAATATTCATATTCTGTACAACAATAGCAGGTTTGGTGAATGCACCAACACCGCCATTATGGTTGCCATCACTGACTGCACAATCTGATGTTTGTGCTTCCCCGACGTGTAATGCAAAACAGAGATTAGATGTCATACAAGAATCTGCTTGCATTATAAATGCAAAATTTCATTATGGAGCGATTAGAACAGAATTGCGGAAACTGAAGTATAAATAAAAACTGTATGCATCACCAAAACCCGGGTCGCAGTGCCAAAACCCTGCCGACAATATAGTGTATTTGCTTGTATAGGGCCGTGTGGTCTTATACTTTTATTATGTGAAATTAAGTTTGTTTTTGGGCAAAATAAAAAATTTAACCCCTTAATACACTCCTTAAAATAACATTTTTTTCTTAATTGTAATATTATTATCAATCTAACGTCTACACCAAATTAAATACACCCTTCAATAAATAAGTCACTATCTGCAAACTAGTGTTTTCATAAAATTTGTAAATCCGGTCCTGTCGGGCCGATTTTATTAAAATTGTGGGGAAACTTTTTAATCACTACCAAAGGGTTAAATTTCAATTTTGAAACGATTCGGAGAATTTTTTCTGTATTTTGGGGCCCAAAAACAGTTTTCAACCCCTAAAAACTACCCTTAAAATAGCCCGATTGGGCCCATTTTAAATAGGCTTCTTGCGGTGATGGATTTCAACATGTGGCCCAAATTTCGTTGAAATCAATTAACTCTTTCGAAAGTTATCGCGCGTACACATATATATATATATATATATATATATATATATATATATATATATATATATATATATATATATATATATATATATATATATATATATATATATATGTTGCCATATGGCAAATACACTAATAACGACATAGCGATTTTTCGTTTAACGGCTGATTATATAATCATTTAGATAAAATGTAAATTAAAAAGTGTATGCATCGCGACACTTTAGTTCAAGGTTATTATACAGAGGTTCTATTGGATAGTACTGAGAGGATGACGTCATTCAGTGAACTGTCAACTGATATTTCGTGGTTGATAAAATATTGAATAGTCGTCCAGCTGACGACATTCATTAACGAGAGAACCTGTGTATGTAATAATATTGACTCCACAAGTAAGAATCTAGAACATCAGTTTTTAAATGCGGTCGAAAGCTATACAGCTCAGTCAACGATGGTCGAACTGTATAGACGCCGTCCGGTAAACATTAATTCCATAGCTAGTGATCTGAAATTCTGAATGCCAGTTTCTAAGTAGGCAAAGTTATACAGTTCGGCCTTGCCTGTTGAACTGTATAAAAGCCGTCAGGCAAACAGTGATATGTTGTTTATAATACACACTGTACAGAAGTGAAACTACGTAAAATCTGCATCTAAATATAATTACAGATCTACTTGCTAGGTCATTAGATATACAGGTTACCTTGTTAAATAATGACGTCAGCTGGAAGACCGTTCAATATTTTTATCAATCATGCAATAATAATTAACAGGCCCGCCGGGTGACGTCTTCTCCTCAACACTATCCAACGAAACGAGGTCACCTCTGTATCTATTAACCTACATATGATTTGTTGCACATCAGAAGTTAGACTTCAAAAAGTCTTGATAATGGAACTAGTATTCAAATTTTAAAAGAGGTTAATTAGAACAAACATTTTGCAATGAACATTTCTACCTTAAATTATTAAAACTAATTACATTTCTAAATTAAAACTAATAAAGATAATACAAAATCTGCTTTTTTATTTAATAAACATCTGAACAAAATTCATATATGGCTTTTATTACACCGTTCGTGTGCTGTTTCATTTCTCTAATTAAAGTGCAAGTTTTTTAGTTCTACTTTCGTCTTTCAAAATTTTACGTTATTGGTGCAATATCTGTTGTTTGCAGATGTATTTAATATTTATATTTTTTATCTTCAGTCTAATCACGACCAAATGTAGAGCTTTAAAATCTCGCTTTATACGATTTTAGGGTGTCTTTTTCAATTTCTGTATTCTAAAATTTCAAATGTCAAAATGGAAAATTAAGAAAGAAGTTTAAAAAATGTCATAACTTTGTGTTTAGCTGGCCAGAGCGGCTTCGCCCGAGTTCAAATCTCTATTTTCGTTTAGTGTATATCTCGCAATATAATAGTTGCCAAGATGCAGATTTTTAAACCGCAAAAGTAAAATTTTAATTAAATATCCTATTAATACTTAAAAATCGAAATCACACGACGACAAAAATCTACAAAGTGAAGAGTAAACTATTTTATAAAAAAACATCTTTTTTAATTGGAGTGCGTAATAAGAAATCGTAGGTAGGTAAAGCAAGCAAAAAAAGGTATTTATGTAGTACGGAAGTGTACACAAAACAATCAGGTTTATGTTACACAAAACAGAACAAAAAGTTAAAGAAAAAAGCGACGAACACTAAACTGAAAAGGTGAGAGGGATTTAATAAGAGCCTGCTATGGTATTCATTCCACGTTAAAAAAGTGTGAAGTACATCACTACCTAGGAGTATAAAATATATGAAGGTTCACTATTCCGATTTCTATATGAGTAAATTACAAATTTAGTTTGTTATGTGAAAATTCTACATAGAGTAAGAAATTAACGCTTTTCGGGTTTTTGCCTTTCTACGTCAACGAGTAGTACTCTATTGAGATTTGACATATGGGTAAAGTTTAGGTCAAATATCATGTTAAATACGCCATTTTTTATACATGTAGCAATACTAACAACATGTAAAAAACTGATTATGGTGTTTTCTGTCACCATTTGTCGTGTCGTTTTATGTCAAATTTCAATAGATTTTGATGTAAACTCACTATCAAGAAACATTGTTTTATCCTTTTATTGCACTGAGTTAGAAGCTTGAAATTTTTAAAGGGTTATTGGGTCGTAGACCTTAGTATTTGATATTAGTTTCATCTAGCCATTCCTGGGAAAAAGGGTCATTCTGGACAAACAGCCGGATTCTATAAGAGTTACTTGTTTTCATTCGTAGAAAAAATGTGTGTCCACATTGAAATATTTTTTCAAAAGACGTACAGTAGAATCCGTTTATTATGACTCCGCCTATATTGACCAACCGCCTATTATGACGTAATTACACAACGAGGTTTGGTTTTCATATAGAATTCTTTGTAACAAAGTCGGATATAATGACTTCGCTTACAGTGACATGTCGCTTATTATGACCCATTTTTAATAAATTTTGTCCGTCTATAGTGACCGACATGATTCTTTACACCTTCGGCAATGTTCGTTGATTCCCGACGACGTTCGGCACGTGGCTTGTTTTTGTTTTGAATCTCAGTGAGTAATTGATAGTTGAACGTCACGCATTGTTTTTAGTGATATCCTATGTAAAAAATGTCATCTCAACGTCGTAAAGCATTTACGATTGAGGAGAAATGTGAATAATATGCAGATTAGAAAATGGAGAATCAAGCTCATCTCTCGCAGAGGAATTGGGCGTGGGTCATTCGACAATCTCAATGATTTTCAAAAACAAGAACCGGATTAAGCGATCGTTCAATTCAAATGTTTTGAAACCGAAGAGGCTTCGAAAATCGCGCAAGAAAAAAGCGTTAATTCAGTAGTTTAAAATCACGCGAAACAAAGGAATACCCGTCAGCGGCCCTATGCTACCTAAAAAAGAAAGTTTTTTTTTCACAAAAATGCTTTGTATGACGTCAGCTTAGTATGACGTGTTTGTCAATTCCCTTCGATGTCATTATAAACGGATTCCACTGTAGTTCTAAAAAAAAACTATTCTTCAACCGGAGCTGAATTCACGCGATTTTTTTCTAGCCCAAGGACTCACTTCAGACATTCACATACTCCTTGATCATTTATATAACATACAGGATACGCATTCATCATAACAGGTTTAGAAACCTAAGAAGAAATGCGAGGTGTTAAGTTTTAATGACAATGTACGCATACACTTATGGTTTTTACAAATCGAAATAATAAAAAAATATTATGGTACCTACGCCGTGTGAAGTCGTATTTTATTTCCTTGTGAATAAAAACACAAACACATATTTTGTACTATTATGAATTCCATCTTGGTTTGGTAAAAACACTTCATAGATGTCTGAAGATGCAAAGCTTCAAAGATCATATTTCTTTTTATAATGCTGGGCTGCAGAACGAATTGTAAAAAAATTTGTTTGACAATGATCTTAGATTATGACCACCACTGTCGCCAACTCTTTAAAAACTTTCCCCCTAAAGCAATTTCAAAACCCACTAAACTAAAACTAAAACCCACTAAATTCAAACTAAAACTCCCCAACTGTGACAAAAGTATATCTTTTTTAATACAATAAAACAAATCACAATACTTATTTGATTTTTTATAAGCTTTTATTGAATACAAGTATATATGGAGTATGTATGGAGAGTAGTGCAATTCAATAAAAAAATACAAAATACACAATTAAAATTTTATCCCTAAAAATACCCTGTATAGATTTTTCCCCCCCAAATTTAGGGGGAAAACCCCCAAGTTGGCATCACTGATGACCACATATATTTTTAGTGTCCGACCGAAGATACGGTTTCGGCCAGTTTCGTTCAAAAAATCTAGTTTCGGCCAGTTTCGGGTTGGGCCAGTTTCGTTAAAAAAAATCTAGTTTCGGCCACAGTTTCGGTTTCGGCCAAAAATCGGCCGAAACTTAGTGTTGCGCGTCATTCGGCTAATTTCGGGTGAGTTCGTGGCTTGCGTGTGGTCGTCAGCTGAGTTCTAAATGTTGACTTTTGACAAAGTTTAGTTACAAGAGTAAAACTAATTTCTGAGCGATTCACTGCAAGGTTAATGAACCATTTTGTAATGCAATTTAAAATTAAGAATTTACGCACAAACGAAAAAACTCTATATTAAACAGACAATAAATTACAAGTGTTAATAAAAGGAATCAATTTCGAACCGACTAGTTATAGAACGGCAGTATTACGCACAAACGAAAAACTTTATATTAATCAATTTTGAACCGACTAATAATAATAATGCGTTTAACGTCCGTTTCTCGACTTTATGTCATAACAGACGCCATTCGCACCATTACTATTTTTTCATCTACCACTTCCCGTTATTTTCTACATTTTTTACTACTTCAACTTATGTAATAGCAATGGGCGAATGAAGGAATTATAGGAAATTAGGGTAAGGTAGGTAGTTTTTGAACTAGGAGTTTGATAGGTAATCGGCCATGGCCTCAAATAAGGAACCATCTCGATATTTATCTGGAATTAATTGAGGGAAACCATGGAAAACCTGAATCAAGATGGCCGGTACAGGAATTACCGTTTCTCGGCGAGAGGCAGTAGGAAAAAGTCCCAGTCACATCTGCCCCCGCCGGGATTCGAACCCGGTACCTTCCGAATGCGAGTCTAGTGCTGTCACTACTATACTCTACCCAGCTCGGTTTGAATCGACTAGCTATAGAACGGCAGTAAACATTCCTCGAACTACCTGTAAAACAAATTTTGACGTTTGTTTTTAAATTGAAATAAAATCTTATCATTGTAGTCTTTTGTTCTCAACAAAATCATTTCCGCCATTTCAAAAATAAAAGCTCGAATAACAAAAGTGTTACATCCAGTTTTAAAGCGATACTGTATTACAAAGACATGAAATAGAGACAAACGGAAAAACTTTTGAAGGAAATTATTTCAACAGTACCTATCTACGCTATAACATTATAATATATCTACTAGCCCTTACCCGCGGCTCCACGCGCGATTAAGATAAACAATGTTTTATAGCTCACTCGGCAGGAACACTCTTTGGCTCCACATTTTTACAGGGGCTGCGCCTCGCTTGTTTGCAACAATTGTTTTTTCGTTGATTTACTTTGCAAAATTGGTCTCCACGATATTTTAACGGAACAATATATAGCCTATATCCATTCTGAAGATCCATTTAAAATATTGGTGAATAAAAAACAGCACTGTAATGTACCTAGTCTCGGAAACAGAAGAGGATCGAAAGAGGCTCGAAATTTTTCATGAAAATATAAGCACGGTGTGTTTTACGAGAAGATGGTCAGCACACTTCTTGCACTATTATAACAGTCTGTGTCAGCGTTGCCAGATTTTTTTTTGCCAAGTCGGGATTTTGCAAATTTTTGAGTGAAAAAAACGGGATTCTTTCATCGAAAGCGGGAAATAGTAAAAAAACGCATATAAACAGAAGTCTTTAAATATTTATCTTTTTATTTGAGTAAAATTACGTTTACGTGACAATAGATAGCAAAAATAGCCATAGAAAATGTATTTTAATAAAAATATGATATTTTAAATCAGATTTACCCTATCATTAAATAGTTGAGTCTTATTCGTCTTCTGAATAAAAAAAAAAAAAAAAAACAGAAATCAAAATCAAAAAAACCCGGGTCGCAGTGCCAAAACCCTGCCGACAATATAGTGTATTTGCTTGTATAGGGCCGTGTGGTTTTATACTTTTATTATGTGAAATTAATTTTGTTTTTGGGCAAAATAAAAAATTTAACCCCTTAATACACCCCTTAAGATAACATTTTTTTCTTAATTGTAATATTATTATCAATCTAACGGCTACACCGAATTAAAGACACCCTTCAATAAATAACTCACTATCTGCAAATTAGTGTTTTCAAAAAATTTGTAAGTCCGGTCCTGTTCGGCCGATTTTACTAAAATTTTAGAGGCACTTTTTAATTGCTATTAAAGGGTCAAATTTCAATTTTAAAACGATTCTGAGATTTTTTTCGGTATTTTGGGGCCCAAAAACTTTTTTCAACCCCTAAAATTCACCCTTAAAATGATCAGTTTGGGCCCATTTTAAATAGGCCTCGTGCGGTAATGGATTCCAACATGTGTGCCAAATTTCGTCAAAATTAATTAACTTCTTCGAAAGTTATAGCCCGCACACATATATATATACCTATATATATATATATACCTATATATATATATATATATATATATATATATATATATATATATAAATATATATATATATATATACATATATATATAAACATTTTTAAAAATGGTGCCAAAGTGTTTAGGAGGTTATGAAACGTCGAGAAATTTTGGTCTGACCCCTAGGTCCCGCCATCCGATCGACGCCAATAGTGTATGTTGCCATATGGCAAATACACTAAAAAGTTCTATTCATTAGAAAAATATGGCGTTTCAAACAATAGTCTGAGGAGTGAGTGTTACAAATAACAACTTACAATAAGAGAATAATTATTTACGCACGGTCGAGTTATCCCCGAAAAGCGGGACTGAGCCTGTCCCGCGCGGGACATTTAATTTTGATTTAAAAATCGGGACGTCCCGCCAAAATCGGGACGTCTGGCAACGCTGGTCTGTGTGAACATTATCATTCCCAATGTACTGGTGGATTCGGTCTCGAAATATATTTCAGCTCTGTTCAGACAGTTCTCAAGCGTCCGCCATCCGTTGTCTTCAAATCGCCTCGGAGACTTTCGCGAAACAAATTACGACATACTGTTCATAAACTTATTATCTACATGCAAACTGCATTATAGAGACCACTAATGGAAAACACAACACGCAAAATACTGCATTGGATCAACTTGACGCATTAAATAAGCAATTAATAACGACTGTGCTAGTATAAAAACAGTCTGATCACCATTTTCTTCTATTCAATTAAAATTTTAAAATCAATACCAACTATATAATAAAACTGCGGTAAAGGGAGATTGTGTGTCTGTCTGTCTGTTTCGTCACAACTTTTAAACCTCTAATCCGATTTCGATGAAATTTGGTACACTTACAAAGTTCTCCACTCAAAGAATAGGCTATTTTGTATCCGAATGTTCCCGCGTTAAGGAAGAGTTCGCAAACAAATAAAAATATTTTTCATACCAAAATCAACGAAGATCCGAAATTCTGAACTGATTTTTGGTAAAACGCGGGACACGTAGTTTCAAATGGGAGAGATTTATATATACTTTGATCTAATTTGGATTTCAACACTAAATTATAATACAATAACATTCAATTTTAGCTAAAAAATCGAGATGTTCCCCAAAAATCGGGACTTTGGCAACACTATATACAATCGTCTTTTCCACCCTCAAACATGGAGGATTTGTTTCAGTTGATTGTGGAAAGCGTAGGAGGACATATGCTAACTTATCATCGACTTAATGGTAATTCCTCTTTTACATTATTAATGGAATCAACGTATATTCCTAGACATGCCCTAGCGGTTAAAAATTGTCCTTCTCCGAACAAAAAAGATGAACCGATTTTGTAGCCACATCTATCTCTCTCAAAATATTACATTAACCTCAATCTTACGTGTAGAGAAAGGGAGAGAAATGGCCATAACGCAGCTCTATTTTCGTCACTCAGTGAACCAGAAAACAACTGCCCTCCTCCGAAAGACAAAGATAGCCATCTCTATTTCTCTAAAAATAGTACATTAACCTCAATTGCGCGTCTAGAGAAAGAAATAGAGATGGCCAAAACGTAAATCCATCCTCCTTACTCTGCAGTGAACCCAACTGCAACGATATATGGCGAAGACGTGTCCAGGAGTGTATGTTGATGATTAATGGAATTTGGCTAAATAAACGTATGTCGTAGTTTAAACACACGTCAGGTAAACAGCAGGTGAGTGTGTCAAGTGACGCTATCACAATAACTGTCTCTCACAGCGACACTTCATGTTAGAACTGCAATACCAACGTTTTATATGAATGCCATTCAAATGTTTTGTGATATCGTATAAAACAAAATAAGACAATAATATAAGGTGCGAGATCTAGTTATCGTGCAGGTATATTGACAATATGATACTAAACGGTGACCTATTTGAAAATTATAATTGTGTAATTATTGATACATGCAAGAATAGTCTAATGTCGTTGTCAAACTCTTTGTTATTAGTGTATTTGCCATAAGGCAACATACACTATTGGCGTCGGTCGGATGGCGGGACCTAGGGGTCGGACCAAAATTTCTCGACGTTTCATAACCTCCTAAACACTTTGGCACTATTTTTAAAAATGTTTATATATATATGTATATATATATATATATATATATATATTTATATACGTATATATATATATATATATATATATATATATATGTGTACGCGCGATAACTTTCGAAAGAGTTAATTGATTTCAACGAAATTTGGGCCACGTGTTGAAACCCATCACCGCAAGAAGCCTATTTAAAATGGGCCTAATCGGGCTATTTTAAGGGTAGTTTTTAGGGGTTGAAAACTGTTTTTGGGCCCCAAAATACCGAAAAAATTCTCCGAATCGTTTCAAAATTGAAATTTAACCCTCTGGTAGTGATTAAAAAGTATCCCCACAATTTTAATAAAATCGGCCCGACAGGACCGGATTTACAAATTTTATGAAAACACTAGTTTGCAGATAGTGACTTATTTATTGAAGGGTGTATTTAATTCGGTGTAGACGTTAGATTGATAATAATATTACAATTAAGAAAAAAATGTTATTTTAAGGGGTGTATTAAGGGGTTAATTTTTTTATTTTGCCCAAAAACAAACTTAATTTCACATAATAAAAGTATAAAAACCACACGGCCCTATACAAGCAAATACACTATATTGTCGGCAGGGTTTTGGCACTGCGACCCGGGTTTTTTAGAATATTAGATTGTATTCACATAAAAACAAATGCTTGATCTACATTGAAAAAGAGCGCTTTTTAAGCTAAATTTTGATCAAAATGTGGAGAAAAAAGTTGTTTCGAAATGCAAATTGTACAAAAAACGATGTTAGATATATGTATACACAGTTTAAGAGTAATATTGTTTCAATCGAACAATTATTTTTCCAGCAGGATTGATTTAAAATTTTACAATGCTTTTCACGTGGACAAATTTATACGCTCACAATCTAAGGTCATTGTCAAATCAGACTTTTTGACAACGCTTTCTGCAACTGACTGTACATGACGCAGTGTGCATGGATGTAAAAGAAAAAAATCTTATAGTTTTCTAATTGTGTACCGTCGTCGATGGCACAGTTTGATTAAAAAGACCAGTAGGCGATTTTTAGCATTGATATCACGTTTTATAGAACAAGTTGCCCGTCACTATTTTACAGTAGACTTAACACGCATGGCACGATGGTTCCAGAACAGGTAAACCGCGGCGCTTGTGTTTATGCAATCGCCATTCATATCACTGTTGTCTGTCATCGAATGTAGTACGTATAAAGAGACCTTCGATCGTGCTTTCAGTACACCAACATATGTGTATACAGCAAACATGTAACCCTAAACCGCACGTCTTTTTAATGATCACATTACGTTAAACGATACACGTTCTACATAACAGGTGATACTATTGATTTTTACCACCGTCGGGATCTCGGCAATGATACATATTTTTGGAGTCAAACATCTTTAGTGACGTGTCTGTAATTTTCTGTGACGGTAAAAGGGAAATGATTCAACAGCGGGGAAATATAAGAATAGCCTTAAGCGCAAGAAAGAAAGGAACTGTGTAACTGCCAAAGTACTATATAATAGAAGAAGGGAATGATCCAACAGCAGGGAAATATAAGAATAGCCTTGAGCGCGAGAAAGAAAGGAACTGTGTAACTGTCAAAGTACTATAAAATAGAAGAAGGAAATAATCTAACAGCAGGAAAATATAAAAATACTTTGAGCGCAAGAAAGAAAGGAACTGTGTAACTGCCAAAGTACTGTATAATAGAAGAAGGAAATAATCTCACAGCAGGAAAATATAAGAATAGCCTTGAGTGCGAGAAAGAAAGGAACTGTGTAACTGCCAAAGTACTATATAATAGAAGATGGAAATGATCCAACAGCAGGGAAATATAAGAATAGCCTTGAGCGCGAGAAAGGAAGGAACTGTATAACTGTCAAAGTACTATATAATAGTAAAAGTGTGTATTGTTGACAAATAATTTATGTACAGTGTTTATTGTTTATATATGGATTTATTGTTTATGTATGTATGTATTTATAAATATAGATAAATGTTGAATGCACCCAGATCACAAGTATTTCTTAATTTCTCAGACACTTTTCCAAATACAATTACTCCGTCGAATTTCGACGAGGTCAGTCCAATTTAATTTATATCCATAACTCTAAAAATTTGTTAAATAGTATTTTTAGGGTTTCGTAGTCAAATCGCAAAAACGGAATCATTATAATTTCGTCATGTCCACATGTCACACCCATATAACTCTGCGTTATTTCCATCGATTCTGATGAAATTTTACAAACGTGTCTTATGTGAAGCGCCATACAAAATAAATAAATAAAAAATAATTCAGGGGTAGCTTTCCATATATAGAACTGAAAGTTTTTATTTTCACGCTACCCATTATGCGAGGTAATCGTTGGACAGGTAAGTTAGTTTTTTAGCTGAATATTTCACAAAAAACAAGCTCCTAAAGTCGTAATTAGTTTTTTCATTACATGGTTCCAAAGTTAGGGTCTTTAACTTTGCAACCATGTAATTAAAACAATCTAAAAAAAATAAATATAGTAGCATTTTATAAAGACTTTCAAAGAAAAATTATTTTGAACAAGATAATATGTTATCAGATTTTTTAGATAATCACAGTTTTCAGTTTTTAATAGCAACAATCTACGGAATTCTAAGTTGATGCGTGTACGACACGCACTTGACCGATTTTTTCACTAGATCCCAATGGTACGCAGTGGTATTGTTGTACCGATAGAGGCGGCACCTATACTATAATTATATTACATACTTAAATGCAGTCGACTTGATATTGCCGCCGCTAAAGTCGAAGACGTAATTTCATATTGGCGATGTGTCGATTAGTTCAAATGGATCACGAGTGCATGATACATCTGCTTTCACCGTGAAATTAGTTTCAACCGTCTCGACGCTATTTATATTATGCGCAGACGCCGATACTGGCATGGCATACAAGCGCTCTGAAGCGGTTGTTTGAAAGATATCTCAAAATCACTTGGAAAATTTAATTTATAAAATTATGGTATTTTTCTAAATCTGTTTATAGTCAATTCTCACTAAAAACCGCGGATTTTCTTATAATGAGGAATCTTGTTTAGTTAGTAGAAAATTTTAGATTTAACAAAACTTTCCATGAAATTTTGTAATCAGGTAAAACCGGTGGAGATTACATAACAGAAAAATCCAAATTTACGGGAAAATATTTTTTTAGGTTCTGACTGTATAAAAATTCAACTAGATATTCAGAGCTCAGAATGGCAAAGGAGTGATTCTATAAGAGTTCTCTACCTAAGGTAAGAATCCTTACAATGTGTGTATTATATTTCCTAACTAGTAGACTGGTCCGGCTTCGCCTAGATTTTATAATAATAATAATGCGTTTAACGTCTATTTCTCGACTTGATGTCATAACAGACGCCATTCGCACCATTACTATTTTTTCATCTACCACTTCCCGTTATTTTCTACATTTTTTACAACTTCAACTTATATAATAGCAATGGGCGAATGAAGGAATTATTGGAAATTAGGATAAGGTAGGCAATTTTTGAATAGGTAATTGATAGGTAATCGGCCATGGCTTCAAATAAGGAACCATCTCGATATTTATCTGGAATTAATTGAGGGAAACCATGGAAAACCTCAATCAAGATGGCCGGTACAGGAATTACCGTTTCTCGGCGAGAGGCAGTAGGAAGAAGTCCCAGCCACATCTGCCCCCGCCGGGATTCGAACCCGGTACCTCCCGAATGCTGGTATAGTGCTGTCACCACTACTCTACATAGCTCGGTGGCTTCGCCTAGATTTGTAGAGAGCCTATTAATTAAAGATAATATGTTTAATTGAATAAGAATTAATACTATGTTGGTAATAGCTTCGCAAGTCTTGCCAAGCAAGTAAATCATAATTATTTTGTTGTGAGTCATTTTCATCTAAGTTAAAAGGATTTACCTATACCATGTCGGTCAAAATAGCTTAGCAAAAAACTCATTTTTTTGTCAATTTGTCTCTGGATTCTCTATCGCCTCCATTAAAGGCTTCAGTGCCTATTGGGGGGTGGTACGTAGTGCCCCAGTTAGGAACTATGTTTTAAAGATTAAATTGAGAACAGCAAGGTGGAAATGTTCTTAAATAATCATTCCCGTAATATGCAATTTTTCGTAACGTTTTCGATCAACAATTTATTTGCTTTCAGTGCGGTTATATCCGGATCTATAGAAGAGACAGAAGCAATACGTCTTACATGCAAATGAATATGTTAATGCAGTTTACGGCCCTCTTGTCGATCTTACATTTCTATGTGCAGAGCTAGAGCTATACGCATGTATGTAGCTCCGTACTGAGCTATATGTGGATATACATGCACATAGTTCGCTAATGTATCGACGCCGGCTCTGAATGAAATATGTGGCTGCAGAGACGTAGGTGGAATTTTTTATTTATAGCTTTTACTATAAAAGTGATGCTCATGCACTCATATATTTGGTGCCGGTTGTAAATAAGCCAAACTAACGCCCAGTTTACAGTGTCTGTAAATTCATACTAATGCATTTCGCCAAAAAAACGTCTTAATATTTTTGATTTTACGTGCAGTCCCATTATTGCACAAAAATATGTTAAATGTGGGGCGGATGGGATCGCCGAAATACTGGGGAAATTCCCGGTGGACCCCCCATCAATTTTTTTAGGGGCTGTAAGAAACCAGAAATTTTTGGTGGACCGCCGAGCTAATTTTAATCCTAATATTTAGAAAAAAAATCGATATAGACTTGGGTAACTCAGATCTGAACCGGTTCAAAGGGCCGACTCCGACAGAAGATCCATGAGAGCCGACTCACTTTTTTTTGAGCCGACGGATCAACGGATCCGCATGACTCAGTGAAACACTTAACACACAGAAACACATTTTTACACTTACGTATCAGTTCTTGCTTTGATGCATCTGTCAGCTCAAATGACTCATGCATCACATGTTTGGCTATGCATTCTTGATTCTATACAAGTTGTGATATGATTGACTGAACTAGGTAGCTCAGTGGCAGACTGCAGTAACATATTCAGAACTCGGCTCTTTTTTAACCGGTTCAGTGAGCCGGCTCACATACGGGATCCAGATGCAAAGATGCAGATCACTAAAAAGACCGATAAAAAAGATCGATATGGCTGTTAGCAATTTTATTACGTTATTTTTATAGAATTTTTGACGTTTTAGCAATATACGCTCCTGTTTGAAAATATATAGTTTTCTCTGCTTAGGATTCTCACCCATCTTATGGATTTTTTTTGTCAAATAAGGCAGAATGTTAGTGAATCGGAATGTTCTCAGAATCCTTTAAACTTGAATCTCCAAGAATCAATATTAAAAAAAAAACACACTGAGCCCCACCCTCATAAGCTCACATAAAAAGTTTAACTTCTTTAGTTTTTATGTGCGTCAAATTACGGAAATTGTTTTGTAATTTTAAACGTCAGATTCACAAGCACTGACTTTATATGTTCATCCTTGTCTTACTATTTTGCCAATCAAAATGCAACACACTATCCTGTCCTTGTCAGTTTCATGTAATTGAGGGGACAAACTAATTCCCCTTAATTTGTTTCATTCTGCTTCCTCTCGATTTCTTACTTTTTTCAAACAGATACGTCGCTAAAGAAGTTAAACTTCAATAATGTTTTTCCCTTTTGTGACATTCTATCCGAGGACATGCGGTACAGCGTCGCGAGGCAAGAGACAAATTTTAAAATGAAGCCTGCTAGTTCGCAGAAACCCAAAATTTTGTAGACACTTTTTCGTGTGTTTGATTTTATAAACCGAGCATTAGTAAAATTGGTATTACTTGTGTGAAATATATTTTAGGAAAGATAAGGGTTGATAATCAAAATGCATCATGTTTATGGAACAGGAATCAAGTATTCATGTTAGGACAGTAAAAAAGGGTATTCACTTACGCCGATGGGAAATGTT
Source organism: Venustoraphidia nigricollis (assembly GCA_034508555.1). Lineage (NCBI taxonomy): Eukaryota > Metazoa > Arthropoda > Insecta > Raphidioptera > Raphidiidae > Venustoraphidia > Venustoraphidia nigricollis. Next base: position 466,620 of record JAVRKA010000053.1, on the reverse strand, counting down.
ACATTGATATTTAGAATAAATATTATACGTATATCATATACATACAAAACCGTTATAGATAACGAATACTCAAACAGTAGGTACATTATTAGTGTATTGCTATATGGTACATACACTATTGGTGTCAGTCGGATAGCGGGACCTAGGGGTCGGACCAAAATTTCTCGATTTTTCACATCATTCTAAGTGACTTGGTACCATTTTTGGAAATGTACATATGTGTGTGTGTAAGTGTGTGCAGGCAATAACTTTCGAAAGAGTCAATTGATTTCAACGAGATTTGGTCCACATTTTGGAATCCATAACCGCACGAACCCTATTTAAAACAGACCTAGTCGGACCATTTTAAGAGGTGTATTTAGGGGCTGAAAATTGTTTTGAGTCCAAAAACATCGTTGAAATTCTCTGTATTAATTAAAAATTGAAATTCAACCATTTAGTATCAGTTAAAATATGCTCCTAAAATTTCCTAAAATATCTGTAAGGTTGGATTAAAATTTGTCACCATAATATGTTTGAACTAAGGTTAATTTTAGGGGAAAAAAGCAAAAAAAAATATATATATCCGAAATGTATAACAAAAGTGCAAAAGACATTATTAACAAGCTAATGAAAAGAATGTTATTATTTAGTGACTTTATTTCTTTTTTGTCCTTGATAATTAATATAAAAATGATTTGTCGGGAAAAAGAACTTTTAAATAAACACTTAATTTTTTATTTACAGCGACGTTTCGTAAATAAAAAATTAAGTGTTTATTTAAAAGTTCTTTTTCCCGACAATTCATTTTTATGTTATTATTTAGTCTTTTTAATAGCTCAATTGCTGTTGCGAGTATAGTTCCATTTTGAAGACAATAGGTTACAGGTTATGTCTATTAATGCCTATAACAGGTTACATAATGTAACAAAGTGTATAGGATCTGTGGTTAACCGGACTGTACGTATATATTTAGAGCCAAAAGTTAAAATCGCTTATGTCAATTTGTTGGTATACTTTGCTGTAAGTACATTCAGATAGGTTAGATTCTTTATTTTATCAGTCAAGATTACTTAATATTTTGCGTAATACTGCGCGAAAAAGTCCAATTTCTACATAAATTCTAACTTTAAACTACATTTAACCTTTTACTGGTTGACCTTGAATTTCTACTCTGGAGTTAGGCGGAGCATTACGAGACGAGAGTGTGTAGTAAGCACGTACGACCAGTTGCGTTTACTAATATAATTATCAGAATAAACTCTCATTGAGAGAATTGTACTTGAAACATTTTTTTCTCCCAAAACAGACATTTTTTCAAAGAAGTTATTAAAAATTATTAAATGAATTAATGAACTATTTGAATAAACTACATTATTAACGAGTTAAGGTTCACGCCCACTGAATCGATTCAGATCGGGTCGACACATTGATAAGTTACTGGTGCGTGGGATCTCATTTAATTTCATGTATTCTAAAACGGCCGATCGTACCGACCCGATCCGACGATTCAGTTGGTGTGGACCTTTAGATTACTATCGGTACTTTGTGAATTGTAGCAGTTTTTAATATTCAATAGATTTAAAATCGTCAAATACAGTGCAAACTCTTTATAACATTATTATTTATAACGATAAACTCTGTATAACATAGAAAAGATCACAATTTGGTTGGTTTACCTTAAAACCCATACATTGATACACTCTTTATAGCGCAGCAGCCATTCTCTATTACGAAGAAATGTGTTCATATTTAGACACAGAAAATCGTCATTGGCGGTGTTATTGTTTATATTATCTTATCAGGTTACAAAATAATAATAATAATTTATTAATCCACTAGATCGTGTATAACAGATATAGGACACGTCATATATATACATAAGCTAAAATTTCAAAATTACTAACAAAAACAATAATAAACAAATAATAATAAATAATTTTAAATAAGACGCCGACTAAACCTTTGAGGCCCCGAAACTTCTGAGGTCGTAAACTTAGTGTCGAAAAGTAAGGAAAAACTGAATGAAGATTAAGAAGATGGTCAAGTAGATGATTCTGAACCACCACCAACTATTCAACAAGCGCTTGATGCCGCTAATTTAATAGAAAAATTTGTATTGTTTAATCAAGAAAATTCCACCACATATCAAGAGATGGATAGAATACATAAGAAAATACAAAACAAGTACTGGCAAAGCAAAAAACGTCAGGCAAAGTTAACTGACTATATGCATTAATTTTATCAAAAACATACATATTAAAGATTATTGTTAATTTGGTTGTTTTTCTTTCTTCACTCCATATAACGGTAACTCTCTATAACGATAAAAAATGCTCGATCCCTTGAGTTTCATTATAAAGAGTTTACACTGTAACTGTATTCCATTATAAAACTAGTAACTTAAATATTACACTTCACAGTCCCTATAATACAATAGTTAAAATATGTAATAAATTACCACCTAACATTTTAAATTTAAATGTAACTAAATTAAAAAAGACTTTAAAAAACATTCTTCTTAATAAAGTAATATACAGCTTAAGTGAATATTACGACATAAATTTTAATGAATTATTTTAAAGTAATGTATTATTATTATATAACTAATTTTGACGCATTCTATGCCATTTTCATTGGTAAAACTGAATAAAGTTATATTATTATATTATTATTATTTGAAGTAAGCGATACTCGTCTAACTTCCTACTATACGAGGAAAAACGTTGTAATAATCAAATGTTGTCTTTATTGAAACAAAAGATGAAGAAGTAGACCAATAAGTAAACTGGATGATTCTAATCTAATCTTTATTTCTCCACAATTGAGACATAAGTGCTTTTATCTTTTGGTCGCAAATATGTACATATAATAGGCACCTAGGAGAGTATGCAGTAGATACATAGACAGCAGAGGCACGGGCCACCGGTGGGTCGTAGCCTAATAACCCACCACCGTCGGGAGTCAGCCTCACAACAATCCATGTATTCCTCTACAATATTCGCCCATCGCTACTCAACTGGTGGTACAGAAACTTAAATTATGTTCTAAATGAACGAAATATTTTTGAAGGTACACTTTCTTAGGCGCATTGAGAATAAAAATTCAACTCAAGTTGCGCGCGCATAAGTAACGAAAATTCGACGGCATGTAGATGGCCGCACTAAAGAAAATTCGACAGAATTAAGTTGTTAGCGCTAACGAAAATTCGAAAGTATGAAGTTGGCCTTAAGAAACCCTGACTGAATGACAGATGGACGAAATCAATGCACTTTCTGCTGTCTGGAAACTATATAATAATATGCTAAAGCTAGACGAATATAAACTTTGATTAGAACCAATATGTAGTTGTTTGTGTCATGCAGCGCAAAAAAGTAAAAAACATAATAATATAGCGGCCGTAATATGACGGTCAATGACGTCACAAAAGACATGTGCATAGAAATAAATGGATGTGGATTTCTCGCCTCTGATACTAAATATTTATTTATTTAAGGCTGTCGGAACGCTCTGAATTTAAGCCAAAAATAGAGCTTCGGCTGTCAACTGATTGTAGACTTATTCGTCAACATTCTGCAAACCTTCTTTCTCTATAAGGAAGATAAAGGACAAATCTAGGTCTCTAATGGACTAGTTTTGTAATTTATGTACGATTTACTAGAAACAAGTTGGCATTAATTGTGCCAAAAAAACACACTTTTTCAGTGTCATACTACGACCGTATTCGTACTTATTTCACAAAACTGTTCCATCACAAACCTAAAGTGACTCTTCCTTTTTCGGAAAAGTTTTTTAAATCTTCAAAATATTTCCCAAACTTAGAGTAATCAATCAACAGCGGCACCCTTGCAACAACATTTTTAGCCTCGTAGTTGGCACCAGCCAAAAATTGAAACGGGCGGATAATTTGAGCGAGACAGAGCTAAAGAGGGTCACACCCACAATATGAATTTTGCCTACCTCGCCCCTTACCGCTGGGTCTCAGCACAAACAAAATTCAGAGCGGTCCGACAGCCTTAAGATCAGGAGTCATTTCTCGTGGTCAACGTCATTTGGTACCCAGGTCACCTCGCTTATGTATGGCGTCAGCAATATTTTTATAAATCACGCAATATCAATTGACAGTTCACTGGATGATGTCATCTCTCCTCATCTACCAGACAAAATTAGATCGCCTCTGTATCTAATAATCTTAGGTCATGGGTATCATCTGCATCTTTGCATGCGGATCCCGTATGTGAGCCGGCTCACTGAACCGGTTCAAAAAGAGCCGAGTTCTGAATATGTTACTGCAGTCTGCCTTTGAATTACCTAGTTCAGTCAATCATATCACGACCTGTATAAAATTAAGAATGCATAGCCAAACATGTGATGCATGAATCATTTGAGCTGACACATGCATCAAAGCAAGAACTGATCTTCTGTGTGTTAAGTGTTTCACTGAGTTATGCGGATCCGTTGATCCGTCGGCTTCTGTCGGAGTCGGCTCTTTGAACCGGTTCAGATCTGAGTTACCCAACTCTAATTTTCACCAGTTTTTTTGGAAACGTTGCAATATAAGCAATGGTATCGCTACGCCCTAAACTGTTCTCAAACATGTTTGAAACCACTATTCTGGTCTATATGTAGATACAAACTATGCCAGATAATAATCCCCGGGAATTATCCAAATTGTTGTATCAGTGTAGACTGCTGGATACCTATGCACCTCTGTTTAGCTATGGCGCATAGCGAATGTTAATTTTACTTCGCATTTAATTCTTCAAAACATGATAAATACAAAAAGGGCGTTATTAACAATTTGGTTATAACTGACTGGGAATTAGCGGATTAGTGGAGCACAGTTTAATTGAATAATATAATGGCCTAAGAAAGAAAATTTCTTTAAATGTGATATTATTTTACTACTGATTACTTAAAATGAATTTCTAGTTCAGCGGTTCTTATACATTTTTGGTGACGGAACCCTTGGGAAACACTAAATATTTTACGGAGCCCTAGAATAAGCAAAACCTGCTTTTATTTTTATTCTTTAATGAAAGTAATACAAAAATACGTTCTTTACGTAATATTGTATTGATACCACTAAACATTGATAAAATTGTTTCCATTTAATAGGAGATTTGACCAACTGTTAAGTCGGTGTTTCTTTGTTTAGATTGATATTATTTCCGTGGAGACCACGCGGAGGTCTAGCGGAGGCCTACGGCGGGGCACACTTTGAGTATATGACTGGCCTGGTTAATCTATTCCAAGACAATTTTTGGTCCAGAAGTAAGCCTAGCAGCGCTGGTGAGTAGTCAATTTTTAGTGTATTTGCCATATGGCAACATACACTATTGGCGTCGGTCGGATGGCGGGACCTAGGGGTCGGACCAAAATTTCTCGACGTTTCATAACCTCCTAAACACTTTGGCACGATTTTTAAAAATGTTTATATATATATATATGTATATATATATTTATATATATATATATATATATATATATATATATATATATATATATATATATATATATATATATTTATATACGTATATATATATATATATATGTGTACGCGCGATAACTTTCGAAAGAGTTAATTGATTTCAACGAAATTCGGGCCACATGTTGAAATCCATCACCGCAAGAAGCCTATTTAAAATGGGCCTAATCGGGCTATTTTAAGGGTAGTTTTTAGGGGTTGAAAACTGTTTTTGGGCCCCAAATTACCGAAAAAATTCTCCGAATCGTTTCAAAATTGAAATTTAACCCTTTGGTAGTAATTAAAAAGTTTCCCCACAATTTTAATAAAATCGGCCCGACAGGACCGGATTTACAAATTTTATGAAAACACTAGTTTGCAGATAGTGACTTATTTATTGAAGGGTGTATTTAATTTGGTGTAGACGTTAGATTGATAATAATATTACAATTAAGAAAAAAATGTTATTTTAAGGGGTGTATTAAGGGATTAAATTTTTTATTTTGCCCAAAAACAAACTTAATTTCACATAATAAAAGTATAAAACCACACGGCCCTATACAAGCAAATACACTATATTGTCGGCAGGGTTTTGGCACTGCGACCCGGGTTTTTTTTTAGTTTAAAATTAATTTCGAGAGAAAAAAATTGTATTTTTATTCAACGGACATCAAGTATATTATACTTTGCATACCACAATAAGTAGACTCTTTGTAGCGCCTATATCGTATGCATTAAGAAACACTGCATTGCAGCTGGCTGGAAAAAATATCCTACATAATATAATGATATTATGGAATTTTAAATAAATTTGTATCTCAGATATAAAATTATATTTAAGACTCTTGTGTTCAACAATACACGAATAACAAAACTTATAGTTTCATGTTCGGTAACGAAATGGAGGTGGTTTCATTCATGCATGATAATAAGGTCGAAAAATCGTGTCCGAGATATAATCCTCGCCACGGTTCTAAAAGGTTCTGAAGTTAGTCACAAACAGCGTCGCAAATGCATATTTTAGAGCCGTCCTGGTTGTTTTGTGGGAAAGGAAGACTCCCATCACCTCCCAGTTACCGGCACAGAACGTGCGCTCGTCGGTGATTGGTTATCGCTGGTTGTCTTGTCAATTGTCTCTTTCCTGCTATAAAGTACAGTCTAGTACGCTATTGTTAGGCTGTTTCTTTGATTGTTAATTGATCAAGATGCCTAATACAGTTTTGCAAGTACGAAAAATATTTTTTTGGATGACTTTATGCAAGGAATTAGACCTTTAGATTAAAGAAACATTAAAAAAATTAAAAATAATTTTTTAGCGCAAATTTGTAGTTTTTCAACCGACTGTACCTGCATCTAACTTCCCAGCCTTTTAGATCCATGGCACGTATTATACAGTCAAATTGTTTATCCCTACCCTCAAAGTGTAGAAAAAAAATGAGTGCGTAGACTTATGTATGCGCGTTTGAAGTTATACTTCTTTGCCGTGATTAAAAACTAATTTTTAATATACATGTAGTTAATTGGAATAATAGTTGTCTATAGTACTTAAGTATATATTATACAATTTTCAGATAATAGAAAGTGCATTGATTTCGTCCATACTCGTATCTCGTTTCAATCAGGGTATCTTATGGCCAACTTCGTACTGTCGAATTTTCGTTAGCTGTGCGCAGCTTAATGCAAATGCTACTAGGGAACGTGTAAGATTTAAAATCTCTATTTTCTGTCATTCAGTCATCTTGGGATGGTTTCATTGTTTTATCTGTCTCTAGCACATGGTTACAATGGATTGGGATACTTGGTAAATCCAGTAGCATTAGAATTCATGTATTTTCATCATCTATTTTCGACTGATTTTATCCACGTATCTATTTTCGTGTTTTTACTTCTCACGCAAACTGTCTGTTCTTACGTTGCTCAACCACCGGAAAACATTAATAAAGTGTCAATAATGTAAAAACAGTTTTGATTGGTCTGTGACTGTCACAAAGTTGAAAATATATGAGTTGATTAAGCCCGACTGGTTGAAAATACATGAGTTCTATTGTATTCAGTTAACTACAGGTTAAGATAAAGGTCCCGTTAAAACTCACAATAAGCTGTGGGCAAAAGCTAGTTTACACATGGGCAATATTGTCCTTAAATGGAAAGTTCACTGTTGGTGAAAGCACAAAACAGCAGAGTGTAAGTTGGCTTCATTTGAATAATAAACATTAAAGCTCATTAGTGTTTAGTTGTACAAAAGCATGCAAAGACATTATGGAAGTGATGCACAATGCACATTTGCTGTATTGGAACCGTTTAAAATAATAACAATTATTATTGTACTCTAAAGCTCTTTTAAAACAAAACACAAAGTTCCTTTAAAGTACTAGCTGTTTTTCTATTTAAACAAATCTATTGTAAACTGAGGAAGGTTTGTAAAAACTGATAAATAGTGTGGTAAAATATAGTGAAAATGCGTGTTTGAAAACAAATACGAATAAGACAGTTGTTATGATAAGTACAAGAAATAAAAAAAGTAATAAGTTTAATATATAAAGTCACACCTATTAAACAATAATAATCAAACACTGGAAATTAAATCAAAAATTGGGCAAGCAAAAACAGCGTTTTACGATCTCAGAGATGGTATACAATCAATGTTAATTATCCAATTTTTAATTGAATTTATCTCGGATTATATACGGTCGATCGACTTCAAATTTTCAGGATAATTGTATTATCATGTCCTTAATAAGTATACAAAAATTAAGAATGTTCTGACGGTGTCCCTTAACCACGACAACTACCTTAAAATCGTTCGTGTGGTCAATATTATTTTATACATATGAAATCTGGACATTAAAAGAGGAAGTGATTAAAAAGTTAAACGCATTTGAAATGTGGTGTTATCGACGAATGCTAAATATTAAATGGACGGATTACGTGAATAATAACAAAGTGCTACAAATAATGCAAGAAAATAAAACAATATTAAATGTTGTTAAAAAAAGATAATGCTCATATTTTGGTCATATAAGGCGGTCACAAAATTATAATATTCAACAAATCATATTAATGGGCAAATTAGAACAGAAAAGATCCAGAGGCACAAGAAGAACATCGTGGCTAGATAACATTAAAAACTGGACTGGATTAAACCTCATCCGTAATGTCCAAGATAAACTTAAATGGAAGGAAGTGGTATCCAACGTGCTCTATGGAATATCGAACAAATCATCATCATCGTATTGGAATATTTATGCGTGACGGTGTAAAAATGAAAAGTCAAAATGTGTTTGTTTTGCTGTAATAAGGCTTTTTAGTAGATCGTCTGTTTTAACTTTTAAGAACTCGACATTCTGCCGATCGCCTTGAAATAGTTTTCGGCGAATAGTGGGTTTTATAAGCGTATTTGGTAAAGTAACACATAATGCGGTCACAAAAATATAATACGAGTATTAATGGGCAAATTAGAACAGAAAAGACCCAGAGTAGAAGAAGAACATCGTAGCTAGATAACATTAAAAAATGGACTGGATTAAACTTTACCAACCTCATCTGTACTGTCCAGGATAGACCTAATTGGAAGAAAATGGTATCCAACGTCCTCTAGTGAATATGGAACAAATTATCATCATCGTATTGCAATATTTATGGGTGTCGGTGTAAAAATGAAAAGCCAAAATGTGTTTGTTTTGCTGTAATAAGGCTTTTTAGTAGATCGTCTGTCTCACGAACTCGACATTCTACCGATTGCCTTGAAATAAATTTGGTAAAGTAGCACTGCTTTGAAGTATTTTGCAATCGTTTTTTCACACCCGGTATAATATACCTCTATATACAAGAATATTATAGCCTGCAAAGAAAAATTGCAAATATTTTTTATGATTGCGCAAAACATAAAAAAGTACCTACAATTTGAAATTATAATTTTCTCACTACTATAAAAGTACAGTTTTACGGTAAATAATGTATCTACGGTATCTATATATACACATCCGTGGCCATATTACTATTTTTCCAACTTAAAAACTTGCGTATTTATAATTTACAGATTTAATCTTCTAAACCGCGATTTTTTCCTCTGACATCTCGTGTCTACGTCAGTTTATTGAACAAATAGAGAAAAAAAAATAAATAAATAAAATCAACTTCTTAGAAACGTAAAGAAGAAGATCGGATGACGATGGAAACTGTTCAAAGTAAGTTAAAAGTTTTTATTTTTGCTTCTCCGGCACACCGCAGTAATCGTACATGTTCGATATGCCAGTGGCGGCCAGGATCGAGATTAAATCTACTTAAGGCTGTCGGAACGCTCTGAATTTAAGCCAAAAATAGAGCTTCGGCTGTCAACTGATTGTAGACTTATTCGTCAACATTCTGCAAAAATCCACTCTCTATAAGGAAGATAAAGGACAAATCTAGGTCTCTAATGGACTACTTTTGTTATTTATGTACGACCTTATTCGTACTTATTTCACAAAACTGTTCCATCACAAACCTAAAGTGACTCTTCCTTTTTCGGAAAAGTTTTTTAAATCTTCAAAATATTTCCCAAACTTAGAGTAATCAATTGACAGCTGCACCCTTGCAACAACATTTTTTAGCCTCGTAGTTGACACCAGCCAAAAATTGAAACGGGCGGATGATTTCAGCGAGACAGAGCTAAAGAAGGTCACACCCACAATATGTCTTTTGCCTACCTCGCCCCTTACCGCGGGGTCTCAGCACAAACAAAATTCAGAACGGTCCGACAGCCTTAAGAACACTCGTTGAGTGTAGCCAAAAATTTTTGGTACAACAGGACTTATGACGGTACAAGCAATTAAGTAAGATTCCTATGAAACGAATATACAGATTTTTGAAGTGAAACTTCTTTTAGCGACGTATCTGTTTGAAATTTTCTGTAACGTTAAAGGGAAAATGAGTCAAGGCGAGAAATTTAATGGCAGAGAAAAACAAGAAAAACCTTGGTATCGCAAAATGGACAATGCATCAGTGAAACAAGTTCATAGCTCTAAAGAAGTTTCATTTCCCTCGTAAGTTTATGGGTTCCGTACCTCGAAAGGAAAAAAAGAAATCCTTATAGGATTTCTTTGTTGTCCGTCTGTCAAGATTCTTTTTTTTCAGGAACGCGTGGAGGTATCAAGTTGAAATAAATATCAAATCAGGTCTGTAATCCCTCGAAGCTGTGAAAAAATCAAACTTCTAAGTCAACGCAATCAAAAGATACGGCCGTTTATGCCGCATATTTTGACACTCGCAATGGAATCAAACACCTATAGGGTACTTTCCGTCGACGTAGAATCATGAAATTTGGGAAGAAGCAATGTCTCATAGCATAAATAAATGGAAAAATTAGAAAACCGTAAATTTGTGGTTACATCACAAAAAAATAGGTTTTTTTCCACAAACGTCAAAATAGTGCATACTAGCGACATCGGACGGAATATCTTAGAATCTATTACTTCAGGCATGCGCTTTAGAGTGTATATGACAACAAATAACAAAAATAAAATAAAGTTAATGAATATTGTGCGGTGCTGCGGAAGCCTCCGTATGCGAGTTAGATTCGCACTTGGCCAGCTTTTCATTTTTAATCCGTAAAACAAATAAAATAACAAAAAGTTCAACGAGTCGCCGCTGTATATTTTCCGCTGTTGTAACGGAGAGACGCAGGTAAATATTTGAAATGCGAGATGGATTTTCAATATCCGGACTATTAGGTATAAAATTTTCACTGACGTTCGGAGCGCGTGTTTTTCACTTTGGCTTGCGGTTTGTGGAAAACGAATAGTTCTAAACGTTGTCGTTACAAATGCCAGAGGCACTGCGAACGATTTCTGATAACTTCAGACTTTCTGAATAACAGCCTCGTACCTACGGAAGTTTCAAACTCGTCTTACATATAAAGATATTTAGGTCAAAATATTATGTATACATATTTTGTAGTACAAATCGTAATATTGACATAAATAAATTCAAATGGAAATATTTTATCAACATATTTCACTAAATTCATATTTGCGTGGAAAGATTTTTATAAACAAAAAATACAACATATTTTATAGATTTAAATCGCTTTAGTCTTGAGCATTTTTAAGTATAATATAGGAAAATAATATATAATAGGGTCGTTCTATACATCTAAATTATTATTCATCATAGACAAATAATGTAAAACCAAACGAGAACTAAAGAAATAGATTTAAACGCTGAGAATAAACCGTCAAAATGTGAACGCAGTTACACTCCGTTACCATAGAAAATGATGTATCTATGTAAATTATCAACCTCGTGTTTCGCTTTCAATTTGACAGGTCAGTGGGATGACACAGCAGATCTAGCTAACCAATCACAGACTGAATATTGTTTACGTCATTTCGGTAACGGAGTAATGTTTAAAATTCCAGTGAAAAATATACACTTTTAAGATTGTTAATCATGTACATATCAAACTCTACCAAGCTTTGTCTATACTTACTCAATGTGCGACGGCAACAAAGAGCGCAAAAATATATCTCCATCTCTTTTTTCGAAATAATTCTCTGGTTATACCGACAATATATTAGCGTGGAGCATTCTAAAGCATGGAGTATATCTCTATCAAAAATTCAGGACCAATCACCAGAGAAAAAAAAGTAGCCCCCATGTTTAAAATTCATTTATTTACGTTACACGTCCGTCTGTACGTCACAAATTTCAACTCGATCGGTCCAGAAGTTTCGAAGCAAATTGACTGTGACAGGCCAGTGATCTTATAAGGGTTCCGTTTTTTCTTTTTGAGGTACGGAATCCTAAAACAAATAATGATTACACCCTAATCACGCTAACGCTATTTTCGTATTATCCGCAATACATATTAATACGTACATGGTTTTATTATTGAGCGTTCGAAAAAATCACAAAAAAATGCGATGCGGAATCCAACAAAACAAAAAAGTGGGATCACCCTATTATAGAAAGGTTATCTGATCATACGAGGTACATACGTTTATTCCCTCTCTTTCTTAGCGTTAAACGATCAGAATTCGCATAAGAAGTTACACTTGAAAATTATGTAAAATGATAATCAGTTGAATAGGACGGTTGGATGATTGCCGAAAGAAAAAGACTTGTGTTTTAAATACATATAATTTATAAAGCTTATCTATACTAATATTATAAAGAGGAAAGATTTGTATTTTTGTATGTATATAATGAATAAACTCAAAAACTACTGTGCCGATTTAAAAAATTCTTTCACCATTAGAAAGCTACATTCACCCTGAGTAACATAGGCTATGTTTATTGCTAGAAAATATTGGGTGTTTTTAGATTATACCGGATGTTTATAGATTATACCGGGTGTTTTTAGATTATACCGGGTGTTTTTAGGTTATACCGGGTGTTTTTAGATTATACCGGGTGTATTTAGATTATACCGGGTGGTTTTAGATTATACCGGGTGTTTTTAGATTATACCGGGTGTTTTTAGATTATATCGGGTGTTTTTAGGTTATACCGAGTGTTTTTAGATTATACCGGATGTTTTTAGATTATACCGGGTGTTTTTAGATTTTACCGGGTGTTTTTAGATTATATAAAACGCGTTACGAAAAACGTCTTATACGAAAGGGACTTCGTTCCAAACGGGTGTCCCGCGACACGTTCCAAATTTTTTTTAAATTTATTTTTAGGGAAATAAGATTTTTCTTCGATTTTTGAACATTCACAAATAAAAGCGATTGAATTCGCGCAAATTCAATACACGTTGAGAATTTAATGATAATGATTCTCATCTTTTGTATCCTATATATTACATTTACACCCGGTTGAAGCCGGACTGGGCCACTATAAAATATAATGTCATTCTCGTTAAAATATATGTATACGAATTTACACAGTAGGTAGGATGCATGAAACAGGTACAGCAATAACAGTCAGGTAGACAAACGCGAGCACTTAAGTTTTCAAACAATTTTACACTCATTTTCACGCAATAATTTCTCTTTCATTTAAAGTGCTTCTGCGCGAATAAGTTGAGAACGTGTTTTGTTTCTAGAACGCGTGAACGATGCAATTTCATCGCGACAAAAGACTTGCGTATAAGATTGGATGAAAACATCACAGACGGTTGTACCAATTATGTATTTAATAATAATTAATCCACTTTTAAGTTTGTCAAATACAGGTAAATACGAGTACAATCTACACAGGTACCTATATAGTGCGTACGTTTAGACTTAAGACTAGGCTTGCCAACTTTAAAATACAAATTTACGGGAAATAATGATTTCAAATGCGGTACAAGGGTTTAAAAAGCGGGATCCAACTAATTTTATTTAGAATACAAAAAAACGTGAAATTTTCTTTACAAATCAGGATGAGAAGTAAAATAAAACACCTTGTTAGATTAATAATAGTCAATATTTACTAAAAAAAACAGTTATAGTGTAATTTAGACTTTATTATGAAAACTATAAATTACTTTTTAAATGAGTATTTTTCTTGACATTTGGCACTTTTAAGGATTTTTTTATTTTTAAGTACCAAATTGTAAAAATCTTTGCATGGATAAGAAAAATTTACTTGTAGCTCTGACTTTACAGAATCCACATGAAGATGATTTCGCGCGTCTGTCCAGGCATTATTACAAAGTGAGAAGACTCTTTCTGCTGCTGCATTAGAACACGGAATAGATGCAATGTATTTAGCGTCCACCGAAAAGCGGGATATTTAGTGTCCCGCACACACCCTGAGCGGAACGTCTCGTTAAGGGTATCAGAAACGGGACGTCCCGCGTATAGCGGGACGGTTGGCAACCCTACTTAAGACCCATATAAAAAAAATTTAGGCCATTTGCGGCCAAAATTCCCGGACAGGTTAACCATATTTTTTAAACGGGCACATTTTCAGGATGCCGTACATCCGATGAAAAACGTAACCCTTTTTTTAATAAATGTAAAAAAAAATTAACAGTTGTCGGTAATATGACATGTAGTGGCGCTGACGTCGCTGAATAGAATAGAATGAAACAAAACAAATATCGCCATCTGGTGACAATGTGTTTATTTCAACAGTTGTCGGTAATATTAAGTGACGTAGTGGCGCTGAAGTCTCTGAATAGAAATTAATGAAAATGATTTGTCGGGAAAAAGGACTTTTTAAGTAAACACTTATTTGTTATTTACAGCGACGTTTCGTCCCTTGCTTGGGACTTTTTCAAGCTTTATAACTGTAATTGAATTAATAAAAAATACAATTTATAAATTTACAATTGAAATATAAAATATCAGATATTAATTATACACACCTATTAATAAATTAATATCTGATATTTTATATTTCAATTGTAAATTTATAAATTGTATTTTTTATTAATTCAATTACAGTTATAAAGCTTGAAAAAGTCCCAAGCAAGGGACGAAACGTCGTTATAAATAATAAATAAGTGTTTACTTAAAAAGTCGTTTTTCCCGACAAATCATTTTTATATTAATTACCAAGGACAAAGAAGAAAAAAAAAGAAATTAATAAAATTTATTTCCCCCCTATTATATTACATAAGTGACCACCGACAGTGCGAAATATTCGCACGAGTTCGCCAGTAAGTGTCATTTTATATGTAGCAAAATATAAAACCGTAGTTTCAATTTATGTAAACTTGATATAAGTACAAATGGAAAGAAGCTTAAACATGACGTGAGTAACGCGATAAAAGTAGTCTCGACAGTGGAGTGGAGCGGAGTGGACATTGGCCCACTCGACGACATATTACAGCCATGTGGACTGTTCACATATTATTATACTCTTCACACGTCGTCAACTACTTGATCCCTCCCGGCCATTGTTAGAGTCTCCAAAACTTTGATATTATTACCCCGACCGCACTTGCAACCGTCTCGACCACTGATACAGATTATGTGAAAGTCGTCGACAATTTGAAATGATGCGACGCTTATCATTCAACTATTGATAAATATTAAGGCTGTCACAACGCTCTAAATTTAAGCCACACTACGGGCTAAAAAATGGTGTTGTAAGGGTGTCGCTGTCAGTTGATAAATTTTGGTTTGCGATGGAACAATTTTGTGAAATAAGTACGAATAAGGTCGTAGTGTGACATTGACAACGTGTGTTTTTTGGCACAATTAATGTCAACTTTTTTCTACAAAAGTAGTTCATTAGAGACCTAGATTTGTCCTTTATCTTCCTTATAGAGAAAGAATTTTTGCAAAATGTTGACGAATAAGTCTACGATCAGCCGAAGCTCCATTTTTGGCTTAAATTCAGAGCGTTCCGACAGCCTTAAGGACGTTCGAGCGAACCTTAGGCAAAACGAATTTTACGAGTTTAATAAGATTTGAAATTTAGTATTGGTATATATTATTCCTCAAAGGTGTTTTTTGTCGGTGTGAAATATCTCCCTTAATACTGTATCAAAATTAATGTTTGATACGCCATTTTGCAGATTATTTTTCTCTCTAATGACGAAAAATAAGTTAATATATTAAAAATAATTTTTTCATTAAAAAAATTACACTTAAAAAATTTTAACAATTTCATTACAAAAAAGAACATCCAGAAAAAACAAATGTTCCCATATGACATCTGTTGGCAATCTGTTTATTTTAACAGTTGTCGGTAATATTAAGTGACGTAGTGGCGCTGAACTCTCTGAATAGACCACCCTATTATATTACGCAACTGACCACCAACGGTGCGAAGTATTCGCACGGGTCCGCTACTTATTATATAAGTTGTTTTGATACAATTACTGCGTCAACGCTAGACTAAATTTTATTGAATATTCATGTATTTATATAAGACACTTATTTAAGATACGATGTTTTTTCCGATTAATATTTAAATGATTTACTTTGAAAATTATTTTAATGTTTATTATAAAACAATTTTGATGTAATGTGACTACAAAATGGAATGAGCTGATACATACTGTTTCAAATACCAGTCGAACTCATATATTTTCAATACCATCTATATTTTCAACTTATTTTATTCATGTACTCAGGGCCGGTTTTAACCCATTGGAAGCCCTAGGCACTTTCGGATAATATGGCCCCTATAACTATTAAAAAGGACTATTTTTTCTTAAAAAAGAGCTTAATTATTAAGCAAATAAATAATTAACAAATACATTATTGTCGAAAGTATCGATTATCTGATGCTGATCTGGCAGAAACTAGGGGGTCCCATCGATTGCCGGACACTAGGCACTTGCTCAGAGTGCCCAGTGGAAAAGAGGGACCTGCATGTACTTTCACGTCTTTTTTCTCTACTTCTCAAGCAAAGTATCCTCTTCTTGGCTGCTCAGCCAATAGAAAAATAGATTTGACAACGTTTAACCTCAAATTAATAACGTTTTTCTTTGGTCGGTCTGTGAGTGTCACGAAGTGAGGATGAAAATATATGAGTTCTACTGTACTTGATTCACATTCTGAAGCAGAATGTTGAAAGTCGGCAAGTCAATCCAGATAATACAATCTTATAAATCAGTTGCAGAAGCTTTAGAGTTAGTTTTTTTTTTATTTGTTCGATAAGTAAGAAAACTGGCAATTGGTGACAGATATGTATGTAGCAGGACGACCTGCTGTGGCATAGAATCTCAACAACAGTACGACGAAGCTGAACTGCTTAAAGAAAATAAAAATATATACAGTCCATAGACCACTTGACATGAAGAGAGCGACACGGCTATAACAATGACCCTCTTCCAATACAATGGTTTTGTTACAAAATACTAACACGAAAAGGATCACCTAACTGATTCCTAACTACGGATAAAGAAGGTATTCAGTGTATCGATACTTTTGATAAGTTTATTGAATTATTTTGTTCTCTTTATATTCATTTTATACTAACTCCATTTGTCAGATTTTTTTTAGTTAAGTCGTCTAGTCATTAAATATCAATAAAGTTTCTATAAAACATTACACGTACTTTTCGATTATCATCGAGTGAGAGCACAATTCATTCTATTTTTCATTATATATAATTATTATAAACAATGATTTTAGTTCTGGGATTTTCGATTATAAGACTTGAGAGAGTTACCTACATACAGCGCTTCATAGTACAGACGCAGATACAAAACGTAACTATTCGTATTCAGTACTGTGCAATGCATTAAACATCTGGAGTGATTAGGATCCAGGTGAAAATTCATTCTATCTATGCATTCGATATGATTATTACAACGAATGAATTGTCGATTATGAGTCACCTGCATGCAGTGCTTCATAGAACACTGACAGATAAAAGACTAAGTAATCTTAATATTAAATACTGTGAAATGCAATCTGAGAGAGACAATTGCATGCAGTGTTTTAAAGAGTAAAGATAGAGCGTAGTAAGTATCATCATATATATTAATACGCTAAGGTTAAAATGTTTGCCTCCCTTTTTCGGAAAAACATCGCAATTACTCCACATAAATTTTATATCATTTTATAGATAATTACTTGCTCTATGTGCATCAACAATTGCTTTTGTTTTTGCAAAATAATTAATTATAACAATTATATATATAGATATACATTTACTCAGTATGCAGCAATGCTGCCATCTGATGGTTCTAACTTTGAAACAACGTCAACATGATTGACGGTCGGTAAATTTTTTTTGTGAATTTTTAATCAAAATTCACGTATAAATATTTTTCGTATGGCGGCGCTTCAGCTCAACGTTTTCGATACTTGCACCTGTGTATAACATTTTTAGAAAAATATTTTCTTGAACTGTCACTGAGCTTCGTAATGTAATACAACAAAAAGAAGAAAGTTATAAAGAGTGTGATAAATTAGAAACGAATTTTAGTGCGAATACTCGCACGGGTGCCGCTAGTAATAATTAATTGCTAAAGATAGCTCGTAGGTATCAAAATTATTCGAATAATTTTGAATAACCTCTTGAAACATCTCAAAATATTTTAATAACCGAACAGCCCGTCAATTTTCACTCCAAATATTCCATTTTTAGACGTAATTAAAGTTAGGAAATAGTAAGTATTTTTAATTTAGGTACTCTAATATTTTATCGTAATATCTATATATTCTATACCACGATATAATATGAAATTATTTAATATATAAATAAAATGGCAGTTATAACTACTAGCGTTCAGAAAGTAGACGCCATTATTGTACGAATGGGTCACTTGATCCGCGCAGAATACGAATATGATGGCATATTTGATCATTGTAATAGTTCGACAATTTTCACTCGAAATTTCCGTCTTTACTATAAGATTTAAATAATGGCGTCTTGAAAATTTAATTAATCTGGTGAAATCCATTGCTGTAGCTCCGGAAATGCATTCATTTACATAGAAACTTCATTTTTCAAACATCACTAAAAGGTAGTTGTGACATAAAATGATAAGACTAATGATGTTAATTAAAATACTTTTTATAAAGTCATCTAGTTTTCAACTAGCGTGACAATGTTCGTTTGTGACTAGGTCATGTTTTTATTTCAACTGATTAGAAATTTTATGAACTATGACACAGAATACTAATCATTAATTAATCTATATATACAAAAGGCGATGTATGTATGTGTGTTATCTATAGACTCCAAAACGGCTGGACCGAGTTTGATGAAATTTTCAGGCAATCTTTAGATTATCTCAGCGGGTGTTCCTGTGAAGGTTGGTAGCGATCGATTCAACAGAATTTTTTTTTTGTTCTTTGACAATTTTGATTTTTCTTCAATTTTTAAACATTCACAAATAAAAGCGATTGAATTCGCGCAAATTCAATGCGCGCTGAGAATTTTATGAGAATTATTCTCATAATTAAAATAAATAGTTCAAAGGATATTTTATGGAGCGGATAAATTAGTCAATATTTATTTTGTTTAACACGATGTTTCGTAATAATTTATTACTTCTTAAGGTGCTTTATAAACAATAATATAAAATATAAAAATATGTTAGAAATACAAATAAAATATTTTTTGAACTATTTATTTTAATTAAAAATAAGGAGCTGAACTTTCTGTAATAATTATTCTCATATTTTATGTCTGATTAGATAATCAGTGCGAAGTCGAACCAGGCGGCTAGTATTTAATGAATGTCGGAAAGAATTATGTAGTATAAGTAGTGAAATTATTTATTTTTGAATCATACGAAATGGTTGCCAAATTTAGAAGCTAATTTGCAAATTGTACAGGTATTACGTTACGAAGGTAAGAATAAGATGTTATATTTTATAAAAACTACATTTTGCCCTGATTAAAATGGATAAAATAGTAAGAGAACATCTGTTTGTAATTTTGTTTTAGCATAGTTTTTTAAGTGTATTTGCCATATGGCAACATACACTATTGGCGTCGGTCGGATGGCGGAACCTAGGGGTCGGACCAAAATTTCTCGACGTTTCATAACCTCCTAAACACTTTGGCACCATTTTTAAAAATGTTTATATATATATGTATATATATATATATATATATATATATATATATATATATATATATATATATATATATATATATATACGTATATATATATATATGTGTGCGGGCAATAACTTTCGAAGGAGTTAATTGATTTTAACGAAATTTGGCCCACGTGTTGAAATCCATCACCGCAAGAAGCCTATTTAAAATGGGCCTAATCGGGCTATTTTTAGGGTAGTTTTTAGGGGTTGAAAAATGTTTTTGGGCCCCAAAATACCGAAAAAATTCTCCGAATCGTTTCAAAATTGAAATTTAACCCTCTGGTAGTAATTAAAAAGTGTCTCTAAAATTTTGTTAAAATCGGCCCGACAGGACCGGATTTACAAATTTTATGAAAAAACTAGTTTGCAGATTATGAATTCTTTACTGAAAGGTGTATATAATTTAGTATAGAGATTCGATTGATAATAATATTGCAATTAAGAAAAAAAATGTTATTTAAGGGGTGTATTAAGGAGTCTAATTTTTTATTTTGCCCAGAAACCAACTAAAGTTCGCATAATGAAGCCACACTGCCTGTATAAGCAAATACACTATATTGTCGGCAGGGTTTTGGCACTGCGACCCGGGTTTTTTATTTAATATTTTTAGCTGTCTGTGTGACGCACTGGCATAATTTTTTTTATGAAGCTTGATCCATTTATAGCTAGATTTTGTCACCGCTATGATGTAAATATTTAACATATTGTAATTTTTCGTGTAGTGGTATTGAAAGGTGATTCACTTTGTTTTGTTATAAAAAAAAGTATAGATTACTCTTTACACGGTTGTGCTCGGGTTAAGATACAGGGTTTCAGTCAAAATCAACACGTATTAGAATCGAAATACATGTAGGAAAAAATCTAGTTGTTAATAAGAAATTAAAAATTCTAATTTTACAGAAATGAATGATGCCATGTAATTAATTTATAAATGTTGTAAAATAGCCCGATCAATAAAGACAAAAATGTAGTGGTAAGTTTACAATTCGCATAGAGCTAAATATTGGTACAGGATTTAGGTACACTATCACAAATAAAATATCAAAAGTCCCGACCGATCCTACGCCTGCAACAAATTTATTCATGGTCAAAAGTAAAAAATATCGTTTTTTGCATTTTTCTCGTAAACAGTAAGTGTTATCATAAAAATATGTCAGACAAAAGTTTTAGATCATGCAATTATCTAAAACTTTGTTCTTATACTTTTTTTTCTACGAATTACCATTCCTAAGATAGATTATAGAGAGAGGGGGTTATTGTAACAAAGGTTGCTACAACTCGAACAATAGACTAACACTGTTCGAACTGTAGCAAGCTTTGACCTTGAATAACATTTTTTGCAGACGTAGGATCGGTGGGGACTTTTGATATTTTATTTGTGATAGTGTACCTAAAACCTGTACTCTGTTGCTCTATGCGAATTGTAAATTAAAATATCTGTAATTAGCGGAGTAAAAATGATATATTTAATTTCGTCGTTTTTTATCCTACAATGATGAGTACAGATTCCGTAGTTTTTTCTTTAGAAAAAAAACCCAAAATACATTTTAGCTCTAACATAATTAGGAACGTAAATAATTACACATTAAAAATTTACCATTGAAATCCCTGTACTGCGTCGCGCAAGTCACCACCCTGTGTGGATAAACACCATACAGGTATGTACCCTACATATGATGTGTACATTGGTTGGGAGGCACTGAATGAAGCTCAGAGAGTGATTAATGACAAACGGCGGTTGCCCGGGTATCGAACACGCGCTAACATACCTGAAATAAAAGAGAAAACATATCTAAGTTTAACAAGTTTTGAAAGTATGTATTTATACATTGGTTATGTGGTTATGAGAACGTAATATTACATTATAATACTATCAGCGTTGCTAACTGTTACAAAATGAACCTAAAAACGACTTTTTAGTGTATTTGCCATATGGCAACATACACTATTGGCATCGGTCGGATGGCGGGACCTAGGGGTCGGACCAAAATTTCTCGACGTTTCATAACCTCCTAAACACTTTGGCACCATTTTTGAAAATGTTTATATATATATATATATATATATATATATATATATATATATATATATATATATATATATATATAGGTATATATGTGTACGGGCAATAACTTTCGAAGGAGTTAATTCATTTTAACTAAATTTGATACACATGTTGGAATCCATCACCGCACGAAGCCTATTTAAAATAGGCCCAATCGGGTCATTTTAAGGGTGGTTTTTAGGGGTTGAAAAAAGTTTTTTGGCCCAAAAATACCTAAAAAATTCTCAGAATCGTTTCAAAATTGAAATTTAACCCTTTAATAGCAATTAAAAAGTGCTCCTAAAATTTTAATAAAATCGACCCGACAGGACCGGATTTTCAAATTTTCTGAAAACAAGTTTGCAGATAGTGAGTTATTTACTGAAAGGTGTTTTTAATTTTGGTGTAGACGTTCGATCGACAATAATAGTGTAGTTAAGAAAAAAATGCAATTTTAAGGGGTGTATTAAGGAGTTAATTTTTTTATTTTGCCCAACAATCACCTTAAGTTCACATGATAAAGCCCCAAGGCCTGTATCAGCAAATACACTATATTGTCGGCAGGGTTTTGGCACTGCGACCCGGGTTTTTATTTAGATTAAATCATTCGATGAGCTCCGTCTAAAGTAGAATATATTGCCGTTGATTTTTTTTTTGTCTAGCACTTAAGGTTTCTGAGCTGTTCAATATGCTCCCTTTTTCACCTACATATAGCTCTATCTTACGAATATGTATATGTAAATTGCACTTACTCGCATTTCGGAAATCTCTAGTTTCTATGAAAAATCGTATTCAATATTTGATGTTAATGCTTCAAAATAAACTAAAAATATGCAAAATCCATTCCCATATGACTTTTAGCAAAGTGTTTACAGTTTTTTTGATCTAAATAAATGATTTAAATTCAGAGAAAAGCGAAAATAAAGCTTTGCACAAATTCTTGTGCAGAAAAATTAAATTAGAAAAAAATATTGAGCAAGCCAAATATCTTGGTAATTTTTTAACATAAGTTTGTAAAGAAAACACTTCAAACTATTAATTTGCGTTCCCGTAATTGGATATCTCGTGACATGCTGTAAAGAAATATGGTTTTTGTATTCAACTTTTAGAGCAAAAATATATTTTTCGAAATTTTTAAGCAAGAAGTCAAATTTTGTGAGTCTTAAGGCTTGACCACAGCTAATAAAAACCCGGGTCGCAGTGCCAAAACCCTGCCGACAATATAGTGTATTTGCTTGTATAGGGCCGTGTGGTTTTATACTTTTATTATGTGAAATTAAGTTTGTTTTTGGGCAAAATAAAAAATTTAACCCCTTAATACACCCCTTAAAATAACATTTTTTTCTTAATTGTAATATTATTATCAATCTAACGTCTACACCAAATTAAATACACCCTTCAATAAATAAGTCACTATCTGCAAACTAGTGTTTTCATAAAATTTGTAAATCCGGTCCTGTCGGGCCGATTTTATTAAAATTGTGGGGAAACTTTTTAATCACTACCAAAGGGTTAAATTTCAATTTTGAAACGATTCGGAGAATTTTTTCGGTATTTTGGGGCCCAAAAACAGTTTTCAACCCCTAAAAACTACCCTTAAAATACCCCGATTAGGCCCATTTTAAATAGGCTTCTTGCGGTGATGGATTTCAACATGTGGCCCAAATTTCGTTGAAATCAATTAACTCTTTCGAATGTTATCGCGCGTACACATATATATATATATATATATATATATATATAAATATATATATATATATATATATATATACATATATATATAAACATTTTTAAAAATGGTGCCAAAGTGTTTAGGAGGTTATGAAACGTTGAGAAATTTTGGTCCGACCCCTAGGTCCCGCCATCCGACCGACGCCAATAGTGTATGTTGCCATATGGCAAATACACTAAAAATAGTCAGAAAATGAATTTTGCCGTCACAGTTCGAAATTTTCCGTGAGCTTTTCCTATTACGAAAGAGTTCAAGGCTCACAATGGCAGGATCTTGGGCTCAAGCTTCACGTTGGGCGATTTTTTTAAAATTTATTATTTATTGTATTCATTATCCTGTCTTATCGAAAAAATTTAAAACTCAAAAAGAACAAAAAAAAATATATATGACGATGGAATTTTTTTAGAATTATCAATTGTTATAAACAATTTAATTGTTCATTTCAATATAACTTCAGAATCAAAATTTTAGAACACACAAATGGAGGGGGGGTGGCACGGAACACTTAATTGTGCAAGCATGGTTTGCACCTGACAGATTTGTTTGTAGAATTATTCACAGTGTAAACGCGCCGTTTCGTTGGCTTTGCACCCTGTAACACGAAACAACATCTACCTATAACACGTGTATTGATATGTCGAAAGATTTCCAATTAAATTTCCTTTTCATTTCCAGGTGTAGAGGGCGCATTTATCCATCCACTCTATTTACCCTTCCATCGATAGTCAATCTCATGCGAATGGATTTTTACCTTGTTCGGCGCTGTAATCACAGTTATGCTCTATGTCATGTACTGTTCAAATCTATGGCCACAAGGAAGAACAGTTTATGTCGATTGTTTTGTAAAATAACTTTTTTTATACTTAATGGAACGGTTTTCTTCCTCACAATATTTTCTTTTCATAAACGCAGTGTATTTGTTTCAATGAACGTTCTTTGACCGATTTTTTCAGTGACAGAACAAATTAAAACCAAATTAATTGAAAGTAATCTCGTCGTTTTTATAAATTTATTTAGTATAATAGCTTATGTCTGCTATAATTGTTAAGAAACATTCATTGTTGTAACACTATAGGTATTAGAAAAATTCCAACACGTCACCGAATCTTTCCACTTTCGCGGCGGAATGAGTCAGTCAATTACTCTACGGTGCACACAATCCAACATTTTAATCCTTCATAACATAGCGATTTACAACACTCAAATTCACTACATGCGAGAGCCAATTATTTTTTAGCTGTAGCTAGACATTAAGGCTGTCGGAACGCTCTGAATTTAAGCCAAAAATAGAGATCGGCTGTCATCATGATTGTAGACTTATTGATCAACATTTTGCAAAAATTCTTTCTTTATAAGGAAGATAAAGGACAAATCTAGGTCTCTAATGGACTACTTTTGTAATTTATGTACGATTTACTAGAAAAAAGTTGGCATTAATTGTGCCAAAAAAACACACGTTTTCAATGTCACACTACGACCTTATTCGCACTTATTTCACAAAACTGTTCCATCACAAACCTAAAGTGACTTTTCCTTTTTCGGAAAATTTTTTGAAATCTTCAAAATATTCCCAAAAATGAGAGTAATCTGTCGACAGCGGCACCCTTGCAATAAAATTTTTTAGCCTCGTAGTTGGCACCAGCCAAAAATTGAAACGTGCGGATGATTTGAGCGAGACAGAGCTAAAGAAGGCCACACCCACAATATGTCTTTTGCCTACCTCGCCCCTTACCGCTGTGTCTCAACACAAACAAAGTTCGGAGCGTTCCGACAGCCTTAACTCTCACAGTAGCGAGGGCTCTTGAATGAATCAAAAATGAACTTTCCATTTTTAATACGGTCCTAAGTCACAGAATATTTCTGTTTCGTTAGGAATGTTTAAATGCGGAAAACAACAATTTAATATCGGTAAAATTGCCAACACCATTATTACATATTAGTAGATTTAACATACGCTTGTAGCTTACGTACCAGCTGAATTCATTTAGTATAATAGCTTATGTCTGCTATAATTGTTAAGAAACATTCATTGTTGTAACACTATATTAGAAAAATTTTATTATTCCAACACGTCACCGTCGGGATTTAAACCCGAATCTTTCCACTTTCGCGGCGGTATGAGTTAGTCAATTACTCTACGGTGCACACAATTTAACATTTTAATCCTTCATAATATAGCGATTTACAACATTCAAATTCACTACATGTTGGAATAATAACATTTTTCTAATATAGTGTTACAACAATGAATGTTTCTTAACAATTATAGCAGACATAAGCTATTATACTAAATGAATTCAGCTGGTACGTAAGCTACAAGCATATGTTAAATCTACTAAATTTATTTAGTTAGTGAACGAATTGCTTTCGATTCACTGTTCTTGATCTTCGACACCTCGATGCATATTTAGACGATGCCATTTCTTTTTATTACTGTAAAATATAAACTGTGGTTGACATCTATGAAAGTTTATGGATTCAAGTTTGGAATTTATGTGTAAATGAAAATATGTTTTATATCGATTATATAGTTAAAAAATTGATTTCTGATGTGTACCAAAACAATAAAAAATTTTACATAAGCAGTTTTGACATTTGTACCTATATTTTGTTGTCAGAAATATGTCTATATCTAATGACATTATTGGTATTCTAGTGAAAAATAAATGGAAAATATTTGCTCTGTCGTTTTTATGAAATAATGTTAAATATAAGAGGCTTCGTGTTTGTAGTGTAGTATATTAAGAAAAAAAATGTTTTCGTAGCTGTCTGGTGTATTTGAACATTTCATGAAATGCCCATCTGATCGACAAACAATTACAGAAACCTAATCGACATTAAATTTAGTTCAGGATATCTAAATTTCGACTCGATTTTCTATTTTTTTGAACTTTGAGACAAATATCTCAAAATCTGTACACTTCGACATGTGACTTGTTTTTATTTAAAAATTTTTATTGTCATTTAATAATAATATGTACAATTTTTGGTTCAGGAGTTTTCAAATATACAATGATATTTTTTAACTCAACATGCGTGTGCAAAAAAACTAGAGGAAAAAACAAAAGAAATGAGTAAACCAATAGTTATATACAATGGGAAAAGTTAAGAAAAAACCCATGTCATCTCAAAGTGCCATGTTTTATATTTTGATCAATTTATTTTTATAGAAACTATTCTGTTCGAATCCGTCAAAAAAAGTTGTAGTCGTCACTTAAAAAAATGGTATGTGGCGTGAAAACTCAAAAACAAAACACGATCTAAAAATGAAATTTATTAGTATAAATATGCGTACGTGTCGGAACATTTTATCAAAAAGTTTCAGCAAAAATTTCAATTCCATACTGTAAAACTATGCTCACCGTATTTTTCTTCAGAAACATTAATTAAATATTATAATCGTTCGGAATATAACATGTAATTTAGTATAATAGCTGTTGTCTGCTATAATTATTAACAAACATTCATTGTTGTAGCACTATATTAGAGCCCTCGCTACTGTGAGAGTTCATGTCTAGCTACAGCTAAAAATAATTGGCTCTCGCATGTAGTGAATTTGAGTGTTGTAAATCGCTATATTATGAAGGATTAAAATGTTGAATTGTGTGCACCGTAGAGTAATTGACAACTCATTCCGCCGCGAAAGTGGAAAGATTCGGGTTTAAATCCCGACGGTGACATGTTGGAATAATACATTTTTCTAATATAGTGCTACAACAATGAATGTTTCTTAACAATTATAGCAGACAACAGCTATTATACTAAATGAATTCAGCTGGTACGTAGCTACAAGCGTATGTAAAATCTACTTATATAACATGTAAGTTAAAAGTATTATTTTAGAAATGTTATTTTTCAACTGTCCCAAAGTGCATTTATTATTGTCGTGTGCCCAAACTGCTTTTGGGAGAACTGTACAATCACAACATGTAATGTTTTCACCGTTATACGGACATGTCCAATAATAATTATAGATACAATCATTCAACACATTGTGAATGAACAATGTTCTCTTCGAATGTTATAATAACAGCCATGCATGGTGTGTCGTCCATGAATTATGACACCACGCAACATAGTACCTATAATATCATACTGGATTGACTCCGTAGAAATTCGACGGAATGAGAATATTTATAAAATTTTCTACTAGCTGTGACCCAACAGACGTTGTCCTGTCCAAATTTTAATAAATTTGTTTTTGATCGTTTTGGGAATTTGTGAAGTGCTATACAAATAAAATATCTATCTTCTTGTACACGGCAGCGGCAAAAGTAGTGGAGTGTTCGGCTCCATCGTATTACTATCTTACATCGCGGGACTGCGCCCTTTTCGGTTGCATCAACAGTAGTTGAGCCTTCGGTTCCATCGTATTTATGAAACAGAAAATCAAATACATTCTCACAGTATCAGAAGCTGTTTTGACATAAGAATACCTTTTTATAAGAACAATAAATTAATCAATGGTCCCGACTTTTGGACATCCAAATTCTATTATCATCTTCCGAACAGTATAAAGACCTTACCGCTGAACATTTTTAAAAATGGAATTAATATTTTGCTACAGAATATGCGTTTGTATGATTTCACAGATTTTCTTTCGTGTAATATATAAAATAATTGTATTTTTATGTAAGACTGTAAAATGATCTAGATTTTCTGACACTTTTATACCAATATTGGTCACTAAATATATTTATCTATCTATCTATTTATTACTGTCTTACCTCAGGGAACTGCGCCCCATTCTGTAGCGGCAACAGTCTTACCTCGCGAGGCAATATTATTTTTTAAATGATAATATTGTCACGGGTATTGGGATGAATATTATTTTATTTTTTACTCTTTAGTTTCTATATGAAATTTCACCATAATAATATAGAAATAATAGCTAATAGTTTGCTATCATATTAAGAAACACTCATCATAATATTTTAATGTCATCGAAATTACATACGTATGCAAAATTTTAACTCAATCGGTTAACAGGAAGTGGACAAAAATTCTATTACAAAACTAAATAAAATCCTTTAAACAGCACTATGTTCTATTTTCATTTTTTCTTCTTTAATTGTCATTGTCTCTACTTTTACTCGAGGAACTCTACAACATTACAAGTGAACACTGTTTACAGGTTATAAATATAGAATACGACCTACTGACAAGCCAAGCATGATGGTATCATTAAAATGTCTTGCAATATAATTCCAAGAAATACAGCAATAATAAAATTAAAGGAATCGAAAGGTATTAAGACTATAAGCTATATCGTTTCAACGCAACCACCGCCGTTGTTTCGTGCTCGTCGCCAGTCTATGTTAGGTTTTTTACAAGTTTGATGTAACGGGGGTGTAGGTAGGTATTTTATCAGCTTTTGAATTTTCAGATAAATTCTTTTATCTTATATATCTATAAAGGTTTTATTTCGCTTCGATAGTTATCAACCGGCTGAGTTATGATAACGTTAAAGCTGGATATAGCCAGCACATCACATTCACGAAGAGTTAAAGAGAGGTATGTCGATGGAAAGATATGTATATACCAGTCACCTATATAAAGAACCGGTATAGGTGTATTACAACTATGGGAAGCCAATCAGATGAAGTGTCTAGCGATATCGTATCTGCGTAGCGGGATTAATCTACATTTAAAATTACATTGAAAAATACACACTTTTAAACAAAAAATGTCTTGTAGAAAAAGTTTCTGAAAAATTATCAAAAAAATTGTTGTATTATTTGTAACGTAGATTCCAACCCTAAAAAAAGCGGGACGAACCAATCACGCGCTTGCTATACATCAGATGCGTATTTGAGCGTGTGGTGTGCAGGGATTTCGAACAAGACATTTGTGTAGCTTATAGATTCCCAACCGGGGCGGTATCGTTTCTCGGTGGGTGCTGGAGCCTTCCATAGGGGAGTTTTGATTTTTAATAGACAAATAAACAATTAAGTACACATAATATGCAACAATATTTCATGTCATAAAAAATTAACTCTTTTGGACTACGAGGCGCTATATTTTTTTTTCTTCTAAAGCGAGTAGTGTTCCAGAAAAGTCTGTTGTAGCTGGATAGTCGTCAAGCGTGATGCAGTCGCAGTGGAATTTTCGATACAAAAAGTAGAACGTGTGTGGTAGACTTTAACTTTGGTTGTGACATAGTACGGAATAATATAATATTCCGAAGATTGTTCTTAAGGTAGGTGGGTTGCTGGCAATTGATAATGTGAATTATTGTTACTACGCGACCAACATCAGGATGTGAAAACTTAACTGAACAGTTGTAAAGGTTTCCATCTCATTCCACGGAAAAGTAAATTAATGGTGGCGATGAAAATTTAATTGAAAACGTCTATAGAATTAGGCATATCAGCAAAGACACGCTACTCAGGCAATGAATTCACTTGAAATAAACCCAAAGCGTTACGGCGTTTCGAAATCATTTGAGATATTATTACAATATACTTGCGGTTGTTAATTTGTGTAGTTGTTTAGATGCCACGGATTCTTTTATTATATAACAATTAAATTATCAATAGCATTAAACTGAAATTCTGACATATTTAAAATTGAGTCGTTTTCCAAAAATGAAAATTTATATCTACACTAATATTATGAAGAGGAAAGATTTGTATTTTTGTGTGTATTTTTGTAATGAATAAACTCAAAAACTACTGTGCCGATTTAAAAAAATCTTTTACCATTAGAAAGCTACATTCACCCTGAGTAACATAGGCTATATTTATTGCTAGAATATATTAGGGATCCTTACTAAAACTTTAGTAACGTAACCCAAAGTGTAAAAAAAATGCCATAAAACATCTTTCGTCGCATGCGCTGCGGAAACTATTGATGATAGAACAAAAGTATGTTCTACAATATTAAAGAACATATCAATAACTACAAAAAACTTCGCGATACTATATGTCCAACTATTATCGTTATGTCACAATAACCACTTTTTACATTTTAATAAACTATATAGATAAAAGACGATGTATATGTAATCTATGGATTCCAAACGGATAGACTATTTTTGATGAAATTTTCAGACAATCTTTAGATTAGCCCAGCGGGTGATCTTCTGAAGTTTGGTAGCGATCGGATCAACAGAATTTTTTAAATTTCTTTTTGGGAAATAAGATTTTTCTTCGATTTTTGAACAGTCACAAATAAAAGCGATTGAATTCGCGCAAATTTAATACACGTTGAGAATTTAATGATAATGATTCTCATTTTTTATATCCTATATATTACATTTACACCCGGGCGAAGCCGGACTGGGCCGCTATTATTTTATAAAGTTAAGTCCCATGTTTACGATTTATTTAAAAAACGCTGTTTCGATTTTTTTTAAATGCGTGTGCAGCGATTTAGGATACACGCACGTGGGTACGTGGTTTATTATAAGTAAAAGTTATAATGTATTGAGGTTTTATTATAATTGCACAATTAATTAGATTTTATGTTTGAGGTTGGCGAGTTCTAGAAAATGATGTATGTTCGAAGTGCAGGTGTCGTCATCTTTGGCGGTTTCTTCGATTATATTTCAATTTGATTTTAACGATTATAGAACAGGCGTAATCTCAACTGTTGAGCGTCTATAACTTACAAATTATTTTGTAACGCATATAACGGTCCCTCCACACGACGTTGGCTTTGCTGCTGGATTGATTGCTGGGACTGGCTTTGTCACAGACTGGATTTCAGAATTAGAATCGGTGCTATTTTTCGTGCTTGAGCCAGAATCACTCACAAAATAGTATATTGTCACGTGGACGACATGGCACACATCATAAACATGACGTCATTGCGTATATTTTTATCATTCGTGATTTATAAAAACGAAATAAATGCTATTTGTCCTTTTTTGTTGACCTTCAAATAAAACCTAAAAATCCAGCTTCAGCACGCGTATCTGTAATCTGTAATCTAGCAGCGAAAACAAGCAGCCAATCCAGTGGCAAAAATAGCGTCGTGTGCAGTAAACAGGACCGAATTTAACCTTAGCGCCCTTACCGTCCTATTACTCATATTTTGCATAAAATGGATAAACTTTCGATATACAATTTTTAAATAAATAAAATGACTCATTTATAGCAGAAAATTTATTATAAATAGAAGAAACGTAAACTCATTTGCGAATTGGACCGCAGGTGGCAGCATGCAGAGTGGCAAGTTATTTAATTTTTCGCAATCCTGGCAGTTTGCAATATATGAGAGAATATGGGAAATAGTAATCTGTAAATTTTGCAGCGAATAATTTATAAAATTCGAGACACTAAAACTTTTTTCACAATATTGTTGATGAAACTACATTGTTCTTAATTTTTAATATATTCTTAATAATGAAAAAAAAATTATTTACTATAATTTGAAGATGTTTTCCGCATGGTTACACTTTTTAAAGCATTTTCGATAACGCAAAGAATTTTTTTTCTCAGTCCCTAAATATTTGTCGTCCTGGGCACTAGCCCCGAGTGCCCCTAGTGTAAAACCAGGACTGGCAGTTAACTTAAGGTATTGACTATTGTGAAAACATAAAATGGGGCTGAGGAAGTTTCACTTCCAAAAATATGTTCGATTTTGCGGCCAGAGTCAGTTTTCCGTTACCGCGAGGTATATATTCCAGATAAGCATAGGTAGATAGTAGTGTAGGTAGAGTACGTGAAATACGTATTCGATTTTAAATTGAGTTTTGCCAGTTTCAAGGGGTTGTACGACGAGAGGAATGTGAATTAAGCCATCACGAAAATTAATAACTCACAAACGTAAGAAAGACAATTTTCAAATTAAAATTAAAGCCACTGAAAATTCTGTTGACAGATTAATTCGCAGACGAAAGTTATGAATAATAAAATGTTCAAACGTTTTGCTGAAATTTAGAAGTTTAAAGAGGATTTTAAGTACAAGTCCGATGTAATTAAAACAATATAAATATATACAAAGG
Organism: Venustoraphidia nigricollis; assembly: GCA_034508555.1. NCBI lineage: Eukaryota > Metazoa > Arthropoda > Insecta > Raphidioptera > Raphidiidae > Venustoraphidia > Venustoraphidia nigricollis. Next base: position 434,016 of record JAVRKA010000053.1, on the reverse strand, counting down.
CTACTGTTATACCCCGAAACAATGTACGCTTTTTGTAAAATTAATATAAACGAAAGTTTTTCTCATAGTGTACAAAAATGAAGATTAAAAAAAGTAGTTAACAAGTCCACGATACGTTTTACTATTTTTTTTTCGTATGAAGGTTTTTGTTTAAAACACCTTAAAACAAATATGGTGATTAATTACCTAATTGACAAAATAAATCTATGTCACAGTAAAACAGGATAAAATAGTGATTATTCAAAATTCCTAGAGAAAGTTAAAATACACGTATCTGTGGATGTTATTTATGAGGATGTTTTTTTTCACTTTTGTACAACTGAGCTTATGTTAATAGGAAGGTTTTAAACCAAATATGGTGATTAATTAACTGACAAAATTAATGTACGTTACAATAAAATTGGATAGTACAGTGATTATTTACAATTCCTAGTAAAAGTTAAAACGCCCGTATATCTGTCAATGTATTAATTAATAACTTTTGAATAACTGGACTTAATTTCATAGTGTAGGTACTTAAAACAAAATTTCTAAATATGTTTAACAAAGTATTTTATTTTAGAAAAATGTAATGTCGGCTTGACATTTAAAATAGAATAGAATTAACCTATATAGTCCGGTTACATGTCTGTAATATTAACTCAATTACATATTGAAATACAAATAAAATATCAAAAATGCAATTTTATTGCGTTCACACAAATGAAATGCGATATATAAAATTGTTAATTAAGCCATTTCAATTTCCATTTATTAGTACAAAACAAGTTTTTGTGAAAATAAAATTTTTAATGTGATAGAAGCGCCAAATGATTCGGTTACACTTTAAAAAAAAATTTGCTGTCAACAATCTAATAACTATATACCTACCTAATAGGCTATTAATCAGACACTTTTTTTTAAATTTCACAAATATGAAACTAATCAATTATATATTATTTAAAATACCGAGCTGGGTAGAGTAGTGGTGACAGCACTAGACTCGCATTCTGGAGGTACCGGGTTCGAATCCCGGCGGGGGCAGATGTGGCTGGGACTTTTTCCTACCGCCTCTCGCCGAGAAACGGTAATTCCTGTACCGGCCATCTTGATTGAGGTTTTCCATGGTTTCCCTCAATTAATTCCAGATAAATATCGAGATGGTTCCTTATTTGAGGCCATGGCCGATTACCTATCAAATTCCTAGTTCAAAAATTACCTATCTTATACTGATTTCCTATAATTCCTTTATTCGCCTATTGCTATTACATAAGTTGAAGTAGTAAAAAATGTAGAAAATTACGGGAAGTGGTAGATGAAAAAATAGTAATGGTGCGAATGGCGTCTGTTATGGCATAAAGTCGAGAAACGGACGTTAAACGCATTATTATTATTATTATTATTTCATTTAAAATACTCGTATATATTATGGAAACAAAAAAATCATACTACAAATCATGTTTAAAAAAAATTGCGCACCTCCTATAAAGTCACTGTTTTACATGACAGCAAATCGATTGATAAATGACGCATTAAATACTAGTACTGTAAAGTTGCTCAATAAGAACGTAGTCGTACTACCATTTCCACGATAAGTGTCAAAATTGAACGTAGCCTTACTATCAGAAGAGATCATGCTTAAAATAAGGTGAAAGCAAAAAATACTATATATATTATATATAGCTGGGCGTGATTATTTTGTGACGTGTGTGAATATTGAAACTCGCTAGACTCTCGTTTTATCATAATGTCACACTGTGTCAAAATAATAATTTACATTTTACGCACTAGATACATAACTTACTATTTTCTATCCGATTTCAGTCGACTATTTTTGTGGAACATGATTTTTTAATTTCTTTTTAGTATTGCTGAAAAAAAATAAGATCTGTTTGTTGTACTTCCTGTAAAATAGCTACTTTTTATGCAAGAATACCGGTCGTAAGAAAACCCATTTAACACTAGAGCGTAAAGTAAAACAATACTCTGGTCGCGCTAACAAATTCAATACAAATTTTTTATAAGTTATCTATAACTTACCATTAGAGAAGTAAAATTTGCGACTTTAGTTTCACCTGTAGTTAGAAGATATTTTAGAACAATACTTTTGAAACAAAACTATCTGTATTATTCTGTGAAGTGAGATTCATTCTGCAAATAACCAGATAAACAAATAAAAAAAGTTAGTATTGAATTCTATAATAGTGTACTCACATCATGTCAAAACCAAATTAAAGTTTCCATATTTGTCTCTCTATATCAATATGAATAAAAAAAACATATATAAATGTATAGTTCACCCACTAGAATATGGTGTTATGAACATCTTTTTAATTTCGAGTTACAGAAGAGAAGAAAGTCTTGTAATAGTGAAAAAATTGAAATCGAGATTTTGAAAGAGTAGGCCTTTTCATGGTTGAAAAAAATTTGAATAGGATATCTAGGGAGAAGATAAATATAGTTAAAAGTTAGCCTGCTCACTTTAACAACTAATTTCATGGTGTCTCATTTTCGTTGCATGCTTCTGTAACAGAGAAAATTTTACCCTCAATGTGCCAAAAAAAGTATAACTTTCAAAATTGACAAATATTTCATGCTCGAATACATTTAAGTACAAAAACTATATATAAATCGAACAACATTTTCTGTCAATGCTTTATGTAGCCCAACATAGAACCCTCAATATGCTGAGCTGCAGAATATCTAGTTTAACAATGACCTTGGATTTAACAATCACCTTGGATTATGACCATATTTCTCCATAACAAAAGCACTGTAGAATCTGGTCGAAAAATAATTAATTGTTCGATTTAAAACGATATTTTTTTTAACTGTGTATACTGGTTTTCAAATGAACTGAAAACAGATGGTCTCTATTATATATCCGCCAAAATTTAATGGACATTGTATACCTACGTACGCCATAGCATAACGATTGTAACTGATCCACTCCAAGCGCCTTTATAAATTGTACAGTAGTATAAATGTAATGTGATTTGTGAATTAGTTTTCCAATATTAAAAATAACAACACATCATACTGTTGTATATTTCATAAGTAGAAAAAAATTAGGTTATGATATCTTTAATTAAATATCTCTCCCTCAACTTGATTCCTAATTTGTTTATTGTTGTAAACATTCATTGTTACATTGCTAAATTAGAAAAAAATATTTTTTATCCACTGTCACCGTCGGGCTTCAAACCCGAATCTTTCCACTTTCGCGGCGGAATGAGTTAATCAATTACTCTACGGTGCGATATCTTAACAGTTAATTCTTTATAATACAGCAAATGTAACATTAAATTCACTACATGTGAGATTTGATATTCCGTTAGGTATCTCTAGATACGAATCATCACAGTAGCGAGAGTATGAATGAATCAAGTAAATTTCCATTTTTATTATTATTAAATCATCAATCTACCTTAGTACAATACGTAATTCGAAGGCAGATATATAGGGGCCAATAGCCAACCTATGTTATCATATGGAAATTTTATTAATACGAAATACTTCCGTAAAGTATATCAATTTAAGAATATGTTAATTCTGTAAAGCTTCAGAACGAGCTATATAATTGTTGTAAACAATTTAGCAATGTAACAATGAGTATTTACAACAATTATATAGCTCGTTTTGAAGCTTTACAGAATTAACATATTCTTAAATTAAACTAATTTGTTCCGTTGAAACTACTATAACGTAGATGTTGCAATAAGTACAATTTATGTTGAATTGTACAAGGGAATCCTCCAATAGCTTAAGGATCAAATAAAAAGCCGTATTTCTTTATGTTCTTGCTATATTTTCTAACGTCTAACCTAGACTTGAGGAAAATTAGTCTTTAGTTCCCTAACAGGTACTAAACTAAACTAAACAGGTACTACATAGGAACTACTGTACATACATGAATACACAAATAATCATTTATTCAATATCCTGAATGACAGTATGAAAAAAAGATAGAGACACTGGTTAAGTGTGCAAAAGAGAGAACGAAATAAACGGTATCATTTATCTTTCTGTCAATCAAAAAAAATTGTATCACAGACTAGAATTCGACAAAATCGTTTAACTGAGCCAGAGCTGGCCGTGCAAGAATGATAAGTATTCAATATTGTGTGTCATACATACCAAAATTATCTTTCTTCAAATAAGGAACATCTAAATATTTGTAATATTGGGTTCAGAAACGTTAGCCAACAATTATTAAAAATATGCATATGATAAATAAAAAAATACAGAGTAGAACTCGCGCTCTTAGGATTTTATACCGTTATAGCACGTAATAATTCCACATAAAATTAAAAATTTATCGTTTTCGGGTTTTTTTCCTTTACTTGTGCCAAGTTACAAATTCTAGGTCAACGGGAATTAACCTATATGTTTTCATGAGCGTCTGGATAAAAAACTATGAAAGCACCCAACATTGCTCTAACGAAAAGATAAACTGAATTGAGAGACAAGCTTTGCCGTTGAAAAACTGTTGTCCCCAATATTGACTGCAAATAAGTTTATAATCGAAAAATAATTTTTTGAAATGTAATTACAAATTTTCGATTTCCGGATTTGTCTCTTTACTTGTGCTATAAGACATTGCTTCTTGACAAATTTGATGATTCTAGGTCAGCGGAAAGTATCCTATAGGTTTTGATTTCTTTGCAAGTGTCAAAATATTCGTTGTTTGCGTTGACTTAGAAGTTTGATTTTTTCACAGCTCCAAGGGATTGCAGACCTGAGTACTCGATATTAATTTCAACTTGATACCTCCATGCGTTCCTGAGAGAAAGGGTTTTGACAGACAGACAGACAGACAACGAAGTGATCCTCTAAGGGTTCCTTTTTTCCTTTGAGGTACGGAACCCTAAAAAGAACCAACACCTTGTCTACTTCTTATTTAGTAATTATTATATTATTCATGAGTTTTCGACAAGCGAGTCATCTCTTAATTCGCTTAAGAAAGTTTTAGACTATATCTTATTTTCGTACGACGCCGGATAAAAGCGGCTAGTTTGTAATAAACGTGTTAAGATAAAAATATATAAGCAATAACACCTAAAGAATCTAGGTGATTTTTAACTTTTTAAGTTTTTTAGCTGTGAAAATACCTACCCTGTCTATTAGTCCTAGCAATGGTTTAGTCAAAAAACTAATTTACACAGTGACTCACTGAACCAACAATATTAACATACGTATATACTATTGTTTTGCGTTATTTGCATTTAATATCCAACGTTAAATAAAAATAGGAAATATAATTTCATGTAAACTTCCCCCGAAATTAGTACTACTGAAATTGAATATTTAATAACGTATCATAATAATATCATGTCATAGACAAAAAGCAATTTTAATTTAAATTATGCACCAATAATGACTGTTATTGGACGTATAATGCCGATGTCTCACGACACCATCAAAATGATACCATGGATTAATGAAAAATCAGAGATAGATAGGTACTAAGTACATACATAAAATCGTTTTAAAATTTAGAAAATTACACGTTTTAAATATAGCGACTTGTCGATGATGAACAAAGTTTATAGCAGAATTAATTAAAAACTGGTAGATTTTCCACAAAGTTTAAAAAAAGTCAAGCGACTGGAAAATTTCAAACAGAAAATAATAGTTTAAGCAAACTAAAGAAACATGCTTTAATAGCAAATCAAACTAAAAAGTAAAAACTAATTTTTAATTACTAAGTTTTTGTTTAACAGCGATAGAAACTCTATAATTGTATTGAGTGAGTGGACTTTCTATCGCTGTTAAACAAAATCTTAAAATAAAAATTATTTTCAAATTTTTAGTTCGGTTTGCTATTGAAGCGTGTTTTTTTAGCTTTTTTAAACTATTACTTATTTTTTTTTACCTGATATTCCAGGTCAAGACATTAGGATAAAGTTATCAAATTATTGTATCTTACTGTTATTCATATGGATGGTATACGTTTGACCTGTAAAATTAGTCACTTTTCTTATCCTGATGATGCCCTTTGAGGCATCACCTTAAAAAAATTGGAGTAATAGACATCGAGTCATGTCGCTTCTGGAGGCTCCTGAAACATCGGAGCATCTGCTTTGTAAATGTGAAGCAGTCATGAGGCGGAGACTTCGTCACCTCAATAATCCATTCCCAATACCTGATCAGGTATGGGACACAGATCTCAAAGCAATTCTAGGCTTTATCAAAAGCCTTAATCTCATAGAGATATAAAGGAGTCAAGGCTACACAATAGATCTATCAAGGTCGCGGTGTTGACGAGGAATAAAATCCTCCCACCCTCTTTTCTTAACTAATCTAATCTCTATCCTAATGATCCTGGTCAGGATATTAAGACAAAGTTATCAAAATATTGTATTGTCATCGGAACTACACACGTGCGCAAAATTTCAGCTCGATCGGTTAACGGGAACAAAATTAAAAGTGCGATTCGCATTCGGACGAAGCCGGGTTGATCATCCACATACATATGTAATAACACTATAATTATTTCCATGTATTTGGTAGAGCTTAATTTTGATTTTGGCAAAATTTTCAGAAATCCTGCAATGATTCGTATCTCTCGCCTTTCTTTATCGTGTGCTAGTGCAACCCTCTCCTACTACAAAGCCCAGCGCAGTTCTACAACAATAATTGTACAATTCTGATTGACATGGCGTGCGCTCCTGTTCTGTTTTCAAACCTAAATAATTCAACCCGTCAGTTGCCGTGCCCGTAACGTCACTCGTGTAGTCTAACAGTTTTGTTCTGAATATCTGAAAAATGATTTTATTTTCAAGAAATTATAGTAATAAACTAATCAGAAATAATAATCTACTCCGTCCTTTTACAGAGAGATTAGAAATATAAACTTTCCAGAGAGGGTTAACTAAGAAGGGTGAAAGTTGTTTCAGATCCCTTCCAATAACAATATTAAACTTTAATAACCAGTTGTGCCAACATTAACATGTTAATTAGATTTTAATAGATCTACTAGTGCTTTATAATTATACGTCAAATGTCGGTAGACTTTGTTTCTTTTTACTCTAAAACTAAAAAAAACCCGGGTCGCAGTGCCAAACCCTGCCGACAATATAGTGTATTTGCTTATACAGACAGTGTGGCTTTATTTTGCGAGCTTAAGTTGGTTTTTGGGCAAAATAAAAAATTTTACTCCTTAATACACCCCTTAAAATAACATTTTTTTTCTTAATTGCAATATTATTATAAATCGAACCTCTATACCAAATTATATACAACTTTCAGTAAATAATTCACTATTTGTAAACTAGTGTTTTCATAAAATTTGTAAGTCCGGTCCTGTCAGGCCGATTTTATTTAAATTTTAGGGACACCTTTTCATTACTACTAAAGGGTTAAATGTCAATTTTGAAACGATTCTGAGAATTTTTTCGGTATTTTGGGGCCCAAAAACATTTTTCAACCCCTAAAAACTACCCTTAAAATGCCCCGATTACGCCCATTTTAAATAGGCTTCTTGCGGTGATGGATTTCAACACGTGGACCAAATTTCGTTAAAATCAATTAACTCTTTCGAAAGTTATTGCCCGCACACACACACACACACACACACACATATATATATATATATATATATATAGTGTATGTTGCCTTATGGCAAATACACTAATAAAACTGGCTAAAATAAAAAATACGCTTATACCGACGCATTAAAAAGTAGACTTTTTTTGTCTTTTATAACGTTTAAAAGCGTGGAGCACTCGATCAATTTCATGAAATGTAGGTACAATGAGTGTTCTACACTATTACACCTTATAGAAGGGAAACATATTTTCCAAATTCCCACATTTTAGTGCGTTGATATAAGCGTTTATTACTTTTGTTTCTTCAGATATTTAGTCAATATTTTTAAATGTTAAACAGAGATACGTTTTCCTACCATCAACACCGTCACTTTCACCACATGTTTTTTATTTCTATTTTCTTAACTTGTTATATAAATATTATTATTGCTAAAGTATTAAAATATTGTATTATCTTCAAAACTACGAACGATTGCAAAGTTTGCCGAATATGATAAAAATCAAATTGCAAGATTTTCTTACATATTCGCAACGCCAAGTGAAGTTAAGCTGGTAGATAACAGAAAGATTTAAGGACTAGAAATTTAAATATGACCGAAAACAGTGAAACACTATATAAAAAACATACGCAGTAATGTTCAAGTAAAATGTAACGAAATGATTATAATTATACATTATATTAGAATTGTACGTGTTCAGGCTTTTTTAACAAAACGTATTACAAAACAAAAGCTACTTGTAGTTGAATGATAAAGCTGATGGAAAACAACAACGCGTAAAATATATTCAATAAACTCCGTTGGAAAAGACGATGCATCATCTGGAACTATGGAAAAGCAGCTCGGATACTGGAAATGTATCCAATTTCCTTGAATCTAATGCAGCGACAAAAGTCCATTTTCCTACTGCATACGCTTGCATATAATCAGGACCGTCACACGATTGTTTTCAATACCTAACGCGTAACACGTTACACAAATATGTTCTAGAAATAACTGACATCCAATTTTTTGTCTTGGTTACTGTTTAACTAGCGGTTTGCCTGCGATTTCGTCCGCCTGGTATAGTAGATATATTGTACCTGGTAAAGCAAAACTGCAAGTGAGATAGCAAAATAGTGTGGCGTAAACCGCAAACAAATACATCTTAAGACATGTATTTGTTTGCGGTTTACGCCACACTATTTTGCTATCTCACTTGCAGTTTTGCTTGTGTTTATGTGATGGGTTTTAATTAATAGTACGTAAAAATTTGCTTAAAAAAATCGGAAAGATTTTTTTTATTTAATGCGAAAAACAATCAAAGTCATATTGAAAATCACGCGTTTATCAACGTTAAAGATGGACGATCTCTCAGATTGTAAAATATGCTATCGGGAAATTTCGAAATGTGGTCGCAAAAATCATTTTATTACTGTTTTTTATTAGCTGTGATTAAGCATTACTCTTCACAAAATTTGATTTGCTGCTTAAAAATAAAAAAAAACACATATATTTTGGTCCTAAAAACTGAATAAAAAAACTTGATAATCGTCAATATTTCTTTACAGCGCATGACAAGATTTCGAATTACGGAAAGGAAAATCAACATTTTGAAGATTTTTCTTTACAAACTTGTACATATATTATAATATGGGGTAGTGCAAAATAGCTTATTTAAATATGAAACATAAATTACATTGGAAATTGTTGCGTCCATATTTTTTTCAAACACCGAGCTGGGTAGAGTAGTGGTACAGCACTAGACTCGCATTCGGGAGGTCCGGGTTCGATTCCCGGCGGGGGCAGATGTGGCTGGGACTTTTTCCTACTGCCTTTCGCCGAGAAACGGCAATTCCTGTACCGGCCATCTTGATTGAGGTTTTCCATGGTTTCCCTCAATTAATTCCAGATAAATATCGAGGTGGTTCCTTATTTGAGGCCATGGCCGATTACCTATCAAACTCCTAGTTCAAAAATTACCTACCTTATCCTAATTTCCTGTAATTCCTTCATTCGCCCATTGCTATTATATAAGTTGAAGTTTAAGAAATGTAGAAAAAACGGGAAGTGGTAAAATGAAAAATAGTAATGGTGCGAATGGCGTCTGTTATGACATAAAGTCGAGAAACGGACGTTAAACGCATTATTATTATTATATTTTTTTCTAACATACACAATTAAGTTAGCAGGGAAGTGGACAAATTGATATAAATCAATAAACCAATTATTAATTTAGCGACGTTTCGGTCATTTATTTGATCTTCATCAGGCATATAAATGAGCGAAACGTTTACATCAATTTGTCCACTTTCCTGCTAACTTAATTGTGAGGTTTAATAAAACATAAATATTTAACTCAACTCATGTCAGGGTCTATGATCATTTTAAAATATATAATTTTTGCATCTTTTGGACATAATATTTGCTTTCAGTTACAGCTCTGCCACTTTGGCGCATTGGCAGTTGACGCGAACTGCAAGACTTGGCAGTCAGCAGAACTCACAGTGTGCAAGGCATGTCATCAGGAATTTATGTACCGTTTCTCCAAATTGCACATCTGCACACACAAACACACACACACACACATCCATACATAACAGCATACTTTTGATTAGTTCACTTTGATCTCATAAAATGTTGTTTATTATATTTTTTGTCAATATATTTTATTACCATTTTAAGCATCCCTTCTTCTAAATTCTCGTCTACACTATGAATTTTACTGAGCAGATAGAGGGATAGAAAATAGGACATGGTTTCGTTTTAAAACTAGCTAAAATCCAATTATAGTCTTCATTTAATTACAAATAGCTGATATGTTTATATATTAATAATATTGATCTACGACGCAATTGCTGCGAGCCAAGAAAAGAGAGGTTAAACCATTTTTCTCCACACCACACTATAAAATAGCTTACAGTCAAAGCCCTCTAAGTGCACAGCTCGGAACCGAGGCCCATCCTTTAAGTGCACACTTCCCCTACGATCTTTTTCATCCCCACTCTTCTAACTCCTATAGCTATCTTTATTCAATCAGATGCTATAAACCATATCTCTAAAACTCTATGAATATGATGGAAATGGAAAGTTTGAAAATAGCGCGCTTACGGTCGCACGTGATTGGTCGCAGATTATTCGAAGTGGGGGCTGGGGAACGTGCACTTAGAGGGCGAGTTCGTGTGCAGTAAGAGAGCGTGTGCATTTAGAGAGCGTGCACTTAGAGGGCTTTGACTGTATTTCCATGCCTGTTTGTTACCTTATAGCTCTATAAGATGAACAGAGATAGGAGGTCTTCCACAGAGTTTACAAAAAATCTAAGTCAAATGAAAACCACTGGAAAATTTCGAACAAAGAATAATAGTTTAATAAAACTAAAATACACGCTTCAATAACAAACAAAGTCAAAAAGAATTTTTAATAGGTAAATCGTTTATACTTTATAGAAATGTAATACTTTTATATTTAATAATATAACAGATAACAGCGATCGTTAGCTATAGGTAGTTGTTAAGAAAAATCCATTGTTACAATGTTATATTAGAAAAAAATATTTTTCAAACAACTGTTACCGTCGGAACTCAAACCCGAATCTTTCCACATTCGCGGCGGAATGAGTTATCAGTTACTCTACGGTGCCATATCTGAACAGTTAATCCTTCATAATAAAGCAATTGCAACACTAGATTCACATCATGCGAGAGCTAATATTAGCTTTGGCAACGCTAGACATGAACCTTCACAATAGTGAGAGTTACGAATGAATCAAAGATGAAATTATTTCCACTCATTAATACATTTTAATACAATTTTTAATTATTAAGATTTTGTTCAACAGCGATAGAAAGTCCACTCACTCAGTACACTTACGAACTTTCTATCGCTGTTAAACAAAATTTTAAAAATTAAAAATTCTTTTTTACACTTATTGATTGCAACGTTTCGTCTTTATTAAATTAAGACTTTTTAAAGCTCTGGAAAATTTTTTTTTTTTTTACAAAAATTAACAATCATAATATAATAAAAATATAAAACCTTATGGATTAAATAATTTACTAAAAAGAAATAATAATTTGACTAACCTCAGCATGTTTAAATTTTTTTTTTTTTTTTTATTCCAATTAACCGTGAAACTAATTTCTATTATTACATATTTTGGAATTGAACTTTAAAGATGAATTCTTTTTTACTTTTTAGTTCGGTTTGCAATTAAAGCGTGTTTTTTTAAACTATGTATTATTTACTTAAGTGGCTTAACATTAATAGTCTTCTTCTGGCCCAATAAGTAGCCGGAGACCAGCCTGTATTATTTTAGTATAGATATTGATAAAAGCAAATAACAGTACCTAATTTATTGCACATACTGTATATATAAATAAATGTTCTTACCTGTGCATATTCTCACGTAACTGAAGTTGAATTTATTTGAAAATACACAGGTCTGTTTATACGAAGATAGACGTTCGCGTGAGTTTGAAAAATAAAGAATTTTTAAACGTGTTAAACTTATCTTTATACGCTTTTACAGTTCCTGTATGGATTTTACAAGATCATGTGACATGCAGATAATATAACATAACGAGTGTGAAGGAGTATATGGTTGTGAACTTTTTACCTTTATAAATAAAAAATGATATACTAATTGTGAATTTGTTTCATATTTAATCATGTGAAGTGAGAATTAAAAAGTTTGTGTTATCGTTATAAAATATAAAAAAAAAACATAATGAATGAATTTAGTTCTAGGGTTTTCGATTATGAGACTTGAGAGTCATACCTGTTTCACAGTACAGACGCAGATAAAAGACGTAAGTAATCCTATTCAGTACTGTACAATCAGCGTTGCCAGATTTTTTTTTTGCCAAGTCGGGATTTTGGAACTTTTTGAGTGAAGAAAGCGGGATTCTTTCGTTGAAAGCCGGACATAGTAAAAAAACGTATATAATCAGAAGTTTTTAATATTTATCTTTTTATTAGAGTTCAAATTATGTTTACGTGACAATAGATAGCAAAAATAGTCATAGAAAATGTATTTTAATAAAAATATGATATTTTAAATCAGATTTACCCTATCGTTAAATAGTTGAGTCTTATTCGCCTTCTGAATAAAAAAAAAAATAAAAAAAAAACAGAAATCAAAATCAAAAAAGTTTTAATTATTAGAAAAATATGGCGTTTCAAACAATAGTCTGAGGAGTGAATGTTACAAATTGCAACTTACAATAAAAGAATAATTATTTACGCAAGGTCGAGTTATCCCCGAAAAGCGGGACTGAGCCTGTCCCGCGCGGGACATTTAATTTTGATTTAAAAATCGGGACGTCCCGCCAAAATCGGGACGTCTGGCAACGCTGGTACAGATGCAGATAAAAGACGTAAGTAATCCTATTCAGTACTGTACAATGCATATAAGCAGCTCGAGTTGTTAGGATGCGAGTGAAAAGACAAATCATTCTATTGGTCTATGCATTCGATATGATTATTATAACGAATTAATTTTCGATTATAAGATTTGAGAGAATCGCCTGCATGCATTGCTTTATAGAACACTGCTTTATAGAAAAGATAAAGAACTAAGTAATATATTAAATACAGTGAAATGCAATCTTTAGACGTAATTAAACTTTGAAAATAGTACGTATTTTGATTTAGGTACTCTAATATTTTTATCATAATATCTATATTCTGTATCACGATAAAATATGAAATTATTTAATATATGAATAAAATGGCAGTTGCAGCTACTAGCGTTCAGAAAATAGACGCCATTATTGTATGAATAGGTCACTTGATCCCTGCAGAATACGGAAATGATGGCATACTTGATCGCACATGGTACTGTAAAGAGTTACACAGCTTACACTTATTTTCCGGTTCTTGTCTGTTTTTTTGGTCTCGGTTCGATAACTATTTCCTGCATTGCATTGCTGCACTTCATTCAAACTTTATTTTCAAAGGATAGGTGAAATGGTTTGTTTATCGTTATTATAATATTAACTTATGTAAATTGATAAGTAAATCATATCACAGGCGAAAATCGAACCACTTGTAGTATGCAAATACGTTTTATACTAAACGGGAATCGAACCAAGACTGTATATACTTTCCGGCAAGATTCTCAGTTAAGTTTATTCACAAAAAAAAAAAAACATTTACAGTGTTCGTAAGTGTGATAAAAATAATTGATATCCAGTTTTGAGAGTGTGGTAAAACTTAAATTAACTGAACGAAGTCATTGACGACGAAAAATGAAATCATCTACACTAATATTATAAAGAGGAAAGATTTGTATTTTTGTATGTTTGTAATGAATAAACTCAAAAACTACTGTGCCAATTTAAAAAATTCTTTCACCATTAGAAAGCTACATTCACCCTGAGTGACATAGGCTATATTTATTGCTAAAAAATATTAGGGATCCTTACTAAAACTTTAGTAACGTAACCCAAAGTGTAAAAAAAATGTCATAAAACATCTTTCGTCGCATGCGCTGGGGAAACTATTGATGATAGAAGTGGGGCGCAGCGCGGCGAGGTAAGATAATAATACGGTGGAGACGTAGACTCCACTACTGTTGTCGCTGCCGTGTTGTATCTCAGTCGCGTGCGACTATTAATAATAAATAGAAAGCAACACCGGGCAAATTTGTTTATTATTCTATAAGAAAAACCACTGCAGCATTAGGGCTTACAATACCGGGATTCCGAGGTCCCGAATACCGGAATCCCGGACGATTTTTGTCCATTATTAAAAACCGGTTTTATGTAAAAATACCGGTATTTTGGTATTACATTAGTTAATAAAAATTGAATTTATGCACAATATAAATCTAATTTAAAATAATATTAATTAATTACAAGAAATTTTTTTTGAAGATAAACAATTTAATTATATTTTTTGCAATCTCTTATACGATATATTTTTAATTAAATATAGGTGCCAATTTTAATGATGCAAATTAATATCTATAAACTTATTAAAAATGAAGTACCGTAGAACATACGTTTGGAAAATAATTTCTAGTTATGGAAATAAAAATAAAAGAATATTACAAAGCAATTTCGAATTGGCGTTACGGCTACAGCTGAACAGTTTTATAAAAATAGATGAAAACTATAAGAAAAGGTGGAAACAAGGACGAGTAAATCGAATTGTAAAATCTAATAACAAAAGCGTACACATTCAAATAGAGAAACGTCGTATAACGGCGCGCGTCGTAGTGTTTCGTTTCACTATAATGTGCTTCTTTCCTTTTGACCATTAATAGGCGTTCCCATTTTTTACATGATTTTTGGCAGTGCTCTGAACCATAATTTGTAATAATCAAAATTAATACCGGAAGTGATGTTTCCAGGCTTTCGGATCAAGTTCTTCCCGGATTGCCTAAGCAAGTGATTGAAGTCACTATATAATATGTACTAGATTTACTGAAAGTTTCATCCCATAACAATCGGAACCATTTTTCACGTCGGCTTTGAATTATAATGACTACGAAGTTTTTCTGTTGGCAGTTTGATTGGAAATTCTGATTAAGCAGCACAAGGTGGTATAAAACGGTCTCCAAAGCGTTGATTTGGTCGCATCGAGCTGCTCTTGTGAGAACTGCTGCATTGGAGAACACGCAAAGTTGAAGCAATGACCTTGAATGTGGACTGTATTGTAAATAGAGATGAAACGGATAGTCGTTTGGTCGGACACCGGATATTCGGCGAGCTAGTCGAATATCCGGCTCATTATTTCGTAGCTCGTTGCATGCAGTCACAATATTGTGACGAGCTTAGCACCGCGCAGGTGCAGCGAACGCGATCGGATCAAGTCGGGCGGTTTTGGAAGTGTTATCATGAGTGATCGTGCATGGCGGATTACTTTCTTCTTTACAACCTCCTCCACATGGGTATCAAATGAAAGGGTATGACAAGTAGAATACAATGAACAGTGTGACTTCATTCCAAACCCAAAATGGCGACCGTCATAATTAAATTGCTCTAAAAAAATTTTTTTTTAATAATTTAGGTTCATAATTATAAAAGCGTGGGTTGTAAGCTCCTATGATAGTCACGGCCCACGCTTTTATAATGAACCTAAATTAAAAAAAAAATTTTTTAATACAATTCAATAAAAGCTTCGCAAATACATTAATAAGATGAATGTCTAAAGGAAAGCATCTTAACGTGTATATTGTTTAGTAACGGTCGGGCGCGTCCAACAAACGTCCCGTGCGCCGTGCTGTGTTGTCTGTTTGTTGCATTCACAGTTCGTTCGAATATTGTGATCTGATTTACCGGTTGGTAAGACTGATTCAACAAAAGATTCGTTTCACGGTTGTATTTTTCAGAGCTCATCGCAGTTAAATTTATGCTTATCACGACACTGTTTTCTAGAGCCAATTTCAGCTAGATTTTCTTTCAATTTAGTAGGTATTATTATATAGGATAAGTGAAATAATTGTGACTTTGAGCAAACTATATTGAGAAATTTTGAATGAAGTCACTTTAGAGTTCCCTTCTAAAAGGATTTACAGATTTACGGGACTTCTACAAAATAGGTGTAAAATAAGTACATATTTTTATCTTAAGGTAGTTCTCGTGGTACAATATTGTCAAAAAGTTATAGATTATACGCGCCACAAAAGTATACTAGCTTATAGCTAAGTGATCCATAATTTGTACGCAAGACTGTACCCGTGGAAACGTAACCCATACAGTATTCATATATGCATGCATATACTTTTCTATAAATTGTTGAACTTTAAACCGTTATTTATAAATAATTAGACGGTCAAAAATGTTTCTTATTTTTTTTTTAAACTCATAACAAACGCATTGAAAGACTGTCAGTTTTTGGAAAGTTTCTGACAGTTAGTTCTTTTTTTATAAATAAGAAAGTGGTTCAGAACTACAGAGATCGTATACAATCAATGTTAATTATCCAATTTTTAATTGAATTTATCTCGGATTATATACGGTCGATCGACTTCAAATTTTCAGGGTAATTGTACTATCATGTCCTTAATAAGTATACAAAAATTAAGAATTTTCTGACGGTGTGCCTTAACCACGACAACTACCTTAAGCTAACTGATTCCTCAGCTTGTAAAATATGCTCTCGGGAAATTTAGAACTGTGGTCGCATTTTATTACTGTTTTTATTAGCTGTGATTAGCCATTAAGCTTAACACAATTGGCTTGCTTTCAAAAACATAATTTTGCCCTAAAAATTGAATAAAAAAACGTGATATTCCTCAATTTTCTTCGCAACACGTCACGAGACTTCGAATTACGGAAAGGTAAATTATTATCATTTTGAAGTCTTTTCTTTACAAACTTATGATAAAAATACTCATTCAAAAACAATTTGAACCTGGAGATTCATGTTGTTAGTCGGAGCTTAAAATTCCATGTTGTTTGCGTCTCTTTGTATTAATAGGAACGGTGGA
Organism: Venustoraphidia nigricollis; assembly: GCA_034508555.1. NCBI lineage: Eukaryota > Metazoa > Arthropoda > Insecta > Raphidioptera > Raphidiidae > Venustoraphidia > Venustoraphidia nigricollis. Next base: position 417,073 of record JAVRKA010000053.1, on the reverse strand, counting down.
ATGTAATTATCTTTTTACATCGCGTTTCCCTGTCTTGGCTTCTACCTTCTTCACCTGATGCGACGGAATAATGTTAAAGACGTACCTATATGTTCCAATAAGATCAACCATTTTATTGGGTCAAAATACATTTCGAAATAGTAGTTTATGCATAATATCAAGGAAGTAAAGTATGTTAAGTCAGTGACATTATGTTGAAAAGCGAGTTTAACGAGCCAAAATACCGTATACTATATTTTTTTGCACATAATCCTTTTAAAATAGTTTATCACATCATTTTAAGTATATTTTCAACAGTTTTGATAGTTCGGCTATGAAAAAAATGTCTTTTTTTATATTAGAAAAAAGAACCACATAATAAAAATAACAAAAGTAGATATTACATATTGTGTGCTTCGACTACAAAGCCATTAGCGCACAGAAAATAAAAAAAATGAATAAAATATAATTTATTAAGCTGATTTCCAAAAAATCTATCAAATCGATATTTACCAACAGCTGTAGTAAAATCAACAATATCTTAACAGAAAATAATGTCATTTTTAGTAAGATTGTTTACCGAGCTGGGTGAGTAGTGGTGACAGCACTAGACTCGCATTCGGGAGGTCCGGGTTCGAATCCCGGCGGGGGCAGATGTGGCTGGGACTTTTTCCTACTGCCTCTCGCCGAGAAACGGTAATTCCTGTACCGGCCATCTTGATTGAGGTTTTCCATGGTTTCCCTCAATTAATTCCAGATAAATAACGAGATGGTTCCTTATTTGAGGCCATGGCCGATTACCTCTATCAAACTCCTAGTTCAAAAATTACCTACCTTATCCTAATTTTCTATAATTCCTTCATTCGCCCATAGCTATTACATAAGTTGGAGTTTTAAAAATGTAGAAAAAGAACGGGAAGTGTGGTAGATGGAAAATAGTAATTGTGCGAATGACGTCTGTTATGACATAAAGTCGAGAAACGGACGTTAAACGCATTATCATTATTATTATTATTATTAGTAAGATTGTTTATGATAAATACGTAGTTTTCCATGCCTGTCTCAATTGATTCTTTTTCATTAAGTAAGACAAAAGTAATTCGATTTTACCAAGCCAATAGTAATGTCTCTGTGAGGTGCCATTTAAATCCATATGATCAAAAGAGACAGCAAAGTAGGCGTTGCCATCTTAGTTCACATATGATTCTAATGTAAGGTCGAACTGAACTGTCGAAATATTACAAATATATTTATTATAAGGTGAAAATCAGTTAATTTATGGGAGGTACGATCGTGCGTGCATAAAATGTAGTTAATATATCGATTGGAATATTTTTATGACTCGTGTGACTGTTAAAACTCGCTACTCGCTCGTTGTAGCAACGTAACAGCTCGTACGTAAAATAATCCATTACAATCTAGATACATAAACTACTATTTTGAATAAAATTAGCTGTATTTCGTTGAAATTAGTGTCGACGAAGAAATTTTACTTCAAAAAAACTAAATTTAAACATCATGGTGGCTTTTGATTCAAGCGTATCTAAAGGTGGAGTCAAACGGTAAATGTCATGTGCCTCATTCAACGAAAAGGCTAAGCATATAGTCGACGTTTAACCAACAGGCCAGTCGTTTAAGTAAATGGCTTAAATTAGCCATTTACTTAAACGACTAGCCTGTTGGTTAAACGTCAGCCCAAGAGTTAAATTACTCTTGGGCTGCGACCTATAACTAATAATTGCGTGTTTCAGTATGAAAAAAGAATTGTAAAAATGTAGTCAATTTTTGAAAAACTCATCATTTAAACTTCAAATCTATAAAAAAAAATGTACTATAAGTTTATAAGCTTGAATGACTAAAAAGTTAAATTGGTTATTATAAAAAATATAATAACCTAGTTATTCCGCGCATTTCATCATTAAACTGGTATTTTTAACGAAAAAAACTCAATTATTCTTTTATAGCTTACAATTTAAATTTTAAAATAGTAGTGGAGATATTTTCAGTCCACAAAAACCACAAATTTTAATTAATGTCTGCATCAGGTAAATGTGTGGTTTTTCTCTACGTATAAACATATACGTATAAATTCAGTCGCAATGAACAGAACAAAATTATAATTTAAAATAGATGTGTTACATACAATATCAATTATAGTTAAATTCGATTACTAAATATGTTAAAATAGATCGACTTTGCATTTTTAAACGAAACTGTGTTTATTTGAACAATATTCAGGAAGTTTCACGTAAAAAGAGAATTTTAAGCAAAAAAATTCATATGAACAAGTGTTTAATATTGAATTATGGGAGTGTGTGATGTATGAGGTCTATAAGTTTTAACATCGCCCACACTTGTCAAATATGGACCAGCACAACAATCTGCATGGTGTCGCATAATAGACCTGCACAAACCAGCGCGGATCAACACAAACCAGCAACTTTTAGTGCATGTTTTGTGTACGGCAAACATTTGACAGTTTTCAAGTACATAGTATTATTAATGAAAATTAATTAATGAAAGTGACATACTAAATCGGTCCAGCACGGCAAAAAATTGCAGGCGTCAGACTGACGATCGTGAATGGTTGCAGTTAATAGTATAGTAATTTTGGTATTTAACAAACTCCACGTTCTCTGGAGCCTTACTGAAATAAAATTTATTTTATTTAACCACAATGATAGACCAATTTTTACGATTATTAATATATATCCCACCAAAAATATAAATGTGAAAAAAGAGGCGAATTTCGGTGTCGAAAAATATATTTAGTAGCTGGATATTTTGAGACCAGAAAAGTTGGATAAAATACTCTTGAATGATTTGATAGCGATCTTAGACTGTTGAGCGATTTTTACTTTTTTTTTTGTTGTTGGCACAACAAGGTTCTGTGTAGCGGCTTTTTTAACCTTTTATTCATCCATTCACAGTACGTCAAAAGGCTGTCGACCCCTTGACAGGAAGATTAAAATATCATGTCTTACAATTTGTAAACGAACATAGTGTATTAACTTCAGGTTACTTGTTTTACCACACTCTTTTTAATGTCTTGATTATAATACCTCCTTTATAGTAAACAATACAGTAATACGTTTACAACTGTATCTTTCAAGTGCTTACCAATTTTACAATGAAAAGGTCACTCGCTCAATTTTTTCGTAGTTAACTTCCTGTTCGAGACCTGAGTTGAGTAGAAAAGCTTAAAAAAATGAGTGCATGTAACGTTTACGCGCGGTTGAATTAAAACTTATTTGACGTTGTGGCCGATATTACAATTTAATAAAAAAATTAAAAATTTTTTACTAAAACTTTTACTTCAAAAATAAAAAACGATTGAATAAAATACAAAAAAAAATTTGATTAAAAAAATGTATAAATAAATATGAAGTGAAAAAATATCTATGGAATAGATGTAAAAATATTATTTAATGATGACGGCCGGGATCGAACCGGCGACTTAATCTGTACTAAGCATACGCTTTATCCATTACTCCATAGAGCTCAGCTGGTTTTCAGCTATTTTCATGGTATAGCACATAGCTGTTATACTAAATACTGTACAATGCTCCAAACAAAATCGTCCAACTGAAAAGATCTACTTTCGTTTGAAATATCAAACTATTCATTCAAACGATTTCCGTTTGAAAATATATCGTCCGACTGACTTCCGTTTCAAAAGATCTGAGTTACCGGCAGGTCGCGGCTAAAGAAGTGTTACTTCAAAAAAAAATATCCTGAACTAATTCCAATACCCTACCATAAAGCTGTGAAGCAAAAAATATTGTAAATAGATGATAGGTGGTCAGGCTGCAACTAAAGAAGTGTGTTACTTAAAAAATCCCGGACTGATTCCAATACTCTAGCACAAAGATATGAAGTAACAAATATTATAGATCATAGGTGACCTGCAACCGTAAGTTGGTATTGTGTATAGAGCGGCAATATGACGCTGCTTTGAAGCCATAAGCTGGAGAGTGACGCGGCTTAGCCGGCAGTTAATAGCTTTTCTATAGAAGTCGATATATTATTATTACGTACACTGTCTTACCGACATTCGGTATACACCACTAGTCTGCAACAATACACCTTAGACACGGATAATAATATGCATACATAAATCATCATCAGAGACGGATTCAATACGATTACCATTTATATTGTTAAACCGTTTGCTTGATGGCTAGTGATTAATACCGACCGTTGTTTTCGGTCGACCAGTTTCTTTTTAGTTTTTAATTATTTATTATCGATTTATTAACAGATAATGATTGAGACGAGTATAGAAAGTTTAAGGTAACTGTTTATTAGCTGTTCAATATGCTCTTTTTTTCATCCGCGTAGCAGATGGTGATGTGTGTGCAAAATGCACATATCTACGTTTCGGAAATCTTCAATTTCTATGAAAAATCTTATTCAATCTTTGATGATAATGCGTACAAAATAAACCAGAAATATGTATCATTCTTCCGATATGATTTTTAGCCAAGTGTCTTCAGTTCATTTAATCTAAATAAACGATTTAAAAATCAGATAAAAATTATAATGAGCCTCACCTTCATAAGCTCACATAAGACGTTTAACTTCTTTAGTTTTTAATATTATTCCCAAGTTTAATTTTTTGTTATGTCAAACTAATTAATAATATAAAATATAAGTTTTAATTTCTACAAGCTGCAGAACGGAAGTCTTTCGTACGTAAAAATTTCCATATGATATACATAGGTATGGCCCAGCCCCTTTATCTGCCTTTGAATTACATATTATGATGTACTTAGGTTGGATTAATAATAAAAAAAATGAAAATTTACCTATACATTCATAACTCTCGCTAATGAGATGATTCATGCCTAGCGGTACCTAGTTAAAATAATCAGCTCTCGAATGTAGTGAATTTAATGTTACAATTTGCTTTATTATGAAGAATTGATTGTTTAGATATCGCACCGTAGAGTAACTGATAACTCATTCCGCCGCGAATGTGGAAAGATTCGGGTTTGAGTCCCGACGGTGTTGGTGGACAAAAATAAATTTTTCTGATTTAGCATGGTAACAATGAATGTTTAATAATTAATAATATTTACACATACCTTAGCAACACACTATAAACTTCTGTCCTTGTCAGTTTCATGTAATTTAGGAGACAAACTAACTACCCCTTTAGGGGTCGATTCTATTTCCCCTCGGTTTTTTAGTTTTTTCAAACAGATACGTGGCTAAAGAAGTTAAACTTCAAAAATGAGAAAATTAGCATATAAGTTTTACCAAATTTTTGTACAGAAAAAAATTGATTTGAAAAAATTATTGAGCAAGCCAAACTTCTCATTTTTAACATATTTCTAAAGAAAAAAACTTCAAAATGTTAATTTGCCTTCCTGTAATTCGAAATGCTGGGACGTGCTGTAAAGAAATATCATATTTTGTACGAAAAAACTTCAACATTTTCTCGTTTTTATCTGATTTTAAATCATTTATTTAGATCAAGTAAACTGTAAAAACTTGACTAAAAGTTGTACGCCCATATGGTACATATTTTTAGTTTAATTTGAAGCATGAACATCAAATATAGAATAAGATTTTTCATAGAAATTAGAGATTTCCGAATCGTGAGTGCATTTTACATGCACAAATACGTCCAACTACTATGCAGGTGAAAAAAGGAGCATATTGAACAGCTGGTACTCAGTAACCTTAATTTATTTACCTACTAAATTAAACTGAACTTTATAATACGGTCCCCAAGCGATATAAAAATAAAATTCAATAGTAATTGGATAGAAATATGTGTTTGCATATAAAATGTTTAAAAAATACTTAACTGCAGAAACCATTATAAAAGAATTATAGTTATAAAAACATATATTACATTGATAGATTTATTTTATTATCTATTCCAATCTACCTACTGTATTACTGTACGATCGCAGCTTCGAATTCAAATAATCCGAGTTCTACTTTATTTTATGAAATAACTCGCATCTTGCTTTTTAATTTTAAAATACAATAAATATGGCGGATTGCTTTTTTCGTCACAACCCTCTTAAAAGCCAATTCAGACTAGCCGTTCTCGGTTACGATTCACCGGTCTGGTTGGGAACTCGACCAATCAGGGCGTAGTCGTTCCCGATTACGGTTCGGTTCGAGCGTTTAGGTTCAGCTCTAATTTCAACCGGACCGTTCGCAACCGTAGCCAATGAGAACGCTTGCTGGAGTCACGTGACTAGCCAGCTGTTTTTGTTGACGTTTAACTACACATCAAACGTCAAATCATATTTCGAAATTGCGCATGCGCACCGAGAATAAACGTAGAACCGAATCGGGATAGTGTGAGCAGCCTAGATTAATCGAAAACCGAACCGGACCGGTGAATCGTAACCGAGAACGGCTAGTCTGAATTGGCTTTAATATGGGTTTGACTTAATATTGAGTTTGACGAGTGGATACGATGTGACGTCATCATAAACCCAATATGGCGGACGCATATATATTCACAATGACAATACATGAGTCAAATGTTTTTGGAATTAAATAATCAATTAATTTCAGTAAATTAATGTTTTAATAGTGAACATTTCGAAAGACTAAAAATAACAAAAAAATAATATTAAAACAAATATTCTACTAGAAAGGAAAAAAATAATTTTTAACAATTTATGTTCACAATAATTATCAAAGCGTGGGTTATGACAAATAAACGATCATAGATTACAGATCACGCTTTTATAATTATGAACCTACTTAAATTGTTAAAAATTATTTTTCCATTATAATACATTTTAATAAAAGCATGTCTTTAAAAATTGTTTTTATTAAAATTTGTTTCCAAATACTCCGCTTGAAATTGTACTTAAGCACCATAAACTATACGCCAGATCAAACGTTAGTCAATTTTATGATTATTTAGTTTCGTGAAACGCCAATAACAATGAAGATTTATTGAATATAAATATGCCAAAACAAATACATATCCAACTATAGCTAAACAATAATTAAATAAAACATAACAATAATATATTATCTCTTTATATCAGCTACAAATCAAACGATAAAAAGTAATGAAGAAATAAATTTATCAAGACGACAGGATTGGGATGTGGAGAAGAAGGTTGTAATTAAATTAGTATTAAATTATTAGAAGAGAAGGCCGAACCTGTTGGCCGTCTGGTTGCTTGTACTGCAAGAGAGAGAAAGAGAGACAGATAAAGAGAAAGGAACTTTATCTCTTGATCTCAAACACAAGATGAGTTATATAAAAAGTAAGTGTGCGTTATATAACCTATAATCTGTGCTGCTATCGAGATTGGTTCTCAAGTATTACATCTCGCGTTAGGGTCTACTTACAGATTATCAGGGATGGTTGTGATCGCGTGCGGCCGGAAAATAAGTCACAAGGCCGTTCTTCGACCAGAAATACGCGAATTCAATGCCAACGTGACAATATTTAAATGTTAGCAACTTGTCAGCAATTAAACGTTTACGACCATTGCGTTCATGCGTCTATTGTATATGATAAAGGCTTAATTAAATGGATATAAATAACCAGAGCTGCGTTACAATTAGAGATGGGAAAAACGGGTGTTTTTTGTGATCTGCATCTTTGCATCTGGATCCCGTATGTGAGCCGACTCACTGAACCGGTTCAAAAAGAGCCGAGTTTTGAATATGTTACTGCAGTCTGCCACTGAGTTACCTAGTTCAGTCAATCATATCACGACCTGTATAGAATCAAGAATGCATAGCCAAACATGTGATGCATGAGTCATTTGAGCTGACAGATGCATCAAAGCAAGAACTGATACGTAAGTGTAAAATGTGTTACATTTGATAAAAAAAGATGTCTTTTGATAGTCGTACTGGCGATATTACTTTTTCGATTAAAATTTAATATTCGAATATTTGCTGGCGGCCTGATCCGGCTTTGCCTCTGTAAATTAGAGATGGGAAAAACGGGTCTTTTTAGTGATCTGCATCTTTGCATCTGGATCCCGTATGTGAGCCGGCTTACTGAACCGGTTCAAAAAGAGCCGAGTTTTGAATATGTTACTGCAGTCTGCCACTGAGTTACCTAGTTCAGTCAATCATATCATGACCTGTATAGAATCAAGAATGCATAGCCAAACATGTGATGCATGAGTCATTTGAGCTGACAGATGCATCAAAGCAAGAACTGATACGTAAGTGTAAAATGTGTTTCTGTGTGTTAAGTGTTTCACTGAGTTATGCGGATCCGTTGATCCGTCGGCTCAAAAAAAAGTGAGTCGGCTCTCACGAATCTTCTGTCGGAGTCGGCCGGTTCTTCTACCAGCAAAACCCGAATTCAAAGCCAACGTGACGATATTTAAATATGAACAACTTGTAAGCAACTAAACGATAACGAGTGTTGCGTTAATGTGTCTATTATCTATAAAGGCGCGTTTATATATTAAGCCGTTGTATATTAGTTGAGAAAGCCAATTGGCTAAACCAAATAGGAATTAATAACCGGAACTACGTCAAAAGCGACATGGAAGATTTAAGGCAGACAAGTTAAATAAAAACTTACATAAAAACGTCTCTATATGTGTTAGAGTTTAGTTGCACTACTAATCGCAACTGAAGGTCTGAAACCGCGTGAGTCATTTGGCAACTTGGCACGTCCCCATCTTTTGTAAAAAATATTTTTTTATTGTAAAAAAGCGTGGGATGCTTATTACTATTTTTATACTAACTCTACTTTTCAAATAGCTATCAATGAAATATTTATACCAGTTGATATCAAGAATTTCACGCATTTTTACAATAAAAAAATATTTTTACTCTTTTGTTCAGTTTGCTATTAAAGCGTGTTTTTTTAGGTTTTTAAACTATTATTTTTATATTCAATTCCATTTAATTGGTGTCGTATGTCGTTTCCCAACGTGGTCGCAAATTTAGAAAGGCTACCTTGAACGCCCCAAACATAATGTGTTATTAATTGCCACTAAAATTCATTAATACCCATCTGGCAACTGCAATTTTTGTCCTGTAATTGTGTCAAGATACCTTTTTTCTTAGCATCACTTTCCTGTTGCCTCCTTTCACTGCGGACTTTTTAAATAACATCATCTGTTGGTGCTAATAAAGTGGATTTATTGATAATTCATATTTATAGGCACCTTTTGGAATAAAAAAGCTCTCAGATATTTTATTTTAATTTTAATATATTTTGTAGGACATAGCACTGGGTATGGACAGGAAACATTAATTATGTAACTATAATTATTGTAATAATTGTGAATAAAATAAAAAAATATAATAAAATAATTAAGCTTCAATTATTACACTTAGTAATGGTATCAACAAGGCAAAAAATAAATAAAATACTTGATACACTATTTAATAGTATAGTACAGTTTCGATCCTTTACAGTATGTTGGAAATTTAAGAAGTTAGTCATGCACTTTTCGTTCACAATGTGCGATAAGCGGCACAGATTGTATGCATGGGACGAGTATGCATTACATTAATAATAATAATTTACTCCACCAAAATATTGATTATACACAATGCAAAGTTACCTATCCAACTTCGCAAGGCCAGTGCTAGGATAGGTTAAGAATACATATTTTGTTAATTGTGCAGTGTGTATGGTTTCTTTGCTTTGCCGCTCCATAAAGCGACCTGTGCTATGATGATGAATCACTTCTCGAATTTCGAACACGGACACTTAGTAGCTTTTCAGGATCTCGTCCTTATTACAAATGTACGGATTATTGAAAAAAAATTGTTCAGATATCACATTTGATAAAAAAAGATGTCTTTTGATAATCGTGCTGGCGATATTACTTTTTCGATTAAAATTTAATATTTGAATATTTATTAGCGGCCTAATCCGGCTTTGCCTCTGTAAATTAGAGATGGGAAAAACGGGTCTTTTTAGTGATCTGCATCTTTGCATCTGGATCCCGTATGTGAGCCGGCTCACTGAACTGGTTCAAAAAGAGCCGAGTTCTGAATAATTATGTTACTGCAGTCTGCTACTGAGTTACCTAATTCTGTCAATCATATCACGACCTGTATAGAATCAAGAATGCATAGCCAAACATGTGATGCATGAGTCATTTGAGCTGACAGATGCATCAAAGCAAGAACTGATACGTAAGTGTAAAATGTGCTTCTGTGTGTTAAGTGTTTCGCTGAGTTATGCGGATCCGTTGATCCGTCGGCTCAAAAAAAAGTGAGTCGGCTATCACGGATCTTCTGTCGGAGTCGGCTCTTTGAACCGGCTCAGATCTGAGTTACCCAACTCTACTGTAAATTAAATTTTGTTATCGCAAGACTATATAAGTTGGTTGCGAGATTTTAACCACTTCGTTCATTTATTTGACACCTTACCACCGCTCAAATTGATCTGATTTGTACTCGGGTAAATCTGGGCTAATAAAAAAAACCTCATTCAAATCTGCCCAGTATGTAAGTATATAACGAATTAAATTCGTTTTTCATCCGAATGAACCAGATCGGTCGGTTATTATAGATTCAAACCTTCCCCAAGAAATAAGCTATTGAATGGTAAAAACCGTATTCAAATCTGTTCAGTATAGCGAATTCAATCCGATTTTCACCCAATGGAAGCTCGACTGATCAGTTGTAGATTCAAACCTTCCTCGAGAAATAAGCTATCGGATGGCAAAAAAACCTTATTCAAATCTGTTCAGTATAGCGAATCCAAACCGACTTTCGCCCAAAAAATATACTATCGAATAGTAAAAACCGCATACAAATGTATAGCGAATTCAATTCGATTTTCACCCAAACGAAGCCAGACCGGCCAGTTATTATAGATCCAACCTTCCCCAAGAAATAAGCTGAACAGGTCGTCTGGAAGGAAAATAATTGTAAACGTAAACTGTCTGTCTCAGAAAAAACTCAAATACGCCTCTGCAATGATATAATATACAAAACGTCTAAGTACGACAAATAATGTTCTTTGTTTTTCTTTAATAGTTTATGTTGTAGCCTGATTCTTAACACAAACTCTTGTTTTGTCCGGCAATAAGGGGCAATAATTTCAATTAAAGTAAGCGCTTCGCTGGCGACCATATTTATAGCATATTTTTTCTCAAACCTCCACATGCTGTTGGAAGTAAATTGTTTTAAAAAGCCATTGGCTATACCTTGTACACTACAGTATATTATGTACATAATATATACAGGGTGTAGAAAAGACCAATTTATAAATAGGCTAATAGCACACCTGAATATTTGGCTGCTTCATCTTAAAATTTTTCACCCGAACTCTTCAAAGTCTAACATTTAAAAAAATTCCAAGTTATCAAAATAGTACCGTAGGGGAGACCGGGGTTGGTTGACCATAGGGGCAGGTTGACTAACTAACATAACGTCGGAAAATATAAAGTGTATATTCGTGCAAATTCGGCCACATTCGCGGACGACGACTGCGCACATCTCACCGTTCGGTTTGGTAATTCGCACTTGTCGTTCGAAGATTATAAGAGGTTGTTATGTTTGCGTTCCGGTAAGTAAATATTTTTATCTTTACTTATTTTGTTCTCCTGCTGCTCAAACTTGCATGAATTTAAATCGGTTTGGATATCTTCACGGTTTAGTCTTTGCTTTGTGAGGTTACGGGTAGTTTTTCCCGTTAAGTACGTTCAACTAAAAATTACATCGGTTTAAAATCAAAATGGACATATGGGGCTGGTTGACTAACACTGAACAGGGGTTGGTTGACACACTCTGATCTGTGTGTCAACCAACCCCAATGAATTTTTATATCGGTTTTAATTATATTTTTATCTTCAGAGCAATGAGAACGTACAAACGGAAAACCGAAAGGGGCCAAAAGGGGTCCAAAGGGGAACAAAAATTGTTAGTTGCACGAAAGAATGCGGCACAGAAAGTAATAGGAAGTGGAATGGAAATATGCAAGGACAGCAGTAAAAAAGACAGCTACAAAAATAAAAGAGGAAGAAAGAAGATGCGAAAAACACAGTCAGATGATGATGTCTCTTCAGACGAAGCTGAAGATGTTCCGTTTCTTGTCTGCATGGAATCTTACTCTAAAAGCCTTCCCGGAGACGACTGGATTCAGTGCATTAAATGCAAGATGTGGGCCCACACCAGATGCTCTACCGGAGATCTATTGTTTTACAATTGTATTAATTGTAATTCTGACGACGAGACTGATGACTAACCAACTATTATAAAACATATTTTTGAGAATTTTTTTTCTTTTTAAGAGAATATACGTTTGTTTATTTGGTTTTAAGAGAATATACGTTTATTTTTCAGCAATATATTTGTATCTGCACATATTTGTTTTATTTTTTAACGATTTTTCCGAAAAGTCAACCAACCCCATACCATGTGTCAACCTACCCCGGGTACGGGGCTGGTTGACTCAGTTTCAGTGTGTTCGAAAAATGTCAGATAACAAGTAAATGAATACATTTTAGAAAAATTTGAAAGTCAACTTCATTAGCTAACAGTATGATAAGTAACACAGCCCTAAGTTTGCGTCGATAAATCTAATACCTACTTAATGAAAAATACAAATCTGAAAAATTAGTCAACCATCCCCGGTCTCCCCTAAGCCGGGTTTACTTTGATTTTGCGGGTAATTTTGAATTTTTTTGGGATTACAATATTACCTTATTAACCATTCACAAGCATTATTGTGCTAAATTTCAGCGAAATAAATCCTACTAAGATAGTAGGTAGAGTTGGGTAACTCAGATCTGAACTTTATTTATTTTATTTTCTCAAAAAAAAGTGGGTGCGTGTACTCATGTACGCGCGTTTGAAGTTATACTTCTTTGGTATTATTAAAAACTAATTTTTAATATACAGTGCGAACAATTTATTGAAATATTTTCAAAAAGTTTAAGAATTTTATTTTGGCTTTTACACTTTTATATTCAATCCATTGAGCAATCAGAAATACGATATTATAAATTCCACTGGATGATACTAAAAACGACTACTGGTTGTAATCAACGGTTATAGTACATATATTAAGTATAATATAGTTATAGTATGTTAAGAATTGATAGTGTATTAAGTATAGTTAGTACATTAAGTATATAGCATATATTAAGTAGTTATAGTATATTAAGTATATAATTTCCAGATAGTAGAAAGTGCATTGATTTCATACAGCTGTCATTTCAGTCTGAACCTCTTATGACCAACTTCATACTGTTGAATTTTCGTTAACTGTACGCGCGCAACTTACGTTGCCTGCTAAAATTATACTCTCAATACGCCAAAAGAAGTATAACTCCAAAAGGTACCTAATTTTTTTAAGAAATGTATTAAGGAGTTAGCAATCTATTTTATAAAAAAAATTATGTAGTTCATTTATAATTCCACATTGCACATTGCAAATACACTATTTTGATCTGAGACCTGATTTTTGTAGCGTCGACGTGCAACTTTTCTCTAATTTATAACAATTTGGAGCACATTTTAGTAATCCTAGCGGTGATAAAATAAAATTCACTGAGCCACAATTGCACGCACTGCATGTATCCTATAAGCATTGTATTAGTCAGTAGTGTGTTTTATACTATAAACAAAAAGTCTACGACCTACGTATCATACGAGAAGCAAAAGAACACAGAGTAATAAATAAACGCATAGATGCACTGCTTCAGATAAAACTAAAACATTGTGGCTATAGTCGCAGGTATGTAATGGACTGAATTTATCGACAAGACACTGAAGATTTGTGTTAATGGCCGTCAATACACGGGGCACAGACAAATAATTCACCGGAGGTAACTTTATTTGATACTGTCGACTGTGTTTTGTTCACGTAATTATATCTTAAAATAAATTATAGAAGTCACCATTACATAAAATGGTGATTATTACAGTAACAATATATTTTTAAATGTTAAGCCGGGTCTAGACGTGTGTAACGCGTAATGTAATCTATCGTGTAATGTAACACGAATTCTGCGTGTGGACGGCACTACGAGCATTACATGTAACGCTCGCGCCGGCGTTCGCCGTGATCCATCGGCTGTCGGTTTTTAGCGCGAACACAAAGGCGCTCGCAGTACTCGTTTGGACGGCGTTCGTGATGATTGTGTCGTGTGTACGTTCATGATACGAACAATCGCTTGAACTTATCAGTTTGTATCAAGAAAAACGTGTTATTTGGGATCCAAAAAATCTGGATTATTTTAAAAAAATCTAAAACTTCAGTTAATAAATATATATAAATAAAAGCAGCACCAGCTATCATGACTTTCCTATTCGGCATGTTCGTAGCAACTGAGTGGAAACAGCTTTTGACAAAGATTCGCTTTCACGATTCGCGTTGAGTTCGTGTGCTGTCCACACTGTTGACGCTAAATTACACGTAATCTTACATTACACGTTACACACGTCTCAACCCGGCTTTAGATCTCTGAAATATTATATAGCTGAGAGTCATACCTGATTCCTTTCCTTGTAATTCGTTTAAAAATTACTTCTCGTTAAGGACCGCAGTGGATGCGGTCTTTAACGAGAACACTGGGTGGTACCTAGTCGATCTGAGCCGACTAGTGAGTGAGAATTCAAGCATCCTAAAACTGCCGATCGTGCCGAGCCGATCAGAATCAGTGGGTGTGGACCATGGATCCAGTAGTTATAGGAATGGAGTATACAGCTGCAGGGGGAATTCATTGAGGGACGGGTACAAACGGGTACAAAGTAAGAATGGTGTCGATTTTTGATTGGCCAGCGCATTGTGCAGCATACAAAAGAAATATTCTTTTTACACCATACTACCATCATACATTTGATGCCACTAGACATGCGCAGTACGCCGGCAAATGACAAGCGGACATCACTCACCTTGTCGCGTCCCTTAATCGGTTTTCCTTTCTCGTCTAGAACTCTAGTATATGCTCAGTCTCTATATGTCTATGTCTATGGTGGGGACATACTGTAATTGACTAATGTGCCTATCGGAAAAGTAAAGGATTTGGGTTCGAATCCTGGAATATTTATTCCTATTACATTATATTATTCTAAAAAGTTAATATTTGTTTACAAATAAAAAGCAAAAAAAGTTACAATCTTTGTAACCAAAAATATTATTTATAAACATGAAAAATAATAAATAGTGGAAGGTAATATATCAAGATCAAAATTGGTTAAAGAAGTTTGGCTGAACAAACACAAAAAGATTATATAATTATCAAATCAAGAAAACTTTTAGAATTTGCTAAAATTTCATTAGATTAAAAACTGACCCAGTAAATAAGGGCGTGAATTTATCTCAGTAAAAATTCTACGACTTTCCAACCTAGCTGTGGCATTTTAGTTTGTGCTGAAAGTAACAAGCGTAAAGAAACCTTGATTATAATAACAGCTTGGTTGCTTTGCACATTTGTAAATTCAGAGGCGGCGGTGATGACAACTGGTAAAACACCCAAAAACGAATATGATATGTAGGTACTCTACTTGTCAACATTAATAGTCTACAATAGGGTTGACCAGCTTTACAAATTTGACAATTTTGAACAGATTAAACAGATGATGTAAACCAAATATTTTGTTCCTATATTCTTCATTTCAATTACAAGCATGAATTTAAAAAATGTATTCATTTCAAACGGTAGACTTGAGCCAGCACATAACTTCCACGCATAGAAAGAGATGTACATGCCCATTCTATATCTCTTCTACTGGCGATTACATCCAGCAATTAGATACCCAAGTAGGCGTCATAAATTTGTAGCGCTTGTTATCAGGAAACGTTTATTGACACTACTAATGTTAGTGTTTTGAACAAGAACAAGATCAAGACCAAATAAGCAAGACCAATACCAAGACTATCCCAGGCTTGGTGTTGCTTTGCTCATCACTAGCCGATAGGAACGTGTGCTCCTTAACAAGATACCTTATTTGGCGCTACTGACTTCACACACATAGAAATACCATTTTCTACAACGTATGATTAAACTGTCCTGAACAGAAAACATACAAGAAGAGAAAAAATATATTTTTAAATTGTCTATACACCGTTCCCTGGTTATTTGCTGTGAAACTATACTATAATAATTATGTCTGTATTAAAAGTATTAAAATATATAATATGCAGAGTCCCAAGGCTATCACAAGTTGTTAAGCGTATGGTTTAACATAAATCTTTACAGAGGATGGGTATGTTGCAACAGGAGCTACTACTATCTTTGTGATAGATTTAATTGCACCGTGAAGAAAAAAAACCCGGGTCGCAGTGCCCAAACCCTGCCGACAATATAGTGTATTTGCTAATACAGGCAGTCTGGTTTTATTACATGAATTTAAGTTTGTTTTTGATCAAAATAAAAAATTTAACCCCTTAATACATCCCTTAAATTAACAGTTTTTTTCTTAATTGCAAGATTACTATCATCGAACATCAACACCAAATTAAATACATCTTTCAGTAAATAACTCACTATCTGCAAACTAGTGTTTTCATAAAATTTGTAAATTCGGTCCTGGCGGGCCGATTTTTTTCAAATTTCGGGAGCACATTTTAATTGCTACATAAAGAGCAAATTTCAATTTTGAAACGATTATGAGATTTTTTCCGGTATTTTTGGGCCCAAAAACTTTTTATATATATATATATATAATATATATATATATACATATATATATAAACATTTTTAAAAATGACGCCAATGTGTTCAGGAGGGTATGAAACGTCGAGAAATTTTGGTCCGACCCCTAGGTCCCGCCATCCGACCGACGCCAATAGTGTATGTTGCCATATAGCAAATACACTAAAAATTTCTTAGTAAGAACATCCACGCCGTTCAGTTTAATCCTGGGAGGTCGTAGAACAAAGCGAAATGTTTTATATTTTTTTAAGTAAAACTTATTTAGCCGCAACCTGACAGTAACTCAGTTTTTTTCAAACGGAAATCATTCGAACGAATAGTGTGATATAGTCAGAAATCAATCGGATGGCGTTGTTCGTTGTATTGTACAGTATATAGTAGAATAGCTATGTGCTGTATCATGAAAACAACTAGATAACAGTTGTGGTCTGTGGAGTAATGGATAAGGCGTATGCTTAGTACGTACACGGTCGCCGGTTCGATCCCGGCTGGCATCATTATTTTTTTACATATATTCCATATTATTTCTCAATTCTGTTTATTTACTCAATGCTAGTTTAATTTTTATACACCTCATTTCACTGTTTCGTTGAACGTAATAGGTATCATATTTACATTACCACATACCCTCCCATGCATAAAAATGTACCGCTTATATTATATTGTGAACTATAAGTGACTGTCTAATATTTTCGTACCTTACGATTTTATCTAAAACTAGCGGCCCAGTCCGGCTTCGCCCGGGTGTAAATGTAATATATATAGGATATAAAAGATGAGAATCATTATCATTTAATTCTCAACATGTATTGAATTTGCGCGAATTCAATCGCTTTTATTTGTGAATGTTCAAAAATCGAAGAAAAGTCTTATTTCCCAAAAAGAAATTAAAAAAATTCTGTTGATCCGATCGCTACTAAACTTCAGAAGATCACCCGCTGGGCTAATCTAAAGATTGTCTGAAAATTTCATCAAAAATGGTCTACCCGTTTGGAGTCCATAGATTACATATACATCGTCTTTTATCTTTATAGATTATTAAAATGTAAAAAGTGGTTATTGTGATATAACGATAATAGTTGGACATATAGTATCGCGAAGTTTTTTGAAGTTATTGATATGTTCTTTAATATTGTAGAACATACTTTTGTTCTATCATCAACAGTTTCCGCAGCGCATGCGACGAAAGATGTTTTATGGCATTTTTTTTACACCTTGGGTTACGTTATTAAAGTTTTAGTAAGGATCCCTAATATTTTCTAGCAATAAATACAGCCTATGTTACTCAGGGTGAATGTAGCTTTCTAATGGCGAAAGAATGTTTTAAATCGACACAGTAGTTTTTGAGTTTATTCATTACAAACATACAAAAATACAAATCTTTCCTCTTTATAATATTAGTGTAGATATCCGTTCATCCTTGATCTAAATTTAAATGTTATGATTTAACCTAAAGGTCTTAATAAAGTGTTTATTCATATTTTTTGCTTAGCGTTAATGATAACGTTATAAAAGAGGTGAGATAATAATATCTTATAAAATAAAAAAAAATGGATTATTTTCTATGTCGGGTCATTCAAAGGTTAATTTAAACTTAATACTATTATATTAACAATTGAATATGTCTGTTTTTTTCTGAGACACATTGTATTAAATTTTAATATAAAGAAGTAATTGTTGATATCATAAATTCCCAATTTCAGTTGATATTTTCAACTACTTTACACAGCTTCTTTAACTCTGAAAACAAGTCGTACGATTTGTATGTTTTGTATGTAAACTGCTTTATATTTAAGGAATAAAATGGTGTAAGGCAAAGCTTTTAGCAGCAACACGGTACCTAAAACGTCCCCTGAGAATGTAAAGTAGAAATCCAAAAATCGTTTATAAGCGAATTTGTACATGCCTCGACGAGGCAATGCTATGCACTTTTGGGACCTCACGGAGGGGGTAAGTTTGGGTATATGCAAAGCTTAAAGTCCAAGTTACACTAACCAAAATATCTAAATCCTTATATAAAAAAACGAATCTTTGTTTGTTCGTCTCCAATGGGTTCCTATACCGTTCATCCGATTATGTACGATGCCACTTAGGTGAGTTGTACGCGCGCCTGCGATTGCCTGCGTTTGCTTCATTAGTGTTGTCGCTGCCGAGCGGGCTATAAAACATCTCAGTCGCATGCGCAGCCGCGGGTAGCGGCTGGTACTAACGTTTCTCAGAGTATTAAGGTATGTTTCGTTTTGAATTTTTTAAGGTTTTAAGTTGTAGAATTAATTCCGATCACTCCCAACTATGTATCTATTTTAGTTTATAAGTTATGGTGTTCAGGAAAATTATAAATAAACGTCCATATCTCGTAAACTAAAAAAGATACCGAGGTATGAATGGGCGGAATCGTTTCAGTGTGAATTTTTCTATAAACAAGGTTAATGTGAACAAATAAAAAAAAAAAAAACTTTTCGTATTTTAGTCATAAAATTAAGACAAAAATGCTTAACGAAATTATCTTGGTAAACTGAATTTTCAGGAACATTTTTAGAATTTGAATAGTTTTTCTAACCAACTGTATTTCAAGCGTTAATAGAAAATTA
Organism: Venustoraphidia nigricollis; assembly: GCA_034508555.1. Classification (NCBI taxonomy): domain Eukaryota; kingdom Metazoa; phylum Arthropoda; class Insecta; order Raphidioptera; family Raphidiidae; genus Venustoraphidia; species Venustoraphidia nigricollis. The sequence continues at coordinate 397,914 of JAVRKA010000053.1, read as the reverse complement.
AAAGTCGCATTTAAAATTCACAAAATTTTACCATTAAATTTAATTGTCATTTCATGCAGAATTATTTAAAGATGGGATATTTCGAGTGAAAATTGTCGAACTATTCGTTTATTAAAATATCTTGAGATGTCTCGAGAGACTCTCTGAGGTCTCATAATCGAAAATTCGTACGTTATAATAATCATATCGAATGTATAGACAGATAATAATAGACCGATAATCGAAACCAAGAGCATAACTTATTCTAGAGTTAAAACGTTCATTCATTCACACATAGTACCAACACATCTATTATTTTGATACATCAGCTAAAGGAATCATTTCGAATGAATCATTCGATGATAAAAATCATTCGAATAGCAGAATGTTTCGATTATTCTTAAGGTTGTCGGAACGCTCTGAATTTAACCCACACTACGAGGCTAAAAAATGCTGTTACTCTAAATTTTGGAAATATTTTGAAGTTCGTCGAATATTTTCGTATATTTTCATTTGATTGATTAAGCAAATTTAAATCAACGCCGAGAAAATTCTATAAGAAAATTCACTACAGCATAATAACTAATAGGTAGTTTACAAGTCCGGTCGAAGAAAATATCACAGAATAAATTACTTATTTACATATTTAATTATATCCCGGCGAAGCGGGACCGGGCCGCTAGTATTTGATAGTGTGACTCGTGCTGCAATCATCGCCACCACCTACTGTAAGGAACACGGCCATCAGCTTACATGAAACCCACAAGGGCGCCGTACCATCGTCAGTGTGTGCAGACAGTATGGCAGATCTCGGTGGTTGTAGGTTCACTGATCTCTAATTAATGGATAGACTAACGTTTCCCAAAGTATGGGTCGCGACCCGGCACCGGGTTGTAGAAAAATTTTGCCAAGGTGCGAAAAAAACTGTAAATTTTTGTGTATGAAATAAGCAAACAAATAACTTAATTTCTATTTCCCTATTATAGGCTGCGTTCAATTTTCATGCGCTTAGACCGTGATATACGTATAGGTAATACAACTACGTTTACTTTTCTTTACGCAATTTTGTAGCACTAGTGTTAAATATGTCATTCCACGACCACTATACCCATATGAAAAGCAGCTATTTTATAGGGAGGATGTGCAAAAATATATTTTAATAATGATTTTGACAATATTTAAAGAGGAACAGTGTTCCCGTTTTATTTAATAATTAATATGTGACGTCATTTATATGAGTACTTTTTATTAGTGTATTTGCCATATGGCAACATACACTATTGGCGTCGGTCGGATGGCGGGACCTAGGGGTCGGACCAAAATTTCTCGACGTTTCATAACCTCCTAAACACTTTGGCACCATTTTTAAAAATGTTTATATATATATATGTATATATATATATATTTATATATATATTTACGTATATATATATATATATATATATATATATATATATATATATATATATATATATATGTGTGCGGGCAATAACTTTCGAAGGAGTTAATTGATTTTAACGAAATTTGGCCCACGTGTTGAAATCCATCACCGCAAGAAGCCTATTTAAAATGGGCGTAATCGGGCCATTTTAAGGGTAGTTTTTAGGGGTTGAAAAATGTTTTTGGGCCCCAAAATACCGAAAAAATTCTCAGAATCGTTTCAAAATTGAAATTTAACCCTCTAGTAGTAATTAAAAAGTGTCCCAAAAATTTTAATAAAATCGGCCCGACAGGACCGGACTTACAAATTTTATGAAAACACCAGTTTGCGTATACGAATTTACTTACTGAAGGTCGTATTTAATTTGGTGCTGATGTTGGATTGATAACAATATTTCAACTAATAAAATTATTATTGTAAGGGGTGTATTAAGGGGTTAAATTTTTTTTTATTTTGTCCAAAAACAAACTTAAGTTCATTTAATAAAGCCACAATACCTGTATTAGCAAATACACTATATTGTCGGCAGGGTTTTGGCACTGCGACCCGGGTTTTTTTAACTTTACTGTAACTCTGCTTATGTTTAACAAGCTGAGTATACTAAAAAATGGTCAAGTGTTTTTAAAAACTGAAAAAAAGTCAGATCAAATATCCCGCCAAAAGGTGTCACTTGTCAGATATCAGTACAATGCTGCATATGTTTCACATAATGGCCGCCGTTTGCTATCCATTGCATAAGAGATCAGTGGCAGACGTAGAGGAATTATTGTGAATGTTTATATGTGTGTGAGAGAGAAAGAAAACAGTTGTGTAACGGCGTGAGGTGTATTGTGACGCGAGATATGATATTTGTGTAGACAACGTGGCATTACGGTAAGAGCGCCTGTCACACTATGGGACTGACAGACGACGCCACCTCTTGTACTCGCCTGATATTCCTATACCCACAACCTGGCCTTACCCTACGCTCTCTCTACATATTATTATTAAAGCGACGATGACACCGAACCCAGTTTACCTTATTGTTAAACCCGTATTACTATGACCGCAATTATATAGAAACTAGCGGTTTGCCCGCGACTTTGTCGGCGTGATATAGTAGATATATTATACCCAGTTAAATTCTTTTATGTAAAATCCCCCCCTCCCCGTTCGAGTACTGTGTTCAAAAGATCGTCGAATATGTATTTCTTTGTTAACGTAAATAGTTTCAGAGATACAGCGTATCCTTTATGAAGGTTTCTATCATCCTGTTCAACCCCATAAGGGTTATTTTTGCGTTAAAATGTAGCCTAGATCACTCCTGGCATAATCCTTTACCTACTTGTGAAGTGCCATTACAATCGGTTCAGCCGTTTCAAAGATTAGTCCGAACAGACAGAGAAAACTGACTGCAAACTGAAAATTCGCTCCAGGAATCTGTACAATTACAGACTACGTTACGATTTTATTAGTGTATTTGCCATATGGCAACATACACTATTGGCGTTGGTCGGATGGCGGGACCTAGGTGTCGGACCAAAATTTCTCGCCGTTTCATAACCTCCTAAACACTTTGGCACCATTTTTAAAAATGTTTATATATATATGTATATATGTATATATGTATATATATATATATATATATATATATATATATATATATATATATATATATATATATATATATATATATATATATTTATATGTGCTGGCAATAACTTTCGAAGGAGTTAATTCATTTTAACGAAATTTGGCATACATGTTGGAATCCAGCACCGCACGAAGCCTATTTAAAATGGGCCCAATCGGGTCATTTTAAGGGTGGTTTTTAGGGGTTGAAAAAAGTTTTTGGGCCCAAAAATACCGAAAAAATTCTCAGAATCGTTTCAAAATTGAAATTTAACCCTTTAGTAGCAATTAAAAAGTGCTCCTAAAATTATAAGCAAATCGGCCCGACAGGACCGGACTTACAAACACTAGTTTGCGTATACGAATTTATTTACTGAAGATCGTATTTAATTTGGTGCAGATGTTGGATTGATAACAATATTTCAACTAATAAAATTATTATTGTAAGGGGTGTATTATGGGGTTCAATTTTTTTTTATTTTGTCCAAAAACAAACTTAAGTTCATGTAATAAAGCCACAGTATACCTGTATTAGCAAATACACTATATTGTCGGCAGGGTTTTGGCACTGCGACCCGGGTTTTTTATTTGTATTAATTGAACTAAGCTCTGTAAAATTCATTAAAAAAGCAACTCTCGCAGTATGTGGAGTTTCTAATCCATTGCGTTCGTTGTAAATGATTTCTTTTTATCTTATTCTGTTTCGATAGTAATTGATTTTCTCACAGACAAGTTGTTAATCAACTTAAGTGAGACTATGTATATTTTAAATTGTCATTTCTTTTCTTAATAAAAAGTTATTATTATTACATCTCATTACATCTGTAAAGAGTGCTGTATTGCACAAAGTTTGGAATTGTCGCGGGACACATCGGGCGTCTGCGTCTGTTCAGGCTGTTTTGTGCACATAACCGAATAGTACAATAATTAGAAAATTTCAACTTTTATCACTGGACAGATTCTTTAAAATATGCGTATTTTATTATCGAAATTTGCAAGAATAATTAATTAAGCTGCTTTGTAAGAACGTACACACTTTACTGACAAACAGAGAGAACGTATTTTAAAAACTTAAACAAACGAAAATTTCAACTTTTATGGGAAAAGAATTATGTTACATACTTACAATAGATAGCACGCGAAATTATGAGTAATAGATAGGTAGTGACTCACCTGAAACAAAAAGAATCCATTGTTAAATTGAAATTCATGCTTTGAAATAGTAAACACGTTTATCAATTCAAGCGAAAACAATCAATACGAAATTTTAATTATGATATAAAAAATATACTTAATTAAAAAACATAAATGACATCAGTATAAAATCAGCTGAAAATAGATAGTATTGAAAATACATGGGTCCGACAGTCGGACTGTAAGTTTAACTGGAAACATGATCGAAATAAGGGCTTTTGATAGGTTGTCCAGTTCGCCCTAGATCTGTAACAGAGGAAGTCTGGTACTAAATTAAGAACTTAATGGTATATCAAATATATTAATACGCTATGGTTAAGATATTTGCCTCCCTTTTTCGAAAAAAAAAACACACAATTGCTCCACATAAATTTTATATCATTTTATAGATAATTGCTTGCTCTACCGACCGACATCAACAACTAAAAAATTTATTATTGCTTTTGTTTTTGTAAATTTATTAATTATTACAATTATATATATAGATATACATTAAGACACAATACAGCAATGCTGCCATCTGACGGTTCTAACTTTGAAACAACGTCAACATGATTGACGACCGGTAAATTTTTTTTGTTTAATTTTTAATCAAAATTCACGTATAAATACTTTTCGTATGATGGCGCTTCAGCTCAACATTTTCGATACTTGCGCCTCTATATGACAGTTTTAGAAAAATATTTTCTTGAACCGTCACTGAGCTTCGAAGAAAGTTATAAAGAGTGTGAGAAATTAGAAACGAATTTTAGTGCGAATTATTCTCACAGATACCGCTAGTAGATAAAAAATCAAATAGAACTTATTGTGGAGCATACCTATATCAATAGTTATAAACATGAAATAAAAGAAGCTGAATGCGTATTCAAAAATAAATATTTAAATATGACAGTACTGTTTCAAAGCCTATTGTGAAATTCTGCCGTTTTCTCAACTTGTGCTATAACCGTCGTTAAGAATCAACTGACGAAAATTATACAGGACGTTAAGCAGTAAACTGCAACAGCAATATAATAATCCCTGAAATGGCTTTTAATTTCGTACTCGGCACGGTTTCCCGGTTTTACCCCACAGAGAGAGAGAGAGAGAGAGAGAGATGCAAAGCGCCGGAGGCGGTGCGCGATCCGGCTGAAGCAGAGGCAAACAGACATCCAAATGTCTCATTAAATTTTGATGCACGTTGGATACGAGAGATCGGTTGCAATTACCATTTTTTTGGACGTGTGCGGTTAGTCTTCTTCTTCTTCTTCTTATATGCCAGCACTGTTTAAATACTTTATGCGATGGAAACAACAAAAGAACGATGATTGATCATGATTTGGACGTAATACTTTATAAAGAATAAAAATTGATGTTGACGCACTGACTCGATTTTTTCTGTTTTTTATTGTACTGATTCTTTTGTTATCCAATGATTGTTTAAAAAAATATAACCCACTAAACAAAACTGTTGGTACTTTTTCTTACACATTTCAGATAGAACTTTTTAAGTTAACACTTTATCTTCGTAAAAATTCCTAGTGAAATGTATAACACATTTGAAGACAACTTTTTAAATCGTAATTAGTTTTATTTTACACAAAAAATTGACACAAGCCACTTAGTCTGGTGTAAGAGCAAACGCCTTAAAATAGTTTTTATTAAATCAGAAACACACTTATTACAGCTACATGATTTGGAATAATAACTTTGAAAATTAAGAATCTAAAATATCTATAAAATATTATGTAATTTGTAACTCATTGTGTAACACTAATGACACTGCAATACTTATAATAATTATAAAGCTCGATATAGATATAAATTTGAATAATTATTAACAATTTAAACATGATCACTGCTGGGCTGCAGAAAAACATTTGATTTGAAAATGACCTTGGATTGTAAACAAATAATTACAGTTTTTAAACACGAGGGAGCAGTCTAGGATCGTTGTGAAACTCCTTGTCATGTAGAACATTAGACTGTATTCTTAAAAAAATAAATGGTTTGTTCTATATTGCTTTTCTAGATTTTCGATCAAAATCAAAACAGTGTTGTTTTGAGGTGGAAATGGCACAAAAAAAAACTATTTTAAAGCTATGCATACACAGTTAAAAAACAATATCATTTCAATAAATCAATTATATTCGATTTGGGATGAATTTTGACAATATTTTAGTGAATTTAAGAACTTTTTTGGCGAATTTGACAATTTTTTGTGCGATTTTGATTTTTATTGTGAATTTTGACATATTTTTGGCCGACTTTCGACATTTTTTGTGATGAAATTTGATAATAATTTTAACAAAATGGGAGCCAATTACACTTCAATAAGTCCTAGAACCCGAATAACCTAGATCCGTCTCTGGTTACAATCTACAAAAAAAAAAAAAAAAAATCCCGACGATGACTGAAAATAATTTTTTTCTAATACGTATAGTATTGTAACTATGGATGTTTCTTAACAATAATAGCATACTATAGCTTTATTGAACAATGTAAAACAATATTATAATTATTTTTTTTTGATGAAAACATCTGCTATATTGTATAAAGAATGATAACTACTTGTCTTCATAATATGTACCTACACCGTGCAGTGGTATATGTAGGGCAGATTACATTTGGTAAATTTATATGCTACTATATATATTAAAATGTATTAAATTTACGACAAACAAGGAAGAAAAATCTTACTCCGTTTCCTTTTACCTAAAAACGTTTAACGAAAAAGGTATAAAATATGTTTCTAAAGTTATCTTGACTGATGTTCTTTGGAATATCGACTTGTATATAGTTGATTCATTCTATAAGAAGACGCTCATCCGTTTCGTTTAATATTCCTAGGCTGCGGTCAACTCCGTGCCCTCAGGCATCTTTGCATACGTCGTCACATTCGGATGTCCTCAGCACAATAGGAGAACTCATGTATTTTCAACTTCTCTTTTATCCTCACTTCGTCATAGATCAATCAGAAAAAACCTTGATTAATTTGACGTTAAACGATGTCACACGTATTTTTCCATTGGTTGAGCACTGAGCAGCGTAGATGGAGACAGCGTGAAAAGTAGGAACTAAAATCAGTTGAAAATCGATGGTGTTGAAAATATATGAATCCGACTGTATTTCACTACAGCCGATAACTATAGATCTCGTCAGAACATTTTGGTGATTTGTCTGTATTATTGAAGTGAAACTTCTTTAGTCGCAGTGATTTCAAACGGACATAGATAAAACTTATTGGAACTCGTAAGTATCCGTGCATATAGTGACGGACATGGAACGGGTGTTTAATTTTTTATTTAAATGTTGTACGTGAACGGGAGTGAAAGAGTTTTACTTCACATTTTTTTGCTTTATTTTTTTTATCGACGTTTTTACAACAGATTTTTCTTTACAACAAATTAACGAACGTCAAGAATTTTGACCTGTAGAGCTCGGACGTACGTACAAACCAACTAACAACTGCGCTTCGTGATTTTCAATTATAATTTTAGGAACTAGTCCGACCTCGAATCAATCTAAAAACGGTTCCATATTAGAGCACAGAACTTTCCCTTTCCTAAAAGTTACAATTTGAATATATTTTGTTCGAAATTAGCCTAGAATCTAGACATAACTATTTATATGAACGAAACTCAGTTTTGACGTGCGAAGCAATAATAAAGCATATTCCGCTAGCAGAGGGTGCAATTTTATATTTTACCAAAAAAAAAATGTTAGGTATACGTACCAAACTATGGTTGAACAAACTGTAGTTACAATATCTTTTCAAGTCAAGTATATTTTTGGTTTTAATAGTTTGCCAAACGTAAGATCGTAAACTTTTTTTAAGACTTTGAGATGCAGTCATCAGCAATAAACGTTCTCTCTCTCTCTCTTCGTGCTCCAGCAAGTATGCGGTACACGCGTTGCTACTAGAGTGACTATAGTAAGAGAGTGGCCAATATATCCAATCGCCGCCATATTGAGCTGTGAGTGGTAGACACTGCGTACCTATGTAGCGCCTGCGACAGCTGTACACTGCGTACAGAAGCAGCCGACAGCTGTAAACTGGGTATAAAATGACTCAATATGGTGCAGCCAATTCGTGTTCCGGCCATGTGTTGGCCACACTCTCACTACAGTCACTCTAGTTACTACGGTATCGCGTCAGCAATAGTAACCAGGCTAGAATCGGGCTACGTATGAAATGTCTGGGTACCTTCATTTCGCAGGAGTTAAGTCACCGCAGACTTTATCTCGACTCCGCTTGGCTCCACTGTTGGTTTATGATTACGCAGTTGAAGTTGGTTTGCGTTTCAACCACCACAATATAACACTAACCCTTCTCTATGTACACATATAGGTAGGCAAACTACCCAAAGAGTTTAAAATGTCGAGAAGGATTTTTAACGTGCAAACACCTTGTTATATAAGTTAGAAAATTAAATAATTGTGCTTCTCTGTTTAGTTTGACCTTGTCAGTTGTCACTGCAGTGAACATACTTTTATAGAAAATCGAGACAATTATTATTACTGGTCTCTGACCGAACAACTGATTTTTATGCCTCAGCCACACACTCGACGAGTGGCATGGGAAGTAGCGAGGAAAGGAGGCAGAGACGTTGTGTGGCCGCGTTACTCGTCATGCCGCACGTCATGCTCCGTGCTCCCTCGATTGTCGGTTTTTTGTGCGCGAGTCAAAGGACCGGCAATAAAAGCACGAGTAAGCCGGCCACATACTCCCGCGCCACTCAGTACGCATCAAGCGATCTAAGTGTAAAGGCATAGTGCGCACGCTGCCACAGTATCGACCTCCATTGCCGAAAGGCGAAAGCCGAGTGCGGAGCGTCGCGAGTACAGCAGTGTCTGGCCACTTAGGGCAACATCGCGACAGCGCGATTAGCAGAGCGAGGAGCAGTGCGAAGAGCATAGTCTGGCAGTAGGGTTAAATAAAACTGTAGTAAATATTTTTAGTAATTTACATAAATAATATCATATTAAATAATCTAGCTTAATTATTTAATGATACAAATAAAATACACCGTTATTCTAAATCTTTGCTAATCAATAACTGGAATAAACGTTTGCGATACAAATTCTGATTTGCAGAAAGCATTGTCAAAAAATTTGATTTGACAATGACCTTAGATTGTGATTAGATGTTTATACAGCAGAAGTCATAGATAATTATAACAAATTAATTAAAATGTATAAAAATTAAAGAAGTATCACGTGACTACAAGACATACCAGGAATGTTTGTGACGTCATAATGTACGGATTTGTGTTACGACGTCACACGCGTTGGAATATTTTCGACGCGTCACCAGAACTTTTTAGTTATTTTACGTACAAAATTGCTGTAAAAATAATAATAGTTCTGCTATAAAACTAGCGTGATGTCAATTTTTATTTATTCAAAAACCCAATTCTAAACTCTGGTCAACTACCTAGTTTAAAGATAATTTTACTGTGAAAATATACATATTTTAAGGTTATTCTAATCTGAATAGCGCAATTGCAGACGGAACGTCAGGTAGAAATACTACTGGACAACAATCTACACGCTCGGAAATCAAGAAGATTTCTTTTGTGAGGCGTCTATAATGTACAAATAATTCAACCACAGGTTTCGACCATGACAGCAGCTAGGAATAAACTTGAATCTTTGGATACGCCTCTGTTGCCACGCTTACGTGCAGTGCGCGTTATCCCATATGAATAAATGTAATTAATCGAGTAATCATTGTAACTTTGCTGTTCAGGGATCTGTCGTGCTCCAGTTTGCATTCGCCTAGTCAAATAACTCTCAAAATTCTCAAGCCTCGCACATGTTGATTACACTCAGATCTGGCAGGCAACTCGGGAAATTGTTCAGGGCGCTAAACATATTAGAGCAGGGATGCTCAAACGGTCGCTGCTAGAGTCGATCGCGGAAAAGCATCTACAATCTACATTTCCTACAAAATAAGCCTGGTTTGTCGGTGTAGCGACTACCACTTATAATAGAGTGACTGTAGTAAGAATGTGGCCAATGCATCCTGCAAACTGTTGTCGATAGCAAGATACTGAATCAATGACACTTCGTCTTGCCTTTGAACTTCTATCAACATTTGAATCATTTTGTATAAACTGATTCATAATTTACGTTATAGTGGCTAAACTTTTTTTTTTAGAAACCGCGTAATACTGAAATAGCGTTAAGCGAGATCTTACTGTACTGTATTAATTATTTTTGTTGGTCACGATTTTTTCACTGTAGTGTGAAAAGGAATTTATTCATCTCTGAATATTTTCATCTCATTGTCAAGTCCATTTCATTTTGCCACCTCTGCTTTAAGACTCTCGCCCCTCCTTTCATTTTAGACACTTTTGTATAATGTAAAATGGCGGATATAATAGACTTAAGACATACCAAGAGCGTAATGTGAGTAGTTTAAAGTCGTAGTTATTAAATTTGTCGGTAAAAATGTTTTCTGTGCATCAGCACGTTCATTTAAAAATATTAAACAAGTTTATTATATCCATTTTCTTGTACCTAAAATTATTATTCCTACGAAATTCAAGTGGGCAATATAATAAAACGAAAATAAAATTTTTCAAACAAGGTCACTAAACCAAATCGGCTTATAAATACGTAATCGGATTGCTGCTGGAACATTTTAATACAGATTCATTATTTTGCATAAAAAACCTTGCAAATTTTACGGAATTTTAATATATCGTAGAAATTCTAACCGATAATACACAAGCCGCAGTATCAATTAAGAATGCCGATAACACGTGTTTTTTGTTAGTAGGAAATATCTCTTTTAATACTGTATCAAAATTAATGTTTGATACGCTATTTTGGAGATTATTTTTCCCTCTAATGACGTAAATTTAGTCATCTAGGGGCAATCTGTTTATATTAACAGTTGTCGGTAATATGACGTGTAGTGACGCTGAAGTCTCTGAATAGAATAGACATTTGGTGGCAATCTGTTTATTTTAACAGCTGTCGGTAATATTAAGTGACTTATGCTGAGTTGCAGAAAAGATTGTCAAATAATTTGATTTGACAATGACCTTAGGTTGTGAACACACATTTTTCTCCATAAGAAAAGCATTGTAGACATTTAATTCGATTCTCTTCGAAAAATAATTGATCGAATGAAATGATATTTTTTCTAAATTGTGTATACGTGTATTTAACATAGTTTTTTGCATAATTTTTACATCGAAACGACATGTTTCTACGCATTTTAATCAAAATTTGACTCGAAAAACGATCTTTTCTTGCGTAGATCAAGCATTTGTTTTTGTGTGAATACAATCTAATGTTGACAGGGAGTTTGAATACGACATTAGACTGTTCTTGCATGTACAAAAACTGTAATTATATTATCACAATCTAAGGTTATTGTCAAATCCAATTTTTTGACTACGTTTTGTGCAACCCAGCAGTAGTTTCTGAATAGAATTTCCGCCATATTACAATACGTAGCTGACCACTAACGGTGCGAAATATTCATGGTTTACAATGTTTACATAATTACGAATATATAGGGTTTGATGGATCTATCTTAAAAAATAATTGAGATACGGTCCTGGAGACAACCTGTATCGTATAATATGTAGACACTAAAAAATTATCTATGTTTGATTTTTCAACGATAAATTGTTTCCGGCATGTATTTCTGCGATGTTGTGTGTAATATGTTAATTATAGAAATAGATTGTATACTTACTTAGTTGTACAAACGAATTTGTAGGCACATAGTCTGTTCATGTAACATCTTTGTAGATAGTCACTAAGCATATAATATATATATGTTACGGTAAATGTACACTCTTGGGAAATGTACACTTTTACCGTAAAATGTGTACATTTCCCAAAAAGTTAGGTATATGTGAACTGAATATAATGTATATGTACATTTCCCGGCAAATGTGTACTCTTGCCTTCACGTTTTGGTAAATGTATACTCTTACCTTCATGTTTTAAGAAAATAAATTAAAAATGTTGTTGCAGTAAAAAAATATTTATTTAAATAAACATAATACAAAAGGCTTTAATAACGAAAATTATTTTAATTAAAAAATGTAAATGACAAACAAAACATACTTTTCTTTGCATATTATATAATATGTCAAGTTGGAATACAAATAAATTAAAAATGTTGTTGCAGTAAAAAAATATTTATTTAAATAAACATAATACAAAAGGCTTTAATAACGATTTCGTATTTTGTATGCTCACATTTACCAAAACGACATGGTCATTGTGAATTCAATGTACATTTCCCTTCTTTGAAATTGTAAATGTTAGTTGAATGCACATTACCCAAACGAGGAGGCAAATGTGCACATTTACCGGAAAATGTGTACATTTGCCGCAATATCTACTTTTACCGTAACATATATACGCTTAGAAAATGTTAGATAAGTACACATATTGTACATGTTATATATTATGTAGTAAATTATTCACACTTCTATACTTCGTATCATTTATTTCAATATTCGAATTTTTAAGGTTACATGTATTCGAATCTGCTTTGTTCAACTGCTGAACTCTGAAATCGAATCTTGTCTAATCTGACATATTAATTCCAAAACTTGCAATCATTTTATTCAAATTCAATAGGCTATTTGGCTCTTATTTTTAAATTGTTTTAAAATGTTCGAATCGTAGTATGAGTCGACAGGATTATTTATTTCGCTTAAAAAAATCGTTTTATAGCATAAAATACCACTCAAAATTTCAAATATATACGTTAGCGCGAAAACACGCGCCGCCATGTTTACCTACGGTGACGTCTTTCTTGTAGTATACAAACAAGGCTTAGTATTGTTCGTTAAGTGTTTACTCACGTGTGTATTTATTAAGTATATGTGTGTTTACTACAAGTCTGACATCATATTAAAAAAAAAATCACTGAAATCAATCAATCCGTTCTCGAGATATTATCAAAAAATCCGTTCCATATAAAATGTATAAGAAAATGAATTTTCTTCATAACTTTTTTTCGTGAATTTTTCCCATGTTTTAATAGTTATTCTGCTATTCGCCCCGAATCCAACAAATCAAAGATCATAAAAATCGGCCAAGCCGTTCTTGAGTTATAACTGGTGTACCTAACCCGACATTGTTTTACTTATACCGGGTGTCTTAGAAATCGCGCACCCAATTGTTGGGATCGAAAGAGAAAAATATTCTGAACCCAAAAATCAATGTTTGGAATTTTTTGATAACGTAGTTAATTAGTAATTAATTAATGAAAGTGAGCAATCAGGAGCGCGCTACAGAAGAGAGTGTCGCCGGCTGATTTATCTCGGTTAATTACTAAAATAATAATAATTATTATTACAATAAAAAAATAATGGACTCAGACAAACCGAAAGCGTGTCGTCGGCTAAAATATTTTTCTCAAGAAACTTCTGTATATTTATTCTTCCGTTCTCCTTGTTTATTAACTTTTTTTTCATCCTAATTGTTGCCCTCTGGCGTCTCACTCTCGCGTCCCTTACTGCCTCCCCACTCACTTTTTATTCTTCTGTAGCGCGCTCCTGATTGGTCATTTCCATTAATTAATTACTAATTAACTACGTTATCAAAAAATTCCAAACATGGATTTTTGGGCTCAGAATAATTTTCTCTTTCGATCATAACAATTGGGTGCGCGATTTCTGTGACACCCGGTATATATTCAACACGCTCAGTTGCTAAAAGCCAATTCACCCGTTCTCGGTTACGATTCACCGGTTCGGTTGGGAGCTCGACCAATCAGGGCGTAGTCGTTCCCGATTCCGGTTCGGTTCGAGCGTTTAGGTTCAGCTCTAGTTTCAACCGGACCGTTCGCAACCGTAGCTAATGAGAACGCTTGCTGGAGTCACGTGACTTGCCAGCTGTTTTTGTTGACGTTTAACTACACATCAAACGTCAAATCATATTTCGAAATTGCGCTTGCGCACCGAGAATAATCGTAGAACCGAATCGGGATAGTGTGAGCAGCCTAGATTAATCGACAAGCGAACCGGACCGATGAATCGTAACCGAGAACGGCTAGTCTGAATAGGCCTTAAGGCTATCTCTGTGGAAGATATGTTGTTATAAAATTATGTTAAAACAGTTCAAAGTATTGATGATTAAATTAAACAGGACAAAGTGTAGTAGGTATGTGTAAGTATAGAATGCGGATTGTTTCTATTGTTCCACACAGGGCCTGCTTTAGATGTAAAATAGCAATTTGTTATTTTGTTTCAAACAGCATCTCGACGACTTTCGACTAACAACACTACACTCAACCCAGTCACACAGTGCATTTACACGAGGTAGACTGGAGGGCATCAAAAGGAAAGAATTTTCGTTAGCTGTGCGCGCCCAACTTCCGTTACCTGCTAAAAGTGTATCTTCAATGCGTTAAAAGAAGTATAACTTAAAAAAAGTAGTGCGTGTACTTATGCAGAAGAAGTTATATCTTTGGCGTGATCGCGATAATTGATATACACATTTTCGTTATAGATGTACATTGCTAAAATAAAATATGTTGTCTAGGGAAATATAGCTGGAAAAACATTTTTTAACACAGGTTGGGTTGTTTGTGGTCCTATAATTTATACACCTTTGTGCTATTTTCAAAAGTAACATTTTTAGTGCCTGCATAAAGTAACTTTTTAACTATTAAAGGGTTTTCTATTACTGTTCAATCCATAATTTACAAAAAATTATTGAGATTATTTAACTGTCATAAGTTGTTATTCATTCAAGACAAGTTTATGAAAAACGACTAAAGCGCAAAAAAGTAAAACTAATTGTGGGTGAGATGATAAGATCCAATTCATTCATGACAAAATTATAAAAAGAGGAATGATTAGGATCAATATAACGAAAATGCTAAATTATCTTAGATCGCGATCTAAGATAATTTAGCATTTTCGTAATATTGATCCTAATAATTCCTCTTATTTTATAATTTTTTATAAACTAATAGCTTTTACGAAGTAGCGTCCGATGTCGCTAGTATAACCTACTTTGTTGTTTTATGAAATAACCATTTTGACGTTATCAGAAACAACTTCCGCAGCATAACTTTCGCAACATATTCGTTGCATACTGCTTTCGCAATTTCCGTAATGAAGAAAATTTTACCCTCAGTGCGCCAAAAGAAATATAACTTCAAAAATTAGAAGTCTCGGAATTGTAAATGCTCGGAATTCCGGTATGAAAGCTTATTTTCAGCGCCGTTCCCGCGCCTGTCTAAATCCGAAATATACACAACAACAAATAGACAGAAAACGCAAAGACAGTTAGCTCTAGGTGGTTCTGATACATTTCCACAGTTAATGATGTCCTTTATTATAAGACTCCTATTTCTCCTTTAACTAACCAGCCACTAAAGTTACTGCGTAACTGCGCTGTACATATCAAACGTTGAAGAAAAGTTTGACTGAGGAACAATTTAAAAAGAAACTTTACCGATGTTTCGCTTGTGGCCAATGTTTCTAAAAATGTATTTTCATTATCAGGGCCTCAGCCTAGTTGAAGGGTGGTAAATTATACTAATTCTAAATACATGAGTTACTAAAGTATTTAGAATAGTATTAATATAATTTTCCGCCTCTCAACTTGCTTGAGATCCTGATGATGAAATGTTTCGAGAAATTTATTTTTATCATCAGGGTCTCAGGAAAGATTAAAAGTGGTAAATTGTATAAATCCTAAATACATGATCATTAATTACTAGGAACCACTACAGTATTTAGAATTAGTATAATTTACCACCGGTCAACTTGCCTGAGATCCTGATGATGAAATGTTTCGAGAAATTTATTTTTATCATCAGGGTTTCAGGAAAGTTGAAAAGTGATAAACTGGACTAATTATAAATACATGATTCTTAATTACTATGAGTCACTACAGTATTTAGATTTAGTATAATTTGCCACCTTTCAAGCTGACTAAGACCCTGATGAAACGTTTAGAAAAAATATTTTTTTTATCAAGATCTCAGACATGTTTAAAGGTGAATATTTTTTTGAAACGTTGGCCACAAGCGAAACATCAGCAAAGCTTCTTTTTAAATTGTTTCTCAGCCCAACTTTCCCTCAACATTTAATATCTATTAGAACAAATCTAATTACGGTCAACTGTACATATCATTGGGTATCTTCATACCAAATGATTATCTGAGAATTGACGAAAGTATCAACTAAATTTTCAAATTTTGATATATATGTAAGAACTAAAGGCTAGAGTGAATTCGTAAGATCTTACATGCGGGACGCGTGGAGTGTGACGCCAGGAGTATAGTATAGCGATATGTCGACACCTATGATAATTAGTATGAACTATAAATGATTATTGACAAAATCAAACCAAGAAAGGAACATCCACAACTCGCAATCTTCACAAACACTAAGTATTTGTTAAATAAAGTTCCATTATAATTATTTTTTGTTGCACAACAAAACCAGCTCACGTTTGTTGCATTCAAAATTTTAACAAAATAAACTGCTAGATTTATTTAAGAAAATACTATGGTATAATATGATGTCATAATAGTGACACAGTGTCATAGAATACAGTAGCTTGACAAGCTTTGTTCCAATTGTAATTGGTTCTCTTTTTACATAATATTATGTATGATATTCGTTGAATAGAAAAGATGAAAAGTCTATTATTTTACATTCCGAAGAATAAGGGAAACACAAACAGAACGTAGGGACCCTTGCGTTCACAATCATACTAGTTTGTCAACACACAACAGGAAATGTGTTATATAGACACAAGGATAGTTCACTTGAATACCAATATGATTCTATCCTACCTTTTCCGTAGTGCGAAGAATATTTCTCATAAAAAATTAATCAAGCGCTCATTGCTTTATTTGTTTTGTAATTGTTTTAAATATTGTTAATTAAAAATTTTTTAGCAGGGCAGTCTCGCTAAATAAAGTCACGTTTTTGATTTAATTCAGCCATTCTTACTTGATGCTGGGTCTTTTTGAAACAACATTAATACTCTGCATTGTCGACCACAACATTTTGTTTTGAGTTTCTATTATAAGTATGTGGTCAGACGTACGATATATTTAGACTTCGTCTTTAAATCAAATTTTATTGTGTTTTATTTATTATTTTATATTAATAGATCTAATCGATCATTATAATGGTTACGAAAGAGGAAGAGCAGCATATTTGAAACACTGTAGGTAATTTGGAATAGTAAGGTTTCTCAGTTATTGTAAACGAGATCTGCATTTTGACGGCGTAACCATATCATCTCATAGCTTACGAAGTTAGAAATAGACCGCCATCTTGTAATTTCTGATGCCAGTCACACGGGAACGAAACGTTGCGTCGATTGCGAAAATTTTTTTAGTAAGAAATTTGTTCATGAAAACCATTCCTATATGTAAAATCTTCATCGTAAAATAGTAATCATTTGATCTATTTAGTGATCTTATTAGTGTAGGGCTTTGCTACAATGCCATGTTGGTAATCTGGAATATCGAAAAGCTCATCGATCGGGATGGATTCAAACCAACTTATTTACGCAATTATTTCAACGGCTCGTAGAATATGTGAAACCAACTGAAGTACTCGATTCTTGATGGTCATTATTGTCATACCATATAGAGTTAATATATAGATACGCATGTTCCAAATTATCTGCACCCTTAGTCAAATCACGCTCTCGGAGATTTTTTGATTAAATAAAATTTTGAGAAGGTTCCCCGTTTTTGTTACTTTTAATTGTTTGTGTCATTAAGGTTTATCAATTTTCCAATACTTTTACACAGTTTTATTTGGACTAACTCTTTTCTTTTTCACTTACTCCCTAAGAACAAACTGACATTCCAAATATGCTACACTTCCTCTACAGTTTAACACACATGATAAGAATTAGGCAGAAGAAAAATGCAATATCATTTGAGACTCGCAAACAATAACTTTCGTCTGTTGTGACGGAATCTGATTCAAACAAGACGGTACGATCGGCAGTTTTGGAATACATGAAGTTAAGTTAAAGCTCGGATCAACTCGGCCGTGCCAAGTAGGTCCGATCTGATTTACTGGATGTGAACCTTAATAGCAACATTATAACGTCATCGCGGCAAAAAATGAATGTTAGAACGACATTCGAATTAAATATTCGTTTGTTTGTTTTGTTTAGTCGGTTTAGAGGCTGGTCGTATGAGGTTGTCCAACTTTAAATTGCATAAGTCAAAATGCGATGCAGGATATGCGGAAACACGACACATTCACTTACTATGGTGCAGTCACAGAAAGCAAAAAATAAAAAAAATAAGGCACATAAGAAGTAGTTAAAAGGAAACGAAATGTAGAAATGCTCTCTTATAGAAGAGACTCGTCAAATTTATAGTTTTAAATGTTCTCCAGTGGTATGCATACAAATAAATATGGTAGAGCTTATACGTACGTGGCAAATATCATGTTGGGGATTTACTTACTGTGGAAGGAGTTTTTTTCCTTTTATTATTTATTTAATATTTTAATAATCTAATGTTGTCGGACAGCAAAAATTTATATCAGCAATAGAGCCAATCGCATTTTTTTCGTTCTTCGCGGTTATAGGAGGTGTGTTGGTAGTTGGTACTATGTGTGAATGAATGAATGTTTCAACTCTCGAATGAATTTGCTCTCAGTTGTCAGTTTTGGAAGAGTCACTTATATATAGTATTTCATACAACACACGGAGATAAAAAACGTAAGTAATCGTATTCAATACTGCGTACAGTGCATTAATATCTTCAGTACTACTATGCAAATGAAGATACAATTCACTCGATAGCAATCGTTTTTGATTGCGAGACTTGAGAGAGTGACCTGCATGCAGTGTTTTATACAACAGAAGCAGATAAAAGACTTAAGAAGTCTTATTCAATACTGTAAATTGCAACGAGTATGCCAACTGATGAAAGTCTGAGAGAGACATGTACGTAGTATTTCAAAGCGTAGTATAATAATTTATTACTGTAGATCAGAAGTTCCCAACCTTTTCTGAACTCCTTGTAGTTCATAATAGTTGATTTTACATGAAATACTAAAATATTGACTTTTTTTCTTTTTTGTCCTTGGTAATTAATATAAAAATTATTTGTCGGGCAAAAGGACTTTTTAAGTAAACACTTTTTGTTATTTATAGCGACGTTTTGTCCCTTGCTTGGGACTTTTTCAAGCTTTATAACCGTAATTGAATTATTAAAAT
Organism: Venustoraphidia nigricollis; assembly: GCA_034508555.1. NCBI lineage: Eukaryota > Metazoa > Arthropoda > Insecta > Raphidioptera > Raphidiidae > Venustoraphidia > Venustoraphidia nigricollis. The sequence continues at coordinate 378,506 of JAVRKA010000053.1, read as the reverse complement.
ACAATTTATAAATTTACAATTGAAATATAAAATATCAGATATTAATTATACACACCTATTAAATGTTTAGATCAAGTAGATATAAAAGTTAAAATACACATGTAAATATAAATTTGAGTTAAACAATTGTTCATTTAAAAGTTTATAATAATTCTGTTTTAAAATATTATCTGTGCCTAATGTATCTATTAAAAATTATAAAGCCCTCATGGAAAGCTCCAGCGCCCACTAGAGGGGCTGTACCGCCCCCGTTGGGAATCTATGCTGTAGATTGTATTATAAGTCGTTACTCGTAGGTATAAAAATCATTCGAATGAATTTCAATAACCTCTCGAGATAATCGAATAATTCGAATATTTTTACTCGAAATATCCCATCTCTCATAATAATAGTGTAACAAAACTGCTCGTTGTAGTGGTTTAAACTGATTTATTTTCAATGACGGAATGTCAACAAAACAAATAAATTAAAAAGTATTTCTCTAATAATAATGAAATAACTAAACAATGAAAAACAAACGGATTCTAATAAATAATGATACAACAATAGCTATATACACGAAACACGACTATTAACACACACCGAAATTTATTTAATATTTAGATATAATATTTAGATATGTATATGTGAGCTTAATGACTGTCCGTTGCAATGTACCAACTGACTGTCACGATATATCGACTGACTGACTGACTCGTCTCACACTCGCCCTATTTATATGCGTATGGATCGGGTTCGCGATTGTTCCAGAGTATTCTATCAATTCCAGTGGCGTAACAATTGGGGGCACGCTACAATAGCAACAGAGTTTATCCTGCTAACGCGTGTGCAACATGTATGTCGCGTCTCTGTGTAACCAGCCTTCGTATGTACATATTTACGCGAAAACAACACATTCAAAAAGAAAGTAGTCGAGTACTGTTGGTGTGTATGCACAATGTACACACATACACAAGAGAGCTCACGACGCGATGGTTGCGCTCGGCTCTGTGTTTTCAAACGGAATGAGTTTCCTCCTTCTACGTATTTATAATAAAAGAGATTATTAGAATATTTGTATCTACTCTCTTATTACTACATCGTTCTTCTCCGACTCGCCCGCACAACACTGGCATATCGCCATCTCACTTCGTACACATATTATACACAAATATGAAATGAGAAATAAATTCTTGAGTAATGCAGTATTAAAATAGCGACCGTAGTAGCTTTCTGTTTTGAACAGGGCATGGAGGTATTGTGCTGAGCGTTTACCGTAAAACTCGGTTATAACGAATTAAAACAGCCAAAACAAGCGGCTCTAAAGGGCCATCCATAAATGACGTCACACGTTAAGGGGTCATTTCAGATTTAGAACCAAAAGAAGATGGAGGATTTTAAATGTGATGTCAAATCAAATATATTTTTTGATCCATGCATCGCTTGTACTTTTCCTGTTGTATTAATGTAACATTAAATAATAATACACGATATTTAATACAAAAAATTGTCTACGAATTATTAAATTATAGGGTAAAAGTGTCATAGTGTGACGTCATTTGGCAGGGAAGGGTTCAATGGAAAGGTGGCTAAATGCGACATACGGGAAGGTCAGGTTCCAGAAATTTTAGAAATCGTGAGATGTAATTTATGGATGTTCCCAAGGTTCACAAGACCATCTTTACAGTTTGATATTTATAATAATACTAACGTAGAAAAGTAAACATTGAAATTAAAAAAAAAATACATATTTGCCACCAGAACAAATTAGATTCGATACATATTTTTCAAGAAATCCTAAAATTCACTGTTTTCTGTCATTTTGTATAGACAAAATTAATGGCTGAACCAACATTGAAAAAATTTCTTCCAGGTCATACGCTTCAGATGGCTCTGGTGTAGACCAGAAATAAATGTCTATGAATAGTGCAGTTTATTGATAAATTTCTGAGAATACTTACATAATTACTGATCATAAAATGAGTTGATAATAGCGAATATTTTCTCACCTGAAACAAAAAAAAAAATGAGCTGTGGTATGGTTTTAGATTATATCATTATGCTATCATAACAGGTAGCAGTTTTTCCCGTGCAACGGCTATATTCTACAAAAAAAAACGTACGCCAGTAAAATATGTCTATCTTTAATAGGCCATCGACAAATCCAGGCAGAACCGAACCGAGCTGCTAGTCATTATATTAAAAAAACAGTATATTTTACAGTACAACAAATGTATGAGTAAATAATGTGTTCAACGCGGTTATTTAGGAATCCGGTGATGAAAGTTTGTTTTCCTGTTTCATTTCTCTTCCTGCGGCGAGGATAAAATAGAATATTTTGATAATAGAGAGTCGTATAATCGGTTTTCTGGTGTATATGAAAAAAATACTAGGTTATAAGAAATGCTGCGACATTTTTAGACTTCATTATAACCGAGTACCACTGTACGTTCAAAACAACACGTAAATAATTCTTTTCTCATCGACGTAGCTCTGTGAACGTGTTTACTGAATGGCCGATTTTCGTGGCATATTTTGACAGCACTCAAAAGAATTATTCATCGATATTTAAATATTGACGTCAATAGAAAAATTAACTAGAATTATGTTTCACAAGTCAGTTAGTTTATTATTGGTGCAAAAAATTAAGTGAGTCCTCGGTATTCATAAGAAAGGTGTAGCCATTCAGTTTTGCTTACGATGAAAATTATACATGTAACCTAAAAAAACTGACAGCTGACTAAGTTGACATCCGCGACACATCACTTCCGTAATATTTGAGCGAGTCATTCTGGTATAAATTTGGGCAGAAAGGTCTGATTACTAAAACGGGAGGAGGATGTAAAATTGAATGTAAAAAACCGGTCAAATGCGAGCCGAACTCGTGTGGAGAGGGTTCTTCCGTTTTCCGTGAGAACTTCAAGACAGGTTTGTCTGTAATCTAAGAGTGAGGCCCTTTAGGAAAAGTATTAGAAAAAAAGCCACTTAAAATTACTATTCTTTAATGCAAGCAAACAATTGCGTACATAATGAATATGTAGTTTTATTGTATTTTTTAATGCTTTTGTTGTTTATATCGAAAATTGTATCATTCGATTATTATCATTCGAATAGCAACCGTTCGGTTATCAAAATCATTCGATTATTCTCTAAAGCCGGGTCCAGACGTGTGTAACGTGTAATGTAAGATTACGTGTAATTTAGCGTCCACAGTGTGGACAGCACACGAACTCAACGCGAATCGTGAAAGCGAATCTTTGTCAAAATCTGTTTCCACTCAGTTGCTATGAACATGCCGAATAGGAAAGTCATGATAGCTGGTGCTGCTTTTATTTATATATATTTATTAACTGAAGATTTCAGATTTTTTTAAAGTAATCCGGATTTTTTGGATCCCAAATAACACGTTTTTCTTGATACAAACTGATAAGTTCAAGCGATTGTTCGTATCATGAACGTACACACGACACAATCGTCACGAACGCCGTTCAAACGAGTACTGCGAGCGCCTTTGTGTTCGCGCTAAAAACCGACAGCCGATGGATCACGACGAACGCCGGCGCGAGCGTTACATGTAATGCTCGTAGTGCCGTCCACACGCAGAATTCGTGTTACAATATACGATAGATTACATTACGCGTTACACACGTCTGGACCCGGCTTAAGACTAGTTTGAATACCAATTGCGAGTGCATCAAATTTCATTAAAACTGGTATCGTCATTTTCGACAAACAGACACACGCGTCTCCCTCATTTTTATTCTCAGTCAATCCTTCTGCGACACTTTAACATTTTTAATTAAAAAAATAAACATTTGCTTGAGATAAAAAATGATAAGTCTTTTCGTTATGCAACAATTTTGTACACCTGAATTTACCACCAATTTAATTATTCAGGTTTATTAGTCTGAAAAAACAATTTAAAATGAAATTAAAGAAAAATGAAAAGTGCAACTGTAAAAATATTTTATGGTAGAAACCTCCAGACATATATTATATCTAGACAATGTGGAGTTGTGGAAAGAAAAACTTCCGGGGACGGTCTCTCCTTATCTAAGATAACTTTCACGGAAACCGCTACCATAGTATAATGGAATATAGTAAAACAATAGAAATAGTATAATAGTATAACTAAACAATATGGATTTTCTGAGGGCATTACCTAATCAGTTTGACTATCCAAAAGAAATTTAGGACTTAGTTATAGGAAAAAAATATTTAAGACGGCAATACAACACGAGAACACTACAAGCCCCTCTTTCAAAAATTAAAATTATTAACCATCTATGATCTATACATATTGGAATGCAGTACGTTCTTTAAAGCAATCCAGAATTTTTTGGAAATAATATCTATAACCATAAATATGACACAAGAAATAAGGAAAAATTGAAAATAAATAACAGCTCATTAACTGTTATAAATCGTGGTATCACTAACGCCATAATACGAGTGCACAATATGATCCCGAATGATTTAATGAATATAAAAGATCACAATAAATTTGCGTGCGCATAAAAAAAATTTTTATTAGGAAAAAACTGGTAACTATTTTACTTGACAATGTGATATACTCTCTGTAAGTCTCTTTTACAAATAAATATTCATATATTATATCTCTAGGATCCTCATACCGACCAACAAATTCATAAAATTTAATAACTCTAACTCTAAGGGACTAGTACAGTCAAAGCCCTCTAAGTGCACAGCTCGGAACCGAGGCCCATCCTTTAAGTGCACACTTCCCCTACGATCTTTTTCATCCCCACTCTTCTAACTCCTATAGCTATCTTTATTCAATCAGATGCTATAAACCATATCTCTAAAACTCTATGAATATGATGGAAATGGAAAGTTTGAAAATAGCGCGCTTACGGTCGCACGTGATTGGTCGCAGATTATTCGAAGTGGGGGCTGGGGAACGTGCACTTAGAGGGCGAGTTCGTGTGCATTTAGAGAGCGTGCACTTAGAGGGCTTTGACTGTAACTACATCAAAATGAATACCAGATGTGGTGTTTCCTCGCTATTGGATCATGTTCTCACAGGTTTACCTAGACAAGTGATTGGAGTGACTATACGTATAATCTTTTCTGCAAATCTCACCTCTACAAAATCAAAATCATTTTTTACGGTTGCCGCTCCTACTAATAGGTAACTTTAGTCTCTGAACGGTGACCGTTTTTTTGTGAGACGTGTGATACTCATGTCAGCAATTCCGTGTTGATTTAGGAAATGATGACTTTAAGGCGTCCGATTGATTAAAAAATTTGCACACGTATTAAGGACCGATGATAATACAATAATTTGATAACTTTATCTTAATGTCCTGAAGAGGATCATCAAGATAAAAAAATAAGACTAACAAATTAAAAATAAATAATAGTTTAAAAAAACTAAAAAAACACGTTTTAATAGCAAACTGAACTAAAAAAAGTCCATAATTGTACTGAGTGAGTTGACTTTCTATCGCTGTTAAACAAAATCTTAATAATTAAAAATTATTTTTTACTTTTTAGTTCGGCTCACTATTCAAGCGTGTTTTTTTAGTTTTCTCAAACTATTATTTATTTATAATTTTTTTAATATAGCCGCTAACGACTTAAGTTGGCGAGCGTCTATAATGTGTGAATCGTTCGGTTGATTTACTATATTGTCATATACGATGTCACCTTAGTACACTTTACTCATTTTTGTGGCTGGAGACATGAAATTAAATATTTAACTTGAGAAAACATAAGATCTCATCATTTTTATTTCTATCGTCACATCAGCTGCTGAGCATCTCTCTCCCTCCCTCTCTCTCTCTGTAAAACTTAATTAAATGTAAACAAATAATTAAATATTCTGGTTAAATTTAATTCAGTTAAAATTAGAAATCCGTTTTAAATGAATTTTTGGTATCACGTGACAACTGCTACGACGTCTCATCATCGTCTTTTTCTTTTTTAGCGCTCTTCTTTATTTTGTTAGTTTCTTTCTTTTTCACAGCTTTGCATAAAGCTGCACTGACACTTGGTCAGTTGACTGCAGCAGTTTATCCAAGTCATACACGGTGTAGTGTTTGCTGAAGATGGGAGCTTTGCTCTCGAAATGTACATTCAATGAATAAATCTGTTGTGGTAAGAAGTAACTATGCTTTCTTGATTGTTAGGTAGGTACCTATTACAGCAAGTATTATAACTAGAGATGGGAAAAACGGGTCTTTTTAGTGATCTGTATCTTTGCATCTGGATCCCGTATGTGAGCCGGCTCACTGAACCGGTTCAAAAAGAGCCGAGTTCTAAATATGTTACTGCAGTCTGCCACTGAGTTACCCAGCTCAGTCAATCATATCACGACGTGTATAGAATCACGAATGCATAGCCAAACATGTGATGCATGTCATTTGAGCTGACAGATGCATCAAAGCAAGAACTGATACGTAAGTGTAAAATGTGCTTGTGTGTGTTAAGTGTGTCACTGAGTTATACGGATCCGTTGATCCGTCGGCTCAATAAAAGTGAGTCGGCTCTCACGGATCTTTTGTCGGAGTCGGCTCTTTGAACCGGTTCGGATCTGAGTTACCCAACTCTAATTATTACATTAACTCTCTCCCTCTCTCTCTCTCTCTCTCTCTCAGAATCGTTTCAAAATTGAAATTTCACCCTTTAGTGGCAATTGAAAAGAGCTCCAAAAGTTTTAATAAAATCGGCCCGACAGGACTGGATTTACAAATTTTACGAAAACACTAGTTTGCAGATAATTTACTGAAAGGTGTATTTAATTTGATGCAGATGTTCGATTGATAATAAAATTGCAACTAAGAAAAAAAAGGTTACTTTAAGGAGTTATTAAGGAGTTACATTTCTCATTTTGTCCAAAAATCAACTTAAGTTCTCATAATAAAGCCATACTGCCTTTATTAGCAAATACACTATATTGTCGATAGGGCTTTGACACTTCGACCCGAGTTTTTAATCTTGTATCTATAACTCTTTAAAAAATGTCTTGTAACGATGGGTTCACATCTTCCTGCTTAGGGCAAAGAGCGTTATGCTAAGTGGAACCTGCAAACCCATTGATATAGGATAGAATGATAGATTTTTTTTTCTTTTTATAGAGACTGATGTGTGTTGAATTTTTATTTACAGGTTTATAAATATCACAAAAACAGTGAGTGTATGCTTAGCTTTAATCTATATTGTTGAAGAGATTTGTAAGATAACAGCTTTCTTAATGCAAGGATTTTAAAATCCTTTCCTGGTTATATTATTAAACAGGATGTCTCATGGCTCTATGCCACTCTTTCAGATTTAATTCTTATTAGAAAATCTTCCCCACAAATATTATTTATATTCCATAAGATGAAATAATATAAAAGAGACATGTTTGTTATGTACGAAGACTAACAGTATATAAAAAAACTAGCCGTCGGTCTCGCACACAAAGGGTTCCGTACTGCCGTACAATATTTATTAACTTTATTTTATTTTTATTATTTGTTGTTGTAGCGGCCATAGTAATACACACTAAGGCGCAGAAATGCCTGAACTAATAGTTTTTAAGATATTCCGTCTGATGTCGCTAGTATGCATTATTTTGACGTTTATAGAATTTTTTTTTTGTGATATAACTACAAATTTAAGGTTAAGAAATTGTTTCTTGCCAAATGTTTGTGTTTGGGAAGTACCCCTTAGGTTTTGATTCCCTTGCGAGTGTCAAAATATGCGGCATATACGGTTGTATCTTTTGATTGCGTTGACTTAGAAGTTTGATTATTTCACAGCTCCAAGGGACTACAGACCTGAGTATTTGGTATTAATTTCAACTTGATACCTCTACGCGTTCCTGAGAAAAAGGGTCTTGACAGACAGACAGACAGATGGACAACGAAGTGGTCCTATGAGAGTTCCTTTTTCTTTTGAGGCACGAAACCCTAAAACTAAATCAATGGTCTATTTAGGGGGGGGACGAGTGAGTTCGGCGAAATGCTACGTTGGGCTAACTGAAGAAGGAAGGAGGAGACTGGTCAACGTAAATAGAAAAGTTTTACGAAAAGTCGAGAATAACTGATTGAAAAATAAACAAGAAATATGAGATAACCTCTATAAATGTAGAAATGTATTAAATGAATCAAAAATGGGAATTCTAATGGAAATGAAATAATTATCGTTCGCGTCAGAGGAAATGGGTTATAATTGCAGGGGAAAAAATCTTATATTCATTTAAACTTACTGCTTTTCAAGCTACAGATAAAGAAAATATACTCTCAAGTGACATTTTAATACATTAGATTTATTTAATAAGTAACAAAGTAAATTTATGCTCATCTTAGCGACAAAAGACTAGCAGCATAATTAAATAAAAACCCGGGTCGCAGTGCCAAAACCCTGCCGACAATATAGTGTATTTGCTGATACAGGCCTTGTGGCTTTATTATGTGAACTTAAGGTGATTGTTGGGCAAAATAAAAAAAATAACTCCTTAATACACCTCTTAAAATTACATTTTTTTCTTAACTATATTATTATTGTCGATCGAACGTCTACACCAAAATTAAAAACACCTTTCAGTAAATAACTCATCAGTGTTTTCAGAAAATTTGAAAATCCGGTCCTGTCGGGCCGATTTTATTAAAATTTTAGGAGCACTTTTTAATTGCTATTAAAGGGTTAAATTTCAATTTTGAAACGATTCTGAGAATATTTTAGGTATTTTTGGGCCCAAAAACTTTTTTCAACCCCTAAAAAACACCCTTAAAATGACCCGATTGGGCCTATTTTAAATAGGCTTCGTGCGGTGATGGATTTCAACATCTGTGCCAAAGTGTTTAGGAGGTTATGAAACGTCGAGAAATTTTGGTCCGACCCCTAGGTCCCGCCATCCGACCGATGCCAATAGTGTATATTACCATATGGCAAATACACTAATAAATAATTGTGTAGTAAAATTCAATAAATTTTTTGATAGAAACAAATCACAGTTGATTTCATTTATAACGACCTTGGTTGTAACGACTTTTTGATTATAGCGACGTAACAATAAAGTCTGTTGAATTTAGTGTACTTTTAGACGAAAATAATTTGGCTATAGCGACTTCGGATCTAACGCCAATTTCGGGTATAGCGAATACTTTTAATGAACCATTTGTGACAAAATCTTTATTTACTTGAAGTTGAAAGTTGTCAAAAGTATTTTTCCATTGGCTGAGTAGCGCAGAGGACAACATTGCGTGAGAGTAGGGAGTAAAAACTTGAAAATCATTATAAAATGGATTGTGTTGAAAATACATGAGTCCGACTGAATTTCAACACCCAACAATGCATATTTATTACTGAAGTGTGTTAATACTGCACTGTCGTCGTGAATATATTTCTTGCAGCAGAGTTGAAGATATGAGCTAAAGGAAACACATTTGAACAAGGTCGCACAAATTGTTGATTTCTTAGAAAACTTATATTTTAATAATAGGATATTTTGCATTATGACAAACTAGTCGCTATTCGCAACTCTGCATGCGATTTAGATGAAACACGGCAGCGACAGCAGTAGTGGAGCCTTCGGTTGCGCTTGGTGCCATCTAGTTACAATAAAGTGGATAGCAAAAAAACTTTCTCCACGAAAAAATACATATATGTGCCAGTTTTCATGGTGATCGGTCAAAGGGTGTCGAAGTCTATTAATATATCAGCATCCATTTTATATACATATATAGATAGATTAATTGTGAAATAAAATGATCTGTTAATTGAGAAGCCCAATCCTATTAGTTTTGATTCATAAAAATTCAAGATTAATTTAGTATTCAAGTTTTAAAAAGTGAGAAAAAATGAAACGCTAATCGTCACGAAGGTTTCGTGTGTGACGTCACTATTATAGTAAACACAAACACAAAGCAAGGATTTCTTAGAATCATGGAGTAACCTCATACTTAGAACGTTGCTTTAATAATATTGATGTCACACCAAAACAAATTATGACGTCTAGCGTTTTCGCGTGAAATTTCAAATTTGATAATGAAAATGCCATTTTACACAACCTAGCGATTTAATGTAATGAAAATATAAATTCATGTGAATTATTACTACCGCATACTTAAACATTACACTTTCCGAAAAACAGTAAAATGCCCTATTACGTCCTACATGTGACGTCATTAACGTATTTAATTTATATATTTTATAGTAATTTTTTACGGAAGTTCAAAACATTTATATTTCTGCTTTCCCGACAAAACAATTAAATTACTATGAAATAAAATAATAATCAAAATGATGACTACAATATTTTGGCGTACTGTGCTCTGTAATCTAGTGTTCAAGATATTATAACAGCGGCGATTTGGGAACTACTTGAATAATAACCAAGGTTTTAAGGGTGGCATTTTGTGCATCCCTGCATTAGACAAGATCAAGTTTAATAACGTTAAAGCACACTGCATAGCTCTTAACGTAGCGCTACTAAAGAGGAGTGCCCTGACGTAAATGGATTTCAGGAAATGGAGGAAGGAGCATACTTCCAAATTGTTGAGACTTTTAAGACAATTATCTATGCTATGTTTCGACAATGGAATGCCATCATCCATTGAAGCAACTTCTTGGTGTTACATACTCTTTAGTTGTTAATTATTAATAACAAAATATTCAAATTAATACCAGCATGCAAGATTTATACAAATTCACAACTAAAAATCGCAGGAACGTGGATGAAAAAAGAAATGCTTATTATAATCAGTACATTTTTAGGGTTTCGTACATGAAAAGGAAAAAACGAAACCATTACAGGATCACTCGTGTGTCTGTCCGTCCCACTATCAAAGCCAATTTGCGCCGAACTACTGGACCGATTGAGCTTAAATTTTGTACACATATGTAAGTCGGTGACCATAAGACGAACGTCTAACGTAAATAAATGAATTTTGAATATGGGGATCATTTTTGGGGAAAAAATTCAAAAATTAAAAAAAAAAACTGTAACGTGTGACAAATCAAATGAAAGGGCTTGTAGTAAGGGTCTCAAATATATATTTTTTTATAATTATAAATAAATAGTTTTAAAGTTATTTAAGACAATAGATGAACAATTGACCATTCCCCCACCCCTTATCTCCGAAACTACTAGGCCTAAAATTTTGAAAAAAATAGAGAATGTCGGGTCTCATCTATAGTTTACAGGAAAACCTAAACGAAAATCATTCCGTTACTTATGGAAAACGGAATAGTACGAAACCCTCTTCTCGCGAGTTCGACTTGCACTTGACTGTTTTTAGTGTATTTGCCATATGGCAACATACACTATTGGCGTCGGTCGGATGGCGGGACCTAGAGGTCGGACCAAAATTTCTCGACGTTTCATAACTTCCTAAACACGTTGGCACCATTTTTATATGTATATATATATATATATATATATATATATATATATATATATATATATATATATATATATATATATATATATATATATATATATATATATAGGTATATATGTGTACGGGCAATAACTTTCGAAGGAGCTAATTCATTTTAACGAAATTTGGCACACATGTTGGAATCCATCACCGCACGAAGCCTATTTTAAGGGTGGTTTTTAGGGGATGAAAAAAGTTTTTGGGCCCAAAAATACCTAAAAAATTCTCAGAATCGTTTCAAAATTGAAATTTAACCCTTTAATAGCAATTAAAAAGTGTTCCTAAAATTTCAAGAAAATCGGCCCGACAGGACCGGATTTACAAATTTTCTGAAAACACTAGTTTGCAGATAGTGAGTTATTTCCTGAAAGGTGTTTTTAATTTTGGTGTAGACGTTCGATCGACAATAATGATGTAGTTAAAAAAACTGTAATTTTAAGGGGTGTATTAAGGAGTTAATTTTTTTATTTTGCCCAACAATCACCTTAAGTTCACATAATAAAGCCACAAGGCCTGTATTAGCAAATACACTATATTGTCGGCAGGGTTTGGGCGACCCGGGTTTTTTTTATTTTAACAAGCTTTACATTAATAATACCCTATTTGACACAACCCATTACAAATTAACAAGATTTGACAAAATCCATACGACGACTGCCTTACTCTGGTTATTGTTCGCACCTAATCAATTATTAGAACTAAAAATCGATCGGTCTGAAAACACCACGAAAAATGCAACGCTATCTCCCGGACTGTACTTATAGCTAGAAGTTTTTTCGCAAGTGATTAGGTGAATGTCTTTTCGAACTCGCGATTCTTATTTGCATGAGTGATCATCGATCAGTCGTGAATGCCGTGTTCAATATGCTATTGTAATGGCTGTAATGCCAATCAACCAGAACTGATAGAAAATAGTAAATGTAGGGATGTTATAAAGTATCATACAGAAAAAGAATTCATTCAAATAGTTATACGATCTAAAATCATTTTTGAGAAGTAACAAATTATTTCATTATAGATTCACAACGTCAAAGGAAGACAAGTTGACGTTGTGAGTATAAAATGCAATTAGTACGTGCGGTATAAAGTTCACTAAAACAAAAAAAAATCGCGACATTAATATGCGGAAGATGATTCTGTTGCCGAGTGGAACTATCGCAGACAGTGGCGGATCCTCTATGAGCGCTGCAGAACTACCAAAATCTTAGGTACTGCATAATTTTAGTATGAATTATTTTTTTTATATTTAGCTAATATTTACAATTAGAAAATAGTGTAACACAGTCAACAATAATAAGTAAGTATCTCCGCAGTCAAAATTTAACAGCTAATAGCAGGTCAAGAGCTGTAGCACATGAAACGTCATCATCAGATACCCCCGCTGTACGTCGTGCAACCCCTGACCCACAAGTTATAGCGTGTTACTAACTGCATTGGGAGCTGCTGGTATTGTCAGCGCATTAGTACAAATAATAAAAACCCGGGTCGCAGTGCCAAAACCCTGCCGACAATATAGTGTATTTGCTTGTATAGGGCCGTGTGGTTTTATACTTTTATTATGTGAAATTAAGTTTGTTTTTGGGCAAAATAAAAAATTTAACCCCTTAATACACCCCTTAAAATAACATTTTTTTCTTAATTGTAATATTATTATCAATCTAACGTCTACACCGAATTAAATACACCCTTCAATAAATAAGTCACTATCTGCAAACTAGTGTTTTCATAAAATTTGTAAATCCGGTCCTGTCAGGCCGATTTTATTAAAATTGTGGGGACACTTTTTAATCACTACCAAAGGGTAAAATTTCAATTTTGAAACGATTCGGAGAATTTTTTCGGTATTTTGGGGCCCAAAAACAGTTTTCAACCCCTAAAAACTACCCTTAAAATAGCCCGATTAGGCCCATTTTAAATAGGCTTCTTGCGGTGATGGATTTCAACACGTGGCCCAAATTTCGTTGAAATCAATTAACTCTTTCGAAAGTTATCGCGCGTACACACACATATATATATATATATTATATATATATATATATACATATATATATAAACATTTTTAAAAATGGTGCCAAAGTGTTTAGGAGGTTATGAAACGCCGAGAAATTTTGGTCCGACACCTAGGTCCCGCCATCCGACCGACGCCAATAGTGTATGTTGCCATATGGCAAATACACTAATAATTTTATGGATTCATACAGCTGTATAATATAGATATGAACAGTCAAAACATACATAATAACATTTATTAATTATTTGTTAAAAATGTCAGAAATGTCACAAAAACATTTTTCATTTAAGGTAGTTGTCGTGGTTAAGACACACCGTCAGAAAATTCTTAATTTTTGTATACTTATTAAGGGTATGATAATACAATTACCCTGAAAATATGAAGTCGATCGACCGTATATTATCCGAGATAAATTCAATTAAAAAATGGATAATTAACATGGATTGTATACGATCTCTGTAGTTCTGAACCAGTTTCTTATTTATAAAAAAAGAACTAAGTGTCAGAAACTTTCCAAAAACTGACAGTCTTTCAATGCAATTGTTATGAGTTTAAAAAAAAATAAGAAAAAATTTTTGACTGTCTAATTATTTATAAATAACGGTTTAAAGTTCAACAATTTATAGAAAAGTATACATGCATATGAATACTGTATGGGTTACGTTTCCACGGGTACAGTCTTGCGTACAAATTATAGATCACTTAGCTACAAGCTAGTCTTCTTTTGTGGCGCGTATAATCTATAACATTTTGACAACATTGTACCACGACAACTACCTTAAATTTTTACAAAATAATTAATAATAATTAAGCATCTATCAATCTCATATACTAGAATTCTTCACTGAATCTATTTCATTTGTTTCGAAGTACCTCCGGTTGACCCTGCAGAACACCTATTTAAAATGTTGATGCGCAACCACTGATCGAAGCTATGTAGTCCTTTCGGGTTTTCAGTTAAACTGGGCAGACATACAAAGTTTATTATATTGTTTATATAGATGTTCAGGAAAAACGGCGTAATAATACATGGCATGTTGAATATGTGTGTATTGTATATTCTCTTAAATTGTCAGTCCCAGAGTTTATCCAGCACGATTGGGAATACAACTACAAAAAAAAAACACGTATTCATCCGTCAGTCAGCTAGTGAGAGTTGGAAACAGTCTGGAAAGGGTACCGGATCTAGTTTAAATAATAAACTGTTTCGGATCTGAACGTCTATTGGCCTATACCTACTTTTTCCCATTAAAAAAAAACCCGGGTCGCAGTGCCAAAACCCTGCCGACAATATAGTGTATTTGCTTGTATAGGGCCGTGTGGTTTTATACTTTTATTATGTGAAATTAAGTTTGTTTTTGGGCAAAATAAAAAATTTAACCCCTTAATACACCCCTTAAAATAACATTTTTTTTAATTGTAATATTAATATCAATCTAACGTCTACACCGAATTAAATACACCCTTCAATAAATAAGTCACTAACTGCAAACTAGTGTTTTCATAAAATTTGTAAATCCGGTCCTGTCGGGTCGATTTTATTAAAATTCTGGGGACACTTTTTAATCACTACCAGAGGGTTAAATTTCAATTTTGAAACGATTCGGAGAATTTTTTCGGTATTTTGGGGCCCAAAAACAGATTTCAACCCCTAAAAACTACCCTTAAAATAGCCCGATTAGGCCCATTTTAAATAGGCTTCTTGCGGTGATGGGTTTCAACCCGTGGCCCAAATTTCGTTGAAATCAATTAACTCTTTCGAAAGTTATCGCGCGTACACATATATATATATATATATATATATATATATATATATATACTTATATACGTATATAAATATATATATATATATATATATATATATATATATATATATATATATATATATATATATATATATATATGTATATACATATATATATAAACATTTTTAAAAATGGTGCCAAAGTGTTTAGGAGGTTATGAAACGTCGAGAAATTTTGGTCCGACCCCTAGGTCCCGCCATCCGACCGACGCCAATAGTGTATGTTGCCATATGGCAAATACACTAAAAATATTTAGTTGTACTTCTTTTAGTACATTATGAAAAAATGATGACAGTGCATTTTTACAATGCGCCGTACACTGTAACGTCAAAACTCAAAATTAACAGTATGAAGTTGCTCGCAGAAAAAGACTATCAACAGAATTAAGCAAGACGCTAGTTCATACACGCGTAGCGTCTAATAATTATATTTAACCTAACCTCACAATAATAAATGGTATATCATATGTTTTTAAAATAAAATATTGACTTTTCTTCTACATAAAGCTTCCGATGTAACAACTTTTATGATTACATACCTATAAAGTAGCTGTTTTTCATGCTTGTCGTAAAATGACACATTTGACATTGTTTAAAGTAAAATGAACGTAATCGTAGCCTACGATTACGTTCATTTTACCAACGATTTACCTACGATTCGTAGGTACTACTATTTCCACACTAAATCACAGTATAACATCATGAAAATACAACGCAACTTACAATGAAAAGTGAACTTGCCCAAAACTGAATTGTCAAAAATTTTGAAAATTAAGTGAAAATCATCTTTTTATCCGTGTAAAAAATACTATACATATACCTATATCTCTGGCGTGATGATATTATGACTAATATGATTATTAAGACATGCTGGCGCTCTTGTTTAACATTTTGTCGCATTAATAAAATATTAGTCATCACGCACGAGATACATCTCACCACTATTTAAAGTAGCAATTAACAATAAAAAATTAGCCTAGTTGTTGTGTCTCTTGTATATATTTTTTAATATCAAATATAAGTTATTTTTTATTTTTTACTCATTACTTTGTGTAGTGAATTGACGAGCCTTCCTGCGGTTTGCATGTGTATGTAAGGGTTAATGAATGTATTATTATTATTATTATAAAACATGATAAGCGATTAAAATGGGAAAAAACGAAATACAAGAACATAACTGTATGTAATAACGCCAGCAAGCTAACCGTTACACTAAGGTGTCCTTAAGTTCAAAAGTTTTGTGAGCTAATTAAAGAATGATAACAGATAAATAAAACACTTGAAAATTCTACAAAATTCTTTCTTAAAGTATTTCTCGACGATCGTTTCGGACAATAAGTCTGTTCTCAGGAATATAAACATTAAACATTTTTGTACATGAGTACAGTCAAAGCCCTCTAAGTGCACGCTCTCTAAATGCGCACGCTCTCTAAATGCACACGCTCTCTTACTGCACACGAACTCGCCCTCTAAGTGCACGTTCCCCAGCCCCCACTTCGAATAATCTGCGACCAATCACGTGCGACGGTAAGCGCGCTTATGTCAACACATGTCATATGATTGTAAACACAGTTTGAGTTTGAACTCATTTTTAAATTCTGCGCAATGTTTCGCGCAGAGAGAGAGCATCTGATTGAATAAAGATAGCTATAGGAGTTAGAAGAGTGGGGATGAAAAAGATCGTAGGGGAAGTGTGCACTTAAAGAATGGGCCTCGGTTCCGAGCTGTGCACTTAGAGGGCTTTGACTGTATATGTTTATATTCCTGAGAATAGACTTATTGTCCGAAACGATCGTCAAGAAATGATTTAATAGAACATTTTTGTAGAATTTTCAAGTGTTTTTTATTTATCTGTTACTAGCGGCTCAGTCCGGTTTCGCCCAGGTGTAAATGTAATATATTGGAAATAAAAGATGAGAATCATTATCATTAAATTCTCACCGTGTATTAAATTTGCGCGAATTCAATCGCTTTTATTTCTGAATGTTCAAAAATCGAAGAAAAATCTTATTTTCCAGAAAGAAATTTTAAAAATTATGTTGATCTGATCACTACCAAACTTCAGAAAATCACCCGCTGGGCTAATCTAAAGATTGTCTGAAAATTTCATCAAAAATGGTCTACCCGTTTGGAGTCCATAGATTTCATATACATCGTCTTTTATCTATATAGATTATTAAAATGTAAAAAGTGGTTATTGTGACAACGATAATAGTTGGACATATAGTATCGCGAAGTTTTTTGTAGTTATTGATATGTTCTTTAATATTGTAGAACATACGTTTGTTCTATCATCAATAGTTTCCGCAGCGCATGCGACGAAAGATATTCTATGGCATTTTTTTTTCACACCTTGGGTTACGGTACTAAACTTTTAGTAAGGATCCCTAATATTTTCTAGCAATAAATATAGCCTACGTTACTAAGGGTGAATGTAACTTTTAAATGGTGAAAGAATTTTTTAAATCGACACAGTAGTTTTTGAGTTTATTCATTACAAACATACACACAAAAATACAAATCTTTCCTCTTTATAATATTTATTAGATTAGATTAGAATAGATTATTAATCATGATCTACCAAGTGCCGAGTGAAAAACCAGTGCAAATTAAATTAAAGAATGTATTCAAAAATTTAGAGCGACAAACAACTGTACCGTTGAAGTTTGTTTCCCGAGTGTGTGCAGAGAACTGTGTTCGGCACCCTAACGTAACGTAGCTGTGTAATCGTGACGGTCGAGTCAGGCCAGTCGAGCTTAGCGCGTCTGTTATAATGTCTCAATCATCTTTTTGTTTGTTGAAACCCAATAATAAAGTCATTACCTACAACATATCTCATACCTGAACTCTTCTCCGTTCTTTTCTTCTCTTTTAAAAAGTCGATGCACTCTTTAAACTAAAGCACGATATAGGTTCGTATCGAAAATATAGTACACCAGACGACGCGCCTTTTTATTTTATTTTTTAATGCCATCTGCACGTAGCTCTCTTTAATCTCTTCTTTTTAAACAGTTTATTTGAACTTAACACCAATTCATATTTTCAATTTTTTATTATTTGTAAAATAGGAACCATAAAAACGCGAAATTACACTATTACCTAGCGCTAACGTAGTTATTTTTCGGATTCACATGAGTGAGCAAGATAGAGTATGATTATGGCCCACCTCCATCCCTTTCTGTACAAGTTTACGATACTATTTTAAGAGAGATAGAGATCTTTCACATTAATTTTATATTTTTCTTTTTATATCTTTCGGTTTACAATGTAGAAGACGATGGTATGTAGACTTGAATTACTACTGCTTCGCTATTTTCAAATCGTGTCATCTGTTAGCGAGTTAACTAACATCTCTATACTAGTACCGCGGTTCTATTCATTTCTCCATAATACTCCACCACTACTTTCGTCACGCTTTTTCCTTCAAGTGATCAATCAAAATCACTCCTATCTACCGCTCTTAAAAAGTTTGCTAACATGTGTTCCGTTTTTTTAGTGTATTTGCCATATGGCAACATACACTATTGGCATCGGTCGGATGGCGGGACCTAGGGGTCGGACCAAAATTTCTCGACGTTTCATAACCTCCTTAACACTTTGCCACTATTTTTAAAAATGTTTATATATATGTATATATATATATATATATATATAAATATATATATATATGTGTGGGTGCTATAACTTTCGAAAGAGTTAATTGATTTTAACGAAATTTTGTCCACATGTTGGAATCTACCACTGCAAGAACCCTATTTAAAATGGGCCCAATCGGGCCTTTTTAAGGGTAGTTTTTAGGGGTTGAAAAAAGTTTTTGGGCCCAAAAATACCTAAAAAATTCTCAGAATCGTTTAACCCTTTAATAGCAATTAAAAAGTGCTCCTAAAATTTTAATAAAATCGGCTCGACAGGACCGGATTTACAAATTTTATGAAAACACTAGCTTGCAAATAGTGAATTATTTGCTGAAAGGTGTATATAATTTAGTATAGAGGTTCGATTGATAATATCTAATATTGCAACTGAGAAAAAACCCGGGTCGCAGTGCCAAAACCCTGCCGACAATATAGTGTATTTGCTAATACAGGCCTTGTGGCTTTATTATGTGACCTTAAGGTGATTGTAGGGCAAAATAAAAAAATTAACTCCTTAATATACCCCTTAAAATTACATTTTTTCTTAACTATATTATTATTGTCGATCAAACGTCTACACCAAAATTAAAAACACCTTTCAGTAAATAACTCACTATCTGCATACTAGTGTTTTCAGAAAATTTCTAAATCCGGTCCTGTCGGGCCGATTTTATTAAAATGTTAGGGGCACTTTTTAATTGCAACTAAAGGGTTAAATTTCAATTTTGAAACGATTCTGAGAATTTTTTCGGTATTTTGGGGCCCAAAAACTTTTTTCAACCCCTAAAAACCACCCTTAAAATGATCCTATTGGGCCTATTTTAAATAGGCTTCGTGCGGTGATGGATTCCAACATGTGTGCCAAATTTCGTTAAAATAAATTAACTCCTTCGAAAGTTATTGCCCGTACACATATATACCTATATATATATATATATATATATATATATATAAATATATATATATATATATATATATATATATATATATAAATATATATATATATATATATATATATATATATATATATATATATATATATATACATATATATATAAACATTTTTAAAAATGGTGCCAAAGAGTTTAGGAGGTTATGAAACGTCGAGAAATTTTGGTCCGACCCCTAGGTCCCGCCATCCGACCGATGCCAATAGTGTATGTTGCCATATGGCAAATACACTAAAAAATGTTCTTTTAAGGGGTGTATTAAGGAGTCAAATTTTTTATTTTGCCCAAAAAACCAACTTAAGTTCGCATAATAAAGCCACACTGCCTGTATAAGCAAATACACTATATTGTCGGCAGGGTTTTGGCACTGCGACCCGGGTTTTTTTTTTATTTGCACTCTTATCTGTACTATTACATAAAAAGGTAAAATCTGTTTATTTGTGCGTTTGTATGTAAGGGATAATCTCTGGAACTACTAAACCGATTCTAAAAATTATTGCACTAATAAAAAGCTACACTATTCCTGAGTAATATAGACTATATTTTATTCCGATATGAAATCTTAAATAAATTGGTTAGATTCGAGTAACATGGTGTAAGTACAGCAAATTTATGGTGGAAGTACAGGTACTTAAAAAAAATTTGTACGCTCCGCGAGGCAAGACTAATACGGTCGAACCGAAGGCTCCACTACATTTGTTGCCGCCGTGTTTGATCTCAATCGCGTGCAGAGCCGCGAGTAGCTACTAGTTATATTATAAAAAGATAAGTTTATTTATTTGGGTTTTTGTACATATTGATGCTCATCTTCAAAACAAGTCGACCTATTTGTGAAATTTTCATTGATATATTCCTTAGTTTGTCGTGATTGTCATAAACTATTCAAACCGATTTATACTCGGGCGAAGCCGGGTGGAACTGCTAATCTTGTTACATTATATTGTAAAGCGTATATATAAATATTTGGTCGCAACACAGACATACGAAATACGGATCTACCTTAATGATACCCTATTTGATGCACATCGTGACGAAGACGGATACCTATGAGTATACCGTAGGCAGAAAGAAGGTGAGTTTAGGTGGAGACTCGCAAACCTCACTTGATATTGCCAGTGTTTATCAAACTTGCTACCAGAGTTTTACCTAAAGGGTTTAACATTTCATTCACCCAAGTATTAATTATTTACCATTCGACTTGGATGGGTGAGTGATTAATGTCGACTGATTTCGAACGCTATTAAGTTATGGTACGTATTAATATTGATCACATGCAAAAATAGAGTGACCCTCCCTGTTTTCGGATTTGTCCTTAGATTGCAAGGACGGATCTACGTAGGCACTAATAGAGCTTAAGCTCTGCGGGTCCTTAAGTGTCAAGGGTTCAAAAAATTGAAATATTACCATACATTTTTTATATTTTTTCATTAATAAACATAGTACTTATCATATGGCAAAAAATAGTAAACATTGACATATTTGAAACATTTTTGGGAGAATTTTGACAATTTTTTTGGCGAATTTCAACAATTTTTTTTGTGAGTTTGAAATTTTTTTGTTGAATTTTGACAAAATTTAGAATGAATTTCGATAGTTTTTGTGAGAATTTTGACTTTTTCTTTGGGTGAGTTTGACATTTTTTTGGGTGAATTTTGACATTTTTGTAGGTGAATTTTGTTGGTCCAGGTCATCAAGTTTCAACTCGGATTTCGATGTTTCTAAAAATAAATTTAAACTGTAATTTAAAGATTATTAGTTTGTCAAAAAATGAGACTCCATTAGATTTCAATAAGGCCCTAAAAACCTAAATCCATCCCTGGGTATGTGACAAAAAAATGCAAGTATCTGGCCGTGAAAAGTCGGGAAAAACTTGAAAACGATTGATACTACGAAAAAATGTTACACAAATTAAAGAACATTAAACGTTTCCATATAATTTTTCGTAAATACAACTCAATCTCTTCAGCGTCGCTCTCTGTATAGCGACGCTGTTGGGACTGCGCATTTTCTGGCGTTATAGAGAGTTGTCGTTATATGGAGCGAAAGAAAAATCAATATTGTTTTACTATTATAGTACCCTCATATCTCGCTATACGGCCGCTCTTTATACGGCATTTCGCTATAATGCAAAAAAAACTTTTTTTCGATGTCGATATATCTACATATTGCCAATCTTGCAATTTAGAATAATTGATTCCTTATACGCCTTTTCGCTTTGCGGCCAAGTTTCGTGGAACGTATCTAGGCCGTAAAGCGAGGTATGGGTGTATTATTTAATGATAACGCATAAAATTTACAAACAAACATTACTATTAACACAAATAACAACGCTTATTGCGTAAAATCTGTTATCTTCGGCTGCTGTTTTATATATAATACACTGTATTTAAAATTTTTAAGCGATCTGTTTTCAAAACGTTTTGATTTTTGCCACAACATAGCGTTTACGAAAACATAGGTATGTAGCTGTATCCTGTATATAATTTAATGTATGCTGATATTTAGTGAGATCACGTAGATACTACAAGGTCCATCGTAATAAAGCCATTATAGCCACATATATGTATACCACATATGTACAATGCAGGTTAATACCTATATATACAAGTGCCTATAGTGAAGAAAATATCATGCTCTTAAGGTCAATGTACAAAGGTTATGCTTTATTGAAAGGTTATTATTAATAACCCTCGTCTTGTACGTGCAGTGAAACCCCCCTGCTCAGTTTATACAGATGATTCTAAAAAAAAGTGTATGTACGCGCGTTTGAAGTTATGCTTCTTATATCATAACAGGAATTGTTTTAATTAAGTGTGATTATCAAAAATCAGTGTTTATTTTTTTCTCTAATAATTGCCCAATATGCACCTACATACCAGCGTTGCCAGATTTTTTTTTTGCCAAGTCGGGATTTTGAAACTTTTTGACTGAAAAAAGCGGGATTCTTTCGTCGAAAGCGGGATATAGTAAAAAAACGTATATAATCAGAAGTTTTTAAGTATTTATCTTTTTATTTGAGTTCAAATTACGTTTACGTGACAATAGATAGCAAAAATTGCCATAGAAAATGTATTTTAATAAAAATATGATATTTTAAATCAGATTTACCCTATCGTTAAATAGCTGAGTCTTATTCGTCTTCTGAATAAAAAAAATAAGAAAAAATAGAAATCAAAATCAAAAAAGTTTTATTCATTAGAAAAATGTGGCGTTTCAAACAATAGTTTGAGGAGTGAGTGTTACAAATTGTAACTTACAATAAGAGAATAATTATCTACGCACGGTCGAGTTATCCCCGAAAAGCGAGACTGAGCCTGTCCCGCGCGGGACATTTAATTTTGATTTAAAAATCGAGACGTCCCGCCAAAATCGGGACGTCTGGCAACGCTGCTACATACATTCTTTTTTGATAGTTTTGTATTACCCCTAATTTTATTCATCTCGAACATTGTAACTTTAGTATGCAAAATATTTGTTTGTAATTTTGATTCATATAATCAAATAAGTGTCATTAATTAACGCATAGTCAAAAGCGCTGAGTTTATATAAGAACTTGAAATTTTAGAACGCCTACTAGCGTATTTTTAGAAATCGAACCCGTAAAAGGGTAAAAAATAGTCTTTTTCTGAAACTGCGAGATTTAAAAAAAATAGAGAAATTGGGGTTGAAAACTGAGGATCAAACATTCTCGAAAAGTTTGTGTAAATTTCTATTTAGAATAAGTTAGACTTCTAGACCAAGCGAATCTGGATACAACAGCTTATATAATTTTTTTTAATTGCAAAATAAAACTTTTGAGAAAAATGTGTTAACAACAAAATTGACGTTGGTTTATTGTTATTAATACAAATATTGCGGTAAAAAATAAATGAAAATAACATTTAACATATGAGAAAAGTTTTACATCACTTTAATTTAAAAATACGGCGGCAGAGAGACAAAGAAGGTGATAGAGATAAAGAAAGAAAGAACCGACGAGAGGTATGCAAAGAAGCATGTTTAATATAACTAGGTTATATTAAACTGTAAAAATGTATTTATTTTAATTTAAACATGAACTTCTCTTTTTCTCAAAAATAAAATTACATTTGAATTCGAGTCACGTAAACTGAGCCAGTTGTCTCTTTTTTACGATACACAGCCGCGCTAGATAAACAATTCTTTCTATTATTCTTTCAAATACTCGTACATTGCACTTGAATGTTGGTTGTATTCGTAAATATAAATTTAAGGCTCATTTCATATACTTATAACGTTTGTATCCTAAACCAAATTAATTTATCGTGCCTGTTTACCAGTTGTTTAATATGCCCCCTTTTTTAACCGCACAGCAGTAAAAAAAGTCTGTAATAATAATAATAATGCGTTTAACGTTTAACTTTATGTCATAACAGACGCCATTTGCACCATTACTATTTTCCATCTACCACACTTCCCGTTATTTTTCTATACATTTTTAAAACTTCAACTTATGTAATAGCAATTGGCGAATGAAGGAATTATAGGAAATTAGGATAAGGTAAGTAATTTTTGAACTAGGAGTTTGATAGGTACAGGAATTACCGTTTCTCGGCGAGAGGCAGTAGGAAAAAGTCCCAGCCACATCTGCCCCCGCCGAGATTCGAACTCGGACCTCCCGAATGCGAGTCTAGTGCTGTCACCACTACTCTACCCAGCTCGGTTAAAAAAGTCTGTATGTAAAATGCATTTACTCATATTTCGGAAATCTCTAATTTCTATGAAAAAATGTATCAATCTTTGCAGTTAATGCATACAAAATAAACCAGAAATATTTACCATTCTTCCCATACGACTTTTAGCCAAGTTTTTATAATTTATTTGATCTAAATAAACGATTTAAAATCAGATAAAGTCAAGAAAATTAGCATACGTTTTATACTTTTGGTACAAAAAATTTTATTTTGAAAAAAATGATTGAGTAAGCCAAATTTGTCAGTATTTTTAACATAAGTTTATAAATAAAAAAGTTAAAGATGTTAATTTGCCTTCCCGTAAATCGAAATCTCATGATATCACGTTTTTTTATTCAGTTTTTAGGCCAAAAATTTATATTTTCTGAATTTTTTAAGCAAGTCAAATTTTCCGACGCTTAATTTCATTAAAATGTCAGAGCTCGTAACATTATAATCTAGATTATGTTCTAGATACATAAATTACTATTTTCCTAATACCAAAAAAATAAAAATTATTAAAATACTAAAGAGGTTTCTATAAGAAATATAAATATGACGTATCTACAAAAAAACAATTGCGTGTAATTTGATGATGTTTGAGGTAGTGTGCAAGAAAGAGATAGAAATAAATTGCAGAATATGTTACTTTACAAACTTTAAAACTACCCAAAAGTATAATAAATAAATATAGTTGTCACCAGTGGATGTTAAAGTGGGTAGCAGAGAACTGAGTTGAACGCATAAAAAAGGAAATTACATGTTAATGAGAATAAGCTACTACCATTCTCTGTTTCAGTCTAGCATTTCTCTTCTGTTATTGTTGAAAAACAGAGGCGCAGACAAAACTTCAGTCGTCAACAGTCGACCTTCTCTAAGAACGACGCTGCAGGATAAGAAAATTATTGCGTTATGTTTCTATGGTTGTTATTATTTATTGATACATTTTTATCTAGAAAATACAAACAAAACATTCCAACCAATCGGGCGACAGAACCACTCCAACTTTAAAAATATTGAAATTTGAAGTATTTTAATAAAAATAAATAAATAAAAATAAATAAAATAATGCGGCGCCACGGAGAACGTCTACTAATAAATATTATGATAACTGCTATTGTTAATTTGCATGGTTACATAATGTGGTTTCACATGTAAAAATTATGCTTGTCAGTTGATTTTTTTTTTCAAAATATTTTCGAAACTAAGAAACTTTTATTTACAAAACTTTTTAAAAGTATAAGTACTATCATTATACAAAAAAAAAACAGCGTTATAGCATATATACAGTGTGTTTTTTTCAAAACTTTGAATGGATTTTTTTGTTGATACACCGGTTGAATCAAAAAAAAGTTTAAGGCAAAAGTTGTTGGGTTTTGAGGGGGAAATAATTTACACGTAATACCAACCCACTCCCCCCACCCCTTGGCAGGGGGAGGGGGTAACTTTTGTTTTTTAAATGGAAACCCCCGATTTTTATGATTAAATTAAATTAAATTAAATTTTAAAGTTCATTTTTACACAAAAAAAATTTAATCATAAAAATCGGGGGTTTTCATTTAAAAAACAAAAGTTACCCCCTCCCTCTGCGAAGGGAGGGGAGGGGGTTCGTATTACGTATAAATTATTTCCCCCTCAAAACCCAACAACTTTTGCCTAAAACTTTTTTTGATTCAACCGGTGTATCAACAAAAAAATCCATTCAAAGTTTGAAAAAAAAACACCCGGTATATATCTTCTGACCGAGAGTCGATTTTCCCCAAAGACAATAAGATTCTTCATATTTGTATATTAAATACCTTCCCAAAATTTGGTTTCAATCAGCTTATTCGTTTGACCTGTATCGTGTTTACAGACGTACAGACTTTCTAAAAATATGTTTTTTGGATTAGTACTTACCTCAAAACGAAAAAACATTGTAAAATTTTGAAAAGAGAATTTTGATTTTAATTAAAGTCATTCCCCACTAGTGTATTTGGAATGGTAAAGACACTATATTCAAAAATTTTACTTTAAGCAACATTTCTATTTTTTTCAAAATTTAGCCCAGGTGTTGAAACAAATAGACTTCTTCCAAAATTGCTTAGGTTAAAAATATGAAATTTGACATTGTGTTCTTTGTCAAAATCGAAGAGATAGTACATGTTCGACAACTTTTTTTATATTCGCTTTTTATTAAGGCATGAAAACGACAATGGGTTTCCAGAGATAAATTAAAATAAAAATGAATTCTGCACATCAACAAAACAAGCTCAATATAATTACATCGATAAAAATGTATGTTTCAAATCAAAATTTGTAACTTTGGAAAATGCTGATTTGACAACATTGATCATTTTTTCAGATAAGAACTCTGCTCACATTACTCACCCTCTAATTATGAATATAATATACAATTTTCATTAAAATGATAATTAGATTGATATGATAATTTCATATTTGTTTTCGAAAAATATTGCCTATTGTGTTCAATCAGAGATAAAAAAAACATAAATAATAATGCTTTATCTATACACAACATATTGTAAACGGCAATGCGCGATCTGTTATTATAAATGGGGAATTTATGTATATTAGTAGGACTTTATTATATAAAACGGATGATTAAAAATAATTAAAATGATCATTAAAATTGTATGAGCTGTTGTTGTATAAAACGTTAAAATATGCAGTTAAAAAGAAAAAAAAGAGACTGGATTTTACACTACACACTACATAAATAAGACTCGTATAAAGGTTCACACCTACTGAAACGGATCGGATCGGCTTTGCACGGCAATGCATACGATCTATGTAGTTAATAATATGCTTTAAATTAATAACAGTGATGTCCCATTTGACAAGGTGAAAAAAACATATTTTTGTGAATCTGATCCTTGAGTTAGATGCGGGGATACAAGCTCTATAATTATGCTAAATTTCAAGTCGATAGCATTGTAGGAATTCCCTATGAACATCGACTGTGTCATACAGATAGATCCTTTTTATGTCAGTTCGGTGCAGTACCCGAAAAAATATTGTTTTGACTATATAGTAGAGTTGGGTAACTCAGATCTGAACCGGTTCAAAGAGCCGACTCCGACAGAAGATCCGTGAGAGCCGACTCACTTTTTTTTGAGCCGACGGATCAACGGATCCGCATAACTCAGTGAAACACTTAACACACAGAAGTACATTTTACACTTACGTATCAGTTCTCGCTTTGATGCATCTGTCAGCTCAAATGACTCATGCATCACATGTTTGGCTATGCATTCTTGATTTTATACAGGTCGTGATATGATTGACTGAACTTGGTAACTCAGTGGCAGACTGCAGTAACATTATTCAGAACTCGGCTCTTTTTGAACCGGTTCAGTGAGCCGGCTCACATACGGGATCCAGTTGCAAAGATGCACATCATTGAAAAGACCCGTTTTTCCCATATATAGTAGTATGTCACGCCACTGGTGAATGTTAGATAAAATAATGTGCCAGATGGCAGAAAGTTTTCTTGACAGTAGCCTGAATATATTTATATGGCAGGGCGATGATAGCAAACATGTCGGAAGACGCGATCTGTGGGAAAAGTTTATACTTCTGGTTTCTGCCGCAGTTGGCCAGTTTCCGCACTGTTTGTTTATAATGTGACCTGAGAAAAAATCATTTTCGTATTTTTAGTGTATTGCCATATATGGCACATACACTATTGGCGTCGGTCGGATGGCGGGACCTAGGGGTCGGACCAAAATTTCTCGACGTTTCATAGCCTTCTAAACACTTTGGCACCATTTTTGGAAAAATTATATATATATGTATGTATGTATATATGTATGTATATATGTATGTATATATATATATATATATATATATATATATATATATATATATATATATATATATATATGTGAGCACGATAACTCTCGAAGGTGTTATTCGATTTGAACGAAATTTGGGCCACACCCTGGAATCCATCATCGCACAAAGCCTATTAAAAATGGGTCTAATCGGACCATTATAAGGGGTGTATTTAGGGGTTGAAAATTGTTTTGGGCCCCAAAAACACCGAAAATATTCTCGGAATTGATTCAAAATTGAAATTTAACCTTGTAGTAACAATCAACAGGTGCTCTTAAAATTTTAACAAAATCGGCCCGACAAGACCGAACTTACAAATTTTATAAAAACGTTTGCGATTAGAAAATTATACTTACTGAAGTCTCTGTAGGTATATAATTTTGTGCAGATGATGAATTGATAAAACAGAGACGAAATATTGAAATTAAGAAAAAATATTATTTTAAGGGGTGTATTAAGGGTTTCAATTTTTTTATTTTCTCCAAAAAGAAACAAATTCACGCCTGTAGCAATACACTATATTGTCGGCAGGGTTTTGGCACTGCGACCCGGGTTTTTTTTTATGTTGACATTAACTAAAATCAGTTTAAAACTATTACAAACGTTACAAAAACATTGGCGCCATTTTGTTTATAATATGTGGGATCGATCACATCAAATTAATATGCCCGTTTTTCAGCATTGTTAACCAACAACAAAGGAAGTTAGCAAGATTGCCAGAAATTCATAATATTGTAATAAGTGAGCTTTCGAGCAAGTTTTCCAAGTTTTGTCAGCTTTGGGGGAAAATCGCTACATATAGAAAATTCTGAACTGTCCTCGCCGACAATTTTTTTAGGGATTTTTAGATACTTTTTTAAAATTATCGGGCAAAAAGTGTGATTTCCTCTAAAAAAAAATTACAATGTCAACATAAAATTCATGAGTGCGACAAAAATAATTGATAACAAGTTTCGAGAGTGTAGTAAGAATCAAATAAATCGATACACGACACAATATGCTTTCTAAAAGAATAATTCGATCGATGATTTCGTTTTATAAATTTTATTCTTACCACACTCTCGTAACTTGACATGAGCTATTTTTATCGCACTCGCGAACCTTATGTGTCATTGCTGTTTTCTTTTAATGATAATCGATATAAAATTATACGCCAGAGCATTTCTAGATAATTCTATTTCAAGTTTTGAGAGTATAGTAGGAATAAAATTAATAAAGCGAAGTCATCGATCGACAAACAGAAACTATTGTTTTAGAAAGCATCTGCTGTGTCATTTTTCGATGAATGCGTTCTATTTATTTTATTTTTACTGCATTTTATTCTTACCAATCGAAATAAAATTATACGTCGGCGCAACGGTCACTTATGTCACAGCGCTATCTATCTAATAATAGGTGCCTTTAATTGCGATTGCTTAGGTCAAAAAATGTATCACCAATAAAAGTATATATCTAATTTTAATACATATTTTTCTTTCGTAAATATATCGCTTGCTGCTTGAACATTTTGTGATAAATCGTCGCCACCCCTGATCTAAGAATAGAATAGAACAGAACGAATGTTACAATTAGATGTGATTATCAAAAAAAAATTACATTAAGAGAAATCAGAGGTGGTAAGTAAAATTTTTGTTGGTAAGTTAATCAAAAGTTAAAACTGAAATTAGATTTACGAAAGAACAAAATAAAATGAGTCACGTTAGAACAGTTTTAGGCACAAATCTACGAAGAACAAAACGGGAAACGTTTCACCAACCGGAGTCCTAAAACTGTACACGGGTACTTACAGCCGAGTTAAATCTGGCCGCCGTCATTTAATGAGGTTCCCAGTCACCGGAAAATGTTAAGAGCACAAAGATAACTTATTTGCTGTCGGCGAAGTCAACGCCACGCGGGTCATCCGACTAGCAATGATCAGGGCTCTCGTATTCGCTACTAGTTTGGCTGTACATCAAGTTTCAATTAGTAGTATATTTAATGTATTTACCAAATTATGTACCAACGACGAACCTTCCTGTTTTTACAGTGTTTTTATGGGAAAAATATATTATTATTAAATTATAAATATTTTAGAGGAATTAGGATCAAAGAAATAAAAGACAAATTATTATTTCATAACGTTGTGAAATAATAATTTGTCTTTTATTTCTTTGATCCTAATTCCTCTAAAATATTTATAATTTATTAACATCAAAAGGATCTGATTATACATTTTTCAATATATTATTATTATTATTATTATTATTAAATAAAAAATATTATTATTATTATTATTTAAATAGAGCTAAAATAAAATCAGCCATCTTTAGTAACAAGAAGTGATATTCTAAAAACTGACTGTGTTTTTAGTGTATTTGCCATAAGGCAACATACACTATTGGCGTTGGTCGGATGGCGGGACCTAGGGGTCGAACCAAAATTTCTCGACGTTTCATAACCTCCTAAACACTTTGGCACCATTTTTGAAAATGTTATATATATATATATATATATATATATATATATATATATGTGCGGGCAATAACTTTCGAAAGAGTTAATTGATTTTAACGAAATTTGGTCCACGTGTTGAAATCCATCACCGCAAGAAGCCTCTTTAAAATGGGCGTAATTGGGGCATTTTAAGGGTAGTTTTTAGGGGTTGAAAAATGTTTTTGGGCCCCAAAATACCGAAAAAATTCTCAGAATCGTTTCAAAATTGACATTTAACCCTTTAGTAGTAATTAAAAGGTGTCCCTAAAATTTAAATAAAATCTGCCCGACAGGACCGGACTTACAAATTTTATGAAAACACTACTTTGCAGATAGTGAATTATTTACTGAAAGTTGTATATAATTTGGTGTAGAAGTTCGATTGATAATAATATTGCAATTGAGAAAATAAATGTTATTTTAAGGGGTGTCTTAAGGAGTCAAATTTTTTATTTTGCCCAAAAACCAACATAAGTTCGCATAATAAAACCACACTGCCTGTATTATCAAATACACTATATTGTCGGCAGGGTTCTGGCACTGCGACCCGGGTTTTTAATATAATGCAGTATATTTTTACTTTGTATTCATAGATAACACGTTTCATTTCTCTGTTACAATGTGCTGATGGAGTTGTTCACCTATTGTCCAAAGTAAATAAGTATACTCGAAGTGATATTCTTAAATTAACTATGTTTTAAAACAATGCAGTATAGTTTTACTTTGTATTCATAGATAGCACATCTCATTTCTCTGCTACAATGTGTTGATGAAGTTGTTCACCTATTATTCAAAGTAAAAAAGTCGGCTCGCAGTGCCAAAACCTTGCCAACAATATAGTGTATTTGCTAGTAGTGCAATGTGGCTTTATTACGATAAGTTTGTTTTTGGACAATATAAAAAAAATTAACCCATTGATACATCCCTTAAAATAATAATTTTCTCTCAGTTGAAATATCACTCCTACAGCTGCACCAAATTAAATGCACCCTTTAGTATATAAATTCGTATACGAAAGCTAGTATTTTCATAAAACTTGTAGTCCGGTCCTGTCGGGCCGACTTTATTGAAATTTTAGGAGCATTTTTTAATTGATGCTTAAGGGTCAAATTTCAATTTTGGAACGATTATGATATTTTTTCCGGTATTTTTGGGCTCCTAAACCTAGCCTTGAAATGGCCCATTAAAATAGGCTTCGTGCGGTAGTAGATTCTAGCGTGTGTACCAGATTTAATTTAAATCAATTAAGTTTGTCGAGTTATCGCGCTGTTAAAACACACACACACACACACACACAGATATCTATATAAAAGTAATATTTTTTATATATTTCCAGTGGCGGATTTACCAGCAGGCTGAGTAGGCTGAAGCCTAGGGCGGCAGATTTTAGGGGGCGGCAATTGTGACCCAAAAATGTTCGTCTTTTTTTTATTAATCATTATTCATTACTATAATTTTTTTCTCCATGTAGGGTAACCAACTAGTCATTGGGCATTACTAGTCATTGGACAGAACACATTTTCATTAGCTATAATAAGAATAAGAACAACACTAAAGCAGATTTGATTGACTTATAAAATGAGTCATTCAAATTTGCTTTAGTATCGTTCTTATTCTTATTATAGCTAATGAAAATGTGCTCTGTCCAATGACTAGTAATGTCCAATGACTAGTAATTTACCCTACCTAAATGTTACTAGGTCCACTCATACAATTGAATCAACGTGTAATATGTTTCAACATTTAAATATTTTTTTTGTACGACGTCGTTTTTGTAATTAATATGATTGCGCACTAGGGTATCGAATTTCAGAGATCAGTAGGGGCGGCAAAAATTTAATAGCCTACTGGCGGCAAATTTGTAAATCCGCCACTGTATATTTCTGATAATAAAAGATCATAAAAATGTATACTTAAATATGGTAACATACAAAAATATAAATTAAAATTTTTTTTTCCTAAAATGACATTAGTAAGTAAACGTTCTTTAAATTGCAGACCCTATAAGAAGGTGAACTAAAAGAGATAAACTGAGAAAATACTGTCAGAGATATGTCCAGTGGCTGCACATGAAATGGGATTACTCAAAACCTTTCTGTGGACAATAAAATTCATAGAAAATGACTCAACTAGAAATAGATACTTACATGACATGAAACTTTCATAATGGAATGTGAAACAGGCTGCTCAAGCTGCAGCCTGCGTATATATCTGTCTCATTCTTTTATCTAGGTCTCAAATACGCATAGGTGTATCTTTACCGCTAAAAGTTATGGAGACACCTTAAAAAATTGAATTGTTCTACTTTATCGTCATCTTTAACAGTAGAAACTTTTAAACGCTGATGACTTAAGGCTGTCGGAACGCTCTGAATTTAAGTCTAAAAATAGAGCTTCAGCTGTCAACTGATTGTAGACTTATTCGTCAACATTCTGCAAAAATTCTTTCTCTATAAGGAAGATAAAGGACAAATCTACGTCTCTAATGGACTACTTTTGTAATTTATATACGATTTACTAGAAAAAAGTTGACATTAATTGTACTAAAAAAACACACGTTTTCAATGTCACACTACGACCTTATTCGTACTTATTTCACAAAACTGTTCCATCACAAACCTAAAGTGTCTCTTCATTTTTCGGAAAAGTTTTTTAAATCTTCAAAATATTTCCAAAAATTAGAGTAATCAATTGACAGCGGCACCCTTGCAATAACATTTTTTAGCCTCGTAGTTGGCACAAGCCAAAAATTGAAACGTTCGGATGATTTGAGCGAGACAGAGCTAAAGAAAGTCACACCCACAATATGTCTTTTGCCTACCTCGCCCCTTACCGCTGGGTCTCAGCACAAACAAAATTCAGAGCGTTCTGACAGCCTTAAGATGTTGAGTGTCTAAAATTTCTACAATCTCTCTCACTCTCTAAAAATTATTTGACGAATTTTGGTGAAACTTTTTTGAAATATTTCTTATGACTAGCGGACCCGTTCAAATACTTAGCACCGTTATTGGTCAGTTATGTAATATAATAGGGTGGAAATAGATTTTATTCTATAGTCTATTCATACATTTATATCTTCCCTTTATTCGTTCATTTTTTAACGAAATTTGCTCCACATGTTGATATTCATCACCGCACAAACCGTATTTAATCTGGGTCCAAAAAATTCTCAAATTTGAAATTTAGTTGCAAGGCAGGATTTGGTACTCCGTCCCGAGTTTTTTTATTACTATAATAATAATCTATGACAAAATATTTGTGTGGAATCGTCAAAATACATATTAGTGACAATTATTAAGTTTAAAATTATTAAAATTAGTAGAAAAAAATTTATCAAGCGAGTATATATATATATTATTTTAATAGAAAGCAAGAAACGAAAATTTTATCAATGCAGTTTTGAATACAGCTCAGTGACGATAATAAATGGACCTGTCGTGATGGTAAAAAAAAATTCGCAACCGGGCGCTACTGAGAACAGACGCATCTTCCTGAAATGATAGCGTTAGTGGAAATATTTCTCGTGTGTTCGGCGAAGTGGAGACGGCAAAAGCTAGGCAAAGCAAGGCAAGCTGCGTTGTAGCTGTAACTAAAGTTAGCGTATGATTTAATTAAGTTCATTTTTGATATTTCTTCTCTCGTTATTTCGTTTGTAGCCGAACGAAGAAGCTCAGATTCTGGAGAGTCGAGAAGAGGAAAGCGATGAGAGTTAAAGAGGAAGTGATATTAAGTCAGTCGAAGCTAGGAAGGTAGACCTCCGGGGATGGAGTCTGATATAGAGAATAGATAAAAAAGGAGGCTCACTTGTCATGCGTACACTTTCGCTTTCCTTCAAATGCAATAAAGTTTTAGAGAAAATTGACAAGTTCAACTTATGTGCGTACTATGGAAATATCTAATTTGCAAACATAATTTTACAATGTATGAAAAGTAGGAAATATTATATCTCACGTGCATATTTATTGTTACAAAAATAACAATAATATTTACAAAAAATATTATAAGATATTCAGTAGCTCATAAAAATTATCTGGATAATTTTATCACGTTTTTATTACCTAGCTCGCTTGCTTGTCTGTTTGATACAAATTTTGCAATCGATTTTTCATCTGTTTTCCGCTATCCGATTTTAAAATTTCTCGGGTCTATTTTGCTAAGACCATACTGGAATGGGTGTGGACGATAAGTACCCGTTTTTTGCCACGATTTTTTGAGATTTCAAAGAAATCATCTTCAACTCTGAAGAAAGGAAAAGCAATCATCGGGCAGTACTACAATGAGTTGTTGAACAGATTCAATAAGAAATTGAAGAAGACACGGCCCCATATGGTTCAGAAAAAAGTGTTCTTTCATCACAACACACCAGCACATTCGTCTCATTGTCGCGGCCAAATTGGACTAACCAAATTGGACCTACTAGCAACTTTTTCCTCTTCCCTAACTTGAAGACATGGCTCGAAGGAAAAAAATTCGGCTCAAATGAAGAGGTAATTGCCGAGGCAGAAGCGTATTTTTCAGGGTTTGAAGAATCACGATTTTTCAACGAGTTAAACAAATAGCACAAACGTTCGGAAAAGTTTGTAGACCTGAAAGGAGACTATGCTGAGAAATAAAAAAAATGTTTTCAAAAAAAATTGCGTTATTATTTCAAACACGGGTACTTATTGATCAACCCACGTATATGACCCACCTCACAGCTTGTTTAATTATAGTAGTGATACATTTTCCAGCTGGTACAAAATAATTACAACCTTAACTGAAGTAAAACAGAAATTCAATTCGTATATTTCACGCAGGCGAAGGGAAACAAGACAAGATAAATTGAATGTGTATCAATATAAATCTATATTTTTGCCACATTCAGCATAAAAATTCAACTAAAATAGTGTCAATGACGTCGAATAAAAATACAAAGAATATGGATACGTTTAAAATTCATGGCAGGAACGTGTATATATGTGCTCCTGCATATAACCGTTGAGCAATATATAAAATGACAGCAGCTACAGCTACTGTATACACCAAAAGCAGCGAGTGGACCACGTGTGAAAGCTAGGGATGCACATCAATTGTACAGTCTCGTTCTCAAGATGCTCTTAGAGATGGGAAAAACGGGTCTTTTTAGTGATCTGCATCTTTGCATCTGGATCCCGTATGTGAGCCGGCTCACTGAACCGGTTCAAAAAGAGCCAAGTTCTGAATATGTTACTGCAGTCTGCCACTGAGTTACCTAGTTCAGTCAATCATATCACGACCTGTATAGAATCAAGAATGCATAACCAAACATGTGATGCATGAGTCATTTGAGCTGACAGATGCATCAAAGCAAGAACTGATACGTAAGTGTAAAATGTGCTTCTGTGTGTTAAGTGTTTCACTGAGTTATGCGGATCCGTTGATCCGTCGGCTCAAAAAAAAGTGAGTCGGCTCTCACGGATCTTCTGTCGAAGTCGGCTCTTTGAACCGGTTCAGTTCTGAGTTACCCAACTCTAGATGCTCTAAAAACACCGGTTACAAAATAAAGGAATCGAAAAAAACATTTTCAATGAATACTAATCATGGCACATGGAGTGAGTCGGCCAAGTTCCCGCAAAGCACTGTGCACTATTTCACACGAACCATTTCGAGCCATTTTCAACTCCACTTTATTTCCGAGGCTAGTTACCTTACAAAGGGCGGTTAACGTTACCATAAAGAAGAAGTATTTCAAATTTCATACGTCTAGATGGAATAGTTTCCAAGATACGAGTGTTCAAAAATCATCATAATTCACAAGTGCGTAGCCGGTGCTGGAAGCTTCGGCTCGAATGCATCATCCGGTCGCCCGAAGACTATTCGCGTTTAATCAGTGCTGTGATATACATGACGTGTGATATAATGCAGTTGGTATATAACTATAATATTAATAATAATAATAATAATGCGTTTAACGTCCGTTTCTCGACTTTATGTCATAACAGACGCCATTCGCACCATTACTATTTTCCATGTACCACACTTCCCGTTATTTTTCTACATTTTTAAAACTTCAACTTATGTAATAGCATTGGACGAATGAAGGAATTATAGGAAATTAGAATAAGGTAGATAATTTTTGAACTAGGAGTTTGATAGGTAATCGGCCATGGCCTCAAATAAGGAACCATCTCGATATTTATCTGGAACTAATTGAGGGAAACCATGGAAAACCTCAATCAAGAAGGCCGGTACAGGAATTACCGTTTCTCGGCGAGAGGCAGTAGGAAAAAGTCCCAGCCACATCTGCCCCCGCCGGGATTCGAACCCGGACCTTCCGAATGCGAGTCTAGTGCTGTCACCACTACTCTACCCAGCTCGGTATATATAATATTATGCGTCTTGATAATATTTAATTCAAGTAGAATAAGTAAGAATATAACTTTACAAAAAGAATTGAAACATTACCAAAAGCATAAACGAAAAAAAGGGCCAAGTTAGATACGCTTTGCTGAAAAAAAGAAGTGAGATCTAAGGTGCCAAGATTTCACTTGGTAAGTTTTAAATAAAAGACCTATCTATATAAACTTGGCAAGTGAAAACTTGGCACCTTCTTAGAGTTAACTTTTTTCGGCAAAGTCGGCAAATCCACTTGTTTTTTATCGAACTTCAGATTTGTATTTTTGGTGGGATAATACAGTTCTTGTCGACTGTTCTTGGTAGAATCAAATCCAGTGCGTATCTCGCTCAACGTCCACGTGAACTTTGAGAAATCTTGATCAGAATAATTCGAGTTTAGAATTTATTGCTTTAACACCCCACACAGAAAAATCTGTATATTGTTTTAAAATGAGAATTCGAACTAAAATTCTATTTCCTTCCTAGCAACACAAGGTTAAGAGGAATGAGTAGTAAACGAAAAACCGAGAATTCCGTACGTAATTTCTGATCTAAGTTGATGCCCGTTAGTTAAACTGTAAGCGATATTTTGGTTAGCTACCCGGGTAAAGCTGTGTCGTGAAGCTATAGCTAAATGAATAAAATCTTTCATGAAAAAAAAATTATATATATTAATCGGTTTAGACGATTTATGAATAGAACTGCCTGAAAAAACTGGCTAATAGTAGGTACATGAAACTGTTATGTCGGTGTAGCAAACTATATAATTGGCAAGGAAGGCTGAATGAATTTCTGAAAAAGAATATAAAAGTGAACTAAAAAATAGTAAATTTAATATTCAACGGATGTCATACGTTTAAAATACGATACCAATTTCAAGAACAGTTTTGAAGTATTGCATATTTTATATACGTGTGTGTACTGTAAAGACCACAGACTATATATAAATAGAATAGAATACGAAAAAATGGTGTGTACATTTCCAATTCCAAAACCAAACATTCAAAACTTCACATTTTTTTAAACAAAAATTCTACAAAAAAGGTGGATTCTCCATGAAATCTCGCAAATAAAAAATAATATCCACATTGTTAGGGGGTTAATCGAAACTTATTAACGGTAGTATGATCTAAAAGAAATTTCATAAAAATCGGTCCAGCCGTTTTTTTTTTTTTTTGTTTAGTTGTTTGTTTTACACGAAATCTTGCGAATAAGAAAATTATTCGAGTTCGCTAGGATGTCAATCGAAGTACCGGAACATCCATATTGTTGATGACCTCAGATGTTGAGCGTCTATAATCTACAATCTCTCTCTCTCTCACTCTAAACGTCCATATGTTCCAAAACAAGCCGTTTTTTCCGTTTAAACAAAATGACTGCAAACTAGTTAATGTAAGGATTCATTTAAACCGATTTAAAATTTGTTCTAGCGGAAAAAACACATTTTTTTTAATGTTTGAAATGCTCACTTTTCTGTCTTTTTATTATTACTAATAATAAATATTTATCAAACTGGGTCTTGTGAGCCTTAGGGTCGCTTGTTGTCTACAATTTTGGTGGTCTGTGATCCATGTTACTGCAATATGTATATGATGGGAGCGCGCGATGGGCATATAGTGCCACACAAACTGCCAACGTCAGCCATATAAAGCTATAATCTGTGAAACAAACGCGTAACGCTCATACGCTAGACATCTGAGCATCGTACATAATATGTATATGAACATGTACCGTGTTGTACGTTGGACGGGAGAATTTTAATACGTACCAATTTTTTTTTTTTTGTAAAAAAGTAGACGTGCAATTTAAATTTGTAATGTGTTCGCTATAATATTCAATGTCACCGAAAATTTAAAAAGTATGTGAAATGAATTTTATTATACTAGCTTCTATTTGCCGATTTTGTTCGCACTTTCGCTTCTGTTCAGGTGACTGGTTCCTCACATTGTAAAATATGCTTTCGGGAAATTTCGAACTGTGGTCATTCATTTTACGACTATTTTTATTAGCTGTGATTAAGCATTAAGCTTCACATAAATTAGGCTTGCTGCTTAATAATTTCAAAAGCACATATTTTTGCCATGAAAATGGAATAAAAAAAGGTGATATTCGTCAATATTTCTTTACAGCACGTCACGAGATTTCGAATTATAGGAAGCAAAATTAACATTTTGAAGTTTCTTCTTTACAAACTTGTATTAAAAATACTAACAAATTGGGCTTGTTCAATAATAAAAAAAAAAATCTGTACAAAGATTTGTGTAAAAATTATATTATTACATTTTCAAAAATGGTGACCCTATTGCTCAGAAGGGTATGAAACGTACGCACGGGTCCGCTAGGATATTTTAATTTTAAAATAAAAAAAAACTACAGATACTTATGTTAATTAATAGATTGGACATTAATCTAACACATCTTGTTATTAAATTTTAACTAAAAACATTCAAGAAAACAAATTTCTTTTATGTAAGAAAACATGGTTAAAATTTAATAGTATTTTATGTAAATTGCTATAATACGATCACAGTTCAGTTATCTATATGGAGTTTCCGGAAAAAAATATTTTGATAAGATCAGTTTTTAATATACATAAAGTAGAAATTTTAAATTCACAGCAAAACCACAAAAACGTTTAAGATACGATCTAAATTCCTGTTGAACTTTGTAAAATTCGCTAAAATAGCTGGAAAATGCGTGAAGGCCTTTAGGAAACAGTTAACTTTTTACAAACGTGAGACTGTTTCGCGTGAGATAAAACATGCCCACATAGGGTTTGTGATCTGATCACAAAGTATTGTGATATATATATGAAACACATAAGTGCGTATGCATCGTGTGTGTTATAGAGACCCGTTCATATTATATAGTCAGAAAAAAGTGAGCCCAGTTAGTACTCTCTTAGTATGTGTAAATAACACACAGAAGTGCGTATGCATTACGTGTCAAATTAAATTTAATTCATATTATATCGTTAGGAAAAAAGCAGTTAGTACTCTTGTAGTATGTGTAAATAACACACAGAAGTGAGTATGCATCACGTGTGAAATTAAAATTCATTCATATTATATCGTTAGGAAAAAATAGAGCCCAGTTAGTACTCTCCTAACATGTGTAAATAACACATAGAAGCGAGTATGCATCACGTGTGCAATTAAAATTCGTTAATATTATATCGTTACGAAAAGAGAGCCCAGTTAGTACTCTCATAGCATGTGTAATTATAACTCAATATACAAGCGACTAAGCACTATGTGTGTTATAAAAATCCGTTCATATTTCATCCGAAAAAAGTGAGCCCAGTTAGTACTCTCATGGTATGTGCAAACATTTTGTGTGTACTGTTTAGTGGAATAGCTGACGTGCATACTGGCTTTTTCACGAATGATGTAGTACACCTGTTCTGTTTTTCGTCACATTTTCTGGAATTATCTATCGTATAAATATTTTATGGGGGAGATAAAATATATTTTTTTTTAAATAATGTATATTTTTCCCAGGTATATTGAATGGACTGCATTGTTTATAGTTACATGTGCGGTGGCAAAAATAATATAATATTCTAAGACGATGCTCTCACGCTCTGTGGCTTTCATGTCAAAGATCCTTTCTTCTCTGCTCCCCCGCCCCCCCTCACGCCCTTTTACCATGTCTTTGTGTGACATGTATCACGTTCTGCCTGTTACCGAGTTATTTTGTTTGCAGCTTCCCTTTTTGTAGACATTCCCTATTTTCCCAGTTTTTCAATATATAAAAGCACGCAAAAGTAAAAAGATGAAACGGAAAAGTAATTGCATTATAATTTCTCCATAATTGTCGATTACTTAGAAAACATTAATAAACCGACAATTCATATTTTATTTCACAAAATACTTTTGTATTTAATAAGTCATTCTCAGTATAGTTGAGATTTTTGAGAAATAAAACACGAAAAGGGTTATTTTAAAAATAGTTTTTGAGATCGCTATGACATTAAAAAGTTCACTGTTATTCTATACAACACGAGTATAACAGCAACGAGTAATAAATAAATAAATAAATACAAATATAAATCTAGTCTTAGTCAACTTTTCCATTATTCAAATAATTATTTTTTGCACTACCACCTATAAAATAGCTGTTTTCAATACCTCTATAGCGGTCGTGAAAAAACGCATTTAACACTAGTGCTGTAAAGTTGCGTAAAGTAAAACAAACGTAGTCATCCTATCATTTGTGTGTGCAAAATTTCAGCTCAATTGGAAACCCGGAAGTGGGTCAAATTTAACTTGCAAGATTTGATTATTGACAGATAGGCAGACACCAGGACAGGTGAAACTAAATAAATAAAAACTAGCGGTACCTGTGCGAATAATTCGCACTAAAATTCGTTTCAAATTTCTCACACTCTTTATAACTTTCTTCTTTTTGTTGTATTACATTACGAAGCTAAGTGACGGTTCAAGAAAATATTTTTCTAAAACTGTCACATAGAGGCGCAAGTATCAAAAACGTTGAGCTAAAGCGCCACTATATGAAAAGTATTGATACACACGTGAGTTGATTTGAAATTGAACAAAAGAGTTACCGACCGTCAATCATATTGACGTTGTTTCAAAATCAAAGCCGTCAGATGGCAGCATTGCTGTATTGTGTCTTAATGCATATCTATATATATAATTTTACTAATTAATAAATTTACAAAAACAAAAGCAATCATCAATTTTTTAGTTGTTGATGTCGGTAAATGATATACAATTTATGTGGAGCAATTGTGTGGTTTTTTCGAGAAAGGGAGGCAAACATCTTAACCTTAGAGTATTAATATATATGATAATTCACATACCGATCTCGCTCGGTATAATTCATCCGTTGTGTTTATTTAACGTTGCGTGGCGGACATACGTTTTTTGTAGTTAGTTATGATAGAAAAAATGATCTATAGATTTAAAATAGACAGTCAGACGAAATGCCTGCATGGAAGAAAATGACTGACAAATCCAAGTGCACTAATGTTGAAATCTTATCTGTTAGTTATGTCGTTTAAACTGGCTTACACGGTGCGTGACGAGAATAATAAAGCGTCGATTTAACAACGGATTGAGTGAGCCGGGATGCGAACACGCTACCTGACTGATTCCGAGACTGTGATATGACAAGACCCATATAATATCAGGTACAAAGAGATCACAAAAAATGGTATATTACATCACAAGAGCAGAAAGTTGAAATTCCTGCACTGTGCGTCATGATGCCCGACACGAAGTCGAGGGCATCATGTGTCGCGGAGTACTGGAATT
Source organism: Venustoraphidia nigricollis (assembly GCA_034508555.1). Taxonomy (NCBI): domain Eukaryota; kingdom Metazoa; phylum Arthropoda; class Insecta; order Raphidioptera; family Raphidiidae; genus Venustoraphidia; species Venustoraphidia nigricollis. The sequence continues at coordinate 336,105 of JAVRKA010000053.1, read as the reverse complement.
TTGAGTTTTCTGCCCGTTTGGTGTATACTATTTTTCTTCATACCCGGTCGAAAATACGTACTTTCACCAATATATAAAAAGACTAATTACTTTCAAGTGAGCAATGTTGAGGTTATACGTAATGACACATGGATCTAATAATGTCCATGTAATAACAGCAGATGACTACCTATTACTGCCTACTCGCGAATATGTGATCTGACAAACGGCAGTCTCACGTATCTTTGCGCATAACAAAACTGTTTAGGTGCGCCCATACAGAGAATATGCGAGTAATTTCAGCTGTGATTATAACGTACTTTCTGCATGGTATGAAGAAAACAAAATTTTAATTTTACTAGACTCAAGCATTTGCGGAACTGAGTTAAATTGATACTAGTTTTTGGGTACAAAGTAGATTAATAAATGGTAGTGTATGTATCATTATAGAGAAAAACAATTTCCAAAATGGCGTATCAAATATTAATTTTGATTAAGAGTATAATTATAGCTATCGTCTGCTGTAATTGTTAAGAGACATTCATTGTTGTAATGCTATATAAGAAAAATTTATTTTTCAAACTTCTGTTTAGAGTTGGGTAATTCAGATCTGAACCGGTTCAAAGAGCCGACTCCGACAGACGATCCGTGAGAGCCGACTCATTTTTTTTTGAGCCGACGGATCAACGGATCCGCATAACTCAGTGAAACACTTAACACACAGAAGCACATTTTACACTTACGTATCAGTTCTTGCTTTGATGCATCTGTCAGCTCAAATGACTCATGCATCACATGTTTGGCTATGAATTCTTGATTCTATACAGGTCGTGATATGATTGACTGAACTAGGTAACTCAGTGACAGACTGCAGTAACATATTCAGAACTCGGCTCTTTTTGAACCGGTTCAGTGAGCCGGCTCACATACGGGATCCAGATACAAAGATGCAGATTACTAAAAAGACTCGCTTTTCCCATCTCTACTCCTGTTACCGTCGGGACTCAAACCTGAATCTTTCCACTTTTGCGGGGGAATTAATTACTCTACGGTGAACACAGTTCATTTGAGAACCAATTATTTTAGCTAGTGCTAAACATGAACCCTCACAATAACGAGAGTTATGAATGAATCAAAGATGAAAATTTCCATCATTAATTCAGTACAAAATATTTCCGTAATCGTTAGTCTGTTTTAAAGGCGAAACACGATAATTTATTTAATTAATTATCAGCACCATAATATCATATTAGTAAATATTTACTATTAATTTTTATACAGTATTAGCGGAGACATTTCTTTCCGACAAAAAACACCTTTGAGAAATAATATACACCGATTCTTCAACTATAGACAATTGAAACTTATAATAAAATTTAATGTTCACTGATTTTGTGAGACTCGTTGATTTAGAATTGCTCTGTATATAGATTTATGTACAGGTGTGCTATATATGAATGGACGGAATATGGATGTAGTGGTGAGTGGTGACTATGGTGAGTAGGTAGAATGAAGTGAATGAAGTAAATCGAGCGGAACTAACTGGAGCACAGAGTAACGTATAGCAGATCATAGCACACTACACTGACGGCAGATAAAAATCATTCGTTGGATGAAAAGAAAATCTTTACAAGGATACGTTGTACTCAATATTGACGATTCTCGAACACTGACCGAATTTTATTCTTACCAGAAAACATCAATGTTGTCATGAATTTGTTGAAATAATTATGCTGAGTTGCACAAAACATTGCTCACAAAATTGGGTTTGATAATGATCTTAGATTGTGATAATATAATTATGCAGTTTTCACACATGCAAAAGCAGTCTAATGTCGTATTCAAACTCCATGTCATGTATATTAGATTGTATTCACACAAAAATAAATGCTTGATCTACACAGAAAAAGGTCGTTTTTCAAGTCAAATTTTGATGAAAATGCGTAAAAAATCTCATTTCGAAATAAAAATTATGCAAAAAAACTATGTTAAATACACATATACACAGTGCAGAAAAAATTTCATTTCAATTGATCAATTATTTTTCGATCAGAATGGAATTAAAATTCTACAATGCTTTTCTTATGGAGAAATATGTGCGGTCACAATCTAAGGTCATTGTCAAACCAAATTATTTGACAATGCTTTCTGCAATCCAGCACTAGTGTTCGGCTGCTAGCAGCGCGCTCCCTGGCGGAAATTGTTTAGCTAAGCAACGCATTAGGTGGCATTCGCGATTACGCGTGGCGCAAAAGCTGTTCTTGAGTTTTTGTCACGGCAGAAAACGTTATAAATGGAGCGTTCGCTGAAGTAGTGCTTCGTTGTGATCGCCTACCAGGCCCGGATAGACCACTGTTCTGCCCCGATGTGAGCCCAACACTTTTCCCTACTCCTAAAGCGCAAGAGAAGCCTGAGAGATCACCGTATCGAAGATGTTTCCGTAAAAATATCGGTCAGTGGCTGAATCTAAAAATACTAACACAGAGAAATACAAACCTAGAAATACCCTTCACTAATAGAAATGCGATCATTGCATTGTAAAGAAAATAACATTAAAGGAGTGGAATTCATCAATTATTGCATAATCGGATAGACGTGCTTATTTCTGATCTTTTATTCAATTGATTTCTGCCTTCTCAAAAAACGTTTTAGTGTCATCTCAGTATTAGTGCCGTACTCCCACGCAGTCCTGGATTTATACTAGGGCCACTCTGGGCCGCATATTTTCAGGGGCGGCATATTCGAAGACTGAGAAGACGTGAAAGAAGTTTAACTTCTAAAACGCATACACAAGTACACGCAGCAGCGTTGCCAGACGTCCGGATTTTGGCGGGACGTCCCGATTTTTAAATAAAAATTAAATATCCCGCGCGGGACAGGCTCAGTCCCGCTTTTCGGGGATAACTCGACCGTACTTAAATAATTATTCTCTTATTGTAAGTTGCAATTTGTAACACTCACTCCTCAGACTATTGTTTGAAACGTCATATTTTTCTAATGAAAAAAACTTTTTTGATTTTTGATTTCTGTTTTTTTATTTTTTTTATTCAGAAGACGACTAAGACTCAACTATTTAACGATAGGGTAAATCTGATTTAAAATATCATATTTATGGCTATTTTTACTATCTATTGTCACATACACGTAATTTGAACTCAAATAAAAAGATAAATATTTAAAAATTTCTGATTATATACTTTTTTTTAGTATGTCCCGCTTTCGACGAAAGAATCCCGCTTTTTTCACTCAAAAAGTTCCAAAATCCCGACTTGGCAAAAAAAAAATCTGGCAACACTGACACGCAGTATCTTTTTTTTAGACATGTCTAATTTTTTTTTTCTTTTAATTCAATTCAACCGAAATTTCCGGGAGCGACATTTAGCTGGTGGTCCAAAGGTGACATCTAGAGTAAATCCGGTACTGTTATGGCGAAAAACATTAAACAGCGAAACACTTCATCTTAACATAAATATTAATAATGTTTATCGCATAATACAATGCAGCATAGTCAAGATGACTCGGTCTCTCTTTATACGTTCAGTTTCGATGTGAATGTAAATACGCTTTGAATACAGAAACGTTTTCGCTTCCTTATACAGTTCACATATATAAAAATTGAAAACATTTATGCGCTACAAAAAATAAATCGAGAAAAACGACCATTAGATGTTCACCGCCCATATTATATTATATTATATGACAGGTTTTTATCAGCTGCTCTTTACTATACTCCTCAATGTGTGTAGATATATGCAGTATCTTCGCTATTGAGAGTTCTGCTTGCTAGTGCAGCTTGCCAAAATGGCTCAACAATTGAATAAAAAGCTGTTCAAAAGCATTGAAATAAATTGGCATCACATTACTTCAACCGACATGAATATTATAATTTTATTGCAGCTGACAATCTAAAAATGGACGTAGATATTTCTTACAAATTAATGAAGTTAGAAAATTAAACATTATATTACGGAGTTCTATGTAATAAGATAATTTAATTTGCACTGATTTTTCAGTCGGCACGTGGTAGAACATGATTAATAATAACAAGTAATTAAAAAACACTTGAAAATTCTACAAATAATTCTTTATTTCTCGACGATCGTTTCGGACAATAAGTCCATCCTCAGGAGTATAAGTTTTTGTACTCCTGAGGATGGACTTGTTGTTCGAAACGATCGTCGAGAAATAAAGAATTATTTGTAGAATTTTCAAGTGTTTTTTAATTACTTGTTATTAATAAGATAATTTATTTATTCTGTCAATAGCGATGATAATGCTGTACGTATAGAAATTTGGAAGTATATAAAATTTATATTTTGGAATGGTTTTTCTTTAACGTAAAAGTATCACTTTTTCAATCAATATTCATCGCTATTGATTAAAATAGCCAAGTTGGGTTGGAAAATTCCATATATTTTTTTTAAACATAGTGTGATTTATTTTATTATTAGGTACTAATTTTGTAACTCTGTTTTCTGTTTTTTTTTCCCGAGGAGGGATAAAATTTATTATTATTATTATTTTAACTGCAGAAAACTTTAATATATGATTATGATTGAAACATTCCTCGATAGACTACATTTTTCTGTGCTTGTATAGATTTTAATTTTTGTTTAAAACCTGCCAGTTTTTGAAGTGAACCTTCTTTAGCGACGTATGTATTTTAAATTTCTTGTGACGCGTAAGGAGAAATGGACGGTTACGAAAAAAAGGGGGAGAAAGAATGACTTGAGTGCGAGAAAGGAAATGGGAACGTATCAAGCCAAACCTTAAGAATTTTCATCTTTAAAGTTCAATTCCAGATATATGTTATAATAGAATGTCATAGTTTAATTATCATTTAAGCATATTGAGAGCTTGAAAAAGTCTTAATTAAATAAAAGACAAAACGTTGCAATCAATGAGTGTTTAAATTGATTTATTTTTATTCCAATTGCCCGTGATACTGTTTTCTATGATAACTTAAGAATTTTTTTACAGGAATGTCAATTTTAAAGTAACTGAAGGGGTGCAGAAATACTGAAGTAATACTTGAGCGAGACTGCAAAAAGTTGCCCACAGCTGCACTGTCCGAGATAACAAGTTCGTAATTCATAGACGATAATTAATACACTCAGTAGGAAATCACATGATTTAGGTACTACAAGCTTTATTCACTTGTAAATTGTATAATTTACAAGAAAATAAGACCAATAACTATAAATATCACAAAACGACTAGTTACGGCATACTTACGACTACATCTAAGTAACAGCGGCGTTACGACTTTATAAAAACCTATGTATTTTATTTTTATGCACTGTTAGACATGTGTTTGGAGACGGTCCAACTAAAGAAAACTAGAAGAGTCATCTTCTCTTGTGCTGTTTTATTCTAATCAGAGACGGACTAGTCGGGCAGTAAAAATAATCTCAGAAACGTTTGTCACGATAGTATAAGGTTGCATCTGAAGAACTGAGACCGTAACGAAAAATGAAACGTCTATACTCGCCACATAGTGTAGCAAAAAGAGAAAGTAGAGGCGATCGACTCACTTCTTGAAGTAAATCGCGCGTTTAAATAATTTTCGTTACGTTTTGAGTCGTAACTAAAGCGTTAGTAGAATACATATGTTGGATTGATAAAATTCGTGTCAAATATTGAAACAGAGAAGTTTAATCATTTTTTAGGGACGTATTAAGAGGGTAACTTTTTTGTTCAAAAACAATTTTGAATTCACATAATAAAACATTAAAATGTAACATAAAAATGATTTGTCAGGAAAAAGGACATTTCAAGTAAACACTTATTTGTTATTTATAGCTATAAATAACAAATAAGTGTTTACTTAAAAAGTCCTTTTTCCCGACAAATCCTTTTTATATTAATTACCAAGGACAAAAAAAAGTCAATTAAAATATAACATTGCAGATATTTGAGTCTGATTTTTAAATTGCCTTAAAATGTTAATATAGTAGTATTAATTTTTATTTCACTGAAACGTAGTCGCTTTGTAGAATAAAATAGCACTTAAAGTTGTAAATATATAAGTTGACGCGAAAACACGAGCACCTGTGACGTTATTTTTGTAGTATATAAACAAGTGCAAACAAAGCTATACGAGTCTGGTTTATTGTTTAATCATGTGTGTGCGTGTGTCGAATGTTTATAATGCAAGTATATGTATGTTTACTACAAGTCTGACGTCATACTTCAAACCATTATGGCGGATAGCGTTTTTTGACATGTTAAAACATTGCGATTTTAAAACTGAAATAATAAATTAACTGCTTTTATCACATTCAGATAATTTAATAATTTATGTCTGATAATATCAAATACTCAACGAGTTATTTTGTTGGAGTTTTTAGTGTATTTGCCATATGGCAACACACACTATTGGCATCGGTCGGATGGCGGGACCTAGGGGTCGGACCAAAATTTCTCGACGTTTCATAACCTCCTAAACACTTTGGCACCATTTTTAAAAATGCTTATATATATATATATATATATATATATATATATATACGTGCGGGCTATAACTTTCGAAAGAGTTAATTGATTTTAACGAAATTTTGTCCACATGTTGAAATCCATCACCGCAAGAACCCTATTTAAAATGGGCCCAATCGGGCCATTTTAAGGGTAGTTTTTAGGGGTTGAAAAAGGTTTTGGGCCCCAAAAGACCGAAGAAATTCTCAGAATCGTTTGAAAATTGAAACTTAACCCTTTAGTAGCAATTAAAAAGTAGTCCTAAAATTTCAATAAAATCAGCCCAACAGGACCGGACTTATAAATTTTATGAAAACACTAGTTTGCAGATAGTGAATTATTTACTGAAAGTTGTATATAATTTGGTATAGAAGTTCGATTAATAATAATATTGCAGTTAAGAAAAAAAATGTTATTTTAAGGGGTGTATTAAGGAGTCAAATTTTTAATTTTGCCCAAAAACCAACTTAAGTTCGCGTAATAAAACCACACTGCGTGTATAAGCAAATACACTATATTGTCGGCAGGGTTTTGGCACTGCGACCCGGGTTTTTTAAAATTTATTATCAATGTCTAGCCAGTCCATCCCTTATTCAAACTCTTTACTTACAAATAAAAATAGCTTGTAATGTATATATACACAGAGCAGAATGTGTGTCAAACAAATTGCTTGGACTTTTAAAAACCAATATACACATCAAACAAGGGTCGACATGAAATGGAATATCGAACCGTTTTATACAGCCACTTTTTTATCTATACTTATAAAAACAAAGAGAGCGACTGCAGAGATTGAAAATAAAGAAAAAAAGTTTATATAAAACTAGATTAAAATGTTTAGCAAACGGAGTTATAAAAGATTAAAGTTCCTACGAATATAAAACGAAAAGCTATAAAGTCAGAAAATAAAGTTAATCCGTCAAAGTCGCATTTCTAATAATAGTTTGATATGCTCTGTTTTTTACGCCCTCCAGAAAAGACGATCATGTTCTTGAAATGTTATGCAATTTGCGAAAGGTAAATTCCATAAAAATATTTTTTAAGTTCATTTTGAATGTGTATGTTTGCCTATCGTTCTTTTGATCTACGAAAAAGGTTTTTTTTTTTAAGTAAAAGGGATAAGCATGACAAAAGAGAAAGAAAAGAAGTCAACTTTGATTTTCGGACACCACCAAGAATCAGCAGTGTTTAGACTGTCTCAGACCACCCACTCACCTACTTACACATCCACACATACCATACATGCTTACTCACTCACACGGTATAGTGGATAGGAAAGTAGATTTTCCCTTTTAACATTCACCAAACACAGCAGCTACGCGTGTCTTCTCAAACGATAGGTTTCTCTCTTTTGGTATCATTTGGATGTCACCCAAATCTCTCACCCTTAAAAGAAAGAATGTGTCCACCACCGATTTTAAAGGCTAATCTGCAGTCATTTTTTAAGTTTAACTTCTTTAGAGACGCATCTGTTTGAAAAAAGTAAAAATCGCGGGGAAGTACAATTGTCCCCGAAACGGGAAGTTGGTTTGTCTCCTAAATTACATGAAACTGACAAAGACAGAAGTTTATACCTTGTTGTTAAGTACATGTCTATGTGTAAATATTACTAATTAGTTTGACATAACAAAGAAATAAACTTAGGAATAATATTAAAAACTAAAGAAGTTAAATTTCTTATGTGAGCTTATGAGGGTGAGGCTCGTTATATATATATTTTTTTGAAGCGAAACACCCAGCTGGGTAGAGTAGTGGTGACAGCACTAGACTCGCATTCGGGAGGTCCGGGTTCGAATTCCGGCGGGGGCAGATGTGGCTGGGACTGCCTCTCGCCGAGAAACGGTAATTCCTATACCGGCCATCTTGATTGAGGTTTTCCATGGTTTCCCTCAATTAATTCCAGATAAATATCGAGATGGTTCCTTATTTGAGGCCATGGCCGATTACCTATCAAACTCCTAGTTCAAAAATTACCTACCTCAGTATCCTAATTTCCTATAATTCCTTCATTCGCCCATTGCTATTACATAAGTTGAAGTTTTAAAATTGTAGAAAAATAACGGGAAGTGTGGTAGATGGAAAATAGTAATGGTGCGAATGGCGTCTGTTATGACATAAAGTCGAGAAACGGACGTTAAACGCATTATTATTATTATTATTATTGAAGCGAAACTTCTCTAGGCGCGGTAGGTAAGTGTGATTCCGATTAAGCAGAGTAAATTTTTTTTTGTTATTGTTATTAATTTTCACTATCTTCCAAATTGAATTCACATATGTCATAATATATATTTATTTATATATTTTTTCTGAAAGGTTTGTAACTGATTTTTTAAATTACTTTTTTTATATTTTTCTATGTACTATTTTTCATTTTTTTAGAACCTGAAGAAGATCCAAATCCGGACTGAAACTTTGTTCACTATTAAATTTATTATATCATTAGTCGTTTTATTTTATTTATTTATTTTAAATAAATACAGACTTTAACAAAGTACACAATGACTCTATAAGAGTTACGTTTTTTTTTTATTTTGAGAACCTTAAAAATGTAATTATTTAGAGTTCTAACATTTTTTTTTTTTTTTTTTTTTATTATAAATTTTTTGGCTTTTACACTATTTGTATATTCAGCCACTAACTACTAACATTTTAAAAACAAAAAACTATTTTCTATTGTGTAGCAGTGACCCAGATAAAACGTGTGCTCTTGTACACTGCAAAGCTACCTTAGATCAATATGAATACCAAAACATTTTGTATAAACATCTACGCTTGTCCTGTATAAACAAACAGCCATTGTTTTGAATTTAAAGTCGGGATTTAGAACGTGCATCGGGTAAGCTGGAATAGTCGCAGTGACCATACCAAAACCGATTGTGGATGGTGCATTAGACGTGTAGGTATGTATGTATGTATGGACGTAAGACGACCGACCGTGTCGCCACAAACAGACGGACGAAGGAGTCGACGACGACGGGCGACGGAAAGGCAAGAATGCATAAGTTTAAATGTGTTTTCATGTCCGACGCTCCTCAATCTCGTATATTGCCTGCACAGTGGACACAATCCGTGCGCTATCAGCAAGGAGTCGGGAGTTCGACCCTCCGCTGTGGCTCCTTGCTTGCTTTTCGCCTGCTATTGGTATATTGTCCAGACGCATCCGGCGTACACCCTGTCACCGTTTTGACTATCCTGCTAGAAGACGCTTGCCGCTGAATTCTTATTCTTAAGCCCAGAACGTTTTAGTTCGGACGGATGTTCTCGGATTGACAATTTTTAAAGTAAAACTTCATTAGGCGAAGGAGTAAATCGGTGATTTTGTCGATACGACTGAATGTGACGTTTCTGCGCGACCTATCATATAACGAAGTATATTTCCTCTGCGTTTGTATATATAGCAACGAATTACAAAATCCACATACTATGAGAGTTGATTTTTAAATAATTATTACTTTGATTAGTTAAATTAATATAAATAAATATAATAGTAATTAGTTTGTAATTGTACAGTTTTAAAGATTGCTAGAGCGGATTTCCGATTTTTATCAATTTTTGCCTATTTATTTTGCAAAAAAAAATAATTGGGGGGATAAAGGATAAGTTATAGAATGCATTAAGATCATTTTTGTTTGTTGAAGAAAAACTTTTTTACGCGCGTTTTGTGAATTTCGCCACGGGGCAACTCCGATTCAAATCTAAATATTTCCGTAATAGTATTGGGAACGCAGAACGGACAAAATCGCTGCAATTTTGTAAGAAATAATAATGTAACGATGTTTGAGGTTTTAGAAAACTAAACTAGTCCTGTTCAATTATTATTTACTTAGTCTAGTTTTTTTTTCTCAAAAAATTGGCTCCTACGGAAACTGTTTGTTAATATTTAAAACGTTTTCTTCTCAAGTAAAAAACAAATTTGAACCATTTGGTAACGGAATTGCGTGACAATCGTCATCTTATTATAAAACGAACGTTCAAGAATAGGCTCCCCGAACTCTTGCTACACACAGCAGACATAAAGCTTATTTTAATCTTTGTATGTTTACATCGCATTTACACATACATAAACATATCCTGGTGCATCTGAAGATGATCTGATACATACAGTTACAATAAGATACGGTAAGCTGTTGAACTGCAGCTGCTGTGTGTAATATCCGAACTAAACAAACGGTAACACATTGTATTAATAAAATTTAATTTTAAATAAATAAGGTTATTTTCAAATAACTAAAATTACGGTTTATTCCAGGTGTCTGAGAATGCAGTTTGACCGAATTATCGACTTCGGCCACCTTCGGCAAAATAATCGGCGTCGACTATATGATCTGACCGAATGTATGTCTATTAACCCTTTCAGGACCATAAGATTTTAGGAGCGAAAGTAACCATTTTTTTACAATTTAGGATGATTCAATTTCCAGTGATCATAATCAAAGAATGACGGTTCAGATGCAGTGTTGCCATATATAAAAAATGAAAAGATACGTTCAGGAAATAATAAATGTAAAATGACACCCACTAGTTTCTTAGTTATTCACTTCTTTTAAATTTTTTGTTTGGGACAAATGTGTCCCCGTAGTCGTTAAAGAGTTAAGCCTACACGCAGTTACAAATAAAACAAAATGTGAATTGTTAAAAAGAAACTATCGTTTTGTTATTCAGAGTTTCTCCAGTTTTGTCTCAGTCCAAAGTAGACAAAAACCGAAGTTCGACGTTTCGACTAAAAAATGACCTTCAGTCGGATTTTACTTGACACACAAGTCTTTACTAATATCAGCATACTTGATCAACTCTATCCTAATTGCTTTCGTATTATTGTTGTAAAAAAATTATTTAAACAATGTTACACCAGGTTACCGCCTGGTAATATGGATTTTCATAATCTGAATTGATTTCGCTAGATTGAATTCAAATTGAATCCGGAACGGCAACGCCGGTTCCACCTGGTCTACATATTAAATTCAAGAAGTTTGGTGTTATAATTTTAAATAACGATAACTTTATGATTAAAAATGAATATGTACTTTCTACATTTCTAACCAAGATATTTTTCCTCTCGAAAAATTGTGAATAAAGTAACTCCCTTTAAAGATTACAAAAGTTTTCTTCAACTATCTCGTAAGTTAGAATTGACATTTGACACGTTGCATACTGAATCTTGTCACTGGGTCTTACCCATAATATTATTATTTTGTGTACCGACCGAGTGACGTAATTAGATTCACATTAGGCAGGTTACTGAGTCAAATCTCGGCGGGACCAGATGTAGTTAGAACTTTTCCTACTGGCTCTTTAAAATGGGCCTAATCGGACCATTTTATCGGGTATATTTTGGGGCCCAAAAATACCGAAAAATATCTCGGAATTGATTCAAAATTGCAATTTGACTTTTCAGTATTAATTAGAGGTGCTCCTAAAATTTTAATAAGATCGGCTGGACAGGGCCAAACTTATAAATTTTATGGAAACATTTTTTCGGATATACTTACTGAAGGTTGTAGGTATATAATTTTGTGCAGATGATGAATTGATAAAACAGGGACGAAATATTGAAATTAAAAAAAAAAACATTTTTTTAGGAGGTGTATTAAGGAATTAATTTTTTTATTTTCTCTAAAAACAAACAAATTCATATAGTATATAGTCGGCAGGGTTTTGACACTGGGACCGGAGTTCTTATTATTGAAATTGTTTTTAGTAGAATGTTTATAATTGTTTATAATAATGTATTTATAATGATTGTTTATTTTTATAATATTTTTATTTAACATATTTCTGATGAAGTTGGAATAAAACCAACGAAACATTGTGTTCTGAATAAATTATATTAACACGCACTTTTGGTCTTTAACGAAATATGGTTACACATTTTAGTTTTAACTTTTAATATTAAACATTGACACAGACGTGCAACTGTCAGACTTTACAAAGTTTCAACTCTTTAGCTGTTTGCAATTTAATATGACAACCAACTTACATAATAACATGTACATACACTGAATACAGATCTATACGGCACGTACTACTGCCACACTCAATTGAGCAGAACTATCAGACTGAACTGAATAAATGAACACAGTTACCGTTACATATGTATCAAATAGTGCTAGACGACTGTGAAATCAAGTGATGTTGAAAATACAACACAATTTATTAGTATATTTGCCTGTACACGGTACATGGTCACATACACTATTGGATTTAGTCGGCTGGCGGAATATTGAGGTCAGATCATAAAATTGCAACGTTTCAAAATATTTTGAACAAATTGGCACCATTTTTTCAAATGTCAGTGTAGAATAAAGGCACTGGTTTCTGACCACCTATCTGTGCCCGATCACTTTGACTTATACAAAGAACAGTCCTAGCTCCCAGCTTTTTAATGCACTTTCGAAAAGCATAGTCAAACGTGGCATTTTTGTTTTGACAACTGATAACTCGGTTAAAAAATTTCAAAAAATGCATTTTTAAGAGAAAAGTACCAGCTTTAAGATGCTTCACTCGAAATTTATCTGGCATTTTTTTGGAACCCATAGGCATTATGCAATTTTATAAAAAATTAAGGGACCATTTTTCTTTTTTCAATTGTCACGGTTTGCTAAGATATGAAACAAAAATTTGTAATTTTAACTCAAAAACTAGAATGTATAAGCTTTAAAATGAGCTTTTAAAATCTGATCATTTTTCGCGAAAACACAGCGATTTGAAACTCATAAAAATTTCACCTTTCATGTGACCCCTTAATTAAGTTACGCAATCAGCGATGTATATCTATGGCTTGGACTAATATAACAATGTTATATTGTGGATACATGCACAACAGAAGTGCAATGTAAACAGAATTGTAAGGGTCCCGTTGTTTAACAACAATAATTAAAGTTGAAAAATAAAACTAATAAAAAAGCTGAGCACTCATATTACATATAGTCCGAAAATACTTGAATCTATGTATATATGAAATGCTGAAGCATTGGCTGATTAATTAATGTTAGTTCTTTCTGGTGTTGAATAGAACAAACAGTAACAGTGATGGCTGTGCTTACCGTTTATCTAAGCTTTTCATCAAAAGCATACCTACAAATATATATTCTGTAACGCTACACTGTAATGGAAATTTTGATGTGTATTCTAAAAACAGTCGCTTCACACTATGTAGCTCTGTATTTGATAATTTCCTCAAAATATTTTTTTTTTGTAAAATATGCTCTCAGAAATTTCAAACTGTAGTCGCAAAATTCATTTTGTTACTATTTTTATTAGCTATAATTATTAAGGATTAAGCTTCACAAAATTTGGTCTACTACTTAAAAATTTCGAAAAACAGTTATTTTTGTCCTAAAAATTGAATCAAAAACGTGATATTCGTCAATATTTCTTTACAGCACGTCACGAGATTTCGAATTGCGGGAAGACAAATTAGCATTTTGAAGTTTCTTCTTTACAAACTTGTGGTAAAAATACTGGCAAATCTGGCTTGCTCAATCATTTTTTTTAAATTAATTTTTTTCTGTACAAAAAATTGTGCAAAACATGCCAACTGATTTTAAATCGTTTATTTCAATCAAACGAACAGTAAAAAGTTGGTAAAAAGTCATATGGAAAGAATGGTACATATTTCTAGTTTATTCTGAAGCATCAACATCAAAGATTGAATAAGAGTTTTCACAGAAATTAGAGATTTCTCAAACGTGAGTAAGTGCATTTTAAATGCACACACACACCCAACTGCAATTCGAGTGAAAAAGGGGACATATTGAACAGCTAGTCAACAGTCACTTTAATAAAACTTCTTTTGGCACGGCGCGGTGGAGTAAAATTGAGTCTTGAGATTGAAAATGTAACGAACATGTCGCAATGTATGTATACCAGTGATTCCTTAACTGTGCGTCGCGACGCCCTGAAGACACTTCATAAAGAATTTAGTGATTAATTAATAAAATGCGAAGCTTTTGATTATTATTGTAGAAGTTTCAATTTTCAATTATTATATATATGGTTACTGTCGTGATTTAAAATATGAAATACATACAGTAACGCAGACACTCTAGAAGTCGGGGCTGATAATGCTCTTGGACACTTGACTCATCAACTCGATACATAAACACATCACAGCAAGCATTATCAATATTTTATTATTTAAATTAATCTTATTTTGCACACACTGCTACGAACTATCCACAGACTGAGAGTAGTATTTACCTGGCGCCCCTAGCAGTTAAGTTTGACAATAGGCACCTCCATTGGAAGTTATTCATGACGCAAGAAACGCTTCAGCAGCGTCCAAGTTTATTATTGTTGAAATAGGTTTTATACACATTGGTTATATGCAATGGGTACGAGCAGTACGAGTGCAATAATGACAAGTTAATTTACAGTTTTACATACAAGTTGCAATGTGAAAATATGCTGACAGCCCGCATATTTTATATGCAAGTTCTATTGTTAGTTCATATTACCGGGGAAGCTTAACCCGACGTTACTCAAGTGGGGTGTGAAAATTCTTACTGTGCCAAAATGCAGATTATTTAGTCACACATAAATCAAAGTAAATTATAAAAAGAGACTGTGTATTTTACACTACACACTACGGAAGTATAAATGATAAAAAAATAATAATAATGGTACCAGCCGCTGGGATTGAACTAACCATCTTTAGATTTTTTTTCTTTTTTGTCCTTGGTAATTAATATAAAAATGATTTGTCGGAAAAAAGGACTTTTTAAGTAAACACTTATTTGTTATTTATAGCGACGTTTCGTCCCTTACTTGGGACTTTTTCAAGCTTGAAAAAGTCCCAAGCAAGGGACGAAACGTCGCTATAAATAACAAATAAGTGTTTACTTAAAAAGTCCTTTTTCCCGACAAATCATTTTTATACCATCTTTAGGTTACGGGCCAACTTTGGTTAAGGAGGGTCGAACGAATCTACCGTAAAATTTTTTACATGATCTGCCTGGTTATGTAAAAAATTATAATAAAAATAATTTTTCTCAATTTATTTTCAATAAATTACTGACAGAGCAACTGCGATAAAAATCACACTTTTTCTTTGTACTGTTTTGTATATTGCTTTTTAATATGTAAATTTTACTATGGGCTAGGTGGAAGACCAACGAAAGTTGAACCATGCCTTTTGTGCATTTTATATGTACAATAAACGTTTATTATTATTATTATTATAAACACTCTGGGTCCGCCGAAAAGTGGGGTCGGGGTCCGCCGAAATATGATAAAATTATAATGAGTTATTAAACATACATATATAATTTTTCTTATTGTCAATATGAAAAATTATATATGTGTGTTTAATAACTGTATTATAATTAATTATTAATTTATAACAAACATAATCCAAGTTCCTGCTAATTTATTATTAAATTTTTAGTAACATTTGCCGTAAAAAAAAATTAAATAATATTAAGTTCTCAACAAAAATAGGTATTATTTAAAATATAACTGTCTATTAATAATGTTCTAACTCTACTTTTAAAAAAGTCTAGACTCTGTATATCTTTGATCTCAGGAGATATCATGTTATAGTAATGTGGACTGTCGCCATAACTTGTAGTTCTGTATCGACGCTTGTCATATGGTCATGTCCATTGTTACACCAGTGAACAAACAGTACCTACAGTATTTTCTGTTTTGGTGATATTGTGATATTTTCACATTATGCATATTATATGTAAGAGATACGCGCATATCGTATAACTACGTATTTCTGTACAACTGTCGTAGTTACTGAGGGCATGCAATTCCATCAGGTGATATGCATACTTAATAATAATATAACTATGTTATGTAAGTGTATCATATGCATGTCTCATGTTTGATAACGTTTTATTATGCTTTTTGGTACATGTAATGACGATAAGATAAGGCGATAATACAGGCAAGATTCTATTTAATAGTACTACTTCGGGTATTCCCCAAACATTGCGTCTCAATTCTATATTTCAGACGCTGATGACCTCGGCTAGGCTTGCGATGAGAGGTCAAAGTTCTATGCAAATGGGAAGTACGCGGGTTCAAGTTACGAGGTCAAGCCTAACTATCGTGGTTGAAGTTTTTTTCATGAGCTGCCTCAATTACTCAAGTTAGTTTCTTACTCAGAATTCGTAATTAAAAGTAAATATAGATGTCAGCACTTGTAACGTCTATATGGGGTCTAATCGGTCATATCGCAAGGAGGTTAAACCTTTTTCTATAAGTTTTATAGAAATCAGGAATTACTGTATACACCATTTTATAGATGTGTTGTTTTCAGCGCTGGCCCTGGAGTAGAGCGAGAGGAGCGGACGCTCTAAGCGCCAGGTGGCAAGGGGCGTCAAAAATCCAAATGCAAAAAACAATTTCCAGCGTAAAATAAAATTAACATAACATAAAACCGAAGTCCAATTTATGTGAAGTGAAAGCGTCGACCGAAAGGCGCTGAAAGACAATCTCGCTCTACCCTGATCAAGGGCTAGGGTTGGCGCCGGTTGTTTTGACCATATATCAAATACTCCTATATTGCTATTGGCCGTAAGTGGAAGTGTCACGAAGTAAGTGAGACTGCAAACGACTACTTCTATCCTTTATTAGACTACTCGATTCGTTGTGCGCAAGCGTCCCGAATCTGGTGGGGCAATTGACAAGTGTGGGGGGACAAGCCTCCTTCACTCGAAGCTTAAAGTCTAGTTCTAGGACATGCGCGTAAGACTGGAAGTAGTTACGAGGGAGATAGACTCATATATGTCTGCACCGTAATGGTTTCATCCCTCTCCAGACTCCTACTAGCAATATACGAGTATTAGATATATGGTTTTGACAATGATTACAGAAGAAGCAAAGAATGGCATTACGTGATCAGCTCTAGGTTTGTAGGCCCAACGTAGAATGATTTTCGATTCGAATAAAAGATGGCAGCTACTTTGCTTTTAATTACGAATTGGTTGTGAATGGCAACTTGAAATTTACATGCCATAAAACAGCTCTGATAATACTCACAGAATGATTTGGTATTAAAGCAGCTTTTCTTACCTGTAACAAAGAATAAACAATATTAATTTACTATAGAGAGTATGATAATATAACAATTTATTTTAGGCATATTAAAATAAGACGCTAAATCTGTTAATAAAAACATAGTTTTCCTTGGAAAAAGAGTATTTTATATTTATTTTTGATTTTGAATATAGAAAGAAATCTTGTTTAATACACTTTTTTAACGTGACATAGCATGGAACAAAAAAGTGAAAGCATTTCCTAACACTAATTTAGATTAACAGTGGTACTGAGTTGTGACAACTTAATTGTACCTACTTTTATAAAAGACGTGAAAACAGTTTAAATTTTTTATATACCTATAAAACATTTAATCCCACCCATAAAATAACAATAATTAGGGGTCTTCATAAAAAAGACCATTTTTCAAGTTGAATTTTGACAAAAATGTGAAAAAAATATTGTTCCTATGAGAAAGTTGTTTAAAATAGTAGATTATGTCACTAGAACGAAAATGCAGTTTATGTACAAGTCTTAAAGCATTACAGTCGAGATACATACATATTACGTTTTTTGCACCTATAAAATAGCTGATTTTCACTTCATAATAAGTATATATTTCTATACCTGACAGTTGAAAATATCAATGGATCTGAAAAATTCAATAGGATTATTGTAAGGTAAACCTTTATCGTGCATTAAGCCGTTTTTTTTTTAAATTTTATGGCAATTTGACTTTACGTTATTTTTTTTCTGCTAAATTTTGGATTTTAATTATTTATAAAAAAATTTTGTAATTCAAAATGACTTCATACACGCTAAAGGTACCCTTATTTAACAATAATCTTTTCGAATTTTTCAAATACAACAGTATTCCGAGCATCTATCATGCCGACAGTGGGGTGCTAATTTTTCATTAAAACCTAAAAATCTCATTATTATATAGTTATTCTATTTTTTATTATAAAATAAATATATTCTATTTCTTATAAAATAAAAAAAATCATTTGTTTTCAACCATAAGTGATCAATAAGTAACATTTCATTTTTATTTTATTTAAATCCTAAAAAAACGTCCATTTCGACTGCGCTCAAGTAACTTCTTTAAAACATGCAGGTAACAAAAATCGCGTTTTTCTTGTAAACGGTTACATAAGTCGACATATCATCAATGACCCTCGGAAGGATTCATAACTGTTAGTTTACGAATGCAACCGAAGAAAAATATCTGTAGAGTACAAAAACGACAATTGTTGACTTCAGTATATAGAAAAACAAAATGAACATCCTGTATATGCACATGTGTATCTATTCCCGTTTATGAGTTATGTTATTGTTTCACATAGGTCCCTATCAAAAAGTTTTGTGTCGCGCATCTTCCGTCTGTTCTATTTAAACATCCGTATCTCGATTGTTTTCATTGTATTTTTATTGGATTATTTTTCTGCGAAAACAAAATCCCTCGTTTCCTTATAGCGCAGATATTTCACCTTCTTATCTGATGTCACATAAAATCTACATTGTTATGAAATTGTTTCTAAAAAAAAAAAAAAAACAAATACATATTTTGGAGCTCGCTATGCCAAATGATGTGCGCATTAATCAAAGGAACGAAAACTATACGACAGAAAATAAATAGTATGATAGTAAAATTTGAAAAAAAAACCTGATAAATTGAAACTGTGAGTCTAGCGTTGCCAGATTTTTTTTTTTGCCAAATCGGGATTTTGGAACTTTTTGAGTGAAAAAAGCGGGATTCTTTCGTCGAAAGCGGGACTTAGTAAAAAAAATAATCAGAAGTTTTTAAATATTTATTTTATTATTTGAGTTCAAATTACGTGTACGTGACAATAGATAGCAGAAATAGCCATAGAAAATGTATTTTAATAAAAATATGATATTTTAAGTCAGATTTACCCTATCGTTAAATAGTTGAGTCTTATTCGTCTTCTGAATAAAAAAAATAAAAAAAAACAGAAATCAAAAATGATATTTTAAGTCAGATTTACCCTATCGTTAAATAGTTGAGTCTTATTCGTCTTCTGAATAAAAAAAATAAAATAACAGAAATCAAAATGAAAAAAGTTTTATTCATTAGAAAAATATGGCGTTTCAAACAATAGTCTGAGGAGTGAGTGTTACAAATTGCAACTTACAATAAGAGAATAATTATTTACGCACGGTCTAGTTATCCCCGAAAAACGGGACTGAGCCTGTCCCGCGCGGGACATTTAATTTTGATTTAAAAATCGGGATGTCTGGCAACGCTGACTGTGACGCAAAATTAAGCAACATAATATGACGGAGTTACCTAAAAACCCGGTAAGAAAATGAAATTACAGACAGATATCTGGTTGTAATTTCATTTATATGTATTGATTAGTTAGCACTTTCTAAATTGTCTAGACTTTATATACTATATGGGTTAGTTTTGCTCCATGTAGATGGCTGCGATGTAGGCAATGTTTATGCGATATGCACACGTGTAAAAGCATTGAAATCAGAAGATAAGTACACTATTTCCTGAAGGTAACACCGTTTTACAGATAGCAAATCATTGTTTGTTTTCGTTACATAACAGCTACTTGCAAATACAAACAGTACTATCCCAAACAACGGTTTGGGTTTTGAAAATAATACCAACTTTTGTTTAACTTTTTATGTAAAAATAAAATGCACTATAAAATATCATTGAGCATATTTTTCATAGACTGCAGAAGAAATACCAACTCAAATAGAAGAATGGACATGGGCATATGATAAGCGTAACGTAGATGGCAGCAAGTACATAACGACCTATGGTATTATGTTGTTGATAAGTTGCGTGATTTAAATAAAAAAAAAAACCCGGGTCGCAGTACCTGTCGACAATATAGTGTATTTGCTTATACAGGCAGTGTGGCTTTATTATGCGAACTTAAGTTGGTTTTTGGGAAAAATAAAAAATTTTACTCCTTAATACACCCCTTCAAATAACATTTTTTTTTCTAATTGCAATATTATTATCAATCGAACCTCTATACCAAGTTATATACACCTTTCGGTAAATAATTCACTATCTGCAAACTAGTCTTTCTTAAAATTTCTAAATCCAGTCCTGTAAGGTCGATTTTATTAAAATTTTAGAGACACATTTTAATTGCTGCCAGAGGGTTAAATTCCAATTTTGAAACGATTCGGAGAATTTTTTCGGTATTTTAGGGCCCAAAAACATTTTTCAACCCCTAAAAACTACCCTTAAAATGGCCCAATTGGGCCCATTTTAAATAGGGTTCGTGCGGTGGTGGATTCCAACGTGCGGTCCAAATTTAGTTAAAATCAATTAACATTTTTAAAAATGGTGTCAAAGTGTTTAGGAGGTTATGAAACGTCGAGAAATTTTGGTCCGACCCCTAGGTCCCGCCATCCGACCGACGCCAATAGTGTATGTTGCCATATGGCAAATACACTAATAATTTAAAGTAAAACTGTGACGTTTTAATATTATAACCATCATAAATATAATTCGTTTTTTCTATCTTGGTTGGAAACCCAAAACTTCCATAATTTGAACATTGGTAAAACACAGTCAATGATTGTTTCGAATGTATAGAAACTGCCAAGAATTCATCACAGCAAAACAAATAGAATTAATAAAAACAGTTGAAAAATTCTACAAAATTTTTTATTAAATTATTTTTTGACGATGGTTTCGAACCATCCTCAGGAATGTAAAATATATTATTAGTATGTGTTTTATATTCCTGAGAATGAACTTATATGTAGCAATTACTCCAAAAATATTTTTGGGGCAAAAAAGGAGTTTTTAAACTACGGTTGCGTCCACAGTCTAATATTTATTCAGGAATAGTTACAGCTGCCTTTTTCTGTCTAGCAAACACTAGGAATATAATTATTTTTTTCGATTTGGTGTGCAATATTTGTGCCATCGCTCGTTATTATATGCATGTCCGACGGACTGCATTGATTGAAATTTTAATTAAACTGCACTGAACAGCTTGCCGACACCTTAGGTATTACAAAACTTGGAGTCTCTCGACGACAGCGACAACGGCGGTGGCCGTCGCTTGGGTAAGGGCAGACATATCAAACCGGCAGCACAGAAAAGGAGTTACAGAAGCGACACTAACGCTGGATTGCAGAAAGGATTACCAAAAAATTTGATTTGACAATGACCTTAGATTGTGAACACACATATTTTTCTACAAGAAAAGTATTGTAGAATTTTAATTCGACTCTGTTCGAAAAATAATTAATTTATTTAAATGATATTTTTTTTCAACTGTGCAGTATACGTGTATTTTACAAAGTTTTTACATAATTTTAATTTCGAAACGACATTTTTCTACGCATTTTAATCTAAATCCTCATCAATTGGCGTAAGCACATTTCACAATATTGAAGTGTTTTATCTGACTTTGTTCTACGAAACTCTCTCAAATCTCCTAATCGAAAACAACAACTAAATTCATGCGTTAATAATATATCGAAAGGATAGACAGATCGAATGAATTGTCTCTTCACTTGAATAGTACCTAACCACTTAAGATACTAATGCGTTGTATAGTACACGATTACTTACGTATTTTATCTGCGTCTGTTCTATGAAATATTGTATGCAGACGACAAGCTCAAGAATGACAAACGAAACCGAGAGCAAATTCATTCAAGAGTTGACACTTTCATTCATTCACGCGCAGTACCGACACATTTATCAGGAAGGAATCATTTCAAATGGAACATTCGATTATAAACATCATTCGAGTAGCAACCTTTCGATTATTAAAATCATTAGATTATTCCCAAATCTATTGACAACTGACGCTTCTGCAAGTGCTGTTCTGTGTCGGCAGTGCGGGGTGCGACAGACGACACAGCTGGATAGCATCCCTGTACGAAGACAGTTTGCAAAGATACGATCTCTGTATTATAATACTGTAACGTTTACATATTCATGTTTTGTGTTAGCATCACTACCGGAAATCGAAAATATCGTAACCGTTACAATACACATCCAAACGGAGAGTATAATAATATTATTTGGGGAAATGGGAAGAAAAGCCAAATAAAATAGCTTCATGTTTGATTAATCCGCTTAAACTTTGTTGGGACAATTCTGTCAATAATAAAATATAAAAGTTTTTCGAGATCGATCCAGTTCTCACAAAAAAGCGAGAGCATACGTTACAAAATATATGATGCGGTCGCGTTAGAAATTAAGAAAATATCGAAAAAACTAAAATAGTTCTGAGTTTATTGCAGGAATTTCAACTTTCAGTGTAATATACTATTGATAGATATAATATTTTCGCATTCATCTTTCTAAGCTTGCGTGGTAATACGTACGTTCATGTCTATTTGTTTAAAATGCAGTTTTAGAGAAAGTCAAAGAAAGACGTCTAAGAGAACACAACTGTGAACCGCTCTGTTTATTATTATGGCGGACGCGCGGACTTTTAAGTTTTTAAGGCGCCGTCAACATTTATGTACTTCCTGATATCACGACAAACACTGCAGCAGGAGTTGACTGTTCCTGCGATTGCAGGATTGAAATTGTTTTCAACGGAAATTGAAAAGTAGAATGAATGTGATATTTATTCATTTTTTCTCTTATATATATTATACACTATATATATGGCGAATAAGAAGAAACTACCGCCAGCGTTGCCAACCAACCAAACAGTTTGACTTTTGTATCTTTAATGTTGGCAACACAACTCCCTATCGATTACCCTCATTCAACCTTCTGCTCCTACTGATGGGAAATGAGTGAATATCTCGACATTACAATTTTATTTTCTTTATTCTTCTGTTTTTATTTACTTTCTTTGTGTAGTTATGATTGTTTTTCTTTTTTATTTTAGATGTACTTTAATGCTTTTAAATTGTTTTTCTTTTTGTGCACAAGCGTCATTTACGCAGTTCATTAATAAATTTAGCATGTAATATGAAGAATGTAAGGAATAAAAATTGCCAAATTGAGCTAGTAATAAAAGAATACTTTTTATATCCACGTTCTGTAAAGAAATAAACACATCATACTTCCATTTACCTACGGAAGATGGAAAAATGGTGATCGAGTCGAAAATCGTGTCCAAAATAAGGTTAGATTCTGATTGTTCGACCCTCAGAACGTAATAGACAGTGAGCTAGTAACTGATGTATGAAAGAACTACGCTCTGTTACCGTTTTTACTTGCATATTCCTCCATAAGACAACGTAAGTATGGTGATAGAATAAAAAATCGTGTCCAAGGTAAGGTTAGAATCTGATTGTTCCATTCCCTACACGAAATAGATATTTAGTAATGGATGTATGAATGAGCTACGCTCTGATACTATTTTTAATTGCATATTCCAATATGTAAGTATAGTAATAGGGTCGAATACCGTGTCCAAGGTAAGGTCAGATTCTGGTAGTTCTACTCTCGAAACGTAATAGGCAGTGAGCTAGTAACGGATGTATGAATGAGCTACGCTCTGCTACTGTTCTTACTTACATATTCCAATATGTAAGTATGGTGAGAGGGTCGAAAATCGTGTCCAAGGTAAGGTCAGATTTTGATTGTTCCACTCTCGAAACGTAATGGACGATGAGCTAGCAACGGATGTATGAATGAGCTACGCTCTGCTACTGTTCTTACTTACATATTCCAATATGTAAGTATGGTGAGAGGGTCGAAAATCGTGTCCAAGGTAAGGTCAGATTTTGATTGTTCCACTCTCGAAACGTAATGGACGATGAGCTAGCAAAGGATGTATGAAAGAAATACGTTCTGCTACCGTTTTGACTCATATATTCCATAAATAAATGTAAGTATGGTGTCTCGTGTCCAAAATAAGGTCACACTCCGAATGTGCTATCTTCAAAACGTAAATTAAAAAGCATGTGGCTGTGTTGTTGGTAAAAATGCGCCGATTTAAATTATTTCATTGGAGAATTAATCCGTTTACATTATTAATGTTAATCTAAACTCTAAAAAGTTAATTTAAATGCTTTGAACGAAGGACTTTTATAAATGAAATCGATACAAAATCATTTCAAATAACATTGACTTCAAGTCAACTCCTTATCAGTTCGGTTAATTGAACGTGAACTGAACTCTGTACTTAGTAGCAAGGTTAAGTGGTGGAAATAACACGAACAGCGATCAACTTAACTAGGAATGGGTTCATCTTAGTGACATTAGACGATCATTCCGATGCTCTCAGTAAATGAGTTCGATAGTTGAAGATCAGTACTCAGCACCTTGTAGGTATATAGTAGGAGCCAAGAATGGAAACTACATTAGTCAATCAATTAACTATGTGTAATTGCAGAATATATAGTTATTGGATAATGATAATAATTTTATTATTGAACATTCTGGTAACCAGACGCCTTCTATAGATACGTCTTTGTTTTTTAGTTTGTCAATTCAAGATGCGTAAGAATCATTTGTAAGATAAGCTAGCTTGATAGTTCTAAAGAGTAATAGAAAAGTTTAAACATATTGACTCTTTATAGTTTATAGTTTATTATTTATAGTTATGAATGTGCACTCAAAATCCGGAATTCAATATAGATTCGTTTGAGCATGCGTCAATACGAGACATAGAACTGGAAACAACAGTAATTCTGTGTAACTAGTTCAGAAAAGGGTAAAATATTCTGCAATTAACAATAAAATTTCGTTAGAAATAAAAAAAAAAAAAGACCGGTACATCAAAAAAACTAAAAGATACGGGTGTCATTATGATATTAAAGATTATTTTTTTGTGATTTTATACTTCCTTTGGTGAGTCGAGAGTAACGTTTTAGCAGGCAACGAAAGTTCAGCGAAAATTCGATAATATGAATTTGGTCGCACTGGCGAAAATTCGACAGTATGAAGTTGGCCACGCTAACGAAAATTCGAAAGTTTGAAGTTAGTCATAAGAGATCCAGACTGAAATGACCGCTGGACGAAACCAATGCATTTTCTGTTATCTGGAAACTAGGTATATATAATAATATACTAGACGACAATAACCTTTGATTACAACCAATAGCGTTTTAAGTAGGTATCACAGCGAAAAAAAATTAAAACCAAAAGAAAATTTTCAAAACGTTTTACAATATTTGAGGTCAATTTTTTGTATGTATAATTTTTAAACTTTTGGAAGATTTATTTCAATAAATTATTTGCATGTATATTAAAAATTACTTTTTTTGTTTGATTACTGTTCCAAGTTACAAATACTGTTCCGAATTGGCTGGAAAATGCAACGCATCAAACAAATTTTGGTGAGAATCACGTGCCTATTTTTAAACTTTTAAAGGTTGTCAGTTTTACACTTGCACGTTACGATCTCACCGTTCGCGGCGAGAGTTGTGAGATTTATTGAATAGTTAAAGGCTATTTCTGTGTCCGCAACCCTACAAACACACTAGCCTGTAGCCTGAGGTCACAGTGTGGCGCACGGCGACTAGGTATATAAAATATTCGTATCGTTCGACCGATCAGCACAAGAGCGTCGGGGGAAGCACCGACAGATGCGGGTTCCTCGGTTTAGAATATTTGAAAGTGTTCACAGTTCAATGGTCAGCGCGGTTTAACAGAACGTTGCTAAGTGTAAAGTAATGTTATCCATAAAATATCAGTACATAACTGACATTTTTCATACCCTGCCCTACTCCTCAACATCATACCTGTGTGTATGACATTTATTTATATATTAATAATAATAATGCGTTTAACGTCTGATTCTTGACTTTATGTCATAACAGACGCCATTCGCACCATTACTATTTTCCAACTACCACACTTCCCGTTATTTTTCTACATTTTTAAAAATTCAACTTATGTAATAGCAATGGGCGAATGAAGGAATTATAGGAAATTAGGATAAGGTAGATCATTTTTGACCGAGCTGGGTAGAGTAGTGGTGACAGCACTAGACTCGCATACGGGAGGTACCGGGTTCGAATCCTGGCGGGGGCAGATGTGGCTGGGACTTTTTCCTACTGCCTCTCGCCGAGAAACGGTAATTCCTGTACCGGCCATCTTGATTGAGGTTTTCCATGGTTTCCCTCAATTAATTCCAGATAAATATCGAGATGGTTCCTTATTTGAGGCCATGGCCGATTACCTATCAAACTCCTAGTTCAAAAATTACTTACCTCATCCTAATTTCCTATAATTCCTTCATTTGCCCATTGCTATTACATAAGTTGAAGTTGTAAAAAAATGTAGAAAATAACGGGAAGTGGTAGATGAAAAAATAGTAATGGTGCGAATGGCGTCTGTTATGACATAAAGTCGAGAAACGGACGTTAAACGCATTATTATTATTATTAGATAATTTTTGAACTAGGAGTTTGATAGGTAATCGACATGGCCTTGAATAAGGAACCATCTCGATATTTATCTGGAATTAATTGAGGGAAACCATGGAAAACCTCAATCAAGATGGCCGGTACAGGAATTACCGTTTCTTGGCGAGCATAAATAAATAGCTGCGAGATGCAACAGGTAAAAATCCCAGCCGCATCTGCTCCCGCCGGGATTCAAACCCGGTATCTCTCCGAATGCGAGTCTAGTGCTCTCACCACTACGCTACACCGCTCGATCATGAGTGTATCAACATTGGTGTTATTATGTGCGTTCTCTTTTTAACAAATTTAACGTTACATAAGTGAAAGTGAGACAGAAGTTATAAATTCGCGTCATATATATTACATTTACGGAGTATTATTGCTAGGCAATATCCAAAAATAAAGATTTTTATAAAACCGCGCACACTTATTCAGCGCGGACCAGCATAGCATGAACCCATAACCTGCACGATTTCGTATACTAGATCAGTACTACACGGCAACTTTTAACGCAGGTTCCGTGTATTTTCACAATGTTGTGTAAAGAGAAGGAAGAAAAAAAAGTCAGGAAAAAAGGTTTATTAATCGAAATGATACATTACTAGCTTCTTAGATCGGTCCAGCATGGTTAGACAGAAACTACAAGCCACTGACTGACAGTCGTTGTTGGTTGCAGGTGCTGATCTAATTTGCGTTTCTCCGTTAACGCACGGGAACCTTATTTATAACAATAAGAAGAAAGAACAATGTTAATCCAACATTTTTTTTACTATATATATTTTGATTGATTTTTAATAAGGAATATTCAACACTTATTTTCGTAAAGTTGGTAATTACTATTTTAACAGGGAATTGGTACTCCTGGATAGCACCGAATAAAGACGCATAATATAAATATAAAAAACCCGGGTCGCAGTGCCAAAACCCTGCCGACAATATAGTGTATTTGCTTGTGTAGGGCCGTGTGGTTTTATACTTTTATTATGTGAAATTAAGTTTGTTTTTGGGCAAAATAAAAAATTTAACCCCTTAATCCACCCCCTAAAATAACATTTTTTTCTTAATTGTAATATTATTATCAATCTAACGTCTACACCGAATTAAATACACCCTTCAATAAATAAGTCACTATCTGCAAACTAGTGTTTTCATAAAATTTGTAAATCCGGTCCTGTCGGGCCGATTTTATTAAAATTGTGGGGACACTCTTTAGTCACTACCAGAGGGTTAAATTTCAATTTTGAAACGATTCGGAGAATTTTTTCGGTATTTTGGGGCCCAAAAACAGTTTTCAACTCCTAAAAACTACCCTTAAAATAGCCCGATTAGGCCCATTTTAAATAGGCTTCTTGCGGTGATGGGTTTCAACACGTGGCCTAAATTTCGTTGAAATCAATTAACTCTTTCGAAAGTTATCGCGCGTACACATATATATATATATATATATAAATATATATATATATATATATATATATATTTATATATATATATATATATATATAAACATTTTTAAAAATGGTCCCAACGTGTTTAGGAGGTTATGAAACGTCGAGAAATTTTGGTCCGACCCCTAGGTCCCGCCATCCGACCGACGCCAATAGTGTATGTTGCCTTATGGCAAATACACTAATTAACAATATATACAATAATTTAAAAATAAATAAAGAAAGATTTTTTGGGAGATCGTTGACCATCCATAATAGCATGTAAACACATCTCAATATTTGTGTAACATAATGAAAAATAAATCTGTCGGTAATCCGTTATCAATCCACAGGACAGTTTGAGGGATACTTATTACTCGTCACATTAGAAGGGTGAACTAGTTCTGTGTAATACCGTCTTTACACATAATGCTGTGCGCTAAAGTGTAAAGTGCATTTGGCCACAACACAGACCGACCGAACGACACTTTCCCATTGATTTTTTAAATGAAATTATACGGCTTCGTTTTGTACCTACATACAACATATATAATACAGTCGCTACACAAAATCAGGGACTGGTCGTGCAACAAGGCACTCAAAACAGATTTGACGATAACCTTAAATTGTGATAATATAATTACATGCAAGAGCAGTCTAATTAGACTTGGGTAACTCAGATCTGAACCGGTTCAAAGCGCCGACTCCGACAGAAGATCCGTGAGAGCCGACTCACTTTTTTTTGAGCCGACGGATCAACGGATCCGCATAACTCAGCTACACAAAATCAGGGACTGGTCGTGCAACAAGGCACTCAAAACAGATTTGACAATAACCTTAAATTGTGATAATATAATTACATGCAAGAGCAGTCTAATTAGACTTGGGTAACTCAGATCTGAACCGGTTCAAAGCGCCGACTCCGACAGAAGATCCGTGAGAGCCGACTCACTTTTTTTTGAGCCGACGGATCAACGGATCCGCATAACTCAGTGAAACACTTAACACACAGAAGCACATTTTACACTTACGTATCAGTTCTTGCTTTGATGCATCTGTCAGCTCAAATGACTCATGCATCACATGTTTGACTATGCATTCTTGATTCTATACAAGTCGTGATATGATTGACTGAACTAGGTAACTCAGTGGCAGACTGCAGTAACATATTTAGAACTCGGCTCTTTTTGAACCGGTTCAGTGAGCCGGCTCACATACGGGATTCAGATGCAAAGATGCAGATCACTACAAAGACCCGTTTTTCCCATTTTTAAGTCTAATGTATTCAAACTCCCTGTCATCCACAACATTAGATTGTATTCACACAAAAACAAATGTTTAATCTGTACAGAAAAAGATCTTTTTTTAAGTCATATTTTGATTAAAATGTGTAGAAAAATGTCGTTTCGATGTAAAAAATATGCAAAAAACTATACAAAATACACGTATATACTCAATTTAAAAAAAGATCATTTCAATCGAACAATTATATTTCGAACAGAATCGAATTACAGACAAAGCCCTCTAAGTGCACGCTCTCTAAATGCACACGCTCTCTTACTGCACACGAACTCGCCCTCTAAGTGCACGTTCCCCAGCCCCCACTTCGAATAATCTGCGACCAATCACGTGCGACCGTAAGCGCGCTTATGTCAACACATGTCATATGATTGTAAACACAGTTTGAGTTTGAACTCATTTTTAAATTCTGCGCAATGTTTCGCGCAGAGAGAGAGAGCATCTGATTGAATAAAGATAGCTATAGGAGTTAGAAGAGTGGGGATGAAAAAGATCGTAGGGGAAGTGTGCACTTAAAGGATGGGCCTCGGTTCCGAGCTGTGCACTTAGAGGGCTTTGACTGTAAAATTCTACAATGCTTTTCTTAAGAAGAGATGCGTGTTCACAAACTAGGGTCCTTGTCAAATCAAATTATTTGACAATCCTTTCTGCAACCCAGCATTAGTGTTTGCTTTTCTTCCGACTGTAATAATATGATCACAATGTAAGGTCATTGTCAAATCAAATTTTTTGACGATGTTTTCTGCAATTCAGCATAAGAATATTCCTGAGACGACAATTTCCGGACGTTGATTTCGACAAGAACACTACGCTACTGAAACGAGATGTGTGGGTGTGTGGGAGGGTGGTTGTGAATGCGCGATGGGATGGTACAGTGTAACGTGCAAAAGGGTGTGAATTATTTATTGTGGGATGACCAACCAACACAACGGTTTTATCAATGTGTGTTGTACGTGTAACACATATCGTATAGGTAGGCTTATTCACCTATTGCCTACGTAACTGGAAACTGGAAAGAGTTATCGAGCTTTGTATATCAGCTTAAAGCGGACAATAAAAATTGCATAGCATGTAATTTTGCACGTTCGTATGTCATCATAATTTTCCAGAAGTGACAGTTTCCTACTATTTTTAATATTTTATCTCGTACTTTCGATCGTTATGACAGCTTGTAACAAGGCTATGTTTAAAGGAAATACATTAATATCGGAAAATATTGCTTTTGAGAAAATTCGGTGTGGAAAATCATGAAGGTTTCGGACTATTCAAGACACGGAGATTAAATATTTAAGGAGTTCAGACGCATAGGCTTTTTCCTGATTTTTTCGTCCACTAAAGTTCATTGTTGGATTTTATTTTATTTACTGTAGATTATAGACACTCGACAACTTAGGTCATTAGCGTTTTTACATGAAATAACATAACAGACCAGCAGCCACCGCCTGTTTTTTTAAGTGATTAATAACAGGCTGAATCTTCGTGAATTCGTTCGGTTCGACGAGACGCCCAAGTTTTTCCTCTGTCCAAATTCTCAAAGAGGTAGGTAATGAACTGCGCAGATGTAAAACATGTCGATTTGGTAGGGTGTCGAAACTGTCTGACTAACAGTAAATTTTTCATTGAAATTTTAAGATAATATGATAATAAACTCGGAAAAACAATTGTTCTACAAAATCGATGATTTGAGTTGGAGCGTCCTCCACGCCGAATATGTCGAAGTAACGAGGTCATAAAAATTATTAATAACCAGCTGATTTTTTGTATGCAGCTTACTAAATATTAGTATAATTGAATGGCCACAAAGTCCTACAAATGTAGTGGTAGGTTTTCCTAGTCCTACGCTTGGTAAAATTGTGTTCTACACTTTATTCCCGATAGGACAAAATCAAACCTAGGTTGTTATTAATGAAAAAAGTGTTACCGTGGAATCGACAACTTCCAAGCGTAGGACTAGGAAAACCTACCACTACATTTGTAGGACTTTGTGGCCATTCAATTATACTAATATTTAGTAAGCTGCATACAAAAAATCAGCTGGTTATTAATAATTTTTATGACCTCGTTATTTCGACATATTCGGCGTGGAGGACGCTCCAACTCAAATCATCCCAAACCTAACTTAAGTTTTTTCGTAATAGTCCTGAATATTCGGTTTTAAAATTATATAACTGTCTTCCTACTGACTTGAAGATATTACCATTTTCTAAATTTAAAAGAAAGCTTAAGTCAGTTTTCATTAAAACTTGTTTATATTCCGCTAATGAATGATGATTTTAAGATGACGAATCCTGCTTATTGTTGGTTGTTTCAGATAATAAATTTATTCTATTCTAATAGTCTAGTGTAGTTCGTCTCTGACTTTTTAGCGTTTTTCTACTGAAAGCCCGATGTCTAGTTATAAGAGATACATAGAATTCAGAATATTTAGGAAGACGTTCACCGCTATAGCGCATGCGCGTATGCGTACAGTGCGTGGATATTGAATGGAAATAAGATAGACAGCTGACATTTGTGTTAACGTAAAACTTTTCTGTCTGTAAAATAAAGAAGAGGTAGAAAGGAGCGTCGGAAAAACTTAGGTACGTCATTCAGACTGCAAACACATTTTTTACAGTTGGGGAGTCGAATCGTAGGATCGATACTTGTAAGAGACTCTTTCGGGAGAATGGTAGTTTAGGTATCTAGAACGTGAATACAGTTATTATGGTACGAGTTGCGTTATTATGGAAAAACGAGTGCAGCGAGTTTTGACTGTCACATTAGTCATATTAAAACTATTACAATCGGAATATATAGCTATTATATTTTTTTTTTGCACGCACCTCCAATAAAATAGCTGATTTTCACATCATTTGTACAATATTTTGAACAATAATACTGACTCTACCAACAGTAATAGAATATTAACAAAATCAAATTACTTGCAATACTGTTCAATATTTTTATTTATATAAAAGACGTTTCAACCAACAGTTTTGGTCCTTTTCTATTGAAACGCCTTTTATATAAATAAAAATATTGAACAGTATTGCAACTAATTTTATTTTGTTAATATTTTGAACAGTTTAGTCAAGCTGTATACAGACTGTTTGCGAAGACAACGCCTTCTATCCTGTCTCTTTTACTCCATGGATTCAAATGGCAACTTGCAGATAATATCACTACCGGATTGATAAAATCGAATTACTTTTGTTTTTCTTTACGCACTCGTGTGTAAAAGGTAATTTTAGAATCCCTATGGTAGGCATGGAAAGCAGATATTTTATGCAGTGTCATGCAAAAATAATTATCAAACCTATATTTGGGGACGTATTAAAAAAAGTACGGTAATATGAAAAAAATATAAGATTCGATTTGTTAAAGTGATTCGATTCTTTAAATAGCAGAAAACGGAACGCGAGAAAGTAAGAACACAGCCGATGTTTAGTTTTGGAGCGTAAAACAAGGATTTTATGTTAAACTTCAACTCACGAAGGGACAGTGTTGACCCAAAGTCTTACAGACGAATGCTGCGGCTGCTAGAAAAAGTTCAGCTGCAAGTTTGCACAGACTCAACGAGTTTTTTTTTCATTTCTTCTAAACCGCGTGTCTGTCAAAATGTTCCGTAGTTTGTTCCGTTTCAGAGTTAAACTATTTTTAGAATTACATTGGAAATTGTTGCGTCCATATTTTTTAAACATACACAATTAAGTTAGCAGGAAAGTGGACGAATTGATGTTAATCAATAAACTAATTATTAATTTAGCGACGTTTCGGTCATTTAGTCTAATTAGCAGAGCATTATAGGTCACTTTATAAATCATTTTGACTGCGTACAATAAAAGCTATTTTATTGATCAAGTTGCCGTTGAACTCTGCAAATATTAAATATAAAAGCAGAAACCTCTTCGTTTCTTCGGGATTAATTTACTGTCTGAAATTGCTAAAAGTTTGTCAACTTTATATATGCAGAGAAAAATAACAAACCCGTCACGTAGTCATAAATTTGAAAGGCCTGATAGCTTAGAGACAGTATGAACTATATAAAGTTAAAATAAACTCTGGAATCACTCTGTACTCCAACATAAAAGTACGAGGATTGTCGAGACTTAAGGCGAAGAGACGACGACAGGGGGTGGTCGCGTCGTATTTTGGTGACGCAACTAAACAGACCGGGGGATGAAATCAAGGGTGATGTGTTGGGAGGAATAGACTTAGGGCCGGCCAGTGAAGCCCCATCAGAGTGCTAAACGATTAGCATGTACTACTTTGTATTTCACTTTGCATTTTTATAAAGAAACCTTATACCCTCTACCCGGAGAGTTCCGCTATATCGAATACTCTTGTATATATAATTTATATAATAGTTGTTTTGGACTATTCTGCATCCAGATTAAATCAGCGAAAATATGGACATCACAAATTGACTAAGGCTCCTTTCTGGTATAAGGTTGAATTCTTTCTTTTATTTTTCAACGCAGCTGGGATTAATTTGCACCTAATTACAATTAATATTTTTAATTTTGAATAGTAACTTGAATATCTGATTAATAATTTTACCAGTTCTCATTTTAGAACCAAATGGTTTCATAAAATTGATAAGTAAGTAAACTTTAGCTTTCTATCTTCAAGGAAGTACCCTAGAGGTTTTGATGATCATCAATCAGTGAGTGAGTCAGTCATAAACCAGTCATAAATCATAAAAGCTAGATAATTGATACTTGGTGTGTTTGATAAATTTGCTAAGAACATCTTATCTTGAAAATTTCAGCTTTCTAGCATTATCCAAATCGAAGCTATGACGGTTCGAAAATACGACGAAATGCTTCCAGAAAAGGTAGGTAGTTCCCCGCTTCCTTTGGCTCGACTTGGCGGGCGCACTACCGTGTTCCCAGATTAAGGCTGTCGGAACACTCTGAATTTTGTTTGTGCTGAGATCCAGCGGAAAGGGGCGAGGTAGGCAAAAACATATTGTGGGTGTGACCTTCTTTAGCTCTGTCTCGCTCAAATCATACGCACGTTTCAATTTTTGGTTGGTGCCAACTACGATGCTAAAAGATACTATTGCAAGGGTGCCGCTGTCAATTAATTACTCTAATTTTTGGAAATATTTTGAAGATTTAAAAAACTTTTCCGAAAAAGGAAGAGTCACTTAAGGTTTGTGATGGAACAGTTTTGTGAAATAAGTACGAATAAGGTCGAAGTGTGACATTGAAAACCTGTGTTTTTTTAGCACAATTAATGCCAACTTTTTTCTAGTAAATTGTACATAAATTACAAAAGTAGTTCATTAGAGACCTAGATTAGAGACCTAGATCAGAGAAAGAATTTTTGCAGAATGTTGACAAATAAGTCTACAATCAGTTGACAGCCGAAGCTCTATTTTTGGCTTAAATTCAGAGCGTTCCGACAGCCTTAATGATTTTAATTGTGAGTATCAATTTAGTTTGTAAACAGAATAGTTCTTTACCAAGCAGTTGATGTATTAAGGGTGATAAAATGTAATACCGAATCTGTGTATATTAGGGCACACTTAACATTCTTGTAAATGTAATTCTTTGTAAGTACCTTTCTCTGTCGGTTTTTATGTGTTTTTACGTATTAAAATCGGTAATTAAATTCTGTGTTTTTATTATTTTCTTTTTTATTTCAACGCGTTTGATCTTAAAAAGTTTTAAACAACCAATTTACTGACAACTTTGAACTTTACTATTAAATAGCTATATAAATCATTGAAGGTTTCGTAATCGAACACATTCTCAATGAATTTATGAAATAACAATTTTTGCGAGATTAAAAAATGTCACCAAAATGCACAAATCTTTTGAACTTGGAAAGCGCAATGATTATATAAAAGTTCTCGTCAAAAATAAACGAATCAACACATTTATAGCGTTAAAAATATTAATCTTTACATACCTAAATATGAATAAAATTGAAGTGCCTGTCTGTCTGTCCGGGCTAATCTTGGAAATGGTTGAATCGGTTGTAAAGGTACTTCACAATTAAGTAAAATACTATGCCAGGAGTGATCTAGGCTACATTTTTTTTAAAATAACCTGTAAAGAAGTAAAAAGGGCGCTGGGGACTTTCATAGCCGTTTTTACGACAAGCCCGATAATAACAACCCCTTGTTATAATTGCATAACGACCTATGAAGAGTCCTATTGTTTTTGAGAAAAATCGACGCAAGCGCAGAAGAGATATCAATTATAATGTTATTTTTTTGTCATAATAGTATATTTTTTGTAATGAATTTTTGTTCTATTTATTTTCCCAAAAAAATCATGTTAACAATTTATTTTCTAAGCTTTTTGGTTTCGGAATAATTAAAAAAAAGTCAGCCGCTCTTTTGTTTTGAAGATCTTTCAAAAAGAAATTAGGTAGCTCACAAGCATGCTTCGATTAATTTTTTCATATGAAACCATATTATGTAACCATAGAAACGAGTACCAAATATCATATTTGTTACTTGCCGTTAACAGAAATTTTATTTTATTGCAATATGTCAAATCTGAACATTTTTAAAGTTGGAATTTTCCTGTCGCCCAATTGGCAGACATTTTTAGGTTAAAGTCATTCATACATACAATGCGTAAAAAGAATTTTATATATTAGTAACTTGATAATGCGTTTAACGTCCGTTTGTCGACTTTTATGTCATAACAGACGCCATTCGCACCACTACTATTTTCCATTTTACCACTTCTCGTTATTTTCTACATTTCTAAAACTTCAAATAGCAATGGGCGAATGAAGGAATTTTAGGAAATTAGGATAGGATAGGTATTTTTTCAACTGGGAGTTTGATAGGTAATCGGCCATGCCCTTGAATAAGCACCCATCTCGATATTTATCTGGAATTAATTGAGGGAAACCATGGAAAACCTCAATCAAGATGGCCGGTACAGGAATTACCGTTTCTCGGCGAGAGGCAGTAGGAAAAGGATTCGAACCCGTACCTCCCGAATGCGAGTCTAGTGCTGTGTCACCAGCTCGGTTTTTTTATAACTTAGTAACTTGATAATAATTTGTAACGCAGTCGCATAAAATTATTTGTATCAGCCTGTAGAGATACTCGTATTTCCGTCAGTTTATATCGCGCCGTAGCTAGGATGTGTCTGGGAGTTTATTACCGCATTTAAACATGGCCCCTGTCTCTGTCAGACACTGGGACTCGCCACAGGCGGTCACTAGCGTCCCGTCGTGTTATATGACAGACCGACCAGCGGACTGTGCAATTCATGAATCCGTTTGCTAACAGACATAGCCATTGTCATATTGCTTGTATAGTGCACCAGTAAATATCCTGTAGTGCCGATTTATTACATCAAAAAATGGGAAGAAATACGCTACTTACACAGAGCAGACAATCGAACGGCGATTTGGTCAACTGCTACTACGATCAGTGGCGCATCATCACACAAGTCCGCTACCACATCGCCTTTGATAATGTCTACCGTAATTGTAGACGAAAAGTCAGGTAGAAATACCAATGGACTACGGCGTACAAGCCCGAAAGCTAATAAGTTTTGAAAAATATACAATTTTTAGAATTGAGACTCAATTGCAATTGCAGTTTGAGCTTCTGAATACTTTATCCACCGCACTGACTTCGATATCGATTCACTGTTTTATAAGTTGAATTCAGACCATTGTTTTTAATGTTAAGATGTAAGATAAACTTATGTTCTGGATTTATAAAATTGTTCTCAAAAAATACGATATTAAGCCCGTTTTAGACGGAAACGATTTTTTGGATCAAATTTATTAATAAAAACAGTTTCCAAAGAAACATGGTAATATTAATTTGAAAACTGAGTTTTAAAAAACAGAAAAACACATACATATCTAATAAATATGCGCATTCACAAACCTACAATCATATTATGTATATTTGTATTTATCTGAATATTATCGAGCTGGGTAGAGTAGTGGTGACAGTACTAGACTCGCATTCGGGAGGTACCAGGTTCGAATTCCGGCGGGGGCAGATGTGGCTGGGACTTTTTCCTACTGCCTCTCGCCGAGAAACGGTAATTCCTGTACCGGCCATCTTGATTGAGGTTTTCCATGGTTTCCCTCAATTAATTCCAGATAAATATCGAGATGGTTCCTTATTTGAGGCCATGGCCGGATTACCTATCAAATTCCTAGTTCAAAAATTACCTACCTTGTACTAATTTCCTATAATTCCTTCATTCGCCTATGGCTATTACATAAGTTGAAGTTGTAAAAAATGTAGAAAATGACGGGAAGTGGTAGATGAAAAAATAGTAATGGTGGGAATGGCGTCAGTTATGACATAAAGTCGAAAAACGGACGTTAAACGCATTATTATTATTATATTATCTCAATACTAATTAATATTAAAAAGATAATGCTCCATAATACTGAGTTATAAATATATTTAATTATATTGTTATTATTTGTAAAACGCATTTTGCACAAATTTTGTTACATAATAATATAATTTCTATTAAGCACACTTTATACCAATGGTTTTACACCACATATACCTAGTATTAACATGTTGAATAATCTACATTATAATACCTGAACGTGTGTATTGAAATAATATGGGTATGAATATATACATAAAATGCACATCTAATGACTTACTCTATGCTAGAGTCGTTAGAATCAATCAAAATAATTATAAAAAAGATCATACGATTTTATTAGTCCATAGTTCAGCTATCATTTTTTTTACCGCGTTTTTATTAGCTCGCTTTCTTGTCTGCCTGTTCGGTACAAATTTTGCAATCGATTTTTCATCTACTATCCGATGAGTTGAAATTTAGCCCAAATGTGTATTTTTGATGTGTAATGTTTTAAATGATAGTATATTACACCGTAAGAGCGGAAAGTTGAAATTCCTGGCCGAAAGTACGTACTTTCGTATCAGTGTGGATGAGAAAACTGTTTCGGCCCGCCGTTACAGACGGCATACATGTAATTCCAACAGTGCATAAATGTTAGGTTTTTTTGCTTTAAAATCGAAGCAGAAACTACACACTTTCGGCATGGTAAGAAGAAAAATATATTTCTCTTTATTTCATTTTCTCGAATATAATGATTCCATTATTGCCACAAATATTTATTATTTTTATTTAAATACAACTCAAGCCTTAAAAATCATATATTTTAAATCCCATTTCAAATTTCGGTCCAAAACGCCAATACTAGTCGCGTGACGTCACCTGTTCATACCAAAGGAGGCTCAAAAGTTTACACGGGATCTACCATCCTATAGATGCGTATTCTGTGCTCATAAACGTTAGTAAACTGATGTGATGAAAAGTTGTTTCGTAGTCGTTGCTATAGTTACATGTAATTGGATGTTTCCTATAAACAACAAATAATAATAAATTACACACTAAATATTAACCAAACAATGAAGTTTTTTGACAACGGCTGAACATATGACGTTCTGCGCTCTGATTGGTGTCTGTTGTCACGTAACTTGAGAGTGATTTTATAATGGTTTTATTTATTAAATATTAATTAAATTCTTTAAAAATAAGGAAAAATATAGTGTTTTTTAGTATTTCTATCATAGAAACTACTAATTTTCGTTAAAATTATGTTTTTATTTGAATACAGTCAACATCCCTATTGCATATGTCCACATATATAGAATACGCTTGGTGGACCACCTCTTGATACATGGCCAGTAAAATCGTAAATATAGCTGGGTCAAAATATCGACATCACAAAACATCCATGAGCAGAGGTGGGATTCAAACCCACGACGGTCTAGTCAAGAAGCCAGTACGCTAACCACTTGACCACACTGTTGTCTATGATTCCAATTGAATGAATATAATTTTTATTAAATTCTTTTTACCAAACAATTTGTTAGCTCTAACCAGAATTTTAACGCCCCCCGACCGTTGATTCTTAGAATGTGAAAATGTTTGCATAGATCTCTAGTAGTACGTGCATATGTAAGGTACACTAGGTACATAAATTATAATATAACACTCATAGATCGTATAACGTACGACCCTCCACATGACAAATAAAATATTCCTGCCAGCAACAACATCATACAGACTGTGTCCATTCATATTATACACACAGAGAATGAAACAGAGAATAGAATTTCATTTTAGGGTGCTGTTACACTTATCTAACGCAACGACATTTTTGATATCATTGGAACGAAGTTCCTTATCGCGGGTTAGCGAGGGGACCTAGCCGAGAAAAAATGTAACGTCACGAAAAACCGTAAGACAAAAATGTCACGAAAAACCGGCAGACGTATAATGTATACTGGTATACGGTGATACCGGGTATTTTTAGGTTATACCGGATGTTTTTAGATTATACCGGGTGTTTTTAAATTATACCGGGTGTTTTTAGATTATACCGGGTGTTTTTAGATTATATCGAGTGTTTTAGATTATACCGGGTGTTTTTAGATTATCCCGTGTGTTTTTAGATTACACCGGGTGTTTTTAGATTATACCGGGTGTTTTTAGATTATATCGGGTGTTTTTAGATTATATCGGGTGTTTTTAGATTATATCGGTTTAGGTTATACCGGATGTTTTTAGATTATACCCGGTGTTTTTAGATTATACCGGGTGTTTTTAGATTATACCGGGTGTTTTTAGATTATACCGTGTGTTTTTAGATTACACCGGGTGTTTTTAGATTATACCGGGTGTTTTTAGATTATATCGGGTGTTTTTAGATTATATCGGGTGTTTTTAGATTATATCGGTTTAGGTTATGCCGGATGTTTTTAGATTATACCGGGTGTTTTTAGATTATACCGGGTGTTTTTAGATTATACCGGGTGTTTTTAGATTATATCGAGTGTTTTAGATTATACCGGGTGTTTTTAGATTATACCGTGTGTTTTTAGATTACACCGGGTGTTTTTAGATTATACCGGGTGTTTTTAGATTATATCGGGTGTTTTAGATTATACCGGGTGTTTTTAGATTATACCGTGTGTTTTTAGATTACACCGGGTGTTTTTAGATTATACCGGGTATTTTTAGATTATATCGGGTGTTTTAGATTATACCGGGTGTTTTGAGATTATATCGGGTGTTTTGAGATTATACCGGGTGTTTTGAGATTATATCGGGTGTTTTGAGATTATACCGGATGTTTTGAGATTATACCGGGTGTTTTTAGATTATATAAAACGCGTTACGAAAAACGTCTTATACGAAAGGGACTTCGTTCCAAACGCGTGTCCCGCGACACGATCCAAGTTTGTTTTTTTTCTGTTATGATCTTAATAATTGTCCGCGCATGGGGTTTTAGTAGGAAGTGTCGAGGACAGCTCCCAGAGAGGTAATAAGTCTCCTACCCGACTAGGAAAAAAGGGACAAAAGATCTTTTAGGTCGCAGTGATTGTGAGACACTTCTGTGTTAACTAATGGGGCGTCAGTATTAAGGTTTCCAAAATCTATTCTATAGGGGAGTGTGCCAAAACGATATTTATTTATAAAAAAGACACGCTGATTCCAACAACGCGACGTAAAGAAAATTTAAGTACCTTTTTTGGTTTAGAAACCATATTAAAAACTCAGGTTTGCAACTTTGTAAAATACATTTGGGAAATTAAACAATACGAAGCATAAATAGTTGCCGGACTTCGCTTTTATTTTTTTATAATTTTTTTTAGTATTAATACGCATCCGTCAAAAAAGCTACTCTATTTAGTACATAACGAGTTTGCGTCTGCTCGCGAAAGCTTGAAATTGATTTTTTTTCTAACGAAACTATTCTTTATTCAGCTAAGGATATTATTTTAACAAACTAACTGTCCTGAAGATCCGTAAATCTTGAAGCATGAAATTACAGAATAGAGCTACTATTACGTTTCAACTATAGCTTTGCTTTAGACAGGCAGATGTGTTGCCAACCTTACAGACACCATCATGTGGGCATATTTAGCATAAATACAATATGCTCTCCGTACGTACAAACATTTTTATTGTTGGATATAACATATTGCCAACTGTATGTGCAATAGATTAATGTGTTTTACCTAGGGAAACCTTACTCTATCGTTGAAATTACAAAAACAATGTTATAAATAAATTTATTATGCAACATTGTAAAATTATTGCATGTTAATGTTCGAAGGATTATTTAAGATAAATTATTGGACCGTGTTTAATGTGAAATATTGTAATCGATAACTAGGTAGTATTTTCCGTTTGTGCGTTTCAAAATTTGGTACTAACCGTTACCCGCGGCTTACACGCGACTGAATGTTACAATATTTTATGGCTATTTCTCGCGATAATTTAAATTTGCTAATATGCTAATTTTTAAATTTTATACGTTAGTTTTAACTTATCTGAAACCTGATATACCTTCGGCTCTCGAAGGAAACTTAGCTTATTGTCTCACTTCATTACTACTGGTGTAGACCATAAATTAATGTCTATGAATAGTAGAGGTAAAAATGTTTAAGTTAGTGACGAACCTCTGAGAATACTTACATAATTACTGATCATGAAATGAGTTGATAATGTTTTTTTACCTGAAACAAAAAAAAAATCACATTAATTAAGTATACAAGTGTATAATCTCCTAATTGTGGAATGGTTTTGAGCTATATCTCATTATGCTATCATCAGAAAGGGAGTTATATTCCCGGGCAACGTCGGGCTAATACGGATATATTATATTAAAAAAGAGTCCGCGCCAGCAAAATTCATCTATCTTTAATAGGTCATCTACAAATCCGCACGAAGTGGATACGTGTATTCTGGTCAGGACATTAGGACAAGTGTGCAAAATTTTTAATCAATCGGACGTCTTGAAGTCGATGAAAATTCTTATCCTAATGATCCTGGTCAGAATATTAGAACAAAGTTATCAAATTATTGTATTGTCATCGGTCCTTAATACGTGTGCAAATTTTTTACTCAATCGGACGTCTTGAAGTCTGTGAAAATTACGATGCAAGATTTCGTCACAAACATACAGGTGACGCTTAAAAAACAACGTTCACGCGAATGAACCAGCAAGTAAAAGATCTTTAATATTAATCAATAGTAGTACATTTAACAACGTTTAAATCAGATGTTAAAACCTGCAGTTGTTGGGTTTATTTGTTTGTATTTTAAAATTTACCTGTGCATAGTAAACTA
Source organism: Venustoraphidia nigricollis (assembly GCA_034508555.1). Classification (NCBI taxonomy): domain Eukaryota; kingdom Metazoa; phylum Arthropoda; class Insecta; order Raphidioptera; family Raphidiidae; genus Venustoraphidia; species Venustoraphidia nigricollis. Next base: position 293,498 of record JAVRKA010000053.1, on the reverse strand, counting down.
ACAAGTTTTAAACTTTTTTATAACCGTTTTTTATCGAATAATAACATTTTTTTATGTCATACAATTTTATAAATTTTGAAATTGTGACTCCGTTTCTAGAATAATGCGATGTGTGATGCTAAAAAATTCTGCAAAAAAATATGGATGGCATTATTATTATGATACACTTCTATGTTGTAAAATTTCAGACAGACATATTTTTTTTTTCAAATAACAGCGAGTGAGTCAAACGAAACTTATGTAACGTGTTTCATATTTATTTATACATATTCAGTCTGAGAAAACTGACACAGAGAAATTCATAACAGGGACGTAACGACGGAAAAGACATCGGATTTTCGACATTTATTTCATTCGCGAACGAAACCTAATATAAAATAGGTTATTTTTTGAGTTAAAAAACCTTACACACGAGTACCAAATTTCACGTTTTATATTCCTGATGATGGACTTATTGTCCGAAACGAACTCGAGAAATTATTTAATAATAAATTTTGACGAATTTTCAAGTATTTTTAATTATGTGTTATTATTAATCATGTTCTACCAAGTGCCGAGTGAAAAAACAGTGCAAATTAAATTTCACTGAAATTGGATCAGAGGTATAAGAGTAGAGATGTTGCAGACGTTTGCATCCGTCACCACGGATGCGATTCTCGGAAGCGGGCCTGGCACTTGACGCATGCTCGAGCTTATTTATTGTAGATTATAGACGCTCGACAACTTAGGCCATTCGCGTCTTAATTACATCAAATAAGATAATCACTTAAAACTAAACGATATCACAAAATGTGAGCAGAGGCAGGATTTGAACTCACGACGGTCCGGTCAAGAAGTCAGCACGCCAGCCACTAGAGCAGCGTTTCTCACACATTTTTGACCGCGGCTCAGAACGAGGTTTTAACATTTTTCGGGACTAATCTTATTTACAAAACAAATTTTCTTTTTTAATCGAAATCAAGTTATTTGTTTGTTTATTTCATACACAAAATCTTACAATTATTTTTCGCGATCCGGCAAAATTTTTCTACGATCCGCTGCCAGGTCGCGACCCACACTTTGGGAAACGTTGCACTAGACCATGCTCGAGCTCTTTGATTACTTCCGTAACAGAGAAAATTTTACCCTCAATGCGCCAAAAGAAGTATAACTTCAATAAATAATAAATCTGCTCTTCATTCTTTTAATGCTTGAAGCAGTGTTCAGGTGACTGAACCCCTATTGTTTATTTATGAATTTTAGTGCAGAGCGAATCGGTGTAAGTTTTGTAGGTGTATTTGTGTTGTTGACTGCTGCAACGTGTGCATTCGCCAACGGTTGGCAGTTTATACGGCCGGGCAGGAGAGATACCTCAGGGATCCATTCTTACATACATAACATGAAGCCGTCAGTCGTCACGACGCCCAATAATAAAACGGTGACGTCTCAACACAACAGGCCTCTTCGCGTTTATCTGTATACGTTTGTGTATGTAAGCAGGTAGAGAGAGAAATGTACACTATTGGCAAGAAGAAAGGACAAACAAGAATTTAAAATAATGCCACCGAACACAGTTGGACTCGTTAAGAGGATATTCTCATGTGACGACTTCGAAAAATCGATTTTATTTTTTTTTTCATATTTCAATAGTAAAACCTATCTAAAATATGCTGTGAAAAATAGAGACTGAATTTCCTAGTTTAAAATAAGTTACAACTCATAGTCGCCGACGCGCCGTACTAGCGACTTGTCGGCTCTTGAAACTTTAAACGCATTTTTCTGGAAACATTATTTTCTAAAACTGTCATGGTCCTAAAAAAAAAGTATTCAAACGATTGCTTAGAAATTTATATATGTTCTTCTACTCATTAATGGTTATCGACCGTACCAAAATTACTTATTTTCGAAAATATTTTCTTATTTTTTTTAAACGATTTTTAACAAAAAAATTAACAAAAAACAAACTTTTTTTCTACAGTCCATTTTTTTTTTTCAATGAAATTGATTATTTTTAGAAGGGCCGATAGCGACATGCTTACTGAACAATGATCCATTCGATTTTTTTATTTCAGACAACAATAACAGCCGCTATTACCATGACCAGTGACCTGCTTTTTTTTAGTGTCTAATTTAATTTAAAAAAAATATATAAAAAATGTAAAATAAGAGAAAAAAAATTTTTTTATACAGTTTAAGATACAAATAAAAACATACAAAAAAATTAAAATGATTGAATGTTACTGTCGTCTAAAAAAAAATTCCCTAAAAAGAGGTAAAATGTATGCGTGCAAGGTAGATCAATAAGTACCCGTGTTTGAAATAATAACGCAACATTTTTCAACAATTTTTTTCTATTTCTCAACGTAGTCTTCTTTCAGGTCTTTTTCCCAACGTTCGTGCCATTTGTTTAACCCGTTGAAAAAATACGATTCTTCAAACCATGCTTCTGTCTTGGCGATTACTTCTTAATTTGAGACGATTTTTTTAAGGGAAAAAGTCGCTGGGCGCCAGATCGGGCGAGTAAGGTGGGTGTAGAAGCAATTCATAATGCAGTTCGTGCAATTTGGCCGCGACAATCAAAGACGAATATGCTGGTGCATTGTCGTGATGAAAGAGCACTTTTTTCTGCGCTATATGGGGTCGTGTCTTCTTCAATTTCTCATTGAATCTGTCCAACAACTCACTGTAGTACTGCCCGATGATTATTTTTCCTTTCTGCAGAAAGTCGATGAGGATGATTCCTTTGAAATCCAAAAAAACTCGTGGCCATAACCTTTCCGACTGATGAAATCTGTCGTCAAACACGGGTACTCATCGATCGACCCATGTGCTAGAGAGAGATAAGTTAGAAATTTAAAAGGTCTTCCGTTAGTGGTCAGTTCTGTTATTTTCTTGGTCAGTATTGTACGTATGGTTGTGTGCATGCAAAGAGCGTCTTTTATGAACAGCCATCCAACCGTCAACCGTAACGGAAACCGGCCCGGGTTTCAGTCTGTGATATGCTGCTGTCATGTCTAGCGTTACTCCTGACTGCTCCCACTCACAGGACCGGCCTATTTCATAACAAGCAGCGTAAAAGATTACCTTCGATTTGTCCATTATATACTACATAAAAGAGACCGCATGTCTATTATACTATCAGAAAGCAAATGGCTGAATAGAATTTGACATTTCGGGTGATTATTTCAAAGAAATTGTATAATGAATATTCTAATTGAGTACTTAATTACAAAGTAAATTGGATTTGGGAAATTAGATTCAAAAAGGCATTGCCTGATTTTTTATTCAAATGTTGCCCAGAGTGCGAATCGAAATATTTTATCATAAATAACAATTTTACCATTACAGCTCACTAGTGGTACTAATTTAGATCAAAATTCGCTTTTACAAATTTTACAATTTTTAGGGTCCCCCAAATCTAAAAAACATATTTTTGGAAAAAGTCTATTCTTCTGTTTGTGAACATGGTACAGGTCAAACGGATGAGCGGAGTGAAACTAAATTCTTTTTGGGGAAAATCGGCGCATGCACGGAAGAGATGTTTGCTGCGACGTTTTTTATACATATAATAATGATATCTATACTTTTCGTAACGGTTTATTATTCTATTTATTTTTCAAGAAAATTTCGTTAAAATGCTTTTCCAATCCTTCAGTTTCGGAAATATTTAAAAAAATAGAAGTTTTGAAAATCTGTCAAAAATAAATTAGTAAGATAACTAACAAGCATGCTTTGATTAATTTTTACATGTAAAACCATAATATGTAACCATACAAACGAATAGCAAATTTCATAGTATTTATTACTAGTCGTTACCCGTGTCACTGCACGCGTTAATATGAATTTTATTTTATTATTATAATATATCAAATGTCAATATTTTTAAAGTTGGAATGGTTTTGTCGTCCAACTGGCTCGAATTGTTTAAAATGTATAAATTGTATTCTTAAAATTTTTAATTTGGGGGATTCTAAGTATACGGTTCTGCAAAAGTTATGTCTTAGGAATTATGTAGTTTTTTTGAGCTCTCCTTGACCAATTTGCAAGTAATAAAATATATATTAATTATAAAAATGATTTGTCGGGAAATCATTTTTATATTAATTACCAAGGGCAAAAAAGAAAAAAAGTCAATATATTAATTATATTACAAAAGTATGAAAATGGAATCAGTGGCGTTTCAGCACTGTCAGGTTAATTTATTATACTTACTTACTGCCGGATTCAGTTGCAAGTTCATCTCTGATGGAGGATTGTTCATAATAATCAAAGAAGCAGGGAGTACAATAAAACTCTACCAAGTTATATGAAAAAATCTAGTTAATACTATACTTATATTTCAAGCGAAAAAAATATTTATGTAGCATAATTAATATCAGGTACGTAGAATAATATAATTTCACATAAAAGTAAACATTTTTAATGTTCACAATATAATGACGAAGAATTTATTGTGACAGCTGTATTCTCATGTGACTAATATGAAGATAAAATATTTCACACAAACACTTTAATAACTAAACTGCATATAAAACTCAACTTTAAAAATGTTGCATCGTTGCATAAAATGAATAAATATCATGATTCATTTGAAAATGTAAATTTCAATAATCTTATTATTATTAATAATCATTTCAAAACACAAAGTATATACTGAACGGTATCGTCAACTAAAAATATAATTATAGTGGATTAAAGTCTCCATAAATCACTTTTATCATTTCTGATAATTAATTTTATCGTAAGCTCACTACCGTTTCTGGTTTTTAAAAGCTGCATCAAAAATATATACTTATAACTGATTTTAAAGTATAGGTACTTCCCGCAATTTCACAACCACTAAGAGTCATGATATAAGCTATTTTTTATAAGCTTTTATTTAACATGGTTTGTCTGTTTGTCCGTTACAAATCTTCCAAGTTGATTCTGACGCATTTTCGGGTATTCGATTGGGTTGAAATTTTGCATAAACATGTAAGTAGTTCCGATCACAAGACATTTTAATAACTTTATTCGAATTTTAATAAATCAGTGTTTATTTTAAATTAATTAATAGGTGTGAAACTGATAATATCGAGCAGTTAGTTGGGCGAATGTATTTTTGTTTATTTAATTTATTATTTATTTTATTAAATATCCTGTTTGAAGTATGAAAAATAAAAAAAAAAATGAAATATTGGTAAAAAAACTTTTTGAAGATGAGATTTTATTGAAATACTAAAAAGGGAAAAATACTTTAAAAAATTAGAATTATATTTATAAAAGCATGGGTAGTGATTAATGAACGATCACAGAGTTTGTCAGGACCCACGTTTTTATAATTATAAACTTAAAACGCTGTCAATGTGTGGTCATCTAGAAAATCCATGCCGTTGGATCGATTTTGCTTAAATTTTATTTGCGTTTTTAGAAAACGATCATATCCGAAGCGAAATCGCAAAATTAGTTCTAACTCAAATGCAGAGTACTTACTATAACGCTTGAAAATCGGTAAAAACAAACTAAAAGTAGTAAAATAATTCTTTCTCGAAAACGACTCTAGCGTCTTTTATTAAATTTTACACATGAATTCCGTTTCAGTACCAGTTCGAGATGGCAGGGAAGGTGGCTGTGGGGGTGACGGCGTATAGTCTGAGTTATGTCGGACCGTTTATATAAATGCTAAAGTTACTGTATCAAATTTGTATTATTTATAAATATTCATACAAAAGTTAAATAAAAGCAATACATATAAATTTAAATCCACGAACAGAAAGTGAATATCTTACTATCGCAGATTTCAGTTAATTTTATACTAACTTTAAGACATGATTCTTTCAACACCTGAAACTGAAGGTAGGATTTTTGAAAATGGTGACTGTTGACCTTGAACTCCATAAATATCGCGTGTAATCGAATTATTTTACAATCTATTTCTAGGAAAGTGACCACGAGGACTTCAAGGATGTATGACGGATATTTCGAGTCACAGAGGATTGAATGAAATTTTGTAAACTTATATTTAACTAGCGGCTCGGTTCGGCTTCGCTCGGGTAGCACTAATTATCTAATTATCTGTAACTATAAAAGATGAGCATCATTATCATGAAATTCTCAACGTGTATTGAATTTGCGCGAATTCAATCGCTTTTATTTGTGAATGTTCAAAAATCGAAGAAAAATCTTATTTCCCAAAAAGAAATTAAAAAAAAACTTGGAACGTGTCGCGGGACACGCGTTTGGAACGAAGTCCCTTTCGTTTAAGACGTTTTTCGTAACGCGTTTTATATAATCTAAAAACACCCGGTATAATCTAAAAACACCCGGTATAATCTAAAAACACTCGGTATAATCTAAAAACACCCGGTATAATCTAAACACACCCGGTATAATCTAAAAACACCCGGTATAATCTAAAAACACCCGGTATAATCTAAAAACACCCGGTATAATCTAAAAACACCCGGTATAATCTAAAAACACCTGGTATAATCTAAAAACACCCGGTATAATCTATAAACACCCGGTATAATCTAAAAATACCCAATATTTTCTAGCAATAAATACAGCCTGTTACTCAGGGTGAATGTAGCTTTCTAATGGTGAAAGAATTTTTTAAATCGACACAGTAGTTTTTGAGTTTATTCATTACATACATACAAATCTTTCCTCTTTATAATATTAGTGTAGATTGGTCTGCGATAAATTACCCAAAATTTCAAACGGTTTACCAAATAGTTTAAAAAATATATAATTATGAAATTAATATGAGAAAAAAATAAAATAAAATTTCTCTAGCGTTGTGGCGTCCTTAATCAGTGCTTAAGTGTGCTCCCCCCTGAGACCAGCATATACGATTGTATACCTCAATCATCCCAAAAATGTTTTTAGTTCAGTTCTGTCCTTGCAATGAGCTGAATCCTTCCCTGGCATCTAAGTAATATGCAAGACTAGCTTTACAATTCTGCAGTGAGAATGTTTGGCTATAACACCTGACTATCTGCCGATCCATTCGCACAAACATCAGCCATGAATACGAAAAGAAAACTGTGGTAACAGCGTATCGAATATACATAAACACACGTACGTTTTCAACCGCTCCACACCCGACAGAAGAACGCGGTTATATACTGCTATACTGTCGGTTTCTTTAGTACCGACACACAAAAAGTCTGAGCTTCTACTAACCTCTATTCGATTGACGGAGTTTAAACTGAACTTGACGTTATTGAGGCTTGAGTTCCTGTTAACCTTGCGGGAAACTCTTCCAAAGACACAACAACTAAATCTGATTTTCATCATAAGATCAATTGCAAGGTCACTTTATTCATGAAACAGCCCTTATCAATCAACAATGAAGAAAAGTACGCTATACAAATTTACAAGCGTCTTTACAGGTGAACAAAAGGAACCGACTGTAGAGTTCTACTGGAGAACTACAGTTTAAACTGAATGCTGTTTGTTTAGATCACCTAACCTCTATTTGATTGACGGAATTTAAACTGAAGTTCTTGACGTTATTGAAGCTGAAAGACATAACAACTGAATCTGATTATCATCATAAGATCTATTTGAAGGCCACTTTATTCATGAAACAGCCCTTAAAAATCAACAATGGACAAATGTACGCTATATAAATTTGTAAGGTAACAACGAAATAAACCGACTGTCGAGTTCTACTGGAGAACTACAGTTTAAACTGAATGTTGTTTGTTTAGATCACCTAACCTCTATTTGATTGACGGAATTTAAACTGAAGTTCTTGACGTTATTGAAGCTGAAAGACATAACAACTGAATCTGATTATCATCATAAGATCTATTTGAAGGCCACTTTATTCATGAAACAGCCCTAAAAAATCAACAATGGACAAATGTACGCTATATAAATTTGTACGGTAACTGAACGAAATAAACCGACTGTCGAGTTCTACTGAAGAACTACAGTTTAAACTTAATGTTGTTTATTTAGATCACCTAACCTCTATTCGATTGACGGAATTTAAACTGAAGTTCTTGACGTTATTGAAGCTTCAGTTTCTGTTAACTTTGCGGGAAATTGGTCCAAAGACACAACTGAATCTGAGTTTCATCATGAGATTTATTTTAAGGTCACTTTATGAAAACAAACAGCCCTTAAAAATCAACAATAAAGAAATGTATGCTATAAAATTTGTAAGCTTCTTTGCAGGTAACTGAACGAAAGGAACCGACTGTAGAGTTCTACTGGAGAACTACAGTTTGAACTGAATGTTGTTTATTTAGATCACAGACTTCAAATAAAACTGGCTAAAATACTCGACAAAAATTACACAGGCTTACAGAAAGTATCATCTCATAAGCATGTACTTTCGTAAACTGTAGCTATAAATTCGTACGTAAGTGTTACTTTTAAAAGGATGTCAATATACAGCAATGGAATTCAAGATTTTTTTTGCAAACAAAACCTCAAAAAAGTATAACAATGTTATTTGATATTTTGTGGATTTTCTACTACTAAACTCTCATACGGTTTTAGGTTCAGCTGAGATTTGCTTTTCAACATATTTATAGACTGGATTGAAATAAGATAAGAAATGTCTCTATTTTTACAAACGATTTCATTTTAATTGGTGGCCACGGTCGATGAAAACGCCATGTTTGATTAGTATGCGTACTTAAAATTGTAAAGAGACCTTTATAATATTATTTTTTGCGTTTTTATAGGCTATTAGACATTGAATTTGTTTGTTGGTATCGGAATCGCTCAAAAGCCACTGCTCCAATTTGCAACTAAAGCATAACTTAACTTAAAACGACATTAACGAGCCGTCACTTAGCCACGGTATGATCACAAGTGCGTTGGTAAAACTCAGGTTGCTTGATTTTGTACTTTTAAATACTTGATAGATAGATAAAATAAAAAATTGTGACAAAGAATATATATGTTCAATGTTCCAGCTACCACTGCAATTTTTATTTACTTTAATTACAAGCTTATTATTTCCACTGTTGTAATTGTATATACTACAGAAAAAAAACATACAAAAGACGCACATCTATCTGTGATTTCAGTCTGAGCCATTTATGACAAACTTCATACCGTCGCATTCTCGTTAGCGCGGCCAACTTCATATTGTCAAATTTTCGTTGCCTGCTAAAATAATTACCCTTCAACGGACCGCTCAATATAGTTTTGGTCACCGAGCTGGGTAGAGTAGTGGTGACAGCACTAGACTCGCATTCGGGAGGTCCGGGTTCCAATCCCGGCGGGGGCAGATGTGCCTGGGACTTTTTCCTACTGCCTCTCGCCGAGAAACGGTAATTCCTGTACCGGCCATCTTGATTGAGGTTTTCCATGATTTCCCTCAATTAATCCCAGATAAATATCGAGACGGTTCCTTATTTGAGGCCATGGCCGATAACCTATCAAACTCCTAGTTCAAAAATTGCCTACCTTATCCTAATTTCCTATAATTCCTTCATTCGCCCATTGCTATTACATTAGTTGAAGTTTTAAAAATGTAGAAAAATAACGGGAAGTGTGGTAGATGGAAAATAGTAATGGTGCGAATGGCGTCGAGAAACGGACGTTAAACGCATTATTATTATTAGTATTATTATTATAATATAGTTTTGGTCAAATTGCCATCCATTTTCGTTGTGCGTAATAAAAATGCATTGAAAAATTCCAAGCAAATGCAGCAACGCCATTGAACAAGGTATATTCTGGTGAACCGATTCAATCAATGAGAAATGGGAACGATCAATATTTGTAAAACATTTGTATATACATTACTAAACACAAAATAAATATTTCTTTACATAGGCACTAAACATAGTTTAGAAAACGAGGAAAAGGGGAAAAGAAAAACGTCAAGGATTCAATTGAATAGTTGGTCGAATAACATTCTTCATTTTACAAATAGAAAACGCTCGGCCATCGTCTTTACAAAAGAACGACTATGGACTATACACTGGCGGATAGGGAACAGGGACACAGAACAAGTCGGCATGACAGACAGAGAAATACGTGTGTGTGTGGGTGTGGGTCTGTGTGGGTGAGTTTTGTACTTTAGTGTGGGTTTTATGCCTGCAGAGAAACAGAATCCAGCGCTCGAGTCACACGCTGAAGGAAGGAAGGAAGTCGAGCCATGTCAAGGCTCATGTTCGCCACTAACTACCGCATGTCGACAGACTCAACGAAACACGACGACCGACATTTCCCGGCTTATATTTTTGAAGTGGAACTTCTATTTGTCTCTAACGAGTGTGTCTTAAACATTTACTATGGTCTCCTCCACTCAGTAATGCAATATGGGATTATTCTGTGGGGGAATGCCCCGGAGGCTATACGAGTGTTCAAACTTCAGAAACGAGCCGTTCGAATTATTTCTCAAAAAGATAGACTTGCACATTGCAAACCAATATTTCAAAAGCTAAGAATCATGTCACTACCGTCTTTATATGTCTTCAATAATTTACTGTATGTCAAAAATAACTTAAATACCTTTCAGAGAGTTGTAGTGGTTAAGGCACACCGTCAGAAAATTCTTAATTTTTGTATACTTATTAAGGACATAACGATACAATTACCCTGAAAATTTGAAGTCGATCGACCATATATAATCCGAGATAAATTCAATTAAAAATTGGATAAATAACATTGATTGTATACGATCTCTGTAGTTCTGAACCAGTTTCTTATTTATAAAAAAAGAACTAACTGTCAGAAACTTTCCAAAAACTGACAGTCTTTCAATGCATTTGTTATGAGTTTAAAAAAAATAAGAAAATTTTTTTGACCGTCTAATTGTTTATAAATAACGGTTTAAAGTTCGACAATTTATAGAAAAGTATACATGCATATGAATACTGTATGAGTTACGTTTCCACGGGTACAGTCTTGCGTACAAATTATGGATCCCTTAGCTAGAAGCTAGTATACTTTTGTGGCGCTTATAATCTATAACTTTTTGACAATATTGTACCACGACAACTACCTTAATCTGAAATATGCTCTATTAAATAAAATCAGAATTACTAAAATTGGTTTACAACTGGCGGAGATATCGCGGCACATACATAAAAAAACAAAGATGGGTCGAATTGAAAACATCTTCTTTTTTTGAAGTTGGGTAAAAGGGAGGATGAGCACCAAAGGAATCTGCAAAGTAAGTTGAGAATTCCGCACGCAATTTCTAATTAAACTGGTGTGCGGTAACTAAACTATAAAAGATACAGTCAAGTGATATTTTAAAAATTTGTCGCTTGGTGTATATTATATTTTGTCGGTATGAAATATCTCTCTTAATACTGTATCAAAATTAATGTATGATACGCCATTTTGGAGATAGAAATATCCATGGACCACGGTGCATAAGCCCGTAAAACAAGAAGATTTAAAACATTACTGTTGATATCACACTTTTATTTTCAGTTGGCTTTCTATATGAAGTCTAAATATCTTCTTCACTTATGTAAGAAGAATCTTTGCTACTAATACAACTCGACGACGCGACGGTAAGGACAAGAAATGTTACACCATATCTGGAACGAAGGGTGAACTGTATTTGGTCAACAAACAAGTAAGGGATTTATCCCAAAATATACGCTCTACAAAAGATAACAACTTGTTTATGTATTCTTGTTGGTCTTAAGGCTGTGTTTTTAACGAAAACGGTTTCGAGACATTTGCAAGAATACAAAAACCTGCACAACAGATTTTGAATTACAGTATCTATACTTATTTAAGGCCTCCAACTGCTAATGTCATTTGGGCTTAGTAGCAACTTTCAATTAATTTGTGGTGGTAACTATGATAATAACAGTAACTAGTAATTATTTGCGAATGTCGTCGGAAATAAAATCACTATAAAATAAAGAAATGTTTATCTGATTGACAACGGAATTTACTGAAAGCCAATACGCATCCACAATTTGTTCCTAGAAATACAATTTACGAAAATATTATTGTATGTCAATTTGCACTAACACAAGTAAATTTTAAGTATGTAGAAAAAAAATTGGTAAAATAAAACAATGAAACAATTGTTTACTAAATAAATGTGGAATTCATATTTCCAAAAAGTATTTGAAGCCTTTTTTAATGGCCACATACAAATTGTTAATAAAAACTTATAAAACAAATTTTTTTGGTCGTGTGGACCTCAAGGGTCGCACTTGCAGAGTCCTAATATACTCCCCACCCCTCGGCTTGTTTGATTTTATATTCAGAGTAAAAATATTTTTAAAAATTTGTTGTGATTTTTAATTTATTGCCTAGCTGTTTTAAATAATTTCGTGCAGATGATTAAACTGTGACAGTATTTAAATAAAAATAATAATAATAATAAAGTCTATTGTCCGATCAACCATACCGTAATAACAGTTGAAATAAAAACAAAACAGAGAATAACATGCAAATGTGACAGGTGCATGTTTTCCGTAAATATGTTTTTGAATTAATGAATAAAAGAATTTGCCCATAGCGGTAGTTTTTGTGCTATAGTTCATAAAATTGTAATATCAATTGAAATTCGATCGACTATGTGCATTTATAAAAATATTAAAACAATTTAAAAAACCAACAAACATTTCCATTAACACACTATGCGTACAGGGAACTAGCATTATTCGATAAATATATGTTGGCAAATTGCAAGATAGCTTATGTCACAAATTTTGATCTGTAAACTTAAGCGATTTCAGAGATCCGCGTACCCTTAGGATGAGAATATTGAAAATCCGTCAAACATTTTGTCAAAAAAAAGGACTTCTCTAAGTAGAACATGCGAATAAATCACGAAAGATATTTCTGTAGAGACCAGAGGGTCAACCTTTTTTCTTATTTTTGAAATGAAATATCTTTACGCCCGGTAGGGCAAGTCTGAATCAAGCATAGACGCTGTTGACCTCTGCTGTTGAGCGTCTATAATCTACAATCTCTCTCTCTCTCTCACTCCTTGATTCCAGCAATTGAAAGTGAAACGAAACATTTAAAAAGAGGTTTAGTTTAGGGATTAAACTATGTGAAACCTATACAGTCGATACTTGGTGTATCGTAAACTATAAAAACTGGCTATACAGCAATAAGTTATGGTGGTTAAGACGTATAGCGGCTGACTCGTACACAGAAAGTCGTAGGTTCGATTCCTGTGCTTGGCGCGTTATCAACTATTCCATATTCCACCTATTTTATATATTTTTTCAATATTATCTATATTTCATATAATCAAACCAACGATTTTAGGGTTGTTCTTCACAAGGAGCAGACTCTCTCGCAAGGGGAGATTAGAAATTTTACTCCTGTAGTGGGAGGCGTAAAATGCTTGGTTTCACTCATAAGGCTTTTTTCTCTTTTTAACTATGTAATAAAATCTTTGTGTTACATTACAAATTTTTTTCGAAATAAACGCAATTAAACGTTAGTTACAATTTGTAATACATGGTTTCACTTTATATTAAAATCAAATAGTCATGTATTGCGTGGGACACCCTGTATAATAATAATAATAATGCGTTTAACGCCCGTTTTTCGACTTTGTGTCATAACAGACGCCATTCGCACCATTACTATTTTTTCATCTACCACTTCCCGTTATTTTCTACATTTTTACAACTTCAACTTATGTAATAGCAATGGGCGAATGAAGGAATTATAGGAAATTAGGATAAGATAGGTAATTTTTGAACTAGGAGTTTGGTCGGTAATCGGCTATGGCCTCAGTTAAGGAACCATCTCGAGATTTATCTGGAATTAATTGAGGGAAACCATGGAAAACCTCAATCAAGATGGCTCGACGAGAGGCAGTGGGAAGAAGTCCCAGCCACATCTGCCCCCGCCGGGATTCGAACCCGGTACCTCCCGAATGCGAGTCTAGTGCTGTCACCACTATTCTACCCAGCTCGGTGGACACCCTGTATAGGACATAGCATAACCCCTTTCTTTAGACATTTACACAAAAATTTTCAAAAAAACAGATTTAGGATATTTCGCATTGTGAACACAGATTTGTAAATTTATGTATGAAAGCAACCAGACGTGAATAAAATGTTTTTAATAAAAAAAAACACCCTTCTTACTCTTGCTGCTATTGCACAAGTTCCACATTCGTAACACAGACGTGATATGAATAATTAAAAATAAGATTTTTTTGTGTTTGTACAGAAAGCATTTAAAAATCTCTTTTTACTCTTTAAAATACTTTTCGTGTTGAATATAAAAACTGTGAAACCAAATATGCGACAAAGCGAAACGATGTAACAACTGTCCGCAAGATAACTTGCCTATCTACTCGTTTAGAATTTTAATTCGAAGCATTTTAATTTTAATATAAATAAAAACATCAATGCATTCACACTTTTAAATATTTTACGCAAAATTTAAAAAATAATCGGTGCTTTGAATATTTCATTTTGTGTTCGACGATTTTTTTGCGAAAATCAAAATATAAAAACTTTTACTATATAAACGTTAGCTCAGCGTTAACCAACAGGATTTCAATTTTCGCCAAGATCGATATCCATTTTAACACAAATATCACTTTTAAAGAGGCTTGTGAAAATCACTTGGTTCAATTTTTCGCCTAGAAATCGCAGAAGTTCTATAGTGGTGGAATTATGATTTTACCAGAAAAGTGGCAAAGGCCATCAGTCACACATAATATATCATTGATTAGTGTTTGAAATTTATATGAATAAATTCGCTTTGAAAAACATGAAAAAAACCGAAATTATTTTTTCCCAAAACTGTATAAACTATTATTATTAAATCATTAATATTTATAATTATTTTTACACTAAGGTAAATATTGAAAAAAGTGGTTTTATTTCATGTCGTCGGACAATAATAAATTGCGAATAGGAAACATTTTCAGTAGCTTTCAAAATCAGAGTTTCAGAAATGGTACAAAAATACGTTTTCCTCTCGATATCGATTATCCGAAGTTCGAGTAGTGAAACTACAAAGTTTTGTTAGCATTGTCATACGTTTAAAAAAAACAAGCTATTTAATAATTTGTGATTTTTTTATTACTTAAATAATAAGAAATAAATCAATGAAAATCAATACAGACCGTGTCATGATGGGAACGCATCCGCGTCCAAAATTTAATCGAAAACAAATTTCAATTGTTCTAGTTACCGTACTAGAGAGAATTTATACGTACAGGATTTGTGCGAATTTAATATACAATCTTCGATGTTATAATAATGTATGTCCCTACCACAAGTGCTGCCTCTTGTAGCTAAAATCGGAGGTATCGTTCTCAGGAAAAAGAGTAACCCAATGTAGATTAGGAACGAAGAGAAAAATTATTTTATCCTTTTTAGACACATTGAATTATTTTTATTCAATTTATTGTTGGTGTTTTAGGGGAAAACATTGTTTGTACTCAGTTCTAGCTAGCAAATGACTGGGATTACAGATTACAATGAACAGTGTCTTGGAAGAACGCTAAGACACCAACACCAAACCAGAAAAGACCGGAAGTAAATGTTGAATTTTTCATGAACCACCCGCGCGCTTACTACCTTATCCTGAACTGAATATCACCCAGTCTCTAATCTCTTTCCGTTGTGGCTTCTGTCGTTTTATTTTCATTCTAACTTCGATTTCAGCTTGAACACGGCTTGTTTGCATTTTACTGCAATTCAGTGTATTATTAGTATAGAAACGACCGCGAATAGCGAATCAAATCAAGTGATCAGTTTGTTACGTAAATTTGTCGAGTTCAACTTATTCGTTAAGCCGGGATTATAATCAAATATATCGAAACACTTCGAGTTTACGTTTTTTTTTTCAAAACTTATTTCATAAATATATTGTAGGAGGGCTAACATTTTCTTACTCGTCAGATAGCGCTAGTGGATTTAACGCTTTGTGTTTGTAGAACGGTTTTCTTTAATCCATTAATGATTTCCATAGCTACCAAATCAACAAAACTTATGTATGTGCATTTTAAATGACATTTACTGCGTAACAATACAATTGTAACAATATATATTGTTTATAAGGATCTAATTTACTTGACCAATTTCTTCGTTATTAAAAAATTCCGTAATCGTTCCGTTACTTCCACCATTAATGTACCGTTACTGCCACCACGTAAAAATATATTGGAACGAAGTTCCTTATCGCGGGTTGGCGAGGGGACCTAGCCGAGAAAAAATGTAACGTGTCACGAAAAACCGTAAGAAAAAAAATGTCACGAAAAACCGTAAGACGTATAATGTATACTGGTATACGCTGATACCGGGTGTTTTATATTATACCGGGTGTTTGTAGATTATTCCGCGTGTTTTCAGATTATACCGGGTGTTTTTAGATTATACCGGGTGTTTCTATATTATACCGTGTGTTTTTAGATTATAATGGTTGTTTTTAGATTATACCGGGTGTTTTTATATTATACCGTGTGTTTTTAGATTATAATGGTTGTTTTTAGATTATACCGGGTGTTTTGGAATAAAGCTCCTTATCACGGGTTGGCGAGGGGACCTAGCCGAGAAAAAAAATGTGACGCGTCACGAAAAAGCGTCACGAAAAATCGTTTTATATATGTGTGTATGTATATTATGTATGTGTATTAATTATCTCAACCCTGCATACGAAAGGGACTTCGTTCTAAACGCGTGTCCCGCGACACGTTCTAATTTTTTTTTGTCTCCGAATAAAAAATTAACGTTTTATTAGCAATAAATCCAAATGTCATGAATTTTTAAATATAAAAAACCCGGGTCGCAGTGCCAAAACCCTGCCGACAATATAGTGTATTTGCTTGTATAGGGCCGTGTGGTTTTATACTTTTATTATGTGAAATTAAGTTTGTTTTTGGGCAAAATAAAAAATTTAACCCCTTAATACACCCCTTAAAATAACATTTTTTTCTTAATTGTAATATTATTATCAATCTAACGTCTACACCAAATTAAATACACCCTTCAATAAATAAGTCACTATCTGCAAACTAGTGTTTTCATAAAATTTGTAAATCGGGTCCTGTCGGGCCGATTTTATTAAAATTGTGGGGAAACTTTTTAATCACTACCAGAGGGTTAAATTTCAATTTTGAAACGATTCGGAGAATTTTTTCGGTATTTTGGGGCCCAAAAACAGTTTTCAACCCCTAAAAACTACCCTTAAAATAGCCCGATCAGGCCCATTTTAAATAGGCTTCTTGCGGTGATGGATTTCAACATGTGGCCCGAATTTCGTTGAAATCAATTAACTCTTTCGAAAGTTATCGCGCGTACACATATATATATATACGTATATAAATATATATATATATATATATATATATATATATATATATATATATATATATAATATATATATACATATATATATAAACATTTTTAAAAATCGTGCCAAAGTGTTTAGGAGGTTATGAAACGTCGAGAAATTTTGGTCCGACCCCTAGGTCCCGCCATCCGACCAACGCCAATAGTGTATGTTGCCATATGGCAAATACACTAATTACACTTAATTTTTTAAATCTTCATTTTTTAATCCTTCATCTGGTCGGCTAAAGTTATTCTTGAAGTATTTGCTAGTTTCCTATATTATACTATTTAATAACAAAGCTTTACGCGCACTATTTACACTAAATCAAAGTTTAATTATTACACCACACAATTAATAATTGATAAAATTTAACACGTAGTTACAGACATATACTATATGCTGCTATAGAGTGAGTGTATATTAAAATGGCGTAGGTTTATATTGTACACAACATGTCGTTATTAATATCATGGGGAAGCGTCAGCGAAAAGTTTGAGATAAAATCTATACCGAGAAAATTGAACTGATATTTGGACAGAATCCTCACGCATATTGCACTCCAAAATTCAGATTCACACCAGAACACTCCTGACGTTCCGAACTGAAAACGATAATAAAAAGTAAAAATTTGAGTTATAATAAAATAGAATAGACTTTATTGAAATACAAACGTCAAATAGATAATAATGTAAAATTAAAATAAAACGTAGTACAAAATAAAAGTTGAAAATATCCCACCAAAAATAATTCATTTGAAGTTGGTTGCCAGGAGTCACAAGTTTATAATGCTTTCACTGTTAAAAAGTTATAAGATCTCTAGCACAATAGGGATGTTGACTATTTTTGGGAAAGTGTTTTAAATCGTGCATAAGTACCTAATATTGCTATAAATATTTATTATTTTTATTTAAATACAACTCAAGCCTTAAAAATCATGTATTTTAAATCCCGTTTCAAGTTTCGGTCCAAAACGCCAATACTAGTCGCGTGACGTCACCTGTTCATACCAAAGGGGGCTCAAAAGTTTACACGGGAGCTACCATCCTATAGATGCGTATTCTGTGCTCATAAACGTTAGTAAACTGAGGTCATGAAAAGTTGTTTCGTAGTCGTTGCTATAGTTACATGTAATTTGACGTTTCCTATAAACAAATAATAATAAATTACATACATACTAAATAGTAACCAAACAATGAAGTTTTTGACAGCGGCTGAACATATGACGTCATGCGCTCTGTTTGGTGTCTGTTGTCACGTGACTTGACAGTGATTTTATTAGGTTTTATTTAATAAATATTAATTAAATTCCTTAAAAATAAGGAAAAATATAGTGTTTTTTAGTATTTCTATCATAGAAATTACTACTTTTCGTTAAAATTATGTTTTTATTTGATTACAGTCAACATCCCTGTTTGCACTGGGCGTTACAGACTACGGGGCCCGTCTAAAGTATATACTTTGGACTTTGGATGGGCCCCGTAGACTATGACGCGCAGTACAAATCGGAGTTCAGCTGGGGGTTTGGCTCTACTAGAGATCTCATAACTTTTTAACAGTGAAAGCATTATGAACTTGTGTTTTGGTGGGATTTCAGTTCTTTTTAGCAGGCGCTCTAGATTCTCTTTTTTCACTATTTTTTATCATCAATGAAGGTTTGTGGATTACTTTTGCACACTTCCATTTATGTACAGATATGCACCCCCTATACAAGGGGTTGGACAGGGAGAGTTTCTGATTTATTAACTTTATTAACTTGTTTATATGCAAATCCCAACTTATATACCAAATTTCAGCCTTCTAGGACGTCAGCCAGTACCCTGGAGGTTTTGATGATAATCAGTCAGTGAGTCACGAAATGGATGTATTTCAGATATCAATAAATCCGAAACCATAAAAGCTAGATAACTGATACTTAATGTGTTTGATAAGTCTGCTAAGGACATATTATCTGAAAATTTCAGTTTTCTAACATTATCCAGATTCCAGACCGAAGCTATGATGGTTTGAAAATACGACGAAACGCTTCCAGAAAACGGAGGGAGCACTACCTCCGGTTTCTGGAAGCGTTTCGTCGTATTTTCAAACCATCATAGCTTCGGTCTGGAATCTGGATAATGCTAGAAAACTGAAATTTTCAGATAATATTAAATAATAAATAATATTAAAGATGAAGCTAGTTTTAAAAATTTGTATGTATTTTTAAGTCTTTAAGAAATAGTTGTCTTAACTCATACTTCAGTTTACCAATCAAGTAAAACTAAAACGCTTCGCCATCCTGATATGATTATATTATATGACCTGTAAGTTTTACGTGTTCCACAGTGTAATTTCAAAAACCAAAATTACATTCTCCTAGTTTAGTGTCGCGGCTACGTACATATGTTCACACTAAGCCAAAATTTTATTGCAGATTGTTATTTTACCTTTCAATTTACTTTAATGCGTTTAAACTTATTTTTATGATCTAAATATCCATGGCATCAAGGCAAAACCACGTATGTATGTTATAATTTTGGTCAATTTGAAGGTTTATTTCTTTTAGTGATTCGAGAGTAAAATTTTAACAGGCAATGGAAGTTGTGCGCGCACAGCTAGTGAAAATTCGACAGTATGAAGTTGGCCATAAAAAACCCAGACTGAAATGACAGATGCACGAAATCAATGCAATTTCGACATCTGGAAACTATGTAATAATATATTAGACGACTATAACCTATGATTACAACCAATTTTATTATCCACCGGAAAAAAGTAAAAACCATAACAATTTCTTTTTATGCAGATTGATCAAAATTTAGCTTGAAAAGGGATTTTTTCTGTGTGGATCAATGATTTGTTTTAGGTGAGCACAATCTAATGTTCTACATGACAGGTAGTTTAACAAGGTTAGACTGCAGGAATATTATCACAATATAAGGTCAGCTCTAAATTTTTGAAAATGCTTTCATTTTTTTTATTTTCTCACATTTGATTAACCATGATATTTTGTGTGGTAGGAAGGTACCTCGTGGCATGCCAACATAGAAAACAAGTATAAAATACACTGATAGATAATCAACATATTTTATTAAAAATATTTTGACTAACAACATCCTTTTTAATAAAACATTCATCTAAGAAACACAACCA
This sequence comes from Venustoraphidia nigricollis, assembly GCA_034508555.1. NCBI lineage: Eukaryota > Metazoa > Arthropoda > Insecta > Raphidioptera > Raphidiidae > Venustoraphidia > Venustoraphidia nigricollis. The sequence goes on along the minus strand of JAVRKA010000053.1, from coordinate 273,143 downwards.
ATTTTTGTATAATTTCTCATGTCGTTTAAAGTTTAAATTAAGATAATAAAGTTTTTTTTTTCCAATATTGTGGTACTTGAAAAGCCTTCAAAATGGCTTAACAAGTACCACCTTATTGAGAATAAAAAAAACTTCCATTTCTTAATTTAAATTTTGCAACGTGAGATATACACAAAAAATTGACATTAATTTTTTATTACGTTTTAAAAATTAATTCAAGTTCTAGTCGCAATCAATTTTCTTTTTATAATTATAATCGGGGAGCTAGGGATTTATAATGAAGAATCATTGCAGCTACAGTATCTCTACTATCTCGGCTATTACTTACGAAGAATTAATGTAAACAATAAAATATAAATTAAATACAACTGTTATGATATATACTAACATATAATCAATTATTATATGACATATTCACTTACCTCATATATTACCATACTCTATATATTTATTAGTACAGTGTAAATAGCCCTAGTAGCTGCACACTGTTAAAAAAAAAAAAAAAAAAAAAAAAAAAAAAAAAAAAAAAAAATTAATGTAAACATACGACACAATTAGTAGATTAAGCAGTAATGCCTCCAGGGACAGTATATTGGATATACAAAACAGTGTTAAATGGTGTCAGATCTGTAAACAAACTGTTCCGTCGTGCATTTGCGAGACTACACTGCACAATACTACAGTGAAATCTGATCAAATTTACAACGCATCTCACATCATGGTCTTAAATAGCAGAATAGCTATATCGTTGGCTACCATTGTTACATTGTTGGGTAGGTATTTGAGGCACTGTGAAAATGTGTACAATAACTTTTTAGCAATATCCGAATACAAAAGCACTGGACCTGGTTGAAAGGTAGCGGGGCTTAACCGACTTAAGGCAGTCCGAACGCTCTGAATTGAAGCCACACTACGAGGCTAAAAAATGCTGTTGCAAGGGTGCCGCAATCAGTTGATTACTCTAAATTTTGGAGATATTTTGAAGATTTAAAAAAACTTTTCCGATAAAGGAAGTGTCACTTTAAGTTTGTGATGGAACAATTTTGTGAAATAAGTACGAATAAGGTCGTAGTGTGACATTGAAAACGTGTGTTTTTTTGACATAATTAATGTCAACTTTTTTCTAGTAAATCGCACATAAATTACAAAAGTAGTCTATTAGAGGCCTAGATTTGTCTTTTATCTTCCTTATAGAGAAAGAATTTTTGCAAAATGTTGACGAATAAGTCTACAATCAGCTATCAGCGGAAGCCCTATTTTTGGCTTATATTCAGGGCGTTCCGACAGCCTTAACCGATTTTTAACAAAATAAAATGTCCCACCGAAACGACCTGCCTTTTTGATGTAATCAATTTTTAGTTACCGATATTATTTTGTTTAAATTTCAACGTGTCAAATATATTTTTTAAGTAAAAAAAAATAATTTTGCAAACACCTGGCTAAATTTTAGACCCGATTAAAAAATCTGTCTTTTCTATTTTTCAACTCCTTAGTGTATATAGTTTAGGTGGAAGAACAGATGTGCTAAACCTAATTATTAAATAAATTATAAATTATAAAAATTATAAATACTAAATTTCAAGGTACTAAAATTTCAAAGTGCTTCAAGGATTTTTATTGCGCAAAAATTTAAAAATCGGTTAAGTCGATTAAACCCGCTACCCTTCAGTCAGGTCTGTGTTTTTGTATTCGAAGAGTTATTGTACACAGTGCCTCAAATACCTACCCAAAAATGCTTAATAGCTCTCCTACTAAAGGGTGATTCTGTTTTTGCAAGTTTCACTGTAACAATGTCATATTATGTTGTTAAGTTTGCATAGGCAGTAGCACAGGTATTAAAGTGCATGTACATATGTGCATAGGTACAACAAGTAATTTGCATACATGATTGAGTGATTCACAGCTATGTAGATATGTACCTAGTATAGGCATAGCCCGTTCTAAGCTTACACAACATAGGACTTTCTACATCGCACATAAAATATAACATATACACCTGGCAAGTAACTGTGATGTGTTACTGAATACAATTTATTTATATATAGGAGAAGAAAAATTTAAATATTAAGAGCACTGTGGTTGGAACAATAAAAATAAAAGAAAAGTTACTTCTTACCACAACAGATTTATTCAGTGGATGTACATTTTGAGAGCTAAGCTCCCATCTTCAGTAAAACACTAAAGAAGGAAAATTGTAGAAAATTTACGTCTACTCATAATTCTTTGAACGAGGTGATATTTCAGACATATTTTATTGGCCGTTCTCTGGTAGCATAAGTCTATGTTTCATATATACGACCTCTGGCTTTTTTGTAGGATAATTTTATACTTTAATAGCTGCCCGATCCGGCTTTGTTATAATTTTGAATAATTTATGCTTCTCTAAAATCTATACAAATTTCATCAAGTAGTATTGAATCGTATTCCAGAACTGAGAAGAAAAAATTCCAGCCAATTGGGCACAGGGTCATTCCGACTTTAAAAATATTCACATTTGGCATATTATAACAAATTTCTGTTGACGCGCACAATGACGTGGGTAACGGCTAGTAACAAATATATTTGCTATTTGTTTCCATGGTTACATAATATAGTTTAACATAATCAAAGCAAGCTTATCAGCTGCCTAACTTAATTTTGACAGATCTTCAGAACAATAGAACAGCTGATTTTTTTTATAAAAAAATATTTCCGGAACTATGAAGTTTTGAAAAAAATTTTTTTTACAAAACTTTCATAGAAAAATAAATAGAACATAAATAAATATGGAAAAGAATATCATTATATGAGAAAAAACAACGTTATAACTTATAAAATTAAATAAAACGAAACTACTTACGTTTACTGTTCAAAATATTTTTTTATTTATAAAACGTTTCTACCAAATTTTTGGTCCTTTTCAATTTATCAAAATACAAAATAAATTATAATTTATTTTGTATTTTGATAAATTGAAAAGGACCAAAAATTTGGTAGAAACGTTTTATAAATAAAAAAATATTTTGAACAGTAAACGCAAGTAGTTTCGTTTTATTTAATAGTATATTACTGTTGGTAGAGTCAATATTATTAGTTATAACTTATATTTATTTTGCGAATGGGCCGATTTTTCCCAAAAACAATAGGGTTCTCATATTTGCATACCAAACATCGTACCAAAATTTGGTTTCAATCCGTTCATTCGTTTGGTCTGTATCATGCTCACAGACAAACAGACGCACAGAGTTTTTCCAAAAATATGCTTTTTGTATTCAGGAGACTTCAAAACGAGAAAATATTGTCAAATTTTGATCTAAATTAGTACCATTCCCCACTAGTGGGTTGGAATGGTAAAATGATAAATTAAATTGTGCCGACTTGATATGTTTCGTGATGTTATCAGTTAAATTCAATTATACTATTTTAGTAGCGTTTTCCAGTAGACTTTTCTACGGTCTGAGTTTGGACTACATTACTATTCTGTTAACAGCAATAAATATAAACTTGACCAACTCTATATGTAAGTGATGGGGGGAACCGATGCGTTTACCTGTTTATCAATATTCTACACACATATGGTTGAAATATTTGCAAATTCATATTGGTTTTCAGATACAAAATGCAAGTCACAGTTTGGAGAAGTTAATGAAACACGTAGATTGCAGTAAACCACGATTATTGCATTGCTGTAATACTAAATGCCAGTTTTCAGATGAATATAAAGGTTCACGTACCGCCTGCATATAGTATTCAGCACGTGGTGAATAATTTTGTTTGATGCGAAACTATTTAAATTACGGAGCATGGACATAAATGAGAAAAACAGGGAACTAGTCGATGTACGCAAATAAATCAAATATTTCAAGGCACAAGATACATTTTAGTTTAATCAGATTTTTCAAATAACTTAAGATTTACAGTAAAGATCAGTTTATGAGAGCGAAGACGAATCAATTACAGCAAAATTGCGATCAACTTTACAAGTATATAAAAAAGGCTATACTTGCACAATTAGTCTTTAGCACTTATAAAGAAATAAACAATTATGACAATTGATCGCGCTAAATTTTTTCAATCTTTTTTTTTGCTCTTGTTGGTTTTCAAATTTTTGAAGTTATACTTCTTTTGCCGCATTGAGGGTAATTTTTTCTGTGCGCACGCAGTATGATGATCTGTTACGGCAGCGAAATGAGACACCATGTACTACGCGTATCGGCAATGTTGAAATTGTCGATAAAGTTGACTCTTCGATGCAGTATAGGTTTCCTTAGTATTTATAAATGACACGTCTCATTTTTCTGATAACGTCGAAATAGTTATTTCATAAAACAACAAAGTGGGTTATACTGGCGACATGGGACGGAACTTCTTAAAAGCTATAATGTTGTTAACAGTCGAATAGCCTCAATACTTGTATATTTCGTTTTAAATATGGATTCAACAGTATTTTATTTTATCAATGTACATCTTTAACGAAAATGTGAATATCAATTATCGCGATCACGTGAAAGAAGTATAACTTCTCCCGCGCGTACATAAGCGCTATTTTTTTATTAAAAAGGGTATTTAATACAATAAAGAATATAAAGTAATAAAACAAAAATACATGTTACTTAACGTGGAGATTGAACCCACGACCCTGCGATTAGGAGTCTAAAGCCCTACCGTAAAGCTAACATAGAGCTCGTATATTTCGTTCGATACTACTATGACGTTTATTCATTAATTTGAAATATAGTGTCAATATCGAAATTGAAATATAGTGTCAATTAAATTGCTTTTAACAATAAATTGCTTCTAAGAATAAATTGCGCAAGAATTTTTCAAAATTAAGGTTCATATTGTTTTTCAGATTTTTCTTAGAGTTCTTTTTGGTGTTAAGGGTCATAGTTAGCAATTTTTATGTTTTTTTTTTCGAAAAATGTTTAAAAAAATTCATCATTTGAAAAAAAAATTTACATTTCCCAATTTACCTCTTGAAATTACCCCTAGAAACAAAATTCTACTTTTTATACTTTACGTAAGTAATCGCGCTCTATTTCTGTGCTAAATTTCAAATTTTAACGTCAAATAGTTTCGGAGAACGGACACCGAATGATTGCATATTATATTGGTAAATTCGTGTCCATAATTTAATTAAGTTTGAATCTTAGGGAATTGGACAGTAATAAAAAGAATTATTTTTGAATTAGTTGAACGTTTCGTTGTTTATTACAACTTCTTCAGCAACTATAATTGGAAAAACAAACAACAAAATACAAAATAGTAAATATTACAATGGCAATGACAGTTTTATATAAGCTATATAAATATTATAAAAGTTTATATAAAACTGTCATTGTCATTGTAATATTTACTATTTTGTATTTTGTTGTTTGTTTTTTCAATTATAGTTGCTGAAGAAGTTGTAATAAACAACGAAACGTTCAACTAATTCAAAAATAATTCTTTTTATTACTGTCCAATTCTCTAAGATTCAAACTTAATTCCATATTATGTTCCGTAATTCCACCACATAGACCCATACTTCCACCACATAACTATAAACATATTTAAGTAAATATTAGCAAAAATAAAAAATCGAACACTACAAAAAATTGTCTTTGGTATCAATTTTGTTGTTACAGGTGTGTGTTACAGAGTAAAAATTCACTCTTATCATTTTTTTATAACGCGTCAAAATAAGTATAACTTCAAGAGCATTTTTGTAAACTAATACTTTTGAACTTTAAGCCTGAACATTTCTGCCTGAACCAAATTTTATCCATTTTATTTCCACAATCGTCCAGACATTTTTTCTGCTTCCGTGATATTATCTATCGTTCACCCTGTATGCATTTGCATATCACTTAATGCATATACATTATAACTTTGTGCATTATCAGTTAAGTGCATTGGCTGCATCACTTCATTATGCTCGATCGAATATTATATTATGAACATGCATATTTTGATGCTGAACAATTTACATTCTGTTCTGTGATTGGAAGCTATTTTTTTATCCCGCTATGTCGAATACAAAATTTATCAGTGGGACACGTAAACGAATTTTTCAAAACTATACTTACAGAAACAAATACTTACGTAGATTCTCTTAGAAAAAAAACTTTTGTATCTTTTTTTTCAGAATCTGTGGACGTTCAATTTTTGTTAAGAAACTTTTAACAGCACCATATTTCAAACTTAAAAATCAAAAAGATATTTACAAAAAAAAAGAAATGTTTTTATTAAAATGTACAAAAAAGGAAATATATTTTTTAACATTTTAGGTTCATAATTATAAATACGTGGGCTGTAATCTATGATCGTTTATTAGTCACAGCTCACGCTTTTATTATAAACTATAAACTTCTGTCCTTGTCAGTTTCATGTAATTTAGGGGACAAACTAACTTCCCCATAATTTGTTTCATTCTACTCCCCCTCGATTTCTTACTTTTTTCAAACAGATACGTCGCTAAAGAAGTTAAACTTCAAAAAAACCCTGGTCGCAGTGCCAAAACCCTGCCGACAATATAGTGTATTTGCTTGTATAGGGCCGTGAGGTTTTATACTTTTATTATGTGAAATTAAGTTTGTTTTTGGGCAAAATAAAAAATTTAACCCCTTAATACACCCCTTAAAATAACATTTTTTTTTCTTAATTGTAATATTATTATCAATATAACGTCTACACCGAATTAAATACACCCTTCAATAAATAAGTCACTATCTGCAAATTAGTGTTTTCAAAAAATGTGTAAGTCCGGTCCTGTAAAGCCGATTATATAAAAATTTTAGGGGCACTTTTTAATTGCTACTAATGGGTTAAATGTCAATTCTGAAACGATTCTGAGAATTTTTTCGGTATTTTGGGGCCCAAAAACATTTTTCAACCCCTAAAAACTACCCTTAAAATGGCCCGATTACGCCCATTTTAAATAGGCTTCTTGCGGTGATGGATTTCAACACGTGGCCCAAATTTCGTTGAAATCAATTAACTCTTTCGAAAGTTATTGCGCGTACACACATATATATATATATATATATATATATATATATATATATATATACGCATATAAATATATATATATACACATATAAATATAAACATTTTTTAAAATGGTGCCAATGTGTTTAGGAGGTTATGAAACGTCGAGAAATTTTGGTCCGACCCCTAGGTCCCGCCATCCGACCAACGCCAATAGTGTATGTTGCCATATGGCAAATACACTAAAAAATTAAACGTGTAATCTAATCTATGTCGTAATATCAATATCGTCTGTGCTTAATATCGAATGACGAAATAAAGGGTACTGCAGGAGACGGCACACCATGCCAGAGAGAGTGAGTGAATGATATAGACACAGAGTGTGTACACAGAAGAGCACATTATCACCTCTGCTAGTCGTCGAACCGGTAACCCTTTGATCTCAAAGTAGCGTTGACACGTACACGTCGATAATGTAGGTATCATCGGCAGCCCAACTTGAGCACTGAGCATGCATGGCTCTGTCAGAGGCGACTCTTTAAGGCAACGACGTTACTCAAAGATACTCAACAGGAGCGATTCTTTTACAGAGCGACTGGAGTTCACGTGGTTGTAAAGGAGCGCAGGAAATCGTTCTTTCAATTAAGTAGCATAGGTGTCAATATCACTGCATATTTAGTTTCAATTAAGAAAAAAAGTAAAAGAGAGCACGTTAAGTCATCGCAGTCTTCCGCAACAGCTCCGTACATGGAAGGGGTGAGCACACGGAGAGCCCGCGGAGTAGCGCCGCGAGCACACCAGCAATGCTTGCTGTGTTAAAAGAGATGCGCAACGGGTTTGCCTATGCGTTGACGTTGCGTAATATACTTTGAAAATTGAATTTAATCTTTTTACTTTTTTTAATTAACACAGCAAGTATTGCTGCTGAGCTCGCAGCGCTACTCCGCGAGCTCTCCGTATACTAGTCCAATAAGAGACTCGCTTTTTTATGTCAGATATATACTGCCATTCTTTCTCGTAGCGTGGTACTGACTAAAGAGAGTTTACTGCAGATTATGCCCAGATTGTGCCATTTTAGTCAAGTAACGAGTTGTTTAGCAGCCAAACGTTTACCTACTTACAGTCGAATATGGTAAATTAGTGAGTTTAAGGCAGACAATGTCACAATGATCATGAAGGTGGATACTGCCAAACTTAACCTCTAGGGGCGCCCGCTATATAATGACCTCAGTATGTGAATACGATTCAGAAAATCAAATGAAAGTCGTTTACCAGATCAACTATTTTATTTTCTTACGCAAAATTTTCTCGAAGCACGCTAATAACTTTTTGTTGAGATCTATATTTTGCAAGTCAAGTTTCAAACCGTCATTTGATCTTCAGATTGGCCTGGGAGAAACAGGCTCTTCAATGTCTTAAAAAATCGCGTAACACTGGATTCGCGTAAGACGGAGTAACGTAAGCTGGGATATTACTGACAATAACTTTTATTATTGACTACTTGCTACAACTTTCAAGTTCTGCGGTTTAAGCTATGACACAGATTCGACGAGTTACTACTGATATTTGGAATGTGCTTGAGGTTAGCTACGTTCCCTCTTCTGCCGCATTCTTCTCTCTTAATGAATGCTATCGAACGTTATTAACATATTACACCGCGATGATCGAACAGAATCAATATGATATAGTACAGTTCAGGCGTGTATGACAGCTCTCTATGAGTTCCAAACATATCTGTTTGAAGGTTAACTGTTTATTAAAGTTTTGCGCACTAGACCTGAGTCTCGCTCATACAAATAGTTGTACCTAAATTTCACAAGAAAAGAGGAGTCTATAAAATGGAATATCATTTTTAGATTGACAAGTAATTTTTATATTTTTATATATTTTAGTCCTTCACCCATCTGTTTACCAAACGAAAAGTATATTTTATCATTTATTCTACAATCGCGATTCCCCATGTTTCACTCTTCTGTTTACCAAACGAATTTAATATAAATCGAAATTATAAAGCACTAGCGGCCCAGTCCGGCTTCGCCCGGTTGTAAATGTAATATATAGGATATAAAAGATGAGAAACATTATCATTAAATTCTCAACGTGTATTGAATTTGCGCGAATTCAATCGCTTTTATTTGTGAATGTTCAAAAATCGAAGAAAAATCTTATTTCCAAAAAAGAAATTTAAAAAATTCTACCAAAATCGCTACCAAACTTCAGAAGATCACCCGCTGGGCTAATCTAAAGATTGTCTGAAAATTTCATCAAAAATGGTCTACCCGTTTGGAGTCCATAGATTACATATACATCGTCTTTTATCTATATAGATTATTAAAATGTAAAAAGTGGTTATTGTGACATAACGATAATAGTTGGACATATAGTATCGCGAAGTTTTTTGTAGTTATTGATATGTTCTTTAATATTGTAGAACATACTTTTGTTCTATCATCAATAGTTTCCGCAGCGCATGCGACGAAAGATGTTTTATGGCATTTTTTTTACACCTTGGGTTACGTTACTTAAGTTTTAGTAAGGATCCCTAATATTTTCTAGCAATAAATATAGCCTATGTTACTTAGGGTGAATGTAGTTTTCTAATGGTGAAAGAAATTTTTAAATAGGCACAGTAGTTTTTGAGTTTATTCATAATATAAGTATGATAAGGAACATGCAAAAGTGGTAATGCCTACTTTTTCCTTTTCCTATTACTGGGTATGCGTTGTTAGTTTAATTTAAATAATAAAATGTTTCTTTTTCCTTTCAGATCGCCTGTAGAAGTTTAAATGATTAAACGAAACGTTGCGTGAAATATAAATATTTAGCTTTGACTGAAATTCTGATCCTCTATCCTCTAAAACCACAATCATTACAATTTTTTATTTTGTCCGAAAACAAACAATTTCTTATAATAGTCACACTGCCTGTATTAGCAAATACACTACATTGTCGGCAGGGTTTTGGCACTGCGACCTGGGTTTTTATTATGATCCAATCTGTATAAGCAATCATCTGATTAGTAACTAGTTTCAAATTTCTTGAGAAAACCGCTTTTATATACTGCAATTTATAGTGCACCTTTGAATTGAAAAGAAAACACAACAGCATTATAATAGCGATGGAAGTCTCGTAATATTGGTTATATTACTTATTGTTATCATCAAAGGCTCATGCATCGTATTTAATATCTTCGAGGAGAAGTCAATATATTAGAGTTAAAATTTACTGCACATCATTTGTTATTCAACATTAGCGCTGCGCAAACAAGCATTGTTGTAATATTTCAGTCTGCTTAGGTGATTAGTTTTAACAGATTTAATTAAGTGCAAATTATGATCCACACATTTGCTACTATATATTTTAGCTACGTAGTAACAAAGGCTATCCATCTACAGTATGTACGGTGTACCTAGTACACGATTAGGTCATTATTCTATTATCGGGGAGAGATTGTAGATTATAGACGCTCAACATCTGAGGCCATTAGCGTAGTATATTATCGGTATATATTATTTCTCAAAAGTGTTTTTGTCGGTATGAAATATCTCCCTTAATACTCTGTCAAAATTAATGTTTGGTACGCCATTTTGGAGATAATTTTTCTCTCTAATGACGACAAATAAGTTAATATTTAAAAATTAATGTTTTCATTTAATAAATTACAGTTTAAAAAGGTTAACAATTTCATTACAAAAAATAAAATTCAGAAAAAACTAATGTTTGCATCTGGTTGCAATCTGTTTATTATAACAGTTGTCCGTAATATAGCGTGTAGTGGCACTGAAGTCTCTGAATAGAATAGAATAAAATAAAACGTTGAAAGATTCCGTCATATTGATGTACACATATACATGTGAAGCTAATAAAAGCGTGTTAAAAACAGACCCACGGTATAATTATTAGTTAATAATGTATGTAGAACTCATTATATAATAGGCAGAACTGTAATAATTTGATTACATAATATTACTGCATTTGATTAACTTACATAAAACTATGCTGGTTAGCAATGTTGCCAGCTGGTGTCTAAAATCACCAGAATACGTTTCGACTTTCAGCTTTAAATCCAGATTTAGGAATGTTATCTGGTTTCAGCTAAATCTCCATTTAAACCAAACAACATTCTTAAATCTAGATTTAAAGCCAAAAATCGCATCAGAAACCGAGATGTTACGCAATGTAAAAACAACACTTTCTAATTATCTACGCCAGTTACTTTTTTGTGAAATAAATTATGCGAGATTGTAGATTATAGACGCTCAACAGCTGAGGTCATCAGCGTCTATACAATAAATATAAATTAAAACACAAATAAATTATGCAATCGTCAATGGTGTGGACGTATTTAGCTGAAATATTACGTTCTCCATATAAAAAAAAAGAAATCTAGCTTTATAAAATTAATAATAAAAAAAATCAACCTTTATGTATTGCTGGATAATATTTTAATATTATTATTGTGCTTTTAATTTCAAAATGTTTCCGAACCGGGACTGCGATTTGGTGGAAACATTTTGAAATTAAATGCATCAAGTTGGCAACTATGTCAGTTGCTTAATCTATGTGCGTTATTAGAGTAATTGATGATATTCTAAACTCTGTAGATCACATTTAATATAATATACAAGTGTTGACGATAATAATTTCATTTAATTCAAAATTTGATTTAAGTAAATAATCGACTCGGTAAGATCAAGTAAAATAGGCAAGTGAAAAAAGCCTATACCAGGGATTCTCTAAATTTTATGTTGGAAAAAAATGTAATTTAAAATGATAATAATATATACAGACCCGTCTTTAACCTATTGGAGGCCCTGGGTAATTTCGGATAATGGGGTCCCTATGACTATTAAAGAGCACTATTTTGTCTTAAAAAAAGAGCGTAATTAGTAAGCAAATCAATAATTAACAAATCCATTATGAAAAAATATATCGATACATTTGTCGGAAGTATCGGTTATCGGATGCTGATCTGGAACTAGGGGACCCCATCGATTGCGGGGCCCTGGGCAGTGCCCAAAGTGCTCAGTGGAAAAGAGGGTCCTGTCTATACATTTAAAAAACAAGGTGTGATTTTCATCTGACCCGATTTTCATATTTTGATGACTTCTCTCATTTAGGGGCTGGGTTTATATATTCGGCTTAAACCTAGTTTAATAGATTAGCTTTTAAATATTACTGCTTAACAGACAAGGACAACCGAAAGATGTTGCTTACAAATCTGTTAAAAAAAAGTATTGTGACGCATTCTAATATATGAAAGCTATGCAGAAATTTCTTCTCTCTCGTTGAAGACTTTAATTGAGCGAACAATTTTAAATTTGTTCCCCCTGGCACCAAAAATCAAATATCGGTCGACGACAGGCACAAGTAAATTTCAGAAGAAATCGAACAAAACAAAGTTTTTCAAAATCGGTAAAGTCGTTTTGACTGTACGACTGATACAAAAAATTGTTTCAAAATACATTGTAAAACCGGCTCTTAAAAATACGAATCACGGCGGATATTGACAACGGCAAATATAACAGTTAGTATATAATTAAAGAAACTGAAGCTTTATTAAAGTAATAACAAGAAATTCTCAAAATAAATAAATATAATTAAATAAAATATCAAGTTTTACAGTCTCCCTTGTTTTGCATATCTGAAACCATTTTATTACACAGCACAAAATCAAATAATTTCAACGTAAATGTGAAACAAAAAGATAATTCGAATTCACAGCAGAATATAAATCAATTCAGACGTAAAATTAATTTAGTATTATAATAAATAAAAGCCTTTATACATTTAAACGTTGCTTGAGAATGCGAATTAAAACACAGCCATAATATGTAAGAACAAGACAGCCAACTTACAAGACAAAATGAGAGTGCACGAGAGAGAGAGAGATGTAGAACTTGGTGTGATCACTATCTTTATTACGGTTATTAGAGGCAACTGACAAACATTGGTGGGCTGGTAGACTTGTACATCTACTCTAGAAATGAACTTTACGAGATATTAATGACTTGTGAACGTCAGATACACAAATATCTTACAAGTTTGTTTGCTATATTTATGATGCTAATGCTACCTAATAGTGCCTAATCATCCGGGAGACGCTGTTAAACTGTTCCAAGTTCTGCGGATGTGACCGATACGCGTCTACCAGGAACGGACTTATCCGAGATTAAAATAATCGCTACATTTCCATAATTATAGTTATAGTAAAAGCTATCACCGTAAGAAATGGTTGCGATTAAATAGAGGCCATGAAACTTTCAAAAAGATAAAACATACAGTTTTTGAAGTTAAGCTGCTTTTGGCTTTTGGCAGCATGCAACGAATATGTTGCTGATAACGTCAAGATAGTTATTTCATAAAACAACAAAGCAGGTTATACTAGCGACATCGGACGGAACTTCTTAAAAGCTATAGTGTTGTTAACAACTTTTGACAGTTAAATAATTTCAACACTTGTATTTTTCATTCACTCTGAGTAACGTAGGCTATATTTATTGCTAGAAAATATTAGGGATCCTTACTAAAACTTTAGTAACGTAACCCAAGGTGTAAAAAAAAATGCCATAAAACATCTTTCGTCGCATGCGCTGCGGAAACTATTGATGATAGAACAAAAGTATGTTCTACAATATTAAAGAACATATCAATAACTACAAAAAATTACGCGATACTATATGTCCAACTAGTATCGTTATGTCACAATAACCACTTTTTACATTTTAATAATCTATATAGATAAAAGACGATGTATATGTAATCTATGGACTCCAAACGGGTAGAGCATTTTTGATGAAATTTTCAGACAATCTTTAGATTAGCCCAGCGGGTGATGTTCTGAAATTTGGTAGCGATCGGATCGACAGAAGTTTTTAAATTTCTTTTTGGGAAATAAGATTTTTCTTCCATTTTTGAACATTCACAAATAAAAGCGATTGAATTCGCGCAAATTCAATACACGTTGAGAATTTAATGATAATGATTCTCATCTTTTATATCCTATATATTATACATTTACAACCGGACGAAGCCGGACTGGGCCGCTAGTATAACATAAATATGTTCACTAATTTATGGTTATCTGTACATTATTTTGCAATTGGTTTTGTTGGTTCTGAATAAATATATGTGACCTTTATATACATTTATTAAATGCATAAAACATTTTATAAAATATGCATAGCTGATATACACAGACAAGCTAAATGCATAAGCTTTTACAATTTACTAAACATTTGAATGGAAAAAATAACAACAAATGTGTATTGCAAGAGAGCTATGGTTGTGCTGTCGTTTGTTTAAGTAAGTGAAAAGTTATTACAGGAGTGGGTAGACATAGAAGAGCCTACTTATATTCCAAAGCGAGGTGCACTCCGCGTGCGACTGCAGTCACACACGCGTTATGCACTCACGCTGTCGTCCACTCACCTGCCGAAATTATCAAAACACGAACGCTGATTTACAGAACGTATTGTTAGACAATTTGAATTGACACTGCCCTTGGATTGTGATCAAGGTCAAACTTTTAATATGTAGAACCGTACAGGCAGAAAAACAAATGACTGATCCATACAGAAAAAGAACACTTTTCAAGCTAACATTTGATCATATATACATTATACATATAAGGCCAAATATTCTTATGTGTTCATTGTCTATGTATGGACATTGAACATAGATGATATTTTTGAAGTTATACTTTTTTTGGCGCTTTGAGTATAAAATTTTAGCAGGGAATCGAAGTTACACGTGCACAGCTAACGAAAATTCGACAGTATGACGTTGGTCATAAAAGATCCTGATTGAAATGACGAACAAATTCAATACACTTTTTGCCATTTGGAAACTATATAATAATATACTAGACTAGTATTACCTCCTTTTTTTAAAGTCGAAAATACTTTTATATTTTATTTTACAAAAATCCTACATATTGCACATTATATCATACAAAAAATATACAGAAGCAAATATACTAGAGCGAGCTCCATGTCGAGGGATTACAATCAATTCTGTTCTATTCTATTATTAAATAGTTGTCATACAGCGGAAGAAAGTAAAAACCAAAATAAAATTTGGCGAGTGTTTTCAAATATTTGAGGTAAATTTTTGTAATTACAAAATAAAAATGATTTGTCGGGAAAAAGGACTTTTTAAGTAAATACTTATTTGTTATTTATGGAGACGTTTCGTCTCTTGCTTGTGACTTTTTCAAGCTTTATAACTGTAATTGAATTGTGTATTTTAATTTTTATATCTACTTGATCTAAACATTTAATAGGTGTGTATAATTAATATCTGATATTTTATATTTCAATTGTAAATTTATAAATTGTATTTTAATAATTCAATTACAGTTATAAAGCTTGAAAAAGTCCCAAGCAAGGAACGAAACGTCGCTATAAATAACAAATAAGTGTTTACTTAAAAAGTCCTTTTTCCCGACAAATCATTTTTATATTAATTACCAAGGACAAAAAAGAAAAAAAGTCAATATGTCACAACCAGGGAGTTTATTTTTGTAATTACCTTTGAAGATTTTATTTCGATAAATTGTTTTCATGTAGGTATATTGATAAATAGTTTTTTTTATCACGCCATAGAAGTATAACTTCAAACGCACCTAGATAAGTATAGGCACCCACTTTTCTCCGGAGGGAGTTCCGCCAAACCGTCGTTAACGCGGTTAAGGCCGAGGGCAAAAGTATCAGTGCAATTCTGTCAGGGTTTGTGTCTATGCAGGCAGACGGCTGTACACTAGTGTAGTGTAGTGCAGTGTGTTGGGTATGAGCAGCGCCACTTCGAATCCTGCACTTGTGTGTTTGGCGTCATATCAAAAGCCCGATCTCCAAACACATCGTGACAGCAGGCCGTAATATCGTAATGTGCTCGAGGATCCGCTATTTACAGATGCAAATAAATAGACGTATAAAAAGTTATGTAACTATGATAGCTATAACGATTTAAAACTGTTTTTTTTTAAATAACAGAATGGCCTTTACTCTGACAAGTAATTAGCCAGGGCTAGTTTCTTACTTAATTTGAAATAAATAAAGAAAAATTTGACTGATCTTGAATACAAGTGACGCGATATGAGACGGCATAACTGTTAAAATTTCAAAAATATGCGTAGTTATTAAACGATTTTATTTAGTTTAATTGTTTAACAATCGTCATCAAATCTAGTAATCGAATTTTCACCTACTTCCCTTTAACTGATTCAGTTGAAATTTTATACGCAAGTTTTGATGATAATAGAATATTATGTCAAGAAAAACGAGCAAAAATGAACAAATGAAAATGAAAACAAAATCGTTTTACTTAAAAAAAGTTTGCTTATTTTTTAAACTAGAACGATTCTATTTTCATGATTAGTCTTGCATATACAGGGTGAGTCATTTTAATCCTCGGATAAGAATATCTCCCCTAGACTATAGAAAATAAAAAAAATGGTCCGAGTGAAAGTTGTAGGGTTGGAAGGGGGACACCTTTTTCAGAATCGTTTCAAAATTGACATTTAACCCTTTAGTAGTAATTAAAAAGTGTCCCTAAAATTTTAATAAAATCGGTCCGACAGGACCGGACTTACAAATTTTATGAACACACTAGTTTGCAGATAGTGAATTATTTACTGAAGGTTGTGTATAATTTGGTATAGAGGTTCGATTGATAATAATATTGCAATTAAGAAAAAAAATGTTATTTTAAGGGGTGTATTAAGGAGTAAAATGTTTTGTTTTGCCCGAAAACCAACTTAAGTTCGCATAATAAGGCCACACTGCCTGTATAAGCAAATACAATATATTGTCGGCAGGGTTTTGGCACAGCGACCTGGGTTTTTTATTTATTGGTTTCATCATTTTATATCCTACACTATATCCGACTAAAGTCGAACAGACACAAATTCTGGACAATCCCCCGTTGAAATATATCAGCTGCTACTGTAACAAGTTAATCAAATTTTGAATGATACCATAATAATGTATTGATGCAGTTTAACAGTTGAGTAACCCTGCTCTAAGGTAACATCAAAATTGAACGTTTGGCACTATACAATATGTGACGTAATAAACTAGGTATTGTGCTCGACACAGCCGAGTGTTATAAATTTTCAAACACAGTCCAGTGTTGCCAGACGTCCCGATTTTGGCGGGACGTCCCGATTTTTAAATCAAAATTAAATGTCTCGCGCGGGACAAGGTCAGTCCTGCTTTTCGGGGATAACTCGACTGCGCGTAAATAATTATTCTTATTTAAGTTGCAATTTGTAACACTCACTCCTCAGACTATTGTTTGAAACGCCATATTTTTCTAATGAATAAAACTTTTTTGATTTTAATTTCTGCTTTTTTTTACTTTTTTTATTCAGAAGACGAATAAGACTCAACTATTTAACGATAGAGTAAATCTGATTTAAAATATCATATTTTTATTAAAATACATTTTCTATGATTATTTTTGCTATCTATTGTCACGTAAACGTAATTTGAACTCAAATAAAAAGATAAATATTTAAAAACTTATATACGTTTAAAAACTTATATACTATGTCCCGCTTTCGACGAAAGAATCCCGCCTTTTTCACTCAAAAAGTTCCAAAATCCCGACTTGGCAAAAAAAAATCTGGCAACGCTGAAACACACCAACATTAAGGTGGTATATCATGGCGTCGATGTTATTGTGTACCTATACTATAGAGTCTCCAGCTCATTCAGTTATTCCTGCTATTCAATTTGAAGTTGTTGATAGAAACTTCAACTGCTAATAATGTAAGTAAATGCATATCTAGCATTAGCATCATCTCTGTTCTATATCCGTTTGCAAGACTTGGTATAAGCTGTCCAAACCAGCTTTGTTTAACAATCGTTTTTGCTTCTTCTTTTTTTCTCTGAAGTATCCTAGTTCTGTAGCACATTTATGAAACGTTTAATTTAAAAAACTAAATTGCAGTGGTTTCAGGAACACTGAATAAAACAACAATGTAATTTTTGAGGTTATAACTTCTTTAGCGACGTATCTGTTTGAAAAAGGTAAGAAATCCAGGGGAAGTAGAACTAAAAAATAAAGGGAATGTTAGCTTGTCTTCTAAATTACATGAAATTGACAAGGACAGAAGTTTATAGTGTGTTGCATTTCGATTCGCAAAACAAATCAATTCTATTTTGACATTTAAAATTAAAAACAGATAAATAAAAAAATTTAATTTTTTGGCTGTCACTTGGTTCGTTTTTAACATTATTTAGCGAAATTGTGGCCATCAGCCATAAACTTTTTGCCAAAGTCATGTAAATCGTTAATTATAGTTTTTTGACAGGCGCCCGAGAAAGATCCGTTCAAATTATAAGAGAAATCTCGAAATTTAATTCGGCCAAGAGCTGGTCATCAATGTAATGAGTAAGACAGAGAAGGACATAAATGTAAAGTCGTTGATTATGTAGGCTTTGAATCTGACACATTTAGCTGAAACGTCACATTGTTTGAGGTTAAGATGTTGTATAGTACAGATAATTCATATGAAGAATGTTTTTCTCTAGAATATAGTACGTAAATAAAACTATAGTATAAATGTGATGATCTGTCCATGTGAAGATTTTCACATGACATAAACATCAAAGTGCCCTGTTAAAATGTGTAATAATTTCGCCGTAATTATGATCGTCAATTTAAGTAAAAGCAATTATTATTTGTGATAGACAAAATTGTTATATTTCTTATATCTCTTATTATTATAATGAGATATCAAAATTGCTCAGTTCGAAATTTTTAGGGGTTGACATATCCTACAGAAAATAAATAGAATTTGTTAAGTAGGTATGTATAAATACTATTAATTAGAAACTTCACATAAAAAATTAAACTTGCTAATAATATTAAAAACTAAAGAAGTTAAACTTTTTAAGTGAGCTATGACACAAAACGTACTAATTTAACAGCAAGGTTATATGACAGTGGAAAAACGACTTAAAAATTTTGTTTGAAGACCGCCTGTACATTATATTCGTTACATGCATTAATGTCTCTACTTATAATTAGTTTTTAGAAGCGCCGTTCTGCTGCTAAAGTACAGGGTGGAAGCATCATTGAGATGATTTCATTTCCTCCGTCATATTGCAATTTTGATTATGTAAAATGATAATCCAATCTACGAATGTGTTGTATGCAGCAAAGATGAAACTCTTTATCATATTTGTATTTCTGGGTTCATTTTCGAATAGTGTACACTAGGGTGGCCCTTAATAAGCTCATTTCCAAATATCAATGGTCTCAAGGGCTCAAATGTTCCCATAGTTCCATGCATCTAGTTATCATAGGGATGGAGTATAACGGGGGGATCCATTGAGAGACGGGTACAAAGTAAGAATGGTGTCCAACATAAATTTCAAGCCACTAGACATGCGCAGTGCGTCGGCCAATGACAAACAGACACCACTCACCTCGTCGCGTGCTTTAATCGGCTTTACCCCCCTCGTCTAAAACCCTAGTATTACATGCTATGTCTATGCGTAGAATGAACGGTCTTTGCAAGACCTCGTGCTCACCTCCCTTCTTGTATTGTCACCTTAGTGATTTTGATCACCCCTTTGTGGTAGATTTTTTTAATTTCAAATCTATACCCTCCATCGGTAAGCTCATGGGGTATATCAGTTAGTCAATAGTCAAAATATCTTGCATGCTATGATTAAAAAGGATTTTACTAATGTTGGAGCAGGTATTCGTAAATTACTTTTTACTTTTGAAAAATGTAGCTAAAATTCAGGTTGATATCTCAATTCCAAAGCTTCCGAATTTTTCCATTTAAATGAGAGGTACTTTGAGGTTACTTTGTTTAAATCTAATTTTGTTTTGAGAATCTGGCATGTTTCTTAGATGAAGCCACAGCATTGGTGATTAACTTTTAGGTCATTTGACCTTCTCCGGTTTAATTATAATTTATAAATTAAAAAGCTTTTATACTTTAACTCTGACAGTAACTTTAACAGTTTAAAACATTTCATTATTATTTCATTCCTTGACTGCACTAAACCGAACATTCAAATGAAGGTTTTTATGGCAAAAATAAAACGAGACAGTTTGTTGCGCAGCTGTTTTAAAACATAAGCGGTTTGAAATATAATTAAATTGTAAAATGTGAAATTGTAAAAACTATATAATTTCTTGTGAAAGAGAAACATCGAGGTATTAAACATTCTTTTTTAGAATATTTAATCAAGTCCTTTGATGCTTGGAGTAATAAATTAACTAATCTGCTATGATGTTTTTTACAGTAACTCTATGCACGTAGTTTGATTCGCTTGAAAGTACAACTAACTCTATAATATTCACCGCAAATGCATTTCGTGTCGGGTTCCCTATATTACCGACATATAAACCCACATGTTGGTAATGTAGAACCCATCGTTCAACGGCCACTGCACACAGGGAATATTTAATGATATAAAATGGTTGCTCTCTTTATATTACTACATAAATACCGCATGTAAGCCCCATCGACGAACATGGTCTAGCCGATGTATTTTTGTTTTTACACTAAATCTCATAACGAACACCAAAATTATTGAATCTATATTAGTTTTCCGGAATTTTGGAATAGTTTCTGAAATATGTTTAATTTACAAGGTGGTCATGGCACGAGGAATTATTTTACGTCTAAAAACATAACAATGTATTTAGGAACAACAAAATAAAGTTCAAATATTTTGGAAAACAAAAAAAAAGCGTTTTCCTGATGGTTTTTTGAATAAATAATTTCCAGTAGTAACCTAAGTTGCCGAGCGTCTATGCAGTGGTCACAGGCCAACGTCTACATCTGTTTTGGGTTAGAAAGTGTAGATGTTTTAAAACCTTGACAAATAAAACATATTTGAATGTCAACAGTTTTTATTGAATTCATGTTGAATTTTTCACCAATTTATGACAAAATTCACTTTTTAAACTTTGAGCATACTTCCTCTATTTGAGGTCCCCTGAATGTAAAAAATGTCTGGGCGGATCAAAATCAAATTTTAGCCGGATCTTTGGAAATTGGAATATAGGAGGAGCACTATAGTTTTCGGGGAAAATCGGCCCCGAGAATTGGTAAACGTGTCAACTAGACTTTCAAGTTATTATTAAAAATAACAAATTGAAAATATTAATTGGTACTGGACCCTGATAACTTGAATAGTTTGTTGCCTTAAAAAATTATTTCAAAGATTTAAAAAACAAATAATTTTATTCTTTTGCAATATAGTATGATCTTTAGTAGTTTTATAAAATGGCCGTTGATAAACTTCACACACGGTATATTTAGTGCATATGTATTATAATAAAATGATATGGAAAAAGTTCAGCATATGCATTCACTATACTCCACATAATGTTTACAGGGCGACAGATTTTAGCGCAATACATCAGCTAGTGTGACATAATATGTAAATAACATAACCACAGAGATTAGAGAGAAGGAGAACGAACGGCTATGCTTTTATCGTTGGCTGCTTGAAAGAAAATACTGCGGTATACCAAGCGGCGCTACGAGCGTCCACGAACGTGCGCACAGTATTAAATGCGGTACTCTGCGCAGAAACACATGCACGCGACAAGCGCAGATTGTTCCGAATGGTGTTCCGCGCACGTTCGAATACGTTCGCAGCACCACCTAGCACCATGTAGTATATAGAGTTTGGAGTTCGGTCTTCTCTCTCTGATTTCCTTGAATATAAGCACTTTAAATCCCTTTAAGCACAACGCAATTTTTAGTTTTTTTATTAACGATGCGAAGCTAAAAATGGCCGAATGTATAGAGATGCCATTGTGCATTGGTACCTCTATTACAAGCCCTCAGCTCTCAGTAAAATAAAAAATATGAAGTGGTACTAGGCTCAAATAACCAAACTTGTTGGTGATTTTAAAAATAATAAATGAGAGCCTGTGAATTTTATTTGTTTTGTTTTCCTAAAGTTAACTAAACGGGTGATATGTTAAAAACTTTCATGAAAATCTGTTTTAATGTAGTTTTGCCGGTTTTCATAATTTTTTTTAAGTTATTAAAATGTAGAATCTTCATAAAGCTCAGGAAGTTTTAAAAATAAAGTAATTTTGTATGCAACATAAATTCATATTTTAAAAACAAAATCGTATTTCGTCAGAACACGTAAGGATTCATTTAATATTATAACAAATATAATGAAATTTAAATTTGTAATTCCGTATCGCCTTAAAATTTTAAATCAAGGAAACTGTTTCCGTAATAATTAACCTCATAAAGAAAATTAACGTATTAAAAAATAGACGTACACACCGAAGCAAATGTGGTGACTTTTAAAACAAGATAATGATAATAAAATATATTATTTCACGCGCCTTAAAAGTGTTTCGTTATATGACGAGGTTTTTGTAGAGCTTATATTTCAGCCTCAAAACTCAACCTTGTTTGCCTTTACAAATTCAAAGTGGCTCTAGTTAAATATAATTACGCTATTATAATAATTAGATTGAGAGTTTTTTCTTCCATTTTTTGAAAATTGCTTTGATATTATATCTAGATACGGTGACCGTAGACACAACGAACGGGAGAAATGATTCAACCCGTCAGTGGCCGAGTAGGCATTTCACACTAAAAACGATGCTGGTCTCAAGTGAAGCTTACCAGAGACGTACAATTTTTTAATTATTTCCATTTATCATTTTCTGTCTAGCAATTTTTTTTCATACCTGGCAGATCTCATATTGAACATTAATCCATTTAGAGAGAGATTTGCTGGGTATGCAAAACAAATTGCAAAGTAGACTATCATAAAATTACTAGCGGTACCTGTGTGAATAATTCGCACTAAAATTCGTTTCTAATTTCTCACTCTTTATAACTTTCTTCTTTTTGTTGTATTACATTACGAAGCTCAGTGACGGTTCAAAAAAATATTTTTTTAAAACTATCATATAGAGGCACAAGTATCGAAAACGTTTAGCTAAAGCGCCGCCATACGAAAAGTATTTATATGTGAATTTTGATTAAAAATTAAACAAAAAAAATTTACCGACCGTCAATCATGTTGACGTTGTTAGAACCGTCAGATGGCAGCATTGCTGCATATACTGAATAAATGTTTAATTGTTATAATTAATTATTTTGCAAAAACAAAAGCAATAATAGACTTTTTAGTTGTTGATGTCGGTAGAGCAAACGATTATCTATAAAATGATATAAAATTTATGTGGAGCAATTGTGTGTTTTTTTCGAAAAAGGGAGGCAAACATCTTAACCTTAGCGTATTAATATATATGATTGTAAATAACTCCTCTAGAATCTGTCAAAATTTCATCAAGTAGTATTCGAAATACTGACAGCAAAAAAGTCCGTGCGTATAACCATAACGCACACGATTGAAGTAAAACATCTAAACAACACATATATTGTTAAGTTCAGTTTTTTTATACGTATATCTACTCTATACTCGTAGATACAGACAAATAAGCAGTCAAAAAAAAAAATGAAAACTGAAAATTCGCTCTAGGAATCTTTAGAGCTGTACAATTAAAAATTAAGTTACGATTTTATTTATTTGTATAAACTGAACTAACGTCTGTATAATTCATTAATAAACTACTCCCGCAGTATGTAGACTTTGCAATCAGTTGCTATATAGATCAAGTATTTTTTTGTATTATGTATAGATGCGCTAGACGGAAATAATAGGTCGCACAAAAACGTCACACTTGTTCGTAACGCCAACTCACCGAGTAGTACTTTCGCGAAATTCACAGAAATGATAAAAAAAACTGAACTATTCAACTACGATTTGCTGGTTTTTAAAGTGATATTATGTTAAATTCGATAAGAAGATTGTCCAATGGAGTTTTGTATAGTCAGAGCTTGGACTCTTATACTGTGTCAAACTCTTTTTATATCAAATAAGTAAATTAAGGCATTAACAAAATTAGAGTTTGCTTTTTATCTTATTTTTCAAATTTTAATTAAAAGTTTTACACCAATCTTTTTTCATATTTCAAGTTCATATTTCAAAGTATATGTACTTATATAACATAAGTACTACATATTATAAAATTAACTAAATGTGTGGTACTTCTTTTCAATGAATTATAGAAGCGAATAAGCTATTCAAAAACGGTTACAGCTCTCCCGACGCTACATTTAAAGTTGAATGATTCAGGTAAACGCCAAATGATGGACTAAGAATCACACTACAGATCGTACGGGTGAATTTTTTGAAACAATTTTTTAGCTGCATATAAAAGATTTTTCTAGAATTATTTTTTTATTTTTCGCTTGTAGGTTCTTCATTTGGCGTTTATCCAAACTTTTTAGGTTTAAAAATAGCATCGGGAATCTATTGAGGGACGGGTACAAAGCATTGATACACATTAAGAATGGTGTTGATCTTTGACTGGCCAGCGCAAAAGAAATTTTCTTTTTACACCATACTACCAACATAAATTTCATACCACTAGACAGGCGCAGTGCGTCGGCCAATGACAAACAGACACCACTCACCTCGTCGCGTCCCTTAATCGGCTTTACTCCCCTCGCCTAAAACCATAGTACGTGCTCTGTCTCCATATTCCTATATCTATGCACAAGACGACTCTATCTACGGTGTTTTACTAGGGTTTACTGTATGCGGATTTAGATTTGTTGTTAATATTAACGATGCTCATATTTCATGCTTTCTTTAAAACTTTCTGTTTTATCCTGTGAATAGCACGTGAGAGTACTTTAGCACACTCTACGTTGAATAGAAGACAATATTTTATGTGACAGCGAAATAAAATAATAATAACGCAACAGCTACAATGTCGGTGAATGGTGATAATGAGTAGTGTATTACAGTTGATATAACCTGAAATGTGTCATAATAATATCTGCTATCAAAAGTCAAAGTGGCTTATGTCAATTTTTTTTCTAAAATAAGATAAATGACTTACGATGGATTCGCTGCTAGCAACACTAATCCAATTGTTCATTCTTCTGTGAAAAAGAACAGAAATTGCAACAGTGGTCACAAGCTTTCAAGAGAAAAATAAATGAAAATTTATTTTATAGAGGGTACGTAAAAATAACACCATATAAGTCTCGTGCGTATTTATACTCGTGTGACTGTTAAAATTCGCTGGCACTCGTTTTACCACAATGTCACACATCGGCATAATATAATTAATTACGCATTAGATACACAGGTATTAGTTTCTTAAAGCCAATTCAGACTAGCCGTTCTCGGTTACGATTCACCGGTCCGGTTGGGAGCTCGACCAATCAGGGCGTAGTCGTTCCCGATTGCGGTTCGGTTCGAGCGTTTAGGTTCAGCTCTAATTTCAACCGAACCGTTCGCAACCGTAGCCAATGAGAACGCTTGCTGGAGTCACGTGACTAGCCAGCTGTTTAACTAGACATCAAACGCCAAATCATATTTCGAAATTGCGCATGCGCACCGAGAATAATCGTAGAACCGAATCGGGATAGTGTGAGCAGCCTAGATTAATTGAAAACCGAACCGGACCGGTGAAACGTAACCGAGAACGGCTAGTCTGAATTGGCTTTTATGCCAGGAATTAGAATCAGTTTGAAGCTTAGGCCATTATGTATTGTGGTCGCAGATATATAGCGAACATCACATCATCCAGTGAGTAGGTCTCACATTGCGACAGTGCGGTACGTTGTGTTTTATATACATATAATGGTAACGTTAACGAGTCTATATCATATTACTCACAACACAACACGTCTATGTAATGCAAGGTATATTATTCTTCTCTCTGTGCTATTCTCAACCGACTATCACAAATCTCAGTTTACATTTGTGGCCAGCGGGTCACTCATTTTAATTTATCAAAGTTTACTAGAAGTATGAAGTTTCGATTCTTGTCAAAAAGTCGTATTTTTAAGGTATATTCCAAAGTTTCCTCTATAGAAAATTTTCAAGATTATTGGTTTCAGTCCGATTTTTGCAAATTGAGTTTTCATCAGATCGCGACATTTTGAAATCCAAGGAAGCTATGCTGACTATTTTAGTGTGGAAGTCCACATGTGTGTGTAAACGAAATTTTGTCGTACGATATCGTCAGAGCGAGTCAACTGAGACTGGGTTTGCGGCATTCGAAAGGGCTTATTGAAACTTAGATCTAATTAGATTTTGAACTCAATCTATCAAATAGTTTCAAAGTTATTCAAAGAATTAAAAATAAAAATGACATTTTTCACATTTTTATCACATAAATCTTAATCTAATTGTTTATAAGGTGATCAGAAAAGTTCATTAAAACTTTTTAAATATAAAAGCAACAATTTTTTTATGACAGAAATTCTTAACTATTTTTTATAACCCCCTTTAATGTACTATAAACACGATAGTATCAATTTATTGTAACGTATTTGATACATAGTCAACAGATTTCCGCATTTTTTTTTTTAGCTTTTTGAAGATTTTAAACGCTTACAATATTTAAATCAGAAAAGAATACAAGCAAATCAAAACGTGAGACAGTATTTTTGTGTTATCAGTAGTCGGGGATCTGTTAGGAAACTGCAGAAAAAAAATCTGTATTCTAGTTTCCGACTACTTATAAACAAAAAAATACTGTCTAAAAGCCAATTCAGACTAGCCGTTCTCGGTTACGATTCACCGGTCCGGTTCGGTTTTCGATTAATCTAGGCTGCTCACACTATCCCGATTCGGTTCTACGATTATTCTCGGTGCGCATGCGCAATTTCGAAATATGATTTCACGTTTGATGTGTAGTTAAACGTCAACAAAAACAGCTGGCTAGTCACGTGACTCCAGTAAGCGTTCTCATTGGCTACGGTTGCGAACGGTCCGGTTGAAATTAGAGCTGAACCTAAACGCTCGAACCGAACCGCAATCGGGAGCGACTACGCCCTGATTGGTCGAGCTCCCAACCGGACCGGTGAATCGTAACCGAGAACGGCTAGTCTGAATTGGCTTTTACGTTCTGATTTACTTGTTTTCTTCTTTTGCGTAGTGAGGTTCTAGTTTTTTTTAACTTCAATTTTTTTGGAGAATGGTTCCGTCGCTTGACTGGTATTTTTAAAATGGGCTACTATTTTTTATTGTTAAATATAAAACCATATGAGTACGTATAGACCTACAAACAGAACACATATATATGTTGAGGTGGTCTCAAATAGAGAGACAATTGTCTTGACATGTGAGAAGTTAACGAGATGGCAGTCATAAACAACATGGCCGTGTGTATGTGTGCGCGATATAATCCCCAGATGTCAGCACATACGTGATGTCGCCAGTAATGGAGTACCACAATCACTTATACGACTGACACTCAAAACTCATTGTCCTGTACTGAGCAACTTCATTCAAAACAGGGATTGGAAAAGTTACATAATTATCTGATACTGGATATTAAAGATAAAATAAAAACGCTTGAAAATTCTACAAAATTTATCATTAAATTATTTCTCGACGATCGTTCCGGACAATAAGCCCATCCTCAGGAATATAAAACATATATATTATACCTAAACAAATAAAGTAAAAAAAAAGCCCGGGTCGCAGTGCCAAAACCCTGCTGACAATATAGTGTATTTGCTAATACAGGCCGTGTGGCTTTATTATGTGAACTTAGGTTGGATTTTGGGTAAAATAAAAAAAATAACTCCTTAATACACCCCTTAAAATAACATTTTTTCTTAATTGCAAAATTATTGTCGATCGAAGGTCTACACCACATTAAATACACCCTTCAGTAAATAAGTCACTATCTGCAAACTAGTATTTTCGAAAAATTTGTAAATCCGGTTCTGTCGGGCCGATTTTATTAAAATTTTAGGGACACTTTTTAATTACTACCAGAGGGTTAAATTTCAATTTTGAAACGATTTGGAGAATTTTTTCGGCATTTTGAGGCCCAAAAACATTTTTCAACCCCTAAAAACTACCCTTAAAATGGTCCGATTGGGTCCATTTTAAATAGGGTTCTTGCGGTGGTGGATTCCAACATATGTGCAAAATTTAGTTAAAATCAAATAACTCTTTCGAGAGTTATAGCGCACACACACACACACACATATATATATATATATTTATATATATATATATTTATTAAAAATGGTGCCAAAGTGTTTAGGAGGTTATGAAACGTCGAGAAATTTTGGTCCGAGCCCTAGGTCCCGCCATCCGACCGACGCCAATAGTGTATGTTGCCATATGGCAAATACACTAATGAAAGTACAGAAATTTCTTATCAGAACATTATTAATGGATGTACATTTCGAGAGCTAAGCTCCCATCTTCAGCAATACACTATAGTAAATTACTAAACAAAAATCCTTACATTTATAACAAAAACAGGTATAAAAAAATAATACAGAGTACCTACTATAAACTAAACCATAGACCAACTTTGTAAAAAGTCAGGTAACAAAAATCTGGAGATGCAGTATTTCTTGAAGAGCCTTCATCAAAGCAGAGGTCCGATGGGATCTTAGCTCTCGAAATGTAGTAACATCCATTAATAAAACTTGTGTGGTAAGAAGATTCTATACTTTTATTTTTGTTCCAACCACAGTGCTCTTAATGTTGTTATAGTAAACTTAAAAATAAATTAAATAATCAGTTTGATCAGACCAAAAAATTTTTAATGTTGAATAAACTTTCATAATGTTACAACGTTTCATCGGCCATCCCGACTTCATCAGGTAATCATTAGTTGGTCGCAATATTTGAGAAAAAAAAATACAGCTGTATATTTTATGTTACTTTTATAATTTTTTACTTTATTAATTTGTATCATCGTTTGAATTAATTGTCTAAATTTTTCTAATATTATTATACATTAAATTAAAGTAATCAAGAAATTATCAATACTACCTGAAGTTTAAAAATTATACATTTCATGATTATCTGATGAAGTTGGGATGGCCGATGAAAAGTTGTAGCATTATGAAAGTTTAATCAACATTAAAAATTTTTTGGTCTGATCAAACTGATTATTTAATTTATATGGACCTGAATAATACCACTATGGATAAACTTAAAAATATTCAGTGTTTTATTCTTTTTTTAAAATGAAACAAAAAATCCTAAAAATACCGGTTCTAAAATCGGTTCACATCGCTAATCGGATCCAGTGTAGCCCCCCACAACGGATGACATTGGAACACATAATAGCATCGGGAGAAAAATCCGGATCCAGTGTAGGTGTAGCCTAAGAAGTTTCACTTCAAGAGCTTCTAAAAAATGACAATTTCGTCTACCGTTTAAAATACAGCTTCTCTTCTAAACCCTACAAGAGGTCTATAAGGCGAGTATTTACACTGTATACAAGTGCGCGGTGTCATAATAAATAGCGTCTCACCTCAGCACTGTGTTGCCCCGTACACTGCAAGTTGCGATTCCCTCTGCAACTGTCTCTTGGACAGTTGTACTTAGTGGTTGACTGATGCAAGCTTATAAAACAAAATATACAGTAAGACCTCGCTTAACGCAGGAGATGCGTTCCAATAAATTCCTGCGCTATACGAAACAGCGCTAAACGAGGTCATCTTAAGGTAGTTGTCGTGGTACAATATTGTCAAAAAGTTATAGATTATACGCGCCACAAAAGTATACTAGCTTGTAGTTAAGTGATCCATAATTTGTACGCAAGACTGTACCCGTGGAAACGTAACCGAACAGTATTCATACATGCATATGTATACTTTTCTATAAATTGTTGAACTTTAAACCGTTATTTATAAATAATTAGACGGTCAAAATTTTTTTCTAATTTTTTTTAAGCTCATAACAAATGCGTTGAAAGACTGTCAGTTTTTGGAAAGTTTCTGACAGTTAGTTCTTTTTTTATAAATAAGTAACTGGTTCAGAACTACAGAGATCGTATACAATCAATGTTAATTATCCAATTTTTAATTGAATTTATCTCTGATTATATACGGTCGATCGACTTCAAATTTTTAGGGTAATTATATTATCATGTCCTTAATAAGTATACAAAAATTAAGAATTTTCTGACGGTGTGCCTTAACCACGACAACTACCTTAATACGCAGATAATTGGCATAAGTGAAACAGAATCGGAAATAAGAAAATTTGTTAGATTTTTTTTTGTTTAATTTTGTGACATTTATTGTTAAATACTTTTTTATCACTTTAATTATAGATTTATTTATTGCTAATATCGATTTTTTTTTCATAAAAAATTTATGAAAATCTAATAAAAGTTCGAGTAAGAAGTTATGTTTGTGATGAGAAACGTTCTTCATTTGACATATTTTGTTTTTTGTAAAGAAGTCATATCTAATGTCGTTTGACTTTTTAGTTTCGTTCAGCAAGCTGTTGTCGATAGCAATATATTGTATCATTGACACTTCATCTTTCCTTTGAGCTTCTGTCAACATTTGAATCATTTTGTATAAACTGATCCATAATTTACGTTATAGTGGCTAAACTTTTTTTTTAGAAACCGCGTAATACTGAAACGGCGTTGAGCGAGGTCTTACTGCACTGCTATCGACAAGAATGAGCAGATTACAACTGCGGGATTCATAAAAGTATAAAATTAATGACTGAAAACGATTTATTTCATTGTACAATTTCTTTTTCAGTCAATAAATATCACGAAATTAATCATCTTCTATATCGCGATTTGTTCAGTACTGTTTTGATGTGGGGATTTGACGTTATGACATCTGGTGGTAGAAAATTAAAGTATTGCAAAATGTGATTCTGCAATAGAGCGAGCATGCGTGTTAACTCGGCTTAGAGAGCTTTAAAATTTCTACAGTGCGAACGGGATTAGCCGAACTGCATTTACCTACTTAACATTCAACAACTTCAATAGTTCTAAATACAGACCTTTTGACTAGAAACAAAGTTATACGGTCTCATCAGTAGGAAAATAATTTACCTGCAACAAAAAAAAAATTATTATAAATTTTATATTAAGACATACATCTATAAATAATAAAAACCCGGGTCGCAGTGCCAAAACCCTGCCGACAATATAGTGTATTTGCTTGTGTAGGGCCGTGTGGTTTTATACTTTTATTATGTGAAATTAAGTTTGTTTTTGGGCAAAATAAAAAATTTAACCCCTTAATACACCCCCTAAAATAACATTTTTTTCTTAATTGTAATATTATTATCAATCTAACGTCTACACCGAATTAAATACACCCTTCAATAAATAAGTCACTATCTGCAAACTAGTGTTTTCATAAAATTTGTAAATCCGGTCCTGTCTGGCCGATTTTATTAAAATTGTGGGGACACTTTTTAATCACTACCAAAGGGTTAAATTTCAATTTTGAAACGATTCGGAGAATTTTTTCGGTATTTTGGGGCCCAAAAACAGTTTTCAACCCCTAAAAACTACCCTTAAAATTGCCCGATTAGGCCCATTTTAAATAGGCTTCTTGCGGTGGTGGATTTCAACACGTGGCCCAAATTTCGTTGAAATCAATTGACTCTTTCGAAAGTTATCGCGCGTACACATATATATATATATATATATATATATATAAATATATATATATATATATAAATATATATATATATATATATATATATATATACATATATATATAAACATTTTTAAAAATGGTGCCAAAGTGTTTAGGAGGTTATGAAACGTCGAGAAATTTTGGTCCGACCCCTAGGTCCCGCCATCCGACCGACGCCAATAGTGTATGTTGCCATATGGCAAATACACTAATAAAAATAATTTTAGCAAGGTTGTGGTTTGCAAGTTTCAATCTGAAAAGTATCGATTGGATTATTAAAAAAAGTAGTTTGAAGTTATAGTTCTTTGCTATAATTAAAAACTAATTTTTAATACACATGAAAAAAAAAATTCAATAAGTTTAAGAATGATACAAAAAAATAACCTCAAATATTTTAAAACAATTACAAAATTTTATTTTGGTTTTTATTCTTATATTCAAACCATTGAGTATGTAATCATTAATCAAAAATACGATATTATAAATTCCACTGGTTGACACTTAAAACGACTATTGGTTGTAATCAAAAGGTTATAGTCGTCTAGCATGTTATTATATAGTTTACAGATGTCAGAAAGCGCCTTAATTTCATCTGTAATTTGTTGTGGCCAACTTCATACTTTCGGATTTTCGTATGCGCGACTAACTTCATACTGTCGAATTTTCTTTAGCTGTGCGCGGGCAGCTTACGTTGCCTCCTAAAATTTTACTCTCGACGCGCTAAAAGTATAAAAAAATGGAAATACGAATTGGCAAAATGGACACCGCTAGTGGTGGAGGAGGTAAGATGAGACAGTTGCTCCCTCCTTCTTAATAAATAACCATAATATCATGATAAATTACTGAAAAAAAATATACCAACCAATTAATGAGAATGTGCATATAATTTTTGGCACCTCTTCTAAAAATTTCTTCTGACGTCTATAAAATACGCAACAAGCATCAATGATAAAAATATATAACGTATTATAAATAATAAATGACAAGTTTATCATCCAAATTATATTTGCAGACCGCAGACTAATAAAAATAATTACTTTGCGTCAATAAAGACGTACACATCTAATTAAATTTCCAAATACACAAGCGCCAGGTAGCTCATTTTTATATCCACTCCAAAAAAAAAAAAAATACATGCTCGTTACATCTTTAGTAATTTATATGCCTGAACATTAGATTGTACTGTACGCTAGGTTGGGATAGATGTTGAAGAGCACAGTCTTATTGTAGGGTTATAAACGTATATAAGAAGAATAATGATTCATAAAAATAAAAGTGTCTTGTGATATATATAGACGCATGAGAGAACGAGAACTAAGGAGAAAGTGCATTGGCTTCGAGAAGGTCACGGCTGGATTCACAGCCGACTGCGATACGGGGAAGAACCGAAGAACAGCGCTACTGTAGACGCGCGAGACTGGAGTTCCTAAGCTACCTTATAGAGAGGTATGCTCTGTAACTGATGGCCTATTTCACGGCTGCGAACATACAATACACTCTTGTGGTAGTTTTCTAAACTATAACAGTTTATTATAACGAATAAAAGCGTTTACCTATATAAAAAATTTAATGGGCCGTTTTTTGGATTATAATTATAGACGCACTTTTCCAATAAACGATAATATTGATAAAAATTTGACTTGATACTTGATTCAGTTACAGGCAAATTTTGTGAGATTTGAATGAAACATCACAAAATTGTAAAGCTGATCTAACTGAATAGTCCTTTCTGAGAGTTTACGGTTGGAAACTTCACAATTTATTACAATGAGACAAACGTAGATGGCACTGCATGACGTGTTCTTGGGACGGACTCCGTTGTAAGAGTTCCGTTTTTACCATTTTGGTAACGCGTTCTAAAACTAATAGCTTGGACGTGATTAAATCTAAGTCGTCACATGTCAATTATTACTGATAGCTCTAATAATCATAAAAAAAACAACAACAAAGACAGAGTAGTTTTACATGACTACAAGTTTATAAAAAAAACCTTTGAACTTTCGCTTGAATCCTATTGTATTGACATAAAAAGTTAGATTGATTAAAAATAAGCTGGGACGACTTGTTTGATCTATGCATTATGAAATCTTTTGTAACTGACGTCACCGGGGTATCTTTGAACAATAAAAGCAAATATATAAACATTCTTGTTATCTAGTTACAAAAGAAACGCATATTCAATAAATACCAGTATAGGTATATAGCAAACCTCTTGAAACCCGTTGCTACGTTAAGTTTCAGCTACGTACTTTAACTTTCCTTGTTGCTACGTTATGAGTGTGCCTGTACCAACTGTGCAGAACAAGATGTCTTTCTGGATGTATTAGGCTTTTTCCTCTCATATTTGAAATGAGCACTACACAGGATGTTCGGTAAAGGTGGCAGTTCGCGTCGCGACAGAGGCAGGAGACCGAGACCGAAGACAGAGACGGGAGACCGAGACAAATGTCTCCGTCTCCGGTGGTCTGTTGTGTACCGAGATCAAAGACCTATGTTTATCCAGTTTTGTTGAGTCGTTAGAGTCAATCGTGTCGTGTTCTGGAAAATTATTAAACCACAGCGTAATGGAAAGCCATTTAGTTATGAAGTTACTATTGGAAGAAGAAGAAGACGATGACTTGCTATTATATTATTATTATTATTATTATGCTTTTCCAAATATTATCCTTCAAATTTTCATCTCTGTATGCGTCAAGTTGAGAATTAAATAGCGCAGGATGTTGTCTAATCATTTCAATCAATTTATCGGTGTCTTCATCAGAAAACGACGTCATTTTTCACAATTTTGCACGTGCGTCTCGAGCGAGATGCGAGACAGTACTAGTCCGGGGTAGAGACCGTCTCGCGGTCTTCTGTCTCGCGTCGTGGTCTCCTGTCTCGGTCTCGCTCGCGAACTGGCACACATAGAAAACCTAAGGTCAAGTAACGGTCTCGGTCTCCAGTCCCTGTCTCCGGTCTCGGTCTCCTGTCTCTGTCGCGGCGCGAACCGCCACCTTAACTGTATAACTTTTAAAATTATTATTTTAGATGATAACTGGTCCTACTATACGTCCGGATTTCGCTCAAACTGGCCGAATTTTAAGACGTTGAGTTTCTGTTCGAGTTTACCAACTCCAGTTTGGATTGTTGTCCCCGAATGCCGGATTTAGGCACTAGGCACTATAGGCACCAAAAATAATAAAATTCGAGATTTCGAAAAAGAAATCAATTTTTTAAGATAATTTAAATTTTGAACAAAATTCGAAATTTTTGGTTTTTCGAAAATTTGTATTTTTTAGAAAATTCATTTTTTTTAATTTTGATATTTTTTTTCGAAAATTTAGTTTGTTTTCTAAATTTCGAATTTTTCGAGATTTAATTTTTTTTCAATATTCCTAAATTTTTGCATTTCGGAAGACCTCCTAAGGAGAAATTATGCAACTGTGAAAAAAGTATTTTGACTTTTAGACGGCGCTTATTCCATTTAAATAAAAAAAGTCGTTTATAGGCTTCTACATTAATGGCAAAAGTAGTGGTATAAACAGCGTAAGAAAAAATGTAGTCACCTCGTAGTCCTGGCAATTAGTCGTAACGAGCGATGGGAGTTTGTTGTACAACAACACGTAGCGTTAAGCTCATTTCACCTGTGTATAAGTACGTGTTGCTGAAGTGTTTTAAGACGGACTTTAATTTTTTTATGGTTTAATAGATACTTATTTCGTATTAAATAATAAACAGATTAAAAATAAATGTGGATTCACTTTACTTTTTTAAAAATTAATTTTCAAGTGAAACGACGAAAAACGACATCGTCAAAGTGGAGAAATTAGCTGTTAGTGGGGAACTAAGTCTGCTTAAGGTGATTGAAAATATACTTTCGGGAAATATCGAACTGTAGTCGCAAAATTCATTTTATTACTGTTTTTATTAGCTGTGATTAAGCATTAAGCTTCATGAAATTTGACTTGGTATTTAAACATTTTAAAAAACATACATTTTTGCCCTAAAAATTGACTCAAAAAACAAGATATTTCTTTTCAGCACGTCACGAAATTTCGAATCACGGAAAGACAAATTACCATTTTGAAGTTTTTTCTTGACAAACTTAAATACTGATAAATTTGGCTTGCTCAACAATTTTTTTCAAACTTAATTATTTCTTGCAAAACTTCTTGGTTTCCGGGCTTGTATGCCGTGGTTCATTGGTATTTCTACCTGACGTTTCGTCTACAACTGCGGTAGACATTATCAAAGGCAATGTGGTAGCGGGCGAAGTGTCCTTCTCGGCTGCTCACAAGCAATGTCTACCGCAGTTGTAGACCAACGTCAGGTAGAAATACCAATGGACCACGGCGTACAAGCCCGGAAACCAAGAAGTTTCGCAACAACGCCAGCCGTGAAAGCCTACCCAATTTAATTATTTCTGTTAAAAAATATGTGTAAAACTTGTGCTATAATTTTCTGTTTTTTTTTCTAATTTTAGATCGTTTATTTAAATCAAATAAACTGCCAAAGCATGGGTAAAAGTTATATGTGACGAATGGTACACATTAATAGTTTATTTTGAAGCATTAACATCAAAGTTGAATGAGAATTTTTCTAGAAATTTGAGATTTCCGAAACGTAAGTGCATTTTCCAATTTTCCATGCACACACATCCAACCCTAGATAGAGCTATACGGGTGAAAAAGGAAGCATACTGAACAGCTGATAGTCAGTAACTTTAATATCAAAATTAGCATCTGTTATCTACAATCTATCTCTTTAATATCAAACGAATAGCGGCATATTTCAAAAATTTCTCATCTTTCTAAGAAGGGGCGACTCTTTACTTTTTCCATTAAAAAAGAAAATCTGTTAGACACTTCCGACATTTTTTCTTTCCTTTTTAACCTCAATCTATAGGGCTTCTGAATTTAGCCCATGTGTACCTAAAATACAAAAACTTGAAAGACTCGGACAAAATGATGAATGGATTAAGGGACTTGGAAATCTTGGAATGAGTCAAGACTTAAATGTGGGACCCAACGTGAGAAGTTGGAACGGTGAAATTCATTGTAATAATTCGTTGTACGAATAAACTGGTGACACGCCTCAACTGGTGCGCGTTTTGCAACTTCCGTATTACGCAACCTCATCCGGAGCCATTACTATAACCTTTTATGTATATTTTATGTCTGAAACCCGCAACAGAATTTTGTTTAATAAGGAATGCAAAACACAGGTCACGAGCATCACGATGGTATCGCTCGTCTCCTCAACACTCATAAGTCTGGCAGATAATATTCTTTAACGTAAGCAGGGCTGCGAAAAATATTAAGAATGTGTAAGTTCTTAATTATAAGGTGTTAAAAAAATAAAAAAACCCGACTGCGTAAAAAGAGAACAGAAAAGATAGAAACAAGATCAAAGATAATATGCAGTCGGATGCATCAGATATTTGTTCATTTTATTTTTGCGGTTACTACATATATGCCTCCGACTGCATATGATCTTGTTTCTATCTCTTCTGTTCTCTTTTTTTGTAGTCGGGTTTGTTGATTTTTTTAATTTACTTTTTTATTGACATCTTTTTAGTGTTAAATTTTTTAGTTTTGGTCGATTAGCATCTCCGGAAAACAATTTGCATCTGTTAGTGTCTGTTATAAATAAATTTAAGTAAATAAATGAAATGTTACATTTGAACATATATAAGTTGTATATATTTTAGTAATCACCTTTTACCCCACTGGACTCACCTAAAATTTGCCATTTTGATTTTTTTTTGACGTTATCTATCCTAGGACATTTGGGTTTTCGAGACAAATCCAACGATACCTTAATTTTAGAATTTTAATATTTTTTGTTCCAATATATATTTTTAACGTGGAGGGAAAGTTTGGTTCAGGAACAGTTGAAAAAAGAAGCTTTACCGATGTTTCGCTTGTGGCCTACGTTTCGAAAAATATATTTACAATTTACCACCCTTTGACTAGCCTGAGGCCCTGAAGATGGAAATATATTTTTCGAAACGTAGGCTACAAGCGAAACATCGGTAAAGCTTCTTTTTTCAACTGTTCCTCAACCAAACATTCCCTCCACCTTAATTTTAGAAATTCGTCCAGCCGTCATCTTTATATTTTCGAGATTAATATTTAAATTCTAAATCAATTTGATTTAATTATGCACAATTAATTACAAGCAGTGACGTTTTGTTTTGTCGAGAAAAGTATTACTACTTACAAAATCTCCAACTTACAAAGTGTGAAGTATTTATCTGCTTAAGAAAATGGAAGTAAAAACACTACTAATATATAGTTGAATGTACAAAAGTTTCCACGCTCTTAGTCGAGAATATTGAAGGAGTTAAACGCTAAAGACGCGCGTGTATTGTATGGCAGCCGGGGTAATTAAAAACTTTTACATTTCCTAGCGTCACGCGGCTTGGCGTATCTCACCTCCACCTACATTATGCGAAGTTAGCTACATAGTAACACACACTATGTGGATATTTCGGTACGTTACTGGGCGTATTTGTACAGTGTGTCAGAAATTTATCTATATTATGATGACTGAGCCTTCAGATTTTAAAATATGCTCTCGGGAAATTTCAGTGTGGTCACCAAATTAATTTTTCTTTATACCCGGTCGAAAATACGTACTTTCGGTTTCGATTTTAAGGCAGAAAGCTGCTCTTTTGATGATTTTGTTTTTTTAGTCAATCAATTAAAAATTAAGTAGGTACTTTTTTTTGCGTTCGAAAAGTGTTCAGACCATTTTTTTTATTTGACAGGTGATAACAAAAATATTGAAAATTTTTTATTTTTTTGGACAGGTAAGCCCTTCAGGATCATTTAAAAAATACATTTTTTTCAGATTAATTCCTTAGTGGAAGCACTAGTCGATTTGCGAGCAAATTACAAAAAATGAAATAACTTTTGAATCGTCAACAATTGAGTAACCACTTTTATGTTATTTTGATTGTAAATGACGTCCATCATTACCTCATTTCGTTTGGATTTCGATTTTTGGAAAACCCTGTATATCGCATTTCTGATTTAAACTTTCTATTAACATTCTCAAAACACCTTGTTTAAAGTTATTCCTTAAAGATAAAATCGGGATACAAGGCTGAAGCTACTCTTCACTTGCTACCTTCAATGATCGAGGTTTCGATTTAAATCGTGTGTCTTTAAAATTTTAGCAAATATATTGATATGTTATAGAAAACGTGATTTATGTCGAAAATAAGTTTATTACAGTCGGAATAATGTATTTTCAACACCATCTAATTTATTCACGTATTTTCCAGTTTTTAGTCTCTATTTCTCACGCAAAATGTCTCCTCCTTCGCTGCTCAGCCAATGGAAAAATACCTTTGACATATTAAATTAATAAAATTAAAATTTAACTTTCTGTTAAACCCTATAGGAAACAGATGGAGACTGCTCAGCTATAAAACTTGTGTCAACCCACCATAAACACGCGCCGGTTAAACAATGTTCGCGGCGCTACCGGGACCGTGCCTGTCTGACCATAATGCATTGCACAACGAGCGGAGGACGCCTGGGATATTATATATAACTGGCATGCACTCTCATTTTTAAGCGTTAATTTTTTTGTTCATGACTGTAAAACGTTACCTAAACGAAGATGCTATAACCACGTAAAATGAACGTTTAAAGCAAGCCTTTTTAAGGTTTGCGAGCGCAACGGAAGACAACGAGATGTGTTTGTTATATGAGAATAGAATAGATAACTCAGTATTTACTCTGAAAAGTGTACGATATGTTTACCCCATGCTTACATTTATATAACAAACGGGTTATCATTCATGATAGAGAAAAACTGAAGAAGATAATCCTCAAGTTATCATTTGGTGTACGGATGCCTCTAAGATGGAGTCGGAGCTGGGATCCATAGGGAGGACCGAGGAGAGAGTCTGAGCCCAGGAACTCACGCCTCAGTGTTCCAAGTTGAGGTAATGGCAATTGCTGTATGAGCACAGGATATGGAGCCGGGCTATCGAAACCAGCTCATCCATATTCTTTCTGATACAAATCTCTACAATCCTACAAATTCAGTTCTAAGCTGGTTTGGGATTTTCACCAACTTCTAAATGATCTGGGTAAGAGATACAAGGTTCATATTATGTAGGTGCCAGGTCAAGAAGGAATTCGTGGCAATGAAAGACCAGATACCCTTGCCAGACAAGGAGCCTCTGAAAAATGCATT
Source organism: Venustoraphidia nigricollis (assembly GCA_034508555.1). Taxonomy (NCBI): domain Eukaryota; kingdom Metazoa; phylum Arthropoda; class Insecta; order Raphidioptera; family Raphidiidae; genus Venustoraphidia; species Venustoraphidia nigricollis. The sequence continues at coordinate 233,527 of JAVRKA010000053.1, read as the reverse complement.
GGACCTGAACCAGTTTGCAGAATTTCCTATAGAAATATTCAGCAAACTGTCAAGAGATGGACCTGCGAGCAGCATCTCTCAGATTGGCACCTAGTTTCAGGTAACAAACATGGGAAGAAAATAATTGTAGGCCCTTCCTCAAAGCTAACTGAGGACTTAATTAGACTCAACAAGACAACACTCAGAAGGTGATTGAGCTTTTAACCGGTCATGCTTTCCTGATACAGCAGGAATCAACACTATGTAGATTTTGCGAAATGGAGGATCAAACAGCCACCCATATCGTATTCAATTGTGAGGCTCTAACCTACAGGAGGACGATCATCTTTGGCTACATTGATGAGAATGAAATAGTTCCACAGGACAATCTAGTAACCAATCTTCTGGAGCTCATAAAAAGACCCAGATTATTTACTGACAAGTAAAAAGGGGAAGCACAAAAAGCCTTTCAGTATGTGGTGCATTTGGGCCAAGAGACCACCCCATCCTATTTTAATCTTTAGTAACATTTCACAACAAGGTTTAGACTTAGGTTCGAATTAGAACAGAAAGATAAGTTGTTTTTATATTTTTATATTGAAACTGTTCCCTTTTAAGATACAAAAAAACGGATAGTGAAAAATGTGTTTGGCTAAACAACTGTCAAATATATGTCATGTGATCTACTCTAGTCTACGTATTCCTGCTCAAAATATAAAAATGACAAGCATGGTCCCTACATTTGAATAAAACGCTACTGCTGCGCTGCACTACTGAATTATATAGAGCGTGCAGCTATGCATAGCCACCTACCTGTCGTTTATAGTTTTGGTCGTATTAAATAGGTAAAGAGACAAGTTACAAGCACCTTATGTGTACCACTAATTTCAAAAACACATAAAACCTAAGTAGTGCTCACATGCCTTGGATATACATTATACAGTTTATATAGTATATACCTATGTAGCGTTTTAATATTTATACACATTGTAAAAGATCTAGACTATGTACACGTCGCCCTTAAATAATTGAACTGATTCAGTTGCTGAAAGATTAACACTTCCCGATGGTAGTTTCGAATTTAACTGTCGGTTTTGACTGAAGTCTTATCTTAATAAAATATACCCTATACTTTAACACGGCGTGAATGAACCAGGGTTTTAGCACCCACTAGTGTATAAAAATGCACACACTTGTCACAATTGACGGTATCCTACCTCCTGCACCTCGGTAGCTGCCATCTTGGAAATAATGCGTCGATTGTTGAATGCGAATCAGTGTTGCGCGTGACGTCGCTGGTGATAGGAGAGTTCAAAGTGCATTATAGCCGGGTTCATAGTTCGTGTGATAGACATTTTTAATGGCTTTTTTATATTTTCTCCTATGTTTTTTTAGATTTACGAAATAAATAATGCTTGAGTATTCTTATTTTGTTCGTGATGGAAGACGAAATAATAATACGCATTGTTCGGACGAAAGCTGTCCATCGGAGTCGGATATTGACGAAGAGAAGTGCATCAGTCAAATTTAAAGTTTCTTCATAAATAAATAGTTATAATATTAAAAATGTTTTTTATTATCACGTATATTATAACAATATCCTATTTGAAATTCATCTAGATAAGAAAAAAACTATTTCAAACGAAATATATTGAAATTGATAACCGGATAAAATTCACCCTGGTTCATTAACGATGTGATTAAAAAGAGGTTCATTTACGCCGGGTTAAGGTAGCTGTCGTGGTTAAGGCACACCGTCAGAAAATTCTTAATTTTTGTATACTTAAAGACATGATAATACAATTACCCTGAAAATTTGAAGTCGATCGACCGTATATAATCCGAGATAAATTCAATTAAAAATTGGATAATTAACATTGATTGTATACGATCTCTGTAGTTCTGAACCAGTTTCTTATTTATAAAAAAAGAACTAACTGTCAGAAACTTTCCAAAAACTGAGTCTTTCAATGCATTTGTTATGAGTTTAAAAAAAAATAAGGAAAAATTTTTTGGCCGTCTAGTTATTTATAAATAACGGTTTAAAGTTCAACAATTTATAGAAAAGTATACATGCATATAAATACTGTATGGGTTACGTTTCCACGGGTACAGTCTTGCGTAAAAATTATGGATCACTTAACTACAAGCTAGTATACTTTTGTGGCGCGTATAATCTATAACTTTTTGACAATATTGTACCACGACAACTACCTTAAGATGTGTACCAAAGAATCCTTATGGAAACTGACTCTCGGTCAAACTTGTTTAACTTTTGGGATCAGTAGTATTCGATAAATGGGGACAGCCCCACTATTCAAGGTCAATTTTGTTTGAAATTCAATATCATCACTAATTTCATGAAAGTCCTGTATGATAAGTAGGTAAGGTAGCACACAGCAACTTGCATACGTCTGCAATATAATCGTATAATATAAACTACGTACACATTATTTTATGTATGAAGATGAAGTCATGCGGCTTATAATATCAGTCGTTATCTCACTACATTTCATTCATAACAAGCTCTCGGTAAAGTAAGTCTGTCAGAAGCTTTTCAAATTCACCAGTAGGTGGACTCTTAAAATCTTACCACTGAATAAAACAACGGTCAAGTGCGAGCCGAACTCCGTAACATTCCGTTTCCCGTGAGAACTTTATGACTTTTTGCTTAGATTTTCCTGACAACCTATGTTCCCTATTTTTTCAAAATTTTAGGCTCAGTAGTTTCGAAGATAGAATGCTCGATTTTCGTATATTTTCGTTAATATCTTTTAGATTAGGTACGTATTTTAAAATTATAAAAAAATATATATATTTGTATTTCTCATAACGAGCCCTTTCATTTGATACGTCACATTCTGAAATAATTTTTTTTTATTTTTGAGATTGGCTCCCAAAATCGGAATTCGTTTATTTACGCTATACGCCCGTGGTTGTGTCATCTGACATCTAATACAGCCGTTTATTTTTTGGACGTACTATATTAAAATGCTTACGTCTTATTTTAAGATACCTATATAGATGTTTTATATCAGCGGTTCTTAACCGGTGGGTCGCGACCCACTAGTGGGTCGCGGAAGGATTACAGGTGGGTCGCGACTCAATCCTAAAACTATCAGAAACCATCGAATAAACCATCAGAAAAGATAAAAAAAATCGAAACAAATCGAATTGTGTTTTGCTTGTTTTCTTGGTTCTTGATTTTTGGCTACAAAGTGCTTATATTGTGTCAACCATTTTCAAATCAGAACACAAATTGTTTATCAATGATCAATGTGTATCTTCAAAAGAGCATATAATATTTATTTGCAATATTTGATGGTAAATTTTCTATACATAAGGAAGGGATACGATACAAATATGGTTTTTTTCTCCACCATGGACCAATGGACCGTGGAGGTATTTCGATAAGGAAAGGTGGGTCGCCAGCTGAAAAAGGTTGAGAACCACTGTTTTATATACCTACACATTCATCAAGAAATGTTCTATATAACAGTGAAAACCGCAACAAAATCCGCCCAGTCGTTCTTTGTATTAACAGACAGGCACACATTACTAGTGGAGATTTTATTTTATTTGTGTAGAGATGCATAAACCTTTTTATGGCATAAAGTGATTATATAATGTTTAAATTCGATGTATAATTTACCCTTTAAATAATATCAACTTCAAAAATATGTTTTCACTTTTCTCTGGCAAGCAATTTTTGACAATATGTAGTAAAGTACTTATAAAATTATATGTTGAAATAGTCGATCTAAAATCTTCAGAAAACATTAATTTTATTAAATTTACATACTCAGATGCTTACTAAAATTTGTGCACCGAAGCGAAAGTGAAATGTATAGTGTTCAAACAGGGTTACCACTTATATTTTTTTTGTGACTGAAAATTAATTTTGGTTTATCAAATCTAAACAGTAACGCTTCATCGATTAGGAGCCACGATCGCTCCAGACCGTATATATATGTATGTCGGAGCAGGGGTCGAATAAGTGTTCTTGTTCATTTGGTCATTGTTCCAATTACACTAACAATAGCCAGTATAGTACGCTAGCAATAGATACTACACTGTCAAGCTTCACTAGAAACCAACTACAGTATACTATGACAATAATCCGTGGGTGCGATAACGAGTCCACAGTCAACAGGACGGCAGCTCCCAAAAGAATGTCTTGTCTCTACCGATGCTCACGTCGAACTTCTCTAGGTACCTTGTACCCTCGTATCCTATTTTCAATATCTGCCGTTTAAGGGTCGACCTGCTACCTTTCTTAGAAATGCGTACTTTCCGTCCCGTGACCGTGGCCACGTTTGGAGACCAGATGTCAGCCCGAACCCCAGATTTTCCAGTCATAAAACTATCTAAGGACTATTTGTAACTAACAGTATTTATAGGTAACGAATATTAGTTGTAAGTAACAAATGTTTATACAGATGATGTGGAATTTCCAAAATCTTGAATAAGAAATGAATTGTTCTTTAATATCCGACATATATTTTTTAATTGGGTCATTTAATCTTGAAACAATTTTCTCATTTTTTCTACAAACCTTATTGCAATTCACAGGTCACAAGATAGAAACTTTCCAAAGTGACGTCTAGATCCCATCCAAATTGGGTGACTAATCGATCAGGCGGCAACCCTAGCTCATTTTACAGTCTACCGGCTATTATAGGTATCTACTTATGTACATCATTACAGACTACGCACACAAATACATGTTTGACGTGTCCACCAAGAAATGTCACATAGTTCATTGTTCTATCACACTTTCTAGGAGGAACCATACTTGTAATGCCATCTCATATTTGCACTAAGGGAATATTCACGGGGAAAATTTAATCAAAATCGTTAACGTTGTTTTCGAGAAAAATATTTTCCAATTTAGGGAGCTACTGCTTCCAAATTGAAGTTTGAATCGACTTTGCAATTTCGCCTTGAGGTGCGATCACATACATACAAAGAGTCAGGCATTTTTAAAGCATTTTTTTAAGTTCGGGGGACTTGAAAACAGGTAAGTTCGTTAAAACTTAAAATAGAATTTTTACACGATCTAAAAACTTTTACTTATCCTTCAGATACTCCAAGGTCAACTTTTTTAAAATAAGCAGTCCCGATTAGTGTTTGTAAAAAAAACAAACATTTTTTTTAACTGATTAATATTTTTTTAATTATAATACAAAGCCAGAAAATTGGTGATTGTTAACAAGGGTCTTGTTTGCTCACAATCGCCGATTTCGCCTGAGTTGTTACAATTTACAATGGGGAAAATGTACAAAAAAAAAAAGATGTTATACATGGGTATACACAGTTTAGAAAAAAAAATCGTTTCAATCGATCAATTATGTTTCGAACAGGGTAGATTTACAATTCTACAATGCTTTTCTCATGGGGAAATATGTACATTCACAAGCGAAGGTCATTGTCAAGTCAAATTTTTTGACAGCGCTTTCTATAATAGTTCCGGAGATTTCGCGTGATGATAGATGGAATTTCCATCCCCTATTTTACCTTCAAGTTTTTTTTTTTTTTTTTAGACAAAATGTAGCTAGAGTCCGTCCTCAGCATGCAATTTATCTCCTTGCAAAATTTTATCGAAATCTATTCAGCAGTTCAAACAGACAGACAAACTTTTGCATTTATAATATTAGTATATATTAATCCGTATTATGACCAAGTGATCAAAAAAAGAACTTGAGCACGCTTAGAGTGCTGGGGTCGCTCCCGATAATCTTGTCAGGTCTTGCATCACATCCGCAACGAGTCGCGGATGCGGATGTCAAAACTGTTGCGATGCAGTCGTGTGTAACATCTCTAATTTCGAGCTTGAAATGCCTAGTTCTGGTAGCAGCCTATGTGGCACAAAAAATGGACAACATTATGTTCTGCCTACAAACACACCCAAAGAGAGAGTAAGCATGTTGTATGCAGATAATGTACGTATGTTAGACAACCATGTACGGGCTGTTATCTCCGCGGGCCAGTGTTTACAGCATCCAAACACCACCCTCAGCACGGCTCAAACCATATAAGTAACATTTTATTACATCTGCAATGTGCGTTGCTGTTTATAATAATATACACACAGACATGTGTAGAGGTACTCCACAGGTACAGGGTTTGCACGAAAAACAGACTGAACACGTTCTTATCAGTCATAATGTAAGCCTATACAAATTCAAACTACTTGTATTTTACAGCGGTTTGAATGCCTGCGTTTCTGCCAGCACAGATAGTGAAATTGTCCATAAATATTCCTTAGTTTATTAACCCAATAAAAATGAATTTGTTTTGTTCATCATAATAAAAAAAATTATATGAATGTGTAATGGATTTAATGAAACAGTAAACGTGTAGCCTTTTTTATATACAGTAGTACCTCAACATACGGGTTTTTTGAGATAGGAGCTCGTCAAGGAGCACTCTGAGAAACTGACGACCGAGGAGTTACAAGAGTTACAGTCGCAGCAGCATACGGAAGTTCTGCAAGAAATTGATTTCGAGGAGGAACCAGAAGTGGAGGAGGTTATCTCTACAAGAGAGATAAGGAAGATCGTAGGAATGTGGGAGAGCGTTTCATAGTTCGTGGAAAAGAAACACCCCGAAAAAGTTGCAACTGGGCGTGCATCGGAGCTATTTATTGATACTTGCCTAACTCATTTCCGCGAAGTTCTGAAAGGGAGGAAGAAACAAACTTCCTTGGACAGCTTTTTTTTGAACGACCTGCGGGTAAAAGTGAGGAAAGCGTGGCGAAAAAGACAAAGACTAGTGAAGAGAAAAACAGTGACGAAAATTAAGCGAAAGTGACACCTTTGCCAGCATATTCCGTAAGCTCAATTCATTTATAAACACGTTTTTCTTATTCAAAAACACCTAACAAAAGCAACTGGTTTGGCATTTTGGGGCCTGGAACGGATTAATGGCATCTCAATGCATTCAAATGGGGAAATTTGCTTTGAGATACGAGCAAATTGCCATACGAGCAAGGTTACGGAACGAATTAAACTTCTTGTCGAGGTATCACTGTATTTTGTGGATATTAATCCTACTAAGATTATAATTGTGATGTTTGTACATTTGTTACTCAATCACGAATCAACGGCGGAACGGATCTGGACAGTACATCAAGTACTTTTTATCTTGAAAAAAACTCACCATTCATTGTTTCCCAAACTTTTCCTACGACAATGTCTGAAATTTTAATGGAACACCTTGGTTATTTTATGTGGTAGGTTTCAAACATTTATAATCATTCTATTATTACCTTTCATCATTTTTCATGAAACACTTATTAGCTTTCAACGAAAATAGTTTGGAAAACGGAGGGCTTGTGGAATAGTCATTTAAAATCCAAAAATCACGCTACTATTTACTCCGTTGAATTGCTCGGGCTGTCACCTTACAAACTCGAGCTGAAGATTTTATCCTCAATGCGCCAAAAGAAGTATAACTTCAAAAAATAGAATCAAAAAATGTGCACGTTCATAATATAAAGCCATTTAATATGAATCTTTAGCATGTATTATTCTTGTGAAGACCTTGTAGATCCATATTATATAATGTAGCTGATGTAGTACTTGGGTAGGTAAGTCGGTGGATGGCAGCTTTCGTTCGTGAGTGGTGAAGTGGTATGCGGTTGATGGCGAGACAGTGGAAATGTTACGAGTAACTTAGTAGCATCTACAATGGTTTAAAGCACTCTGTACTGGTTGTTGGGTGTCGCAAACTACGCTCCCATAATATACAGGGTGTCGAAACGAAATTGTAATATCAAAATTCGAGTTTTCGTAAATATTATCTCAACTGGGTAATCGACCAATTGAGCAGTGAAAATAATTTACAGTCGCGTCGTTGGGAATAAAAAACTTTAAAAAAAATTGTAGAAACCTCCTTCAAAAAAGATCACTAAAATAATAAAGTTTCAAGGTCGACGCCAATTTAATTTCTATCACTTTTTATGTAAGTAGTACCTATAAACTTGTATTAAATTGACACCGACTTCAAAACTTTATTATTTTACGCTTTTTAGTGATTTCTTTTGAAGGAAGTTCAATTTTAATAAAACTGAATCTTTTTTAAAAGAAACCACTAAAAGGCGTCAAAAAATAAAATCTTAATTATGATTATAAAAAGTAAAAAAAAACATCTTTTTTGAAGGAGGTTGAATTCTAAATAAAACTGAACCCCCTTTAAATTATTTTTTACATTTAGTGGCTGCAATACGTAGTTTCCACGTAATTAACCGTCAAACAGTTGAACGCTATTTTTCGCAAAACGTTAAGGGTAAACGTCACAGACCGAATTAGTTACTGCCGGTAAAAAAAACACTATATTTCTGTAGTATTACAAGTTTAGAAACATTTCTATGCATCAAAACAAATTGTACATCCTGTAAAATGAAAGATATAACTAAGGACTAAGCAATGAAATGTGCCTTCTAGCCTGCCTCTAGCACATACATGTCATTGCTTATGTTAGCAAAACGTAATATTTATATTATATAGATACCTATAGAATGTATAATTATGTATTATAGCGTTAACATGTAAGATAAATCTCAACAGAAAGTTTACTGCAACGAAAACATCAGAATATGCGTCTTATTATTATACTATTCATACAAATGTTGTGGTTTGTAACATTTAAGGGACTCTGCGTATTGAAGCTATTTGTGTTTGAATACAGCCGTAATTAGGTTTAGACATGATTCTGGACTCTAGTCAACGAATCCTCACAATAATGGATCCACTGACATTTTTAATTGATTTTACAATACCGCAAAACTTTTAATACCATTGCTCTGGCACGTACGCTTTACATTATTTTTGAAATAGTAGTTTTTTTTTCTATTCCAAGTCTACACGAATTAGGAATGCCTAGAGATTACAAGAAAAACTCCAGAGGCGTACCTAAAAAGTATTTCAAAGATGAGGATTAAGAATGTTTGGTCTTATTGCGTGGCATGTCTCACGTGGAGGAACGCAAGTGATGAAATTTTTCCTAGGCCATTCTTGAAAAAACGTAAAAGGGTACGATCGACATTTGCCTTTACGAGTATAACGCCACGGGCAAGATTTTTCTATTTTAGTAATTGTTAAACTAGTCTATAAGAACCCACTTACGGAGACAGCTGTCAAAATCTCTTATTTTATAAAAGTTGAGTTGTTCATGATATTGTGTTGATAGTGTAAAACAATTTTGTTGTAGCTATATAAATTTGGCTGCAAATTTGCTATTTCGCCAGAGCCGAACTTATATTTGTAAAGACCCTAAGCAGTAGCCATAGGAAGGGCCGTTAACCTCAGAAATAATTTAGCCTAATGTAAGGAAAACCTAAAATCGAAGAACAAAATAATTCTGCATACTTACATTATTTTTCGAGGTATTTATTTTTTAAAGCATGGAAAATTAACCAAAGATTATTATTTAAGCACAAAGTAAATCACAGAGCTGTCCTTCTGGTATTCCCAAGTGACAAACTGCTCAAATATGTCATTTAATTAGCTTATCGGCATATTTTTTTCTAAATTAAAGAGTTAGGTCGAATTTAGTTAAAACATTGCAAGGTTTCGATTAATCAGAGATTCCAACTAAGCTGGAGCCCTAAGCAACAGCTTATTTTGCTTATGGGTAAACCCGACCCTGCCTTAAAGCCAATTCAGACTAGCCGTTCTCGGTTACGATTAACCGGTCCGGTTCGGTTTTCGATTAATCTAGGCTGCTCACACTATCCCGATTCGGTTCTACGATTATTCTCGATGCGCATGCGCAATTTCGAAATATGATTTGACGTTTGATGTGTAGTTAAACGTCAATAAAAACAGCTGGCTAGTCACGTGACTCCAGCAAGCGTTCTCATTGGCTACGGTTGCGAACGGTCCGATTGAAATTAGAGCTGAACCTAATCGCTCGAACCGAACCGCAATCGGGAACGACTACGCCCTGATTGGTCGAGCTCCCAACCGAACCGGTTAATCGTAACCGAGACCGGCTAGTCTGAATTGGCTTTTAAGCTGTCCTTCTGAGTCTAGCGTCCTGGGTCATCACTTACTCCCCACTAAAACCGGCACTAATCAGCCCAATTCACATAAACGTTTCTAATTTATAAAATCGAATGTGATTCAAAAAAAACATTGTCTAATTCTAGCGTAACACTCAGATTTTAAAAAGAAAAATACAGAAAAATCTTTGTTTGAACTACGTTATAAAAATTTATACTACCACCTAACATTTGTTTTACTGAAGATTAATTTCTGATTAATATTTAATACCAAAACACACACAGCGTCGTGGAAAAAAATTACATAGGTTCGACGCAATGTGTGCGTGTTTGTATATTCAAATAGCGTTGTGTAATATTGTTACGCCGTTCATATAGTGTAAGATCTGATACGAGCCATGTACAGAACAACACTGTTCATAATATTATCAGTAAACAACCCCATACCTAATTGAACACACATAATACGAGAGTTTATAAAAAATGTCAAAATATACATACAATTGTTAAAAAAATCTGATTTTCTATGTCGGGTGAAGCAAACAGAGTACTATACAGGCGAAGCTGAAATATAAGTTGTAAACGCAACTGGGTTCTGTAGTAGTTATAGTTATATAGTAGCTATGAATCAATCTAAAAACTATTTAAATAAAATTTAATATATTATACCATATACAGTGTAAACTCTTTATAACATTATTCTTTATAACGATAAACTCTCTATAACATAGAAAAGATCACAATTTGGTTGGTTTACCTTAAAACCCATACATTGATACACTCTTTATAGCGCAGCAGCCATTCTTTATTACGAAGAGATGTGTTCATATTTGGACACAGAAAATCGTCATTGTCGGTGTTATTGTTAGTGTATTTGCCATATGGCAACATACACTATTGATTTGTCGACGTTTCATAACCTCCTAAACACTTTGGCACCATTTTTAAAAATGTTATATATATATATATATATATATATGTGTACGCGCAATAACTTTCGAAAGAGTTAATTGATTTCAACGAAATTTGGCCCACGTGTTGAAATCCATCACCGCAAGAAGCCTATTTAAAATGGGCGTAATCGGGCCATTTTAAGGGTAGTTTTTAGGGGTTGAAAAAAGCTTTTGGGCCCAAAAATACCTAAAAAATTATCAGAATCGTTTCAAAATTGAAATTTAACCCTTTAATAGCAATTAACAAGTGCTTCTAAAATTTTAATAAAGTCGGCCCAACAGGACCGGATTTACAAATTTTTTGAAAACACTAGTTTGCAGATAGTGACTTATGTACTGAATGGTGTTTTTAATTTTGGTGTAGACGTTCGATCGACAATAATAATGCAATTAAGACAAAAATGTAATTTTAAGGGGTGTATTAAGGAGTTAATTTTTTTATTTTGCCCAACAATCACCTTAAGTTCACATAATAAAGCCACAAGGCCTGCATTAGCAAATACACTATATTGTCGGCAGGGTTTTGGCACTGCGACCCGGGTTTTTTATGTTATCTTATCAGATTACAAAAGACGCCGACTTAACCTTTAGAAAAATTTTTATTGTTTAATTAAGAAGATTCCACCACATATCAAGAGATGGATAGAATACATAAGAAAATACAAAATAAGTGCTTGCAAAGCAAAAAACGTCAGGCAAAGTTAACTGACTATATGTATTAATTTTATCAAAAACATACATATTAAAGATTATTGTTAATTTGGTTGTTTTTCTTTCTTCACTCCATATAACGGTAACTCTCTATAACGATAAAAAATGCTCGGTCCCTTGAGTTTCGTTATAAAGAGTTTACACTGTATTTAGAACGGATTAAGAAGTATAATTTCTCCTAGTCCATTATAAAAGCGTGGATTGTGATTATCACAACCCACGCTTTTATAATGGGTTAGGAAAAATCATTTAATAATTTTAGTTCGTTTTAAAAGGTGATATATTAAAAATGTTTTTTTTATTAAAAATAATTAATTTCTGCTCTTTAGTCTTGTGTGTGTGTGAAAGTTTAAAGTTTCTTGCGCGATTTGCACCTGGAGGAGAGTCGGGCTGACCTGCTAATTACCATAATATTGTATTCTGATCGAAACTAGACACGTGTACAAAAATTCTACTCAATCGGTTAGCGGGCGAAAATTCGAAAGTGCGATTTGCACCTGGACGAAGTCGGACTGGTTAGCTAATTACTAGAATATTGTATATTGTCTTTCTCAAAATTGTTCACGTACATTATAATTAATAAATTTTTTTTTTACATTTTAACGGGAAATTGGACAATTCAAATATAGTTAAACTAAATTAAAAAATTGCGATTTTTTAATTTAGTTTAACTATGTTTGAATTGTCCAATTTCCCGTTAAAATATAAAAAAAACTTATTGTATATTGTCATCGAAACTACACATGTGAGCAAAATTTCACATCAATCAGCGGGAAGGAGATCAAAAATCGATTGCAAAATTTGTACCGACCAAACAGACATGAAGACACGTAGAAAGTTTTTTATAACAAAAAAAGTCGTAGAAATTAAATTAATACCTACATAAAGGAAAATCAAACATGCGATAATTTTTTTGTGGAATATATATTTTCTTTTAGCATTGCTGTACTAGAGATAATACAATGACCCATAAAAAATACATTATAATAATTTCATTTTTATACGTTTATTTTTCATGAAATATCGTGTAAATAATGACCAACAAATTTTCCCTAACCATTACTAGCCATCTGCTATATTTGTTTGTTGTAAAAAACCACATTAAATTTAACCTACATATCTAACAATTGTTGATTGTACAGAAAAATTTTACATAATATTTTTTACAGAGAATTTAATGTACTTTATTTTTGGCAGTTTCACATCATTCTAAGCAGCTTGGCGTCATTTTTAAAAATGTTTATATATATAAACATTTTTAAAAATTGTGGCAAGTTGCTCAGAATGATGTGAAACCGACCCCTAGGGGTCCCGCCATCCGACCGACGCCAATATTGTTTGCGCCATATGGCAAATATACAAATAATTCAGAAAATTGCACTGATTAGATTTCAAAAATATATAATAAGTGACATAAATATAAATACAATAGAGTTTTTAATTTCTTACGAAACCGATTCTTTCTGTCGTGTAAATAATTTTCATTTAGGCTATCTGATTAGTCAATTTACAAAAAATAACTAAGGCTCTCAACAGTTGGTACCTACTTATTAGGTTAAATGGCTGCAATGTAAATAATGATTTTGAATAATTACAATTACAGTTTCCACCAAATAAATTATATAGAATGATCTGTACGACACAAATATACATAACAATGAAAGGTTAACTCTGTGGGAAATATAGGCTTGTAATGACGACAAGTACCCAGATACCCGTTAATATTCAGTTTATTAAAAAGTTTGGATTTTTTTATTTTAAACAAAATTGTGAATCAACATTCATAGCTATATATTTTAGATAACTTTAAGATTTTGAAATAGCATTAATGATTCTTAAAATATTAATCAAAGTACCATAAAGCAACAACTTTTCAAAAATAGTTTTTTCAACTCAAAAATTAAATTTTGAAATATTTACATAGCCAACGTTCTAACGTTTAAATTTCGTTTGAGCCAATCAGGTATCCAGATTCAAGGTTAAAATGAGGTTTAAGTTAAACTCAAAATTTAAATTATACTGTGCAACTGGGCATGCGTTAACTATTTAAAGAAAGATGATAAAAGTATATTATTTAGGGAAGACAAAAGAGGAAAGATCTTATCAATTTTTTTTTTAGAAAAACCATTAAAACTGAAAGTAGGGATAAGTTTTTCTTTCTTCCGTTCTACGGCAACTACTGAGAGACGTTCAATCATTCCATAGGTCCAAGATAAATCATTATTAAATAATTTGAATGATCATTGGAACAAAATTCCAATTTCGTAGCACGACTAAGTATTCATACTAAACTGGTATCGTCATAAAACATAATACGTGCAATAGCTAAATGTGGATTTAATGCGCACTGCAGGATCCAGTATAAGCAACCACTCAGAGCCAGGGGGGTGATTTTATCTAAATAGAGCATGTAAAACTTCGATATACACGTAAATAAAATAGCAGTTCCTAGTCCATAAACACGGGCCATTGAATATTCTGTTAAAGACGCGACACTTTGATAATATGATAAATGACATTGTAGTCAAGTTAGCTTTTGCTGGTGCCGGGAGACTGGGACGCTGAAGCACAAAGAAAGGGCGGAGAGTTGATGATGACAGAAGATACGCAGTTATCGTCTTCTTTTGTCCATTTGATCTTAATGCAGACAAGTAAACAATTCAATAGAAGATTAAATAAGAGAGCGTAAAGCGTTGATGACATTGGATGACGATGTTATGGTGTTGTGTTGTAAAGGGTTCAATGAAAACGAGACCAACAACAAAACATTGAATCAAGTACACGTGTCATACATCGAAAAGCTAGACCCATAACTACACTCGAAAAGTGCAAATCGTGCGAACCGAACACTCAGAATTAGTGATGAGCAAAATTGGTCTTGTTCTTGCAGTCTTGGTCTTACACCACCAAGATTAAGTCTAAATATGGGAGATCAAGACTAAGGCTATCGAAGACCGAATTAACAAGACGAAAACAGACGAAGATCGAACGAACAAGAACACGACCGACGAAGGCCGAATGCACAATACCAAAACCAGGATTAAATATGCAAGACCAAGAATATATAGACTAGAATATATTTATTCGATACAACAGTTAAGTAGGATTCGTAAACAGAAGTAGTTTTAATATAATTATAATTAAAATAAAATTAATGAACTGAATATAAACAAGATTTTTATTTAGCAGAGTCCTCAGTTCTGTTTTAAACTTAGGAAAGGGCAATAACTTCAGTTCAGCAGGAAGGTTGTTGGGAAATTTTAAAGCTGAATATTCTGAATATTCTAGACTTAGGTTCGGTCCAAGACAAAACGGTGTAAGACCAAGACTAGCACGCTCTGGTCTTGCTTTGCTCGTCACTACTGGGAATTATTATTTTCACCTTTACCCAAGGCTTGCAATGTCGGTTTTGGTGTAACATCGAAACAACCTGCCTTACGTTGAAGCAACTTAAAGCTCAAGTCTTGACGTTGCTTCAAAGCGCCTTGCTGTAAGCCGTGACTGCAATGTAGTGTTCAAAAGTTCTCTCATGGAACAATCAGATTTATTTATCCCGATTCCGACGTCAGAAGAAAAACAAACACCAAAATTATAATTTAGTTTCTGACATTGGAAAAGGTAAGCCCGGTTTCCTCTCCCATGTGCGCACCTACATTATAATTTTGGTGTTTACTTTTCTTCCGATATCAGCCGACATAGTATTGGGAAGAATATGAATCTAATGTAGGTGCAGCCTTAGTCTGATCTACGAGCAGACAGTTGGAGAAGGTTGTTTCTGTATCGCTTTTCCTATTCTTACTTTGGTAGTATTTGCAAAATTGCTATTGTATGATGCGATAGAACTGACTTGGCTTTAAGAGAGTTTAACCGAAACTTCGACCAACAATTCTTCGGCAAAATAATCGCCTTGGTAAACCCGAATGTTGAATTTATTAAATGAGGCACGCGGGCGACACCGATCGACGGTAAAGAGAGAAGGGGGGTGCAGCGAGTTCCGAGAAGGAAGCCTGATCTAATGCCTCAGCCACACACTCGACGAGTGGCATGGGAAGTAGCGAGGAAAGGAGGCAGAGACGTTGTGTGGCCGCGTTACTCGTCATGCCGCACGTCATGCTCCTCGTCATGCCCAGTGCTCCCTCGATTGTCGGTTTTTTGTGCGCGAGTCAAAGGACCGGCAATAAGAGCACGAGTAAGCCGGCCACATACTCCCGCGCCACTCAGTACGCATCAAGCGGTCTAAGTATAAAGGCATAGTGCGCACGCTGCCACAGTATCGACCTCCATTGCCGAAAGGCGAAAGCCGAGTGCGGAGCGTCGCGAGTACAGCAGTGTCTGGCCGCTTAGGGCAACATCGCGACAGCGCGATGAGCAGAGCGAGGAGCAGTGCGAGGATAGTCTGGCAGTAGGGTAATGAATGTTTCGTCACGTCGAATTTGTTTATGCTTTGAAAATTATTTACAAGAAAGTATATTCCTTTGTGTTTTGAGCAAAATGCAATACCTTTCGATTCGGGCAAAAGTAAGGAAAAAGCGAAATTCTGTTTCGGGTATCCTTCGTTCGAACTACTCATTCGATTGTTCCGTTCGATCCTGAGGTAACCGCGTAGTGTGGCATCAGGACGTAAATGAGTTCTGTATCGGACTGCCGACACCTTCGTTCCACCGTGGCGGTGACGTGATGGTGTGTCAGTGACATCAAAATGTTTGCTGTTAAGTGGTCCGCTGGCGTTTCATTGTATTACGAAATGATTATGTAATACAGTGTAGTGTTATATCTATGAATGTAGTTGTGTACAAAAGGGGTGTTGATGCAATAATTAGCGGGGGTGTAAAACTGTATTAAAACAAGTGTTAATGATATTATTCAATATACAATCAAACTGTCCCTCGTTTCGCTTTACACATATAGCTATTTATCTTTACGCAACATCATTTCTTTGTCACATAATTCAGATGTAAACGTTCACTTGTTTATAGAGGGTGACAAATTTAAAACATAATGATATTTCAATGTAAAATCACAGTATTTTTGGTGTCCGATATTGTTGATGCTAAAAACTCTAAATGGAAGGGAAAAATGGAGTGCCGGGTATCCAACATTACGATTTATTCGATGTTCTTCTATACATGATATTCGGTTTATCTGATAGTCTGTTATCTGACAATCCGATTTATCCAACTCTCTATTATTCGGAATTGAGCAAAACCTCGGAGCGTTAATAAACTAAACAAATAATACAAACAAAACTAGACATCCATTGAATTCGCGTTTCTTTCACCACCCATTCGACATTCTCTTTTATTTAACCATCTCCCGGTTCGGTTTATTTCGGATAATCAAATCTCTGCTGTGCTTATGCTAGACCTCAAATTGTCCTTGAAAGAACAATGTTCCTATACAATGATAAATCATGAGTAATGTAAGATTAGAAAAAGCATGTGCCTTGTCAAAGACACATCCAAAGCTGTAAACTAAACTTACATTATTTTGTTGAATAACTGTATCAGTTTTTGATTAATTTTTAAATGGTTAGCTTTAAAATATAGAGTACTCTTAATAACACCGAATGTTCAAATTAACAAAAAAAGTCAATATGTCGTATATTTTAAAACAAACCGCTAAATTATGAAACCGACATAAGTAGGTTAACTAAGAAAAAAGATAACTAAAGTATTATTTTTAGCTGACAGTTTATTGATAGTCGATTGTGAAATACAAAAGTGCTGTGACTGTGTTTACAAAGGATTAACCTACTATTCATTCTAGGTCTGCAGCACTGAAGAAGCGGCTCGTCAAACAAACAAGTTTACTTTTTTAACATCCCTATTGACCTCGTTACTTTGCCATCATAACCTTATTATATTTATACATATTGTAACTATTTAATGATGAATATATATATTTAATTACAATTAATGACATCACCAATAATAATATATTGCATTTGTGTTGACAATCGCAAAGATATAGATCCCGAAATATTCAAGTCACACAACAACTGAGCCGACGGCGTTCTAATATCTAAACCGACAACCTTTTTTTTACTGTGACATCCTATATACTTACTCTTCAACGAAATGTGTACCTATTCACTCAAAATACACATATCATCCTATTAATTTTTTTTATTTCTACGTTTCGTAAGGATAAAAAATTGCATTAAAAATTCAAAAAAAAGCACCGGACCCAAAACATGCCTATATATAGTCAGATTCTCTAAAGCCGTAAAGGAAAGTAGTTTTCTTAATACGCGGGTGCGAAATCACATACTTTCGGCTTCGATTTTAAGGCAGAAAGCCTAACATTTGTGCTCTGCTAGAATTACTCGCAGGCCGAAAGAAAGTAACAGTGGGACGAAAGAGTTTTCTCGTGCACACTGATACGTGAGACTGCCGCCAGCCAGTAGTAGCTAACAGCTGTTATTGCGTATAACCTCAAAATTGTTCACTTGAAAGTTATTAGTCTTTTTATATAATGGTCAATAAAAGTTAAATAGTGCTATTAAGTAAATACTAATCAAAGAAAAAGATGGACGAAGAATTAAAAATTTTGATAATAAACGCACTTGCCATCGGATATAAAGAAAAACAGTATACACCACACGGGCAGAAGATTGAAATTCCTACAGTGCGCGACATAATGCTTTGCGTGCATATTGTGTCTGCCTGTCTGTAGATTTTTATTCACAATATTTCTTCAAAAATAATCCCAATCGAATTAGTAGTAACAGAATTATTTAACACATTTTTTCTCTTCCCATAAAAATAATTTAATTGTTTTAAGTATGCTTAAACTAAATTCATAATTTCGTTAGACGTTCAGTTGCATGAATCCAATCCACTCTACCGTACACAGAGAAGTTTCATTTCAAAAGTGGTTTTCTTTATAGAGTTGCGGCTACGAAGCCTATCAAATACGTTTCGAAAGCATTAAAAAAATTCACTGCACAAGTTCATGCGAGCGGGTCATTAAGTTAAAAAATATTTAACTTGCAGTGGACACGGATGCACAAAACAATAAATTCCTATGAGGCAACCAATCACAAGTCGATGTGCCGTCACTGTTAAATATAGGTTTGTATACAATAATAATATGTATACCTGTTTACATGTGCGTATATTTCGTGTTCTAAACTTCATTATCTTTATAGTCTTTGTTCGTTATTTGGCTGTTATCAGAGAATATAATTTGAAATATTACGTTTTAATAGCCCCTGCAGAGTTGTATATGTATACGTATGTACCTATGGAACACATTGAGGGAGGAGGGGGACGAGACTTATAGTTACTGATCTTATCAACGACGTACGTACATGCGTACTTACATACTGTCGTTAAGTCTTGCATGAATCTATTGAACGATGTCAAAAAGACCGGTTCAGTTCTGTATATCATGTTATCAATACTACCGATGTAAAATAATAAATTACCGGTTAAATATTCGCGGTAATTTATTATAAATAGTCGAGGACAGCCGGACAGCACCTAGTACCGGACAAAACACGTCGAAACATGAAATAACGCTCATAATAACATTCGTGTAATCGAAGACGTCAAACTCAACGGTCAGATCCCTCCCGCGGCGCGGGAGGCGTCAGTTTCGTTCGATATGTCTTACAGGTTACACGTTAGTCATTTTGCGCAGGAATTTGTTGCGTCGAGTAATAATCAGAACGTCATAGATTATATTTTTAAGGTGAATTAATTGTGTGTGATTTTTATAATGTTTAATAATGTTCATATGGCTCAGGCGTTTATAGTATCAATGTAAGATTATTGTGTAACTTTAAACCCATAATTACCAGGTTTTGTCCGGTCTTATGGGTTCGAATTTATACTTGTCCGGTACTAGGTGCCAAATTTCAGTAAAACCAAAAACTAAACCAAATATTGATTCCATTTTAAGTGGCTAAGAAATGTACAATGTTCATCTTTGTTGATTTATTTTAATATTATAATAGATGATTGTTTAAATGAAAATGTTAATATCGAAAGAAAACAATTATTCCATTTTTTTTATTAAAAACCTTAAGTGTCCGGTACTCGGGGGATTCCCCCTATGTATTATTATTATACAAGGCTGCGCAGAAAGTTTTGCGCATGACTAACTTCCGGTCGAAATTTTAACTTTATAGCCAATGTCTACATAAACATAAATACATTATTTATATAATTCTTTTCATTCTACTGTTGATATCTGCTCTATTGTTTAGTTTTTTGTTGTTCTGAGAAACAGAAACCGGAAACCGCCATGTTATTTTATAGACAGTATATAGTAGGATTTGAATGACACATGCGTGGGACAAGAATTCCGAATTTCATGTCACTAATGATACGTAATCGAACTCATGGATGTCTATGATCAAACCGATGGAGGACGTTCATGCGCTTCACATGAGTCGAATGAAACACCAGAACACTATAATTTTCGCAGAAAACTATTAATTATAGACCTAAAAGACAAACAGACGCACAGACTTTTTACAAAAAATATGTTTTTTGAATTCAAGGGAAACGAAAAAATATTGCAAAAAATTTTGAAAAATAAGTTTTGACCTAAATTTGCACCATTTCCCAGTCCCCACTAGTGGGTCGGAATAGTAAAACAAATTCATTTAATACACACTTTAAAGAATCGAATCATTCAGATCACGCTTGTCGTCTTTTAATTACTTCTAACTTCATGTCATGGCGCAACAATGGGGTTTGGGTTTGCCGATGCATGTTGTTTATCAAGGTTGGTAGAATACTATAGGTAGGGCGTTAAAATAGTTGAGAGTGTGAGTAGGCGAGACGGGAGAGAAGATGGGAGTAGTAGGTCTCGAGACCTTTTTTCCAACTGTCAAACGTTCATTATAAATGAAAAATCAAGTTAAGAGTTTCGAATTACGTAAGCAATCACAGACGGGATCACTTTTATAGCCTCTTACGCCCAACCTATAGTGCTCTACTAGCCTTGTGTTGTTATATGCGCAATGAATGAGGTTTATGAATTTACTTTTAATGGCACCTAATTGTCTACAAACGAAATTGTTGGCAAGAAATATCTTTAGAGCACGAAATGTGCTGTTAGTGTTTATATCTACATATTATATGTTCTCATTTCGTTTTGCTGCTCGCAGTTTACCGACTCGTGAGCCGCAAATTCCTTATTTAATTTATGAATTGGACAAAATTTGTTTGCAGATAAGTAGATATTTGTAGTCAAAAAGACAAAATCGCTCAAGTCGATTGTTTCGTAATTTTTAGAGTTTCGTACGTCAGAATGATAAAACGCAACCCTTCAGGTGCTCGTCTGTCTATTCGTCAAGGAACGGTTATATAAAGGTATCAAGTTGAAATTAATATTAAATTAATGTTACTATTTTTAGCTCTCAAAAATAGTAACGACAGTTATGTCTGTTATTTCGTTTTCTTTTGGGTTATCGCGGTTTTAAGCATTTTTATGATATCTAGAATACCCAAAATTTTTGTAGGAATTGGACCGATTTTGATGAAATTTGGTATTATTAAATGGTAACTAAACTGGCCACGCCCGACTCAAGGCTTCTGTCAAAACCAGCATTTTAAAGCGGGTAAAACGAACTGTAAGATTTAATCGTTATTTTCTTTTATCATAAATTCGACATACCCTGTTTTGTCTTTGGGACACTGATATTATGTATATAGGGTGTAATGAGTTGTTTTAGATGTATAAATACACTGGCGAAAACGTTGATTAAAATAATAATAATGACTGGAAAACACGACAGAAAAACTCAAAAACGACTTCTAAAATAATAATACAGTCGACACATTTTATCTCGTAACAAAATACCTACATTTATATAAATATTACCACATGATGCTGTTTTTGACTAGGTATGCCAAATCCATTATAAAATAATAACATTTTAAGTTATTTTGATTATAGCGTTGAATGAAGTTCATTAAACGATTTTAGGTAGATACTGAATTTAAACTTGAATTCTCATTGAAAAACTCGCCTTAAGTCGGAAGTTTTTTTAATCTTAGTGGAGTTATAAATTATGAATATTATTTATTTATGAAACCTACTGTTTAAAATATAAAAATAATTATTTCATTATTTGAGAAATTGTAAGTTCACTAAGTTTAAAAAACCCGGGTCGCAGTGCCAAGACCCTGCCGACAATATAGTGCATTTGCTATACAGATAGTATGGCTTTATTATGGGCACTTAAGTTGGTTTTTGGGCAAAATAAAAAATTTTACTCCTTAATACACCCCTTAAAATAATATTTTTTTTCTTAATTGTAATATTATTATCAATCGAACCTATATACCAAATTATATACATCTTTCATAAAAAATTCCCTATCTGCAAAATAGTGTTTTCATAAAATTTGTAAATCCGGTCCTGTCGGGCCGATTTTATTAAAATTCTATGGACACATTTTAATTACTACCAGAGGGTTAAATTTCAATTTTGAAACGATTCGGCGAATTTTTTCGGTGTTTTGGGGCCCAAAAACAATTTTCAACCCCTAAAAACTACCCTTAAAATGACCTGATTAGGCCCATTTTAAATAGGCTTCTTGCGGTGATGGATTTCAATGCGTGGGCCAAATTTAGTTGAAATCAATTAACTCTTTCGAAAGTTATTGCCCGCACACACACACATATATATATATATATATATATATATATACGTATATATATAAATATATATATATATATACATATATATATAAACATTTTTAAAAATGGTGCCAAAGTGTTTAGGAGGTTATGAAACGTCGAGAAATTTTGGTCCGACCCCTAGGTCCCGCCATCCGACCGACGCCAATAGTGTATGTTGCCATATGGCAAATACACTAAAAATAGTTTGCGGTTCATGGTAGGTTTTTTCTGAGAATCTGGAGTACAAATTCTGTGTATAATGTTCGACAAAGAGGGACCATTTTAAATTTTGGCTATGTATTTAGCAACCGAATTGTGTGTCTATAAAATACCAATGTAACTGTAAACGCAATTTTTGGCAGATATATATTACTTGAATATTATCATTATTATAACAAAATCTTGCTTAGCCAATGACTTTTTTCGAACAATGAATGAATGAAATACTTTTTGATAAAAAAAGTGCATATCACATTTCAATGAGAATTTATTTTGATTAATAAATATGACAACAACTAAAGAGGCGTTTGTTGTTTAAAAACAGATTATGGACGCTCGACAGTAGAGGTCACCAGTGTCTATTAGAAGAGGGAATCTCATGAAACAATTAAATGTTAAACTTTAAAAACTGAAATTTGTTACAGCACCCAAAGTAATATAGATACTGTTGTTTTGCGAAACATTCATTATACACAAATAAAACACAAAATGTAAAAAAAAAACGTCGAAATAAAATATGTCAACTTTATTTTTTGTAGTACTGTATTTATAATGAATTGAACATAATTGTAAGAACATACATAAAATCCACAGGCACGACTTTACTTCGTAATAATGCTTGTTGGCAACTAATTCATCAAAAATATAATTTATATTTCTACAGAAACTACGGAAAACCTCAATAAGAAAGCCAAGAATTATACTGTTCCTCAGCGAAAGACGAGATGCAAGATAATCCTATGCAATACTCCGCCGGGGTTCGAATCTGATATGTTTTGAGCACCAGTCTAGTGAACTTACAGAAAACTTAAATTCGATATTATGTTAATATTTAACAAGCAAAACATGTGGAAAGTAAAATACTGAAATATTTCGCTTTTCTACAAAAAATCTTTATCATAACTAATACGTGAAGCGGAATGTAAATTGAAACACCAATCAGCGTTCAGAGACGTCACTCCATCGTAGTTGTTTAACAGTTACTTAATTTATAGGTTGAAATTCACTGATTAGTAAAAAATGATATCAAACGAGTTAATAAATTATTTTCATTTAGTGTAAAATTGTTACTTCAAAGTATTTTCTTCTTCTTATAATTAGATAACTGACATTTGTACAATTATATGTGAAATGTCTCAGTTTTTTTCTCTTAGTTTCTTCAATATAATCAAGGCACGGTTTAAAAAAGAAACTTTAGAATTGGTACAAAACTCGACGACAATACTTTCTAAAAGGATTCTCATTAGTTGTTGAACGACAGTTCATTACTGTACCGATTATTATGTATTCATATCTGTGTAACATGAAAATTCGATGCAATAACTTCGGGTCACGTGATTTGGTATTGTGGCGCGAATTTTAAAAGGTCATATTTTTACATGTGTTTTTTAAGTTACATCAACTTTTTCGTTTTAAATATATTCAAGTAAGACTGAAATCTTTACTTTAAATATAACGTAAAAGTTCCCTATTCTTAGGGTCTGGAAGTCTACAATAGATTTTATAAAAGTATATAAAATTGTAGGAAGTAGGTACGAATAGTAGAAAGTATGTATTATAGTTTTGTACAGGGTAGACAGACATTATGTCTACAGCGAGAGCGAGGGGAATAAACAGAGAAAGAAAACGTTAAACAGAAAAGTCCTGCTCCACATGATTACAGGATATAATAATGTGCCTCATTGTGAGGTAGATCTACAGGGCAATATACTACAGTACTTACATTATGTCAGATTCATTCGTATCTAAGACTAGCTTTTAAGCCCGGCAATAACTGTGTTTCATGATTCAACATGATTTTTATTTTAAAATGATCAATGCCGGATGTTGAGCGTCTACAATCTACGATAATAATGTCACGAGTAGTTGGAAAATTCAAATTATTAAAACTTTTTCTTCGGTTTTTAATCCGAAAGTACAACATTTATGTACTGTTGTAATGACAGAATTACTCGCATATTGTCTTTATAGATGGGCTTAAACAGTTTTGTTATGCGCAATGATACGTGAGACTGCCGCAGCGTTGCCAGATTTTTTTTTTTGCCAAGTCGGGATTTTGGAACTTTTTGTGTGAAAAAAGCGGGATTCTTTCGTCGAAAGCGGGACATAGTAAAAAAACGTATATAATCAAAAGTTTTTAAATATTTATCATTTTGAGTTCAAATTACGTTTACGTGACAACAGATAGCAAAAATAGCCATAGAAAATGTATTTTAATAAAAATATGATATTTTAAATCAGATTTACCCTATCGTTAAATAGTTGAGTCTTATTCGTCTTCTGAATAAAAAAAAATAAAAAAAAAACAGAAATCATAATCAAAAAAGTTTTATTCATTAGAAAAATATGGCGTTTCAAACAATAGTCTGAGGAGTGAATGTTACAAATTGCAACTTACAATAAGAGAATAATTATTTACGCACTATCGAGTTATCCCCGAAAAGCGGGACTGAGCCCGTCCCGCGCGGGACATTTAATTTTGATTTAAAAATCGGGACGTCCCGCCAAAATCGGGACGTCTGGCAATGCTGGACTGCAGTTTCATGTCACGTGCAGTAGTAGGTAGCCATCTGATGTTATTACATAGCCATTATTAGATCAAGGTGTCATTACGTATAACCTCAACATAGCTCACTTGACAGTAATTTTTATATATTGGTGAAAGTGCGCACTTTCGACCGGATATGAAGAAAAAAAGTATACACCACACGAGCAGAAAGCGGAAAATCCTGCACTGCGCGACATATGATGCCCCAGACGAAGTCGAGGACGTCATATGTCGCGCAGTGCAGGAAATTCAACTTTCGGCTCTTGTGGTGTAATATACTATTTCAAGCCATAACATTATTATCAAAAAGAATAACAGTAAAAAAATAGTTTAATGAAAGAGAGAAATAAATTTTGAATCCGTACTTATTTTCCCTTCCTGGTTTGTATGAATAAATGATTATAATAATAAATATATATATACGCCGCCATGATATGTGTACATCCTGTATAAGACAATGACATATTATATCCTTATATCCGCGTGTACATTATATTGACTCACTTCTCCCTAGAGTTTTCTAGGAATCTACGAGTGAACAAAATATTCGTCGCACATATAATAAATAGTACACGAGTATGATGAGAGAAGAAGCCGAAGTCTGCTAGCGGCGGCGTAGGTATTAAATGAACAGGGAAACTAATAAAAAGGGATGAGATGCCGAATATTTCATACAGAATCCCTACAAAAATATGTTCCCGTCTCATACTAATATGGTTTTGCACAGCACTGATCTTTGCTCGGTCTCTTTTCGAGATATAGTGTTGCGTCGATATCGAGACTACACCCTTCTTCGTCGATATATTTGAAAAAATATGAAAAACAATCGTGAAAATAAACTGGTGTACAAGGCTAAATTTAATAAAAAATATAATCCAGCCAATTGGGTGACAGAACCATTCCAACTACAAAGATATTGAAATTTCATCATAATAAAAAAATAAAATTCCTATTAATACGTGCGGTAGCGCGGATAACGACTAGTAATAAATATTATGAAATTTGCTATTCGTTTGCATGAAAAGCATGCTTGTCAGTTACCTAACTACAATAATTTATTTTTGACAGATCTTCAGAACAAAAGGACATCTGATTTTTTTTTATTTTAAAATATTTTACCGAGCTGGGTAGAGTAGTGATGACAGCACTAGACTCGCATTCGGGAGGTCCGGGTTCGAATCCCGGCGCGGGCAGATATGGCTGGGACTTTTTTCTACTGCCTCTCGCCGAGAAACGGTAATTCCTGTACCGGCCATCTTGATTGAGGTTTTCCATGGTTTTCCTCAATTAATTCCAGATAAATATCGAGATGGTTCCTTATTTGAGGTCATGGCCGATTACCTATCAGACTCCTAGTTCAAAAATTTACCTACCTTATCCTAAAATCCTATAATTCCTTTATTCGCCCATAGCTATTACTTAAGTTGAACTTTAAAAAAAATAGAAAATAACGGGAAGTGGTAGATGGAAAATAGCAATAGTGCGAATGCCGTCTGTTATGACATAAAATCGAGTAACGGACGTTAAACGCATTATTATTATTATTATTTTAAAATATTTCCGAAACTTGAAGCTTAGATAAAACATTCATTTACAAAACTTTCTTGAAAAAATAAATAAATAATCAACTGTTATAAAAAGTATACCATAATTATATAAAAAGCAACGTTCTAGCATATATGTCTGCTATGCATGCGTCGATTTTCCACAAAAACAATAGAGAACAGGTTTTTTGAAACATCTTATATAATCTGTGTCGATCGATTTACCATAGAACTGAAGTTCTACGATTACCTATACTCATTAACAATAAAGATCATGTGATAAAGGCAAAAATAAATTCTTCCATTCGTTTAAATTAAATATCTTTCTTCCTGTGCATCGGTCTTTCTTTCTGTAATTGCACAGTGAAATGTACAAGTAATAAAACTGTATGGTACTATAATAACATAGTTAAATACTAGGTAGAATGGCGTAAGACAATTTTGTAAAAAAATATTAAAAATCCGGGTCGCAGTGCCAAAACCCTGCCGACAATATAGTGTATTTGCTAATACAGGCCTTGTGGCTTTATTATGTGAATTTAAGGTGATTATTGGGCAAAATAAAAAAATTACCTCCTTAATACACCCCTTAAAATTACAGTTTTTTCTTAACTATATTATTATTGTTGATCGAACGTCTACACCAAAATTAAAAACACCTTTCAGTAAATAACTCACTATCTGCAAACTAGTGTTTTCAGAAAATTTGTAAATCCGGTCCTGTCGGGCCGATTTTATTAAAATTTTAGGAGCACTTTTTAATTGCTATTAAAGGCTTAAATTTCAATTTTGAAACGATTCTGAGAATTTTTTAGGTATTTTTGGGCCCAAAAACTTTTTTCAACCCCCAAAAACCACCCTTTAAATAGGCTTCGTGCGGTGATGGACTCCAACATGTGTACCAAATTTCGTTAAAATCAATTAACTCTTTCGAAAGTTATTGCCCGCACACATATCTATATACGTATATAAATATATATATATATATATATATATATATATATATATATATATATATATATACCATTTTTAAAAATGTTTATATATAAATGTATATATATATATATATATATATATATATATATATATATATATATATATATATATATATATACATTTATATATAAACATTTTTAAAAATGGTGCCAAAGTGTTTAGGAGGTTATGAAACGTCGAGAAATTTTGGTCCGACCTCTAGGTCCCGCCATCCGACCGATGCCAATAGTGTATGTTGCCATATGGCAAATACACTAATAAAGAGAGCAACCGATTTATCATGTCAGCGACCGCAAGAGTTTCAACTATTCTCTTTTTATAGCAATGGAAAAATGCAATATTGTTGACCACATGTTTATGATACATCTTCCTAGGCCCGATCAATGTGTTATCAACATAAATATAAATCTAAATTGATTTATAAAAGACTAAAATTCGTTTAAAAGCTCCACTTGTTTAAGTATGTTTAGATGCTTACCTCAAAGAGCATGTTTATACAACACACTTTTTATTAAATAAAGACCTTCAGTATCAGCGGTTGAACAGTTACTTTAGTAAGGAAATCATTTACCTGGAACAAAAGAAAATTTCATATAAAATTTTATATTAGCACACACAACCATAAATAGTAGAGATGGGAAAAACGGGTCTTTTTAGTGATCTGCATCTTTGCATCTGGATCCCGTATGTGAGCCGGCTCACTGAACCGGTTCAAAAAGAGCCGAGTTCTGAATATGTTACTGCAGTCTGCCACTGAGTTACCTAGTTCAGTCACGACCTGTATAGAATCAAGAATGCATAGCCAAACATGTGATCCATGAGTCATTTGAGCTGACAGATGCATCAAAGCGAGAACTGATACGTAAGTGTAAAATGTGCTTCTGTGTGTTAAGTGTTTCACTGAATTATGCGGATCCGTTGATCCGTCGGCTCAAAAAAAAAGTGAGTCGGCTCCCACGAATCTTCTGTCGAAGTCCGCTCTTTGAACCGGTTCAGATCTGAGCTACGCAACTCTAATAAATAATAATTTTGTCATGAATCAATTGGATCTTATCATCTCACCCACAAGGGACCAATATATTAATAACTTTTTGAAAATGTTCGAAATATCGAAAAAAGTTTCGAAATTAAAAAAAAAACTCAAAATAGTGTCCAGATGGCAGAAAAAGCGTTAATTTCGTCCATCTATAATTTCAGTCTGGGCCTCTTATGGCTAACTTCATACTGTCAAATTTTCGTTAAATGTATGCGGGCACTTCCGTTGCCTGCTAAAAGTTCTCATCACGCCAAAAGAAGTATAACTTTAAAAATTAAAACGTTTAGAAAAAAAAAACCCGGGTCGCAGTGCCAAAACCCTGCCGACAATATAGTGTATTTGCTATACAGGCAGTGTGGCTTTATTATGCGAACTTAAGTTGGTTTTTGGGCAAAATAAAAAATTTTACTCCTTAATACACCCCTTAAAATAACATTTTTTTTCTTAATTGCAATATTATTATCAATCGAACCTATATACCAAATTATATACACCTTTCAGTAAAAAATTCCCTATCTGCAAAATAGTGTTTTCACAAAATTTGTAAATCCGGTCCTGTCGGGCCGATTTTATTAAAATTTTAGGGACACATTTTAATTACTACTAGAGGGTTAAATTTCAATTTTGAAACGATTCTGAGAATTTTTTCGGTGTTTTGGGGCCCAAAAACAGTTTTCAACCGCTAAAAACTACCCTTAAAATGACCCGATTAGGCCCATTTTAAATAGGCTTCTTGCTGTGATGGATTTCAACGCGTGGGCCAAATTTAGTTGAAATCAATTAACTCTTTCGAAAGTTATTGCCCGCACACATATATATATATATACGTATATATATATATATATATATATATATAAAAATATATATATACATATATATACATATATATACATATATATACATATATATATAAACATTTTTAAAAATGGTGCCAAAGTGTTTAGGAGGTTATGAAACGTCGAGAAATTTTGGTCCGACCCCTAGGTCCCGCCATCCGACCGACGCCAATAGTGTATGTTGCCATATAGCAAATACACTAATAAGCCACTTAGCCGTGTGGGCATGCA
The DNA here is from genome assembly GCA_034508555.1 of Venustoraphidia nigricollis. NCBI lineage: Eukaryota > Metazoa > Arthropoda > Insecta > Raphidioptera > Raphidiidae > Venustoraphidia > Venustoraphidia nigricollis. Next base: position 203,828 of record JAVRKA010000053.1, on the reverse strand, counting down.
TATAATCTTTTACTTCTTTGATAATAGTTTGCAATGATAGTTTTCTCGACTGAATTACATATTAAAGTTAACGTGGCATTGAATTTTACGTATTAAGCAATAGTTGCAACTTTAAAACATTAATTCATACTTTCTCATAGTTATTTACATTTTGCTGCATCATGGTAAAGAGTGATTTGAATGTGTTAAAAATTTTACACGAACTATTTTTATTTTTATCTGTTTATAACGGGCAGATTTTGTTTGAATAGAACAGAACAATCAATATAATTAATCAAGCAATCAATACAAAGGTTTTGTTTTATTTAATCCACTGAACTATAAAAACAATCTAATTTTATTGCTATAATCATGGAACTACAAAAGATATATTTATTGTTAAGTAGATATAAAAATATTGGAACGCGCGGAGAGTTTAATGAAGCGAGTCGACAGAGATAGCTACCATATGCATCTTTTTTTGTGAAAATAACAAAACTAAAATAAAATAGCTTGATTAATGAAAAACACAAAAAATTGGTTCTCCGTGTTGTTCACTTCCTATAATCAATAATTAATGAATTTTCACGGGAATAATTACTAAATTTTTTATGTAATTGTAATTATTCCAGTTCCCCGAGGAAGTATAATATGATATTAGATTGTATTCACACAAAAACAAATCCTTGATCTACACAGAAAAAGGTCGTTTTTCAAGTCAAATTTTGATTAAAATGTGTAGAAAAATGTTGTTTAGAAGTAAAAATTATGCAAAAATCAATTTGAATACACGTATACATAGTTTAAAAAAATATCATTTCAATCGATCAATTATTTTTCGAACAGCTATAATACTTTTCTTATGGAGAAATATATGAATTCACAATTTAAGGTCATTAAAATTATTTATCAATCCTTTTTGCAACCCGGTATAAATGTTGTAATTTTGTCCACATTCCCAGGAAAATTCATTAACAAAAAATGAAGTTTCTGACCGTAATTAATTTAATTCATACAAATTTTTATTCTGAAAAATGTATTCACTTTTAACTACGGTTTCCAAAAATCTTATATATCAAAAAATATATTAAAAGAATAAATTCAAAGCAACAAAATATACTTTTCATATTTTACTTAGAAAATATCATATATTAGATAGGTATTACGTAATTAAATTCAAAAGATTATTTAATATTTCTTGAAGAGAATTTTATTAAAACCGATAAATAATCTTCTTGGTAAAAAATTAAAAACGACACAAATATTAAAAAAGTTTTCTTATTATATAAATAATGAGAATTATGTAAGAAAACTCATTCATAAAATTTATTATTTTTAATATTCAATGTTTTGGAAAATGATTATTAAAAGAAACTTTTATTCTTTGAAGTAAGAGTACATTAGGCTGCGTACCTTTAAAGGGAAAAAATTATTCATTCAGAAAATAATTACGACAGTGTTGTAAAAAAATCAATGGTTTTCGCAACATTGAATATCGTTTAAAAGAAAAAACGAATGAAAAGTCAGTTGGTACGTGAAAGCATCTACTAATTTAAAATCTTATCCACCCTTACACCAACACAGACGGGAAATGTGAGTCCACGCTGCGCCGTACCGATTCATAGAACGATCCATGACTTGCACTAATCTCATGCAGACAATTATTTACACTTATTGGAATTCTTGGACAAAGGCAAGAAAATGACAAGAGGTCCTAAGGTGCACATGACCAACTTGTTAGTTTTATAAAAAACGAGTTCTGACGTTTTTATACCAGTATTGGCCACTAAATATATATTTATCCCTAATAATAACGCTGAAAGTTGAGCAATTTGATCACAAAAAATTAATTTGTTTTTGCCCCCAGAACAAATTAGATCCGATAAATATTTGTCAAGAAATCTAAAAATTGTTGATTTCGATTTTTGGTTCCACCAAATAGAGCAGAATTTCAGGTTGCTGTTTTTCCAAGGCTGGTAATTTTCTCCAAAATTATTATGACAGAAAATTTTCAGTCGGGTGACTGTCTAGTTCAAAGGTTTCCAACCTTTTCTGAACCACCTCCCACTTTAGAAGAAAAAAAAATGCCAACGCCTCGTAGTCCATAACAGTTAATTTAATATAAAAGACGTAATTGATTTTTATATTATTCATACATAAGAAGTTTCACTACAATCGTGTGTGCCATGACGCATGTCTTTTTACAATCTTTTATTTAGTTTCACCTGTCCCGATGTCTGTCTGTCTGTAATCGAATCTTATAAGTTGAATTTAACCCACTTCCCGTCGTTCAATTGAGCTGAAATTTTGCACAAACCTTTGGTTCTGAAGACAATACAATATAGAACATTAAATATTACGCTAGATCCAATATGGCCCCCACCACAAAATGGCGGATTATCTTCTTCTTTACAGCCCCCTCCACATGGGTATCAAATGAAAGGGTTATGACAAGTAAAATACAATCAGCAGTGTGACTTCTTTCCAAATTCAAAATGGACGCCTACACAAAATGGCGGATCATCTATTTCTTTACAACCTTCTTGATATGGGTATCAAATGAGAGGGTATGACAAATATAATATAGTAAACCATGTGACGTTGTTTAAAATCCAAAAGGCGTAGCTAAAAACTTGAAAACTTTTATAAAGACAAGCTTTTATTGCAGCGTACTGAAAAGGATAAAAATAATTTTTAATCATTTAAGTTCATAATGGGTGGGCCGTGACTATCATAGAGCCTTACAATCCCCGCTTTTGTAATTATTAAAAATTATTTTTATACTTTTTAGTACACTGCAATAAAAGCTTGTTTTTATAATTTTTTTTTCACTTATCTTAAAAAAGTATAGTCGTTGGAGTCAATCTTTAAAATTTCTAAAACGAATGATATTTGAGTTGAACCGATTCAGTTTCACGCAGAGCAACCAACGACTCATTGGCAACTAATACATCAACGTTAACCGCCCTCCAAAGGTATATACCGTTTGCAAAACGCTGTTGGATATCCCATAATTCAAAAGAAAAAGTTAGTCTCACTGTGCACAAAAGGAAGAAACGTCTTTCACTTGTTTTAACTTCTATTCACGAATAGCTTTTAAAAGTGGATTTAAAAATTTAAGCCGTTAATTAGCTGAGCGAGCTGTCGCCTGGGTTGACTCCGTCGAGCGGGAGGCCGAAATACAGAAATCTGTGTGACAGCCACGACGACTGACTGTGGTTCTATTCTCGACTACATGCGATAATATTTAATATATTTGATTGATGACACAATATCGCGAAATGTAGCTGTGATTGAAATATTAAATTTCTAGTTTCCTAAGATAGCGGTATATTTATTTATTGTAGATTATAGACGCTCGACAAGTTAGGTCATTAGCGTCTTAATTACATCAAATAACATAATCACTTAAAACTAAACGACATCACAAATCATTCATGAGCAGGAGCAGAATTCGAATCCACGACAGTCCGGTCAAGAAGCCAGCACACACTGCCCTCTAAAGATAGCGTTACCTTAACATAACGGCCGTAATGACCGTATTAAATAACGTCACAAAAAAAACTGTGCATATTAATAAATGGGAGCCGCTTTTTACCGTTACGGTGGTGCCGACGCTACCAAGCAAAACACATTCATTTACTTCTATGTACACGTATTTTGTGACGTCTTCCACCGTGATATATTACAGTCGCTATATTACGTACCACTATCTTCGGAAGCCAGGACTTAACAGGAGCACCGTCCGTATCAATAAGTGGAATCAAGCTTGAGAATCCAGCAAATTATAAAATGTCAATAAGTGTGGAATGAAATTTCAAACCAGTTCTACGAACTATATATTTAGCATTTTTTGTCGTCTGTATTGAAAAGGTTTTATTTTTGAAAAGTTAAACGTCTTTTTAATAAACATTAAGTTATAAGTTCAAGAATAGGAAGAAAGTTCATTGAAATTTAAGACGTCAAAAGATTCTCTCCCATCTTTGACAGCGTGCACTACAGTTGTTTAGAAATCGGCCATTTACCCGTGCACACATATATATATAGACAATTTATTTATGTATTTACATTTATATTATATAAAATTATATCATAGACAGTGGCGGATTTACTAGCGGCAGATTTTAGGGGGCGGCAAATTTGGCCCAAAAATGTTTGTCTTAGAGAAATTAAAAAAAAAACATTATTATATAAGTATACATAGAGAAAACGAGTTTCGAAAATTTAACAAAAATTTCAATATTTTAGTACTGTACAGTATAGTGAACACTCTAACGTCTGCATATGAAAAATGACTAAACGCTTTGTAAAATATACTTTCGTGATCACGAATTTTTAAAATATTCCAACAGCGTTTCAATATTACAATTTAAATTTAGTAATTTTTACTATTTTTTTTTTCATTAATCATAACTATAATTTTTTTCTCCATGTACCTACCTAAATGTTACTAGGTCCACTCATGCAATTCTATCAACGTGTAATATGTTTCAACACTTAAATTTTTTTTTGTGCAACGTACTTGCGTAGTCGTTTTTGTAATTAATATGATTGCGAACTAGGGTATCGAATTTGAAAGGTCAGAAGGGGCGGCAAAAATTTAATAGCCTACAGGCGGCATATTTGTAAATCCGCCACTGATCATAGAACAATACGGAAGTTTATCTACCGTGCTATTGCATTAATACTAAATTACTTTGTTGACTTTTTAAAATAAATTATAAGTATAAACAAAAATCAGTTAAGTCATTTAAGCTGTACGCGTGACATAAAAAATCGTGGTAGATTCAGAGACAAAGTGAGTGTATTTTCACGCTTAAAAGCATGGTAATGATTTCAATAGTGATTCAAAAGTAATATTCGATAACTGAATATATTATTGTTTTAGTGTTATATACCAGATATAAAATAATTAAAAATCTAATTATCTAAGTAAAATTAAAATAAAATACGCAAACATTTTTTTAATAAACTATTATAAAAATTTATAAAAAAGAAAAATAATATTGAATTTAGGTTCATAATAATTATAAAAGCGTATTACAATGACGATTCACGTTTTTTTGTGATTATAAACCTAAATTAACTATTTTTTTTAAAACACATTTTTATAATAGGTTGCCTCTAAAAGAAGATGTACCAATTTTATTAAAAAAAAGGACTGAAGACACGTTCTCCCACCACCAAAACCGGGACTTCCACCACATGAAATTTTTTACATTTTTTTAACTTCTTCAATATGGGAAATTGTTTCATAATGTCAGCCTTACCCTAATCACAACTTTCTATTTTGATGTACTATTGAACGGTTTCACCAAAAACTACGCCGGAGGTTGTTCAGAATAATACATATTTTTTTTGTAATGTTACATTTACAAGTTGGCTTATTTTATAAAGATTAATTTTTCTGTTGAAAAACAAGACTGGAAAGTTTAAAATATTCTTAGAAATTTATCTTTGGACATCCTCTGGTTACGTCACTATAGTATTGGTCATTTGAAAATTGTAGAATTATACAACGGTGCTCAAACTGTGGCTCAACTAATACATAAAAAATAAAAAAAATATTTTTTTTTATTTCTATAACTTGTAAATACACCGAGTTCATAGAAGACTATTCGTTTGGTTTACAGTTCGGTATTATTCGGTTCGATCCAGTTCAACTTTCGCAAACTATTGTAGCAAGCATTGTTGTTATCCCCTCTCACAATAATGTAATATTTTCTAAATTTCTTTTCTTAGCTACGAGGAAAATTGAGAGTTGTTATTAATAACATTCTAAAAAATTTAATGTTATCATTTTGAGAAAACACATTCATTACGAATTATTTATAATTCAATTTTGAAGTTTCCATTTATTTAAAGTAAGTGCTTATATTAGTTCTTGCAATAATGACCATTAAAATCACTAGGATGTAGGCGTATTATACAGAAAGTTCAAATAAAATAAAAACATTCAATTTACATTGGTTCAGTGATTATCAAAAGAAAGTCCGCTTTTTTTTCTTATCTCGCTGAAAACACAAAAGGCATAGTATTAAACACCAACGTTACAACGCAAAGACTTTAAAATCTACGGAATTAGTGCTGGATTTTGGAGATGCGAAGAGTTTACTTTTTCTTCTTTTACTTTAAACTTTTTCCCCAGTTGAAAAGAGAAACAGGGAATAGAGATTTTTAATTAGAATTTCAAGACACCACAAGTTACCCTCTTGTCGGTATCTCCGCGACACTAAACGTCGACAATGTTCTTATTGCAACACGTGCATCAGTAGCTTTCCTTCTAATGCAGAGATAACATCGGTACTTAATATTAAAGAGGAAAGACGTAGGAAGAAAATTAAAAAAATTCACCGCAAAATAAAAATTACTGCAGATATGTCGAACCGCGCTTTATACTGGGTAGGACTTTGCATGTGACGAGATTTTTGCAAATATAATGTCGGTCTCATAGATAAAAGAACTAAAAATACTAGCTGCATGTACTTAAATACGCGCGTTTGGAGTTATACTTCTTTGACTTGATTAAAAACTAATTTTTATATACATGCAAATAATTAATTTATTGAAATAAAAAGTCGAAGAATAATACTTACAAAAAATTTGCGTCCAATATTTTAAAACACTTTCAAAATTTTACTTTAGTTTTTACTTTTATATTTAATCTATTGAGTAATCAAAAATATGATATTATAAATTCCGCTGGATGACACTTAAAAGTATTATTGATTGTAATCAAAGGTGACAGTATTCTAATATATTATTTTATAGTTTCCAGATGACAGAAAGTGCACTGATTTCATTTATTTGTCATTTCAGTCTAAACCTCTTATATGGCCAACTTCATACTGTCGAATTTTCGTTAGCGTGATGAAGTTCATACTGTCTAATTTTCGTTAGCACGCAATATCCGTATCCTGTTAACATTTTACTCTTAACGCTCCAAAAGAAGTATAACATAAAAAAATGAGCCTTCTTCTAAAAACTTAAAAAAAAATATATATCAACCTCCTTCAAAAAAATCATTAAAAAGATGAAAATAATGAAATTTTGAGGTCGAAGCTAATTACATTACAAGAAAAATCACATGAAATTTTGAGGTCGGAGCTAATTTCATTACAAAAAGTTTTAATTACATATCTACTTTTATTAAATAGGCGCCGACCTCAAAATTTCATGTGATTTTTTTTGTAATGAAATTAGCTCCGACCTCAAAATTTCATTATTTTCATCTTTTTAGTGATTTTTTTGAAGGAGGTTAATATTTTTTTTTAAGTTTTTTTATTTTTTACTTTTTAGTGGTGGATTTGATTTCGTACATTTTTAAAAACTACTGAACCGATATAAGTAAAATTTATGTGGGATCACCCTGAAGATGTGCCCTATTAAATAAGAAAAGAATCATCATAATCGCTTTACAAATGTTGGAGATATGAGGTAGCATACATTAAAAATATGTTTTTTTGACGTCATTTAAAAACGGATGAACCGATTTTAATAAAAACTATATGGGACCACTTGGGATGTATACCCTTTCAAACAAAAAAAGAATTTTCCAAATCGGTTCAGGCGTCTGCGAGTAATCGGGGAACATACATAAAAAATAAAAAAAAAAGTAAAAAGATTCCGACGAATTGAGAACCTCCTCCTTTTTTTGAAGTCGGTTAAAAAGATACTGAAAGGAGGAAGGTGCAAGGTCATTAGATTTACAGGTTACCTCGTTAATAGATGACTACAGTTGGGCGACCGTTTAATAATTTTATCAACCATGCAATATCAAACAATCCGCTGGATTACGTCATCCCTCCTACTATCCAACGAGACGAGGTTATCTTTGTACCTAATAACCTTGGAACAGGGGTGCATAAAAAGGTATGTACATCATCATCTCTACATTATAAATGGATTTTATCAAATACACGGTGGCGTCTGTGTGATGTAAAATTTCAGGCTTTAAAAGAGTTTAGAGTTTTAAAATATTCCCGACATGATTTCTGTATGCATGGAAATTATCAGTTAGCATACAGAAAATGCTACAGCCGTATCTACCTATATGAAAACCTTTTGAATATCAATGTTGGCAATACGTGATCTGTGCTGGCATTTAGTTGCTGGTGAAAGCGAATTCGAAAATAAAACGTAAATTATACCAATACAGAACACTGCAGTGGGACTATTTCGTTTTCTTGCGTTTTTTTTTTTTTTAATTTTGTATGACACTTGGAAAATTTTGTTTCCAGAATTTCTGTCACTCGAGGACAGCCGAACAAGGTACCAATGTTTTTGTGGTTACAACGTTTTTCGTCAAATCCGATCGAAGCTAAACTTATTCCTGACCCCTAGTAATAGCCATTGACTGCAGCGATTTCCAGTACTGACTGCAGTACTTCAGTCGAGAGCTCTAAGATGTCAGGGAAAAATGTTTGTAATTTACATTAATAATTATAAGACTTTTCTTTCTTTGCTTGCAAATATTTATTGAAATGCATCTATGACTTGCATTACATTAGTAAAAAACTATCCTATCCATGCTTTAGTAACACAAGCAACTCCAAAACATTATGGATTTTCTTAAATCGTACCGCACCAAAACCGGCGATAAGCAGTTTATATAATAATAACAACAACAATAATAATAATAATAATAATAATAATAATAATAATAATAATAATAATAATAATGCGTTTAACGTCCATTTCTCGACTTTATGTCATAACAGACGCCATTCGTACCATTACTATTTTTTAATCTACCACTTCCCGTTATTTTCTACATTTTTTACAACTTCAACTTATGTAATAGCAATGGGCGAATGAAGGAATTATAGGAAATTAGGATAAGGTAGGTAATTTTTGAACTAGGAGGTAATCGACCATGGCCTCAAATAAGGAACCTTCTCGATATTTATCTGGAATTAATTGAGGGAAACCATAGAAAACCTCAATCAAGATGGCGAGAGGCAGTAGGAAAAAGTCCCAGCCACATCTGCCCCCGCCGGGATTCGAACCCGGTACCTCCCGAATGCTGATCTAGTGCTGTCACCACTACTCTACACAGCTCGGTAAATAAGCAGTTTATATAGAAGATTATTTTTTGTCATCTGCAAAATTGATAGTTATGGAATTATCAGGTTTGTAGTAATCTACATTGAAAATAGATATTATAGATGCTCTGTAACAGTATGTGGTGAGAAACTTTTGGTTACTAAGATTATGTGCAGCCTAAACATGATAATTAAAATAATGACTGCAAAACATAATAAAGTTCTTTAAAATTTTGATCCGTTTTCTTATAAACTGTGGCGTTTAAAAATTCACTTGCAGTGACAGATACGAAATTTCGATTTTAGCTTTTATGCTTTACACAAATGACAATTACGAAGCATTGCCAACGTTCGAAAAAAGTTACCAAATAATTTAATATACATACATACATAATATACACCTTGTAGGCAATTTTCTGTACCGCTGTAAACTTTCTAATAGACTCATAATATTAAAAGAGGTGAAAAAGTTTGCCAATATCTAAAAGTTTCTTTTTATAGTGGAAATTGACTAAATACAAGGCATCTGGAAAATGATCAAAGACAATATTTGAAAATAAAGTCATGGCATGACTATCATACAGAATCTGCAAAATGCAAAGACATTTGAAAACTGTATTTAGTGTGAAAAGTGACATCTGAAATACCTACAGAGACTAAACATTTTGTATGTACCGTGCGTTTCAGTTTTGAATAACTAATTTATCAAGTTACTAAATAACTTTACTTTCACAGAAAACCTGTTATAACTTAAAGTGTCGTTTCTTTATATAAAATGAAAATTAAAAATTAAAAAAAAGCATTCGACTTAGTTCTTTATGGTCGGCTATTAAGAGTATTTTGCGACTTATAATCACAGATGGGACGACTTGAATAAAAATTTTCTGGCAACTCTGTTTCCCTTTTTTAAAGATTTGTAATTTTTTAAATTTTTATTGAAGCTAAGTTCTTAACGCAGGTCCCGGGACAGGAAGTGGACTGGAAAAAAACGTGCGAGCGACAAGTGACGTACCAAAGACGTAGACTACAACTTAGACAAGAAAAGAATCATAGAAACGTAGCGCACATACGTTGTTGATAAATTATCAATTGCAATATTGTCAATAATTTTGAACCACGAATTTGTGAATTATTTGTAATTCAACACAAAAATAATAATTTAATGCGAAACGGTATAAAAGTTTTAAATCGAGTTCTAATTTTAAATGAAAAAAGGAAAATTATTTTTTATTGTAGCTAAATAAAACTTTCTATTGGCTGTCAGTTGTGAGTAGGAAGAAAGAAACGAAGTTGTAGAAGTGATGAGCAATTTTGTGTCTCCAAGTTGAAGTCAATTGATAAGGAACCTAATTTAAGTGAGACAATGCCAGTATTTCGTCGGGGGTGAAGCGGGGAGAGGAAAAAACAGAATACGCAGGATATAAACAAAACTGCTATACAAGCATTGAGGTATTATTGCACTGGCACTAAATGACGCTTTTCAAAAATAATGACATAACAGTTCTGGATTTAAGAACGATGGGAATATGATATAAAAAATATTAATCTATGTATTTAAAAGTGGATGTTGCTGCTATCGACACCGTTTGACCGATCACCATGAAAGTTGGCACATATAAGTATTTTTCCATGGAGAAGGTTTTTATGCTATCCACAAAACCGAAGGCTTCACCACTGTTGTCGCTGCCGTGTTTCAACTCAATAGCGTGCAAAACTGCAGGTAGCGGCTAGTATACAATACAAATAAATTAAAACAAGTAATAATAATAATGCGTTTATCGTCCGTTTTTCGACTTTATGTCATAACAGACGCCATTCGCACCTAATTTTCAATATTCGTGATTTTTCTGCAGATTTTTCTAAGCGATCGTTTTGATGATAAGGATGGAGGACAACAATTCTTAAGAGTTTTTTTCCGAAAATGTTAAAAAAGAACATATAAATTGTTGAATTCGTACTTTAATAACCTTTCATTTGAAGGTTTTGAAATTGTTTTCCATTTTCAATTTACGCTGAAATTAGGCCTCCAGAATCAAAATTCAATTTTTTATACTTCACGTCTGTAATTGGACCACCATATTAGTGCCAAATTTTAAATGTTTACGTCAAATAGTTTCAGAGAAGATCGTCTATGACGGACGGACAGACTTTGAAGTGATTCCGTACTAAAAATTGAAATATTTAGGTATGACTAAAATATATACCTATAAAAATTACTTTACTTCAAAATTTTAATTTACGAATTAATCGAAATATACTAAAGAGGATAGTGTGTAGTAGTAATCAGCATCGTAGCTTCTAGACCGTACTGTCGTTGGTTCGAATCCCGCTTTTGCTCATGTTTACATTTATATAATATTATTATTCACTCAACAAGTTGTGGCTAATTACACTACATATAGAAGCCAAAAAACCCGTGTATTAAAAAACACACACTAAAAAATTATAATGAGCCTCATAAGCTCACGTAAGAAGTTTAACTTCTTTAGTTTTTAATATTATGCCTAAGTTTAATTTTTTGTTATCTCAAACTAATAAATAATATTTACACATACCTTAGCCACACACTATAAATTTCTGTCCTTGTCAGTTTCATGTAATTTAGAAACTAACTTCCCCTTTAGGGGTCGATTCTATTTCCACTCGATTTTTTACTTTTTTCAAACAGATACGTTGCTAAAGAAGTTAAACTTCAATAAATTGTAAATTAATTTCTTTTACCTTGATAAAACGCATCACAAAACATACATATGGGTAGGAATCGCAATCACGACAGTCTAGTCCAAAGGTCAGTACACTAACCATGACACCAAGCTGCCGTCTAGCAATTTTTTTTTGAGAAATATTACAGTTCTTTACTTGAAATGCACTCAAAACTAACAAAACTAAAAACACGTCTGTATTTTGTGAACACTTCAAACACTCAAACTGATATTGTTTCATAACTCGCTATTTCAACATTGTAACCGATCTTTATTTATTGTCGTCGAGTGTTTCAATACCTATTATATTATGTAATCTACATACAGGGTGCTTCAAAAACAATTAATAGTGCATTTTTGTCGCCGAAATAAATCATAGTCTCAATAAAACCTAATCGAAGTTATTTTTTTTTATTTCGGAGCAAACGCCAGGATTTGAAAATGTGGATTTACTTAATTACTAACGTAAATTGTACATAGGCACTTAAGTCTTAAAATAATATTTTTTTTTAAAACTTAAAATTTAGATTTTTTTATTTAGGAACATACGAGTTAATTAGCGATCTTTTGAAGTTATCATAAATTGAATTTTTAAATAAAATGTGTTCAGTATTGACGTTACGATTGTTGGAAATTTTTCTAATACCTCTTTTCTTATGATACGCAAGTATCTTTTAATGTTCTTTAATGAGAACTGTTTCTTAATTTTTCCTTCTCAAATTTTGCCGCACTGGCATGGTGCGGAAAAATAGATAATAAAAACACATTTTGAATATCAGAGTCATGCCGACCCTGATATTCAAGATGTTCTTAAATTAAATAAAATTATCTATTTTTTACCACTATATGATGACGCGCAAGACAGTCACACTTCTTTATCTATAGAAAGGGATGTATATCAATTATCTTTCTAGTGGTTTCAATTTGACTGATATACAGTAGATCTAATCAACCAATTTAAACAGGCTACTTGTTAGCTACGTCATTTCAGCAGCTTCATGTTTACAATTTCACAGAAAAATACAATCTTTTGGCCTATTTTTCATTATATGCCTCAGCCACACACTCGACGAGTGGCATGGGAAGTAGCGAGGAAAGGAGTCAGAGACGTTGTGTGGCCGCGTTACTCGTCATGCCGCACGTCATGCTCCTCGTCATGCCCAGTGCTCCCTCGATTGTCGGTTTTTTGTGCGCGAGTCAAAGGACCGGCAATAAGAGCACGAGTAAGCCAGCCACATACTCCCGCGCCACTCAGTACACATCAAGCGGTCTAAGTGTAAAGGCATAGTGCGCACGCTGCCACAGTATCGACCTCCATTGCCAAAAGGCGAAAGCCGAGTGCGGAGCGTCGTGAGTACAGCAGTGTCTGGCCGCTTAGGGCAACATCGCGACAGCGCGATGAGCAGAGCGAGGACCAGTGCGAGGAGCATAGTCTGGCAGTAGGGATAGACAAACCTTCCGAAAAACAAAAAAAAATGTTTCATAATAATCTAATTGTAACGTAGACTTCAACAACAACAAAAATGCGAAACGGCTTAATTATGACAAGAAATTTTGGGCCAACTTGTACATACAAAAAGAGTTTTACTTTTCCTAATACGACTGACTGTTCTCTATCAACGAAGAAAATACACACAACAGAAAAGGGAAAGAGAGACTCGACCTAAATTCTTTCTTTAATGAAAACTTCTGACTGTGAAATCGAAAAATTCTTTCCGAACATCTAACACCTTATTCTTTTTTTTCTTTCTTATTCACAACTTTTGTATATAGATACAGGATATACAGGGACAATGACAGACGAAATAAAATAAAGCTAAATGGAAAAGAGTTACGTACGGGTAGCAAAACTGGTAGAGAATGATTTAACAGAACGACAACAGACGAAAACAGAGTATGATGAATGTTGCTTCAAATCAGTAAACTGATTGCTGCCACGGGAATAGAAAGTTACCATCTGCTCTACTTTAGTATCATATAAGTACGTATCCTTGCTATTATTACGTAGGTACTAATTATATAAAAAAATGTATAAGTCGCAGGATAATTGAGGATCTTCGCGAAAATCCTAGAAAGATTGCAAAAAAACGAATTAAAACGTAAATTTTCACGGACGAAATTGACTGTACAATTAGCTTGTTTTCGAGTTGCAGTCCATTGGGTGCTTCTGCAGTTCTGAAAAGAACTTTGGTTGCGACGTTTCGACTGAATCGCATCAGCCATTATCAAGTGTATAGTGTAGTATTTGTACCGTCAAAGCTTGGACTATTATGATTTAAGAAACCAGCCCAGAATCTATAATTTTTTCGAACCAGGGCAAAAACTCTTTCCAGCGTTTGAGATAAAAAACTCAAAAATATATAATGGTTGGCATTTTTTGTGATTAGGAGGGGAAAATAAGAACCCCTAAATATTTTTTTTATATTATAATTTTGGTGCCCCCTGAAACTGCCAAACTGCCGCAGGGGCCCGGTTAGCCCCCCCCCCCCCCCGATCTGTGACTATAAGTAACCACATAAAAATATGTAATTTACAGACAAATGAAATAATACTTTCAAAGTAAAACGATGGAAAAAATTCAATTAGCTTTAAGTTCAATCCAAATCCGATGACATATTTTTTTGTCGGCTACGTTACTGACATTGAACCCATGGTAGAGAGTTGTATAGGAAATGTGTGATGGGATAGCGCAGCACAGAGCAGCAAACGCGGGGCAGCTGTGACGTGCGGTGGCAGGAGGCAGAAGGTTAGAAGAGAGAAGCAGTTGGAACTCGGTCGAGCGCACCGCAGGATAATGGCGTGGTGATTGCTGAGGGATTATCAAGGATATAGAAGGATTAGAGCGCGCTGTTGGTGCGGCCCACACGCATACACAGTACATTCTTCAATGTAAGTCCACTAACATATACACACATCTACAGGATGACTCAAATATTCAAATGACAGACAGATGTATCTGTAAGATCAAAATAAGAGCATCATTGCGTCGTGGAAAACATGGTAGGTTTTAAGGCCAAACGAATGTAGCAATGTTACTGATAGTCCTGATTATTTGATTATTTTTTTTCAATTCAATTCGATATCCAAGTGGCGGACTTAAAAAATGGTTTTATGGAGAAAGAAAGTTTCAGAAAAGAATCTAACAGCGAAGAAACACCACTTCCGATATTCATTTTAATGTAATTACTATTCCCATAGAGTTACAGCTTTTAATTTTTATGAATTCGTTGGTCGGACAGAGCTTTTTAGGAATATTTATATATAGCTGCCGTTTTAAATAATGATCAAACAGAATGGCAAGTGAGTTTTTGTGTCATATAGTAACATGAAAGAAAAATTTGATAATTATTTAAGATGGCAATCATATACATTAGACGGGCCCTTATTTTGACAAATTGGAAATTGTCACATGCTAACCTTTAAAATAGTTATTTACAATGAAAAAAATGATTCTTTGAAAATTTCAGCTAGAATGATTAAAATTAACCCGTGCCGAAAACGCTGTAACGGTTATCGGTTATCATTAGCATTACGAGAAATGTAACTGTTTGTAGTTAATTGAATAAGATTACATATGAGGTCGGACGTTTCTAGTTAGCGGAATAAAGCTGTGACAGAACTGTTTATAGTTAATGAAAGTACCTTAAAATGCAAATAAAGAAAAACTGTCACGAATTAATGAAATAGCCTTTAGATTGTGCATTTTTGGTCGGTAAGAGCTTTATAGGAATATAAAGCTCTTACCGACCAAAAATTCACAAAAATTAAAACCTCCATTTGTTCTGAAACTTTCATTCTCTATAAAATCGGAACCATTTATTACCGAACTGGTAGTACTCGATACTTTACCGACACATCCCTAGTTATGATTGAACTGAAACTTCTTTAGCCGCGATGGGTGCAAATTTATTCAAGCATCATAACGAAGCGACACCATCTGGAGTGGGGGGAAATGAGCTGCTAGCGGGGAATCGAAACCGATTGGCTGTCGGGTAAGTACGAATGCGATGCGGGATAAATTATCGACACGCCTTTTTCTGTTTAGTGTTTACTTAGTTATAAAATGTTTACCCATGAAATTTCACATCAAACGCGTTAGATTTTTACACCCAGCCCTTTTTTCTATCTCTCTTACGAATCATTCTGTGTGGTTACTCTCCCGGAAAACAGTTTAGACACATCCTGTGCAAATCACCTACACTGCACAGTGACGTCAGCGTGCCCTCTTTAGCTAGTTCGTCCACTTGCAGCCGCCCATAACAACTCTTTCAGTTTAACACTTCCGTGTAAATGTATCCAGTAGGCTCCATACTGACGGAGAGTGATTTGTTGCAGCGGTCAGCTTAGAATTACTATAGGTATAGCGTTTAGACACCGGAATCCTTCTCTCTGTTTTCCTTTCTCTATTCAATTGTCTATCTATCTTTCTCAGCTCTTTACATCCTGTCAAAACAACTGAATAATTCACTTTCGAAGTTTGTTCACTTTGATAAACATGTACTGTAAAAACTCTTTACCTCGAAATCGTTAAGATGACTGTTTACCAGCTCCATCTTACGAAGTATTTAAGTTTCGGAAAATTCTAATTTCTATGAGAAATCTTATTCAATATTTGATGTTGATTCTTTAAAATAAACAAGAAATATGTACCGCTCTTTTAGCCAGTTTATTTGATCCAAATAAAGGATTTAAAATCAGATAAATTTTACACAAACTTTTGTACAGAAAAAAATTAATTTGAAAGCAATTATTGAGTAAGCGAAATTCGTCAGTATCTTTAACATAATTTTGTAAAGAGTTGAAGTTCTTCTGTACAGTGTAAATGATAAAGCAGATTGCATTACAAAAGGCACAATGTAAGCAATACTAGCTTCAGAGATTTGAAACTTCAGATGAAGTTGCGTGTTAGAAATTATGTGTAGTGTGTGACCTATTTATAATGGGGGAGTGTCCTTAAAATGACATATTTTGGTATTTACATTTAAAAAATATTTTTTAACACTTTTTTAACTATCGTGATGACACAAATAAAAGGCAAACAATAAACCTTAATTTGATGAAACTTTCCATAATCAACTGAATGTTATTAGTGCATATTTTTCTTTGAAATTAATGTATATTATTGCACATTATCACAAGGTGAAAAACTGAGTTAATCAAACATTTATGTCTTTATGACTCAGACTATCTAAACTTTTAAAAGAAGCACAAAAGTTTAGAAATAAAATTATTTTGCGACAAATTTAAAAGAAGCTAAAAGCTACGTAAAAATGCAAGTTTTTGATAAAATTATACTAGTAAAAATGTTTCATATTCGTAATTACATATACAAATAAATTATAAATAAACTTGAAAAATACATAAAAACGATGTGCTAAAATGAAATAAAGAAGATATGAAAACTATTCTCTTTTGAACTTCCATGATTTCTGGTCTTTTAGAACTGACATTACTGATAATGAAGGCTGGAGAAGGTTGGATAAAAATCCGTGACAAAGGATCAATTGAGAAGCAGTACTGAGTATTGCTTCTCATTTGAGTCTTTGCCACGGATTTTTATCCAAATCTCCAACAGTCATCAAGGATCACAATCGCTCTAATCAAGCATTTAATTAAAGTCAACTTCGTAAGGTTAAAATATTTTTTTCTACTTTTTTATTAACCTAAGCATCTTTTTTTTATTAAAATAAAATTCAAATGGTGGAACACTTTCGAGAGATCCCACCATATTTACGAGTTAATTTAAATTTATAATGTGTTTTGGTGAATGAATTCGTTCAACTTGTCATTCGTAGAACAGGATTGTCTTTTCTCGTTACAGCGGAAATACACTAGTAGCTGAATTTGTCACTTTGTCTCTGTTTATTTCATTCAAAGGAACTATACAATGTGTTCGATCAGCTACTGGCCATGCATAAAACTGCATTATTCGTAACTATGAATGGCATTTTCTGAGGAAATTATATTGATTTAATATATCTTTGGAGGGTAAAAGTCAATATAATTTTTTCCGCCAAATTTTCTTCAATTTTAAGCGATTTAAAAAAATAACGCCGTTTTATTCAGAATGCTTACGGCTGGATCTTTTAAAAAGTCGCTTCAGTTGTTTTTGACTGACTTCAAAAAGGGAGATTTTTTAATATAGGTATATTATCTCATATCTCCAGAATTCGTAAGCCGATTTTTGATTGATTTTTTTCTATTTAAAAGGGTATACCTTCAGGGTAGTCTCACATAAACTTTACTAAAAATCGGTTCAGCAAGTTTAGTATTAAATTATTGAGGAAGAAAGCGATTAACTTCATATTGTAAAACCACTGAAAAGCTAAAATAACAAAAACTTTTTGAAAAATAGAACCGCCTTGAAAAAAGGCCCCTAAAAAGCGCCAATTTAATAGAAGTACATAAACGCTGCATGTAAATTAAATTGGCGCCGATCTCAAAATTTTGGTATTTTACGCTTTTTTAAGGACATTCAATTTTTTTTTAAACTTTTTTTTATATATATCAAATATTACCTCAGGTCATTTGTGAAGCGATTTTGATGATATGTTTTCTATTTAATAGGACATACCTTTGAACGAAATACAACTCGCTTTAAACCTTTTTAGTCTCGTCAAAAACATTTATTGTCATAAATAATATATATAACGGTTCATGGCTTTTGATCGAATATTATAAAATCGTTCATTCCAAAGACTGTATCGAGCAGATATAGGAAAATATACTATGTAAGTAGCAATGAAGATGGAAGGGGGATAATCGTACAAGTCGAAGAACGCGAATTGAGAGTATGAGGTCGCTGCAGAAGCGGGATAGACATGGATGGATGTTGAAGAGTGGTTGGCGGCAGTGTTGCTACGTACGAATGAACAGATACGAACAACTAAATAATCCAATTTCTAAACTCGCAGTGAATATTTCAGCCCCAGGGGCATGATTCAGTTCTGTCTGACTGTATGCATTCTGCGCGTATCAAAGGGTTCAAAAGTAAGTGGATAGGTCTTTGAGATTTTAACAGGATCCACAAAACTTCAACGGAAGGGTTTCCAGACAAGGATTTCGAGCTCCATGTATATTAAAAAGCTTCAAAAAAAAGAAGGGTTCTGTATGCATTTGAAACGGTGGTGGCGTTCACGCGCTTAACCATAAGTCAAATGAGACATAAATTAATAGAATCAGGGGCGAGCGGGGTCGCCGGAATACCGGAAAAATTTCTGGTCGACCGGTCATCAATTTTTTAGGGACAGTCAGAAATTGAACAGTTTTGCCTAATTTTAATTTTTTACAATAGAAAGACAACTCTTTTTTTAAACAGGTGTAAAAAAGGACAAAATTATGTTTGAAATAATATTTTCAAATTAATTTAAAGAGCTATCAATAGTTTATAATAACCGCGTCTTTCTGTTTAATTTTTAGAAGTATCTGACACCTCTTATAGGCTAATTGACTCTTATTTTCAAATTTTCTTAAAATGCTCATGGTATTAGTCCATAGGAATTATTATTTCGTTTAAATGTAATCGTCTTATAGGATAAAATAGCATTCAAAACTTTAAATATATAAGCTGGTGCGAAAACACGAGCCGACATGTTAACCTATTGTGACGTCATTCTTGTAGTATACAAACAAATGCAAATAAGACTCGTTTAGTATTTACTCATGTGTGTGTGTCGAGTGTTTATTTAAGTGTATGTGTGTTTACTACAAGTCTGACGTCACATTTTAAACCATCAAGTCGGGCAACGTTTTTGACATGTCAAAAATTGCAATTTTAAAATTGAAATAGTAAATTAACCTGATGTTTTTGTGACCTTCTTTATCACGCCGTAGATAATGCATAATTCAAATAAGGCCCCAAAATAATAGTTGATCCAGTTCTAGTGAATGTCTCGTTCCCGTAACTGAACTAAGGTATACAAAACTCTCGTTTGCTTGTCAAGAGGGGTTTATCTACCGTTTGCTGATTTATAATACTGATTAACTCATAAAGACTTATACGTAGCATGCGCTAATACTATATGAAGGCATTTATTGTGGAGAGATTATTGAGTTATTAGTACAACGACTTTCTGATCACTGATCCACACTTATAACTCTACCATTCTTAACCACCAGATGGAACAAGTGTATACTGCACTAATTCTATAAGCGAACTTCCATCCAAAGGTATAAATATCTATAATAATGTTATTGATAACACATTAATACAACTGAAAAAGACGAAGGAAAAATTAAACCAATCCAAGCGAAAACAAACAGAGTTTTATTACTGTCAAAAACCTGTTTTTCCTTTTAAAGCGTTTACAATTGCCTGTAATATTTCAAATTTCCTTTCAAACCTTCCACATCCGGTGAATCGGATCGTATCGACTTGGCACGATTGGCAGTTTTGGGATACATGAAATTAAATGAGTTTCCACGAACTAGTCGGCTCGAAACGTCTCGGCAACTGCCGCGTCGAACGTCCTATTCAGTGGATACGGAACTTTAAACAAGACAGATTTTGTATCAACAATTAGAGATGGGAAAAACGGGTCTTTTTAGTGATGTGCATCTTTGCATCTGGATCCCGTATGTGAGCCGGCTCACTGAACCGGTTCAAAAAGAGCCGAGCTCTGAATATGTTACTGCAGTCTGCCACTGAGTTACGTAGTTCAGTCAATCATATCACGGTCTGTATAGAATCAAGAATGCATAGCCAAACATGTGATGCATGAGTCATTTGAGCTGACAGATGCATCAAACCAAGAACTGATACGTAAGTGTAAAATGTGCTTCTGTGTGTTAAGTGTTTCACTGAGTTACGCGGATCCGTTGATCCGTCGGCTCAAAAAAAAGTGAGTCGGCTCTCACGGATCTTCTGTCGGAGTCGGCTCTTTGAACCGGTTCAGATCTGAGTTACACAACTCTATCAATAATGGTTGAGATAAAGATTTCAGGGTTATTAAAATGCAAGTTCCATGCAAATTTGATAATAATGTACTTATCTAGGCAGAATTAACATTTATAGATGGATTAAAATTGAAACACTAATAGAATACTTTTCTGTCAAATTCGGTATATCTACAATAGATGGTTGTTCTTGAGAATAGTCTAGCGATCAAAGAGTGATGAGGTCCGAAGATGTATGGACATTTCGCAGCAGGGCAGACTTTCTCGCCCGAGGGAGAGTTTCTCGCGAGAAGGTGTTGGTGCGTTGCAAGGTGGAAACGTGCAGGGGGGAGTTCCTTAAAAAAAATTCCCGGGACTTTCTCGCCCCGGAGAGAGTATCTGGCGAGAAGGTGTTGATACGAGTTGGCGTTTTTTGCGTGGTTGAAAGATGCAGGGGGGAAAAAAATTCCTCAGGATGTGTTGGTGCAATCGTGCATCTTCAGGGATCCTCAACATTTGGTCGCTAGCCTTTTGTTCCGTGATGTTTGAAAAGTGTGTGTTAAACAGAAAACTAGCTTCAGATGTCAGAGATTTGAATTATAGGACAGAACAGACGAGGGGAAAATAGGTAATATTAATGAATTGAAAAATTATCAAATCATAGTTAAATTTTCGCCTGGAAATGTAAAAAATCCAATTTTTTTGGTTAGTTTATATATTTAAATCAAACTATGTATAAAAAACCAAAAATCAAAAAAATGACGTTTATTTCATTTTAATATATTGAGTATTTAGCGAGGTATAAATTTTTGAATTTTAATACCTGCTGACGTCACAATCCCGATCGCGTTGGTTTTATAACGTTTATAGCCAGGTAGCCAGACAGTAATCCCACTATTGCCATCAATCAACTATCATCATGAGACATTTGTTAAATATATTGGCTGCAGTTATAGATTGATATTCGAAGCATGTGACGTCAGCCGCTCTAAAGGTAAAACAGAGATGTGGACAGTTTTAACCTACTTAAAAAAATTGTTAAGGCGTTTAGAGTGCTAGATAAAAAAAATCCAACGGTATAACAATGATTTATTTAAAAAAGGGTTTATTATTTCTACAAAATTATAAATGAAGCCACTGGTAATTACGAAAAATAAAAAAGAATTTTTGAAACAATAAGAAATGCATTCTTATTCATACAATGGAGTTTCTACACTGTAAATTTTCATTAAAAATTGAGAATATTTAAATTAAAATATCGACATTCTCTAATTTTCTAATACCTACTCAAAACTAGGGTCGTGTGAAGGGAAAATATCACACGTTTTTTACGTCATTCACCGTTATAATACGGCCGCGGTATTAGATATCGTTATTTTAGAAAACCAAAGCATAAACGATACATGAAGTTAGGTTATGGATAGGCAAGTAACTTAAGAATTGCAGGGCGTAAGTCAATTTTTGAAGTTATACTTCTTTTGGCGGGCTGCAACCAACGGAAGTTGTGAGTCCACAGTTAACAAAAATTCGAAAGTATGAAGTTTGCCGCGCTAACGAAAATTCGAAAATGTGAAGTTAGCCGCGCTAACGAAAACTCGAAAGTATGAAATTGGCCGCGCTGGCAAAAATTCGACATAAGATATCGTGACTAAAATGACAGATTCACAAAATCAGTGCACTTTCTGCCATCTGAAAACTATTTAATAATATACTAGATGACCATAACCTTTCATTACAACAAAAAGTTGTTACAAGTGTCATACAGCGGAAAAAAGTAAAAACCAAAATAAAATTTTGAAAACGTTTTCAGATATTTGAGGTTAATTTTTTGTAAGTAATATTCTTAAACTTTTTGAAAATTTTATGTCAATAAACTATTTGATTGTATATGACCAATTAGTTTTTAATCACGCCAGAGAAGTATAAGTTCAAATCAGCGTTGCCTGATTTTTTTTTGCCAAGTCGGGATTTTGGAACTTTTTGAGTGAAAAAATCGGGATTCTTTCGTCGAAAGCGGGACATAGTAAAAAAACGTATATAATCAGAAGTTTTTAAATATTTATCTTTTTATTTGAGTTCAAATTACGTTTACGTGACAATAGATAGCAAAAATAGCCATAGAAAATGTATTTTAATAAAAATATGATATTTTATATCAGATTTACCTTATCGTTAAATAGTTGAGTCTTATTCGTCTTCTGAATAAAAAAAAAACAGAAATCAAAATCAAAAAAGTTTTATTCATTAGAAAAATGTGGCGTTTCAAACAATAGTCTGAGGAGTGGTGTTACAAATTGCAACTTACAATAAGAGAATAATTATTTACGCACGGTCGAGTTATCCCCGAAAAGCGGGACTGAGTCAGTCCCGCGCGGGACATTTAATTTTGATTTAAAAATCGGGACGTCCCGCCAAAATCAGGACGTCTGGTAACGCTGGTTCAAACGTACCTACTTCTTTAGTTTGGGTTTCATTTGATTCACTTTCCCGTGATTCCACCATAACTACTCAAATATCTACATCTTTGTCAAATAATGTCAACGTATAATCTCCGAAAAGCGGGACTGAGTCTGTCCCGCGCGGGACATATAAGTTTGATTTAAAAATCTGGACTTCCCGTTAAAATCGGGACGTCTTGCAACGCTGGTTCAAACGTACGTAATTCTTTAGTTTGGGTTTCATTTGATTCACTTTCCGGTGATTCCACCATAACTACTCAAATATCTACATTTTGTCAAGTAATGTCAACGTATAATCACCTTGTTGACATAAATGTTAAAATAAACGTCTCGCTATACGCAAAAACACTCAACTTTAGTTTTATTGCTATTCAGCATTAAAAACCTGTCACAACTCTTTCAGTTCTCGTGTATATAAAATAAAAAAAACATTTTTGATGACATGAAGAGTAAAAAAATAAATAATAATCCTAAATAACGTTTAATCTGCAGTTCGTATAATATGCACAGACACAATGTACAGAAATTTAATACTTTACTTCAAAAGTGGGGTATTAAATTACCCTTTTATCATCCAGTAGCATGCACTGCCAGTCGAGCAGACGGATGGGTTGTACCTACTGCTAGTACTGAGGTAGGATCTGTTATCTCTCTCTCTCTCTGATACTCGTCTTTACAGCAGCCAACGTATGTGATGTGAGTTACAACAAAAAACTTTAAAATCACAGCCCTTGTAGTGATTTGGGAGCTTTTAAACTACGACACTAACGGTCGCCAGAGCGTAAAATGACATAGGAGAGGACATGCGACCCGAGAGAACTACCACAGTCACAGAATCACTATATTACATATCTGTAGTGACGAGACAAAAACACTTATGCCCAATCTACTCTTATAGAGAACACTGCAAACTCCACTTTAAAAATAATGTCCTTCTACTCACTTGTTTTGTACCAACACTTGATATATATTCATACTCACCCAGACAAATTCGTAAATTACGAAGAAGAACAGCACAGTTATGAAACGCGATTTAATCATCCCAGGGCCGAATTTAGAATTTGGAGGCCCTGGGGCATTCATTTGGTGGAGGCCCCTATAGTTTCTCTGGGTAAAATCGTGTATTCTTGAATAAAACGACATGCTTACGCACGACATATTAAAAACTTTATTCTTGTAAAGTGTGTTGCTCACTGACAGTTTTGCGATTTTAAGTAAAAAAAAGCTTTGCGCGATTTCTGATTTGCGTAAGTTTTGACAATATCATCAAAGTCCATCTCGCGAAGTATGTCACTTTCCGAACTAAGAAGGATGAGATCCGACAAGAGATCTTGAGAAATTGTTGTCCGCAATCTTTTCTTAATTATCCTTAGTTTCGAGAAAGATCTTTCCCCACTGAAATTCGTCACCATCATACGAAGTGCTACTTCTGCGTTGCAGAAAGTAGATTGTACATTGTTTTGCAAAATTATCCGATAGAAAAAAATTTCATTAGTTTCACCCGTTTTACTTTCGTACTGTTTTGCGAAAAAGGCGAGATGAGTTAATTCATTAGTCAAATTCAATTCCAAATCTTCAGGATAAGAATGTACTAGATTTTTAGCCTTCAGTTCCAACTGAGAAGGTTCCATTGTGGTCATTTCAGCCAAGAAACCAAATGGTTCATCAATGACTGCCAAAATAACTACATCAAATTTTTTTTCTTCATCTCTATCAGAATCGGGAAAAGAAACTCATAGTTTTTCAAATTTTTGCCGCATTGGTGGGGGCCCTGGGGCCATGGCCCCGTCCTAAATGTGGCCCTGAATCATCTATACAACAATCTGCCATAAGACGCTAAAAAACTGGATCTGACTGTTTTCTCAAAAAAAATAAAAAAGCGTTACCTACTTTTAAAATGTGTTTACTCATTAGACGAGATTGTTGAATGGAGTACATAAGACACTTATGGACCAATAATATTGTAATTATTTTTGTAACTTTTATGACAATGGCACTGTAATGTTTTATTATGTTTAGCTGAACAAAATTATTATTATTAGTATACAGGAAGACCTCGCAAACGCAGCTCCGCTTATCTCTGTTTCAGTATTACGCGGTTTTTACAAAATTAGTTTAGCCACTATAACGTAAATTATGGATCAGTTTATACAAAATGATTCAAATGTTGATACAATTCAAAGGCAAGACATTGATGCAATGTCTCGCTGAGTCTGACCGAGAAACGGTACTTCCTGTACTGGCCAAACTTTTTCATCTTTAAAGTTCAATTCCAGATATATGTTATAATAGAAAACAGTATCACGGGTAATTGGAATAATGAAAATGAATCAATTTAAACAATTTCTTTTAGAGCTTGAAAAAGTCTTAATAAAAAAAGACGAAACGTTGCAATCAATGAGTGTTTAAATTGATTTATTTTCATTATTCCAATTACCCGTAATACTGTTTTCTATTTTTCATTTAATGTTATACGAAAAATTGACATAAGCAGTTTTGCTTTTTGGCCACAGATATATACATACAAGAACAAATATATGGTCGGTTACACACCTACTGCAAATTTAATTGCTAATATTAATTATTATTATACGTAGACTGGCATATGAAAAGTTTGAGAATATGCGACCCGAGAGAATTTTTATAATATTATACTAAGTACAAGAACTTGAAGCGATAGGGACACAGATTTTAACATTACTAATAATAATGATCATCTGTACAATACGTTATACGTAACTTATGTCAAACAAACCAGCATATTTGATTTTATCTGCTAGTTGTTTAAGTAAATTGAAAAATAATTATTTCACAATTTTTGCTTACCAGTATTAACATTTGGGATAATTTACCTGAAACAAAAAATATAGTGTTAAAATGTAAATAATTATTTAGTAACAAAAGTATATAAATAAGTAATCAATAAATCTTATATAATGGTTAATTCTAAGCTCAAAAACAATTACAATATTAACTTGGACTTCGTGAGTGCGACAAAAAACCAAAAACCAAAGTGTATTTGTATTCCTGCTAATAAAGCTTTTTAGTAGGTACTCTGTCGCATGAACCCGGCAATTTATTGATCGCCTTGATACATAAATTATTATCTTATCTAATTAACATGGCTTCTCCTAAACTGATATGAAAACTGTACACAAAACGTCAAGCCTTCTTGAACATAGTATATTATATTGGAAACGTCAATTCTTAAAATACTGACTATTTTTAGCACTATTTTCTAGAGATGGGAAAAACAGGTCTTTTTAGTGATCTGCATCTTTGCATCTGGATCCCGTATGTGAGCCGGCTCACTGAACCGGTTCAAAAAGAGCCGAGTTCTGAATATGTTACTGCAGTCTGCCACTGAGTTACCTAGTTCAGTCAATCATATCACGACCTGTATAGAATCAAGAATGCACAGCCAAACACGTGATGCATGAGTCATTTTAGCTGACAGATGCATCAAAGCAAGAACTGATACGCAAGTGTAAAATGTGCTTCTGTGTGTTAAGTGTTTCACTGAGTTATGCGGATCCGTTGATCCGTCGGCTCAAAAAAAAGTGAGTCGGCTCACACGGATCTTCTGTCGGAGTCGGCTCTTTGAACCGGTTACCCAACTTTACTATTTTCCACTGTCGGGTTCTTGATATTTTAAAAATGGAATGTGAAATTAAAATTCATCTGTATTTATTTTAAGAACCCGATTTAGAAAGGTGTTTTAAAATTTACTCATTTCATTTCAAAAGAAATGCTGAAAGTTATATAAAAATAGAATTGGCGCCCTTATTCTGAAGAGCGACTAAGTAAAAAATATACGTTATACTGATATAGCAGGATTAATTAGGTCCTCAGCTGTTGAGCCTCTTTGTTCTACAATCTATTTATTTAACTAAGTAGGTATGTAAAACTAACAATTAATCAAACGGAACTTTTCAGTTTTGAAATTTCTAACAAACCACCATTCTTATGTTATTTTAAACAGCTGGCAGCGGCCATGGAAAAGCTATCACAGATGCACATAAAGTATTTGTATTTCAGTTCTTTCGATGTGTTTTCATATCAAAATACGAAGCTAAAGAACGTCGAGTACGGGAAGGTCGGTATATCTGTCTGTCTGTCTGTGTGTCGGAAGAGGTCGGATTTACATGACTTTGTTCTCGAACTTTACATACATATGCACAAACTAGGGATGGGAAATAGGTCCCTCATTATCATTTCTTTCAAAATATGTAAAAAGTTTAGAAACATATGTTTTTAGAAAACTTTCTTGGAAAAATTAATAGAATAATAAACTGTTATGAAACGTGTGTCATTAGAAGGGAGAAAAACAACGTTATAGAGCACATCTCTTCTGCGCATGCGCCGATATTCCCCAAAAATAATAGGACTCTTCATATTTACAAATAAAACATCCTACCAAAATTTGAGTTCGATGCGCTTAGTCGTTTGACCTGTATAGTGCTCACAGACAGACGAACATACTTTTTCCAAAAATATATTTTTTGGACGCGGGGAACTTCAAAATCAAAATTTTTTGAAACATTTTAAAAACTGAATATTAATATTAATATAGTTTTTCTGCACCTTATTATAGTATACTCTCAAATTTAAGATGTTTTAATAAATGATGTAATTGAAAAAAACATTTAGTTAAGAATTAGTTTAAGATATGTAAATTGCATAGTTGACAATGTAAAAATATTTAAAGATTTTATTATTGACTTTCTAGGTCTCTGAGGATGGTTGAATCGTCAACCGAAACGTTAGACCATTAATAAAACCCTAATAAGAACATATTGTTTTCATAATAAGCCTTTTATCCTGGATAAAATTTGAGATTAATATTAATAAGTTTTTTTTGCAGGTAATAGGACAAAATAGTTAGACTTTTTTAAAAAATTTGCTACGTTTCGTTTATTTATGTAAACATCTTCAGGCTAAAGTGAAATGATTATAATGATACAAAATTAATATAATGAAATTGGTATAATACAAATTTTTTTTTTTAATTTTTAAATAAAATTAAAAAAAGTATTTACCTTTAAATAGTCAACTGTATCACTGCTCCTAAAATTATAATAAAATCTACTCGACAGAGCCGAACTTATGAAAACATTTTTGCGGATAGAGATTTAAATACTTGAAGGCTGTATATAATTTTGTGCAGATAATGAATTGATAAACTAGAGACGAAATATTGAAATTAAGCAGAAAACATTTTAAGGGGTGCATTAAGGGGTTGGTTCTTTTAGCAAATACACTGTATTGTCGGCAGGGTTTTGGCACTGCGACGGGAGTTTTTTAGTGTATTTGCCATATGGCAACATACACTATTGGCGTTGGTCGGATGGCGGGACCTAGGGGTCGGACCAAAATTTCTCGACGTTTCATAACCTCCTAAACACTTTGGTACCATTTTTGAAAATGTTTATATATATATGTATATATATATATTTATATATATATATATATACGTATATATATATATATATATATATATATATATATATATATATATATATATATATATATATATATATATATATATGTGTGCGGGCAATAACTTTCGAAAGAGTTAATTGATTTCAACTAAATTTGGCCCACGTGTTGAAATCCATCACCGCAAGAAGCCTATTTAAAATGGGCGCAATCGGGCCATCTTAAGGGTAGTTTTTAGGGGTTGTAAAATGTTTTTGGGCCCTAAAATACCGAAAAAATTCTCAGAATCGTTTCAAAATTGACATTTAACCCTTAAGTAGTAATTAAAAAGTGTCCCTAAAATTTTAATAAAATCGGCCCGACAGGACCGGACTTACAAATTTTATGAAAACACTGGTTTGCAGATAGTGAATTATTTACTGAAAGTTGTATATAATTTGGTATAGAGGTTCGATTGATAATAATATTGCAATTAAGAAAAAAAATGTTATTTTAAGGGGTGTATTAAGGAGTCAAATTTTTTATTTTGCCCAAAAACCAACTTAAGTTCGCATAATAAAGCCATCCTGCCTGTATAAGCAAATACACTATATTGTCGGCAGGGTTTTGGCACTGCGACCCGGGTTTTTTTTAATTATTACAGCTTTTTATATATGTAGGTACGTATGCCGGTTAAAAATATTTCCATAACTGAAGCAATTCAGTTACCCCTTTACTGTTTTTTTCCACCCCTATTTCACTTACCGTGTGCATACAGAACACTCGTCTACATAATATGTAGATGCGAATAGGTACTCTGTGTATGTATATAATGTACATACGTCACATATTACGTATGTAGCCGTTATACTGTTGCTGATGCAGCTTCATTTAAAGCCCCTCTGCATCTGTCACAACGACGTACGGTTTCACCTCCGCACCGCGCCGTGCCGCACTGTTGCGCAGCAGGCACCGAATATCTGTTATTGTTACAAAAAAGATATTTCAAACGGTGCTTTAATTTGTGTTACAACTTTGTTTATAGCATTTCTGAATTTTAGATCAAATGGTATGTCAATGTAGCAGTTAATATTTTTTTTTAAATTGGAAGAAAATTTATGTTGAAAATAAAATTACAGTCAAACTAGGTACATGTTTTATTTTTAGTGTATTTGCCATAGGCAACATACACTATTGGCGTTGGTCGGATGGCGGGACCTAGGGGTCGGACTAAAATTTCTCGACGTTTCATAACCTTCTAAACACTTTGGCACCATTTTTAAAAATGTTTATATATATATATATATATATATATATATATAAATATATATATATATATGTATATATATATATATATATATATATATATATATATATATATATGTGTGCGCTATAACTTTCGAAAGAGTTAATTGATTTTTACGAAATTTTGCCCACATGCTGGAATCCACCACCGCAAGAACCCTATTTAAAATAGGCCCAATCGGACCATTTTAAGGGTAGTTTTTAGGGGTTGAAAAAAGTTTTTGGGCCCAAAAATGCCTAAAAAATTCTCAGAATCGTTTCAAAATTGAAATTTAACCCTTTAATAGCAATTAAGAAGTGCTCCTAAAATTTTAATAAAATCGGCCCGACAGAACCGGATTTACAAATTTTATGAAAACACTGGGTTGCAGACAGTGAATTCTTTGCTGAAAGGTGTATATAATTTAGTTTAGTGGTTGGATTGGTAATAATATTGCAGCTGAGAAAAAAATGTTCTTTTAAGGGGTGTATTAAGGAGTCAAATTTTGTATTTTGCCCAAAAAACCAACTTAAGTTCGCATAATAAAGCCACACTGCCTATATTAGTAAATACACTATATTGTCGGCAGGGTTTTGGCACTGCGACCCGGGTTTTTATATACTTGCAGCACAATTTGATCCAATTTGTGACAATGGCGATTAAAATTATTTATGTCCTAGGATAATTAAAAAAATCAGATTTTCGTGAAAATCCTAGAATGTTTGCAAAGAACCAAATTCCTATTACCCGGTTTTTTTTCAATATTTCTAGGATTTTCGGAAAGATCCGATTTTCTCAATTATCATACGACATATAATCTGCAATATTGCTAACGTTTTGAAAAAAATATATTTGAAATGGGATATTTTCGAAAACTGTTTACAAATAGACGTGAAAAAGCAAGTACGATTATCTGGCACAAGCTCCTTCTACTAAGCGACATTTTTTCTGGATTGTTGCCCAGTTTGTTGTCAATTTCTCATCATAATGGAATTGACAAAATTGTAGGTTATGTATCCAGTGCGTGAATTCTTATTTTAATACGCATTGTGCCATTATGATAAAACGCCAGCGCATAAGTCAAAATAATCACGCAACTATTTTATAGGAGAGTGTGCTAACTACTGTTTCCAATTTGCTATAACAATAAAAATCAGATTATTTTTTATTTTGTCAAGTCTTGCTAAAATTCTTAGTGAACACAAGTTTTATTCTAAACATATGCATACACATTTTAAAGTGAGACTTCTTAAGTGAGGGTAAATAATCCGAACAATTTCAAGGCAGAAATAAA
The DNA here is from genome assembly GCA_034508555.1 of Venustoraphidia nigricollis. Taxonomy (NCBI): domain Eukaryota; kingdom Metazoa; phylum Arthropoda; class Insecta; order Raphidioptera; family Raphidiidae; genus Venustoraphidia; species Venustoraphidia nigricollis. Next base: position 172,773 of record JAVRKA010000053.1, on the reverse strand, counting down.
AGTAACATGCTAAGACGTTGCAAAACAGCAAAAACAAAACCAAAATTAACACGTGTCAACTGAAATACTTTAATGAAATGAAGTTTCGTTGGTTCCCACACAAGTTTTTTTCTTGTTTGATGACATTTTTAGGATCACCTCGTACAGACCACGTTCATATTTAAATAAATCTAGATAATCTGTTTTTCCATCTACTAAACACAGTACATGAAAAATTTATTTTCCTAAAGCGTTTTCCAATTAATCAATTAGACTTTGTAATATCACAATTCGCTCCCCTCGAGTCTAAAAGCGCGTCGGTAATCCCAAAAACGCATACGTCATCATTGAAACACGCTGGGGGAGAGCCAGAATCAGAAACATGGATGAGAAGTGCAATTTATTTTTTATAATTGTAACTCTGAGGGAGAGGTGTTCATTTGTAGTAAATCTACTCTTGCACATTCATTTTGTGCCCTTTTCCCTTTCTCTGTTTTCACTTTTGTACGCCTAGTTATTTACACAGATGATTATAAAAGGGATCAATTTTCAACGTAAGTATTTATTTTTAAAAACTTATTACCAAAGTGGGGAATGTTTTGCAGAAACTGCACGGAAATGACGTATGTATTTCGGAAGAATTTTTTTACCATCTGTTCAGTCCCGAATTTATTTTAGTGGGGGCCGATGGGCATTAATTTTCTGGAAGTCTAATTTGTGTAGAATTTTTTTTAATTTAATTTAATTTTTTGAAAAATTTCAGAATAAGTATTGAAAAAAATTTAAATTTAAAAAAAAATTTAAAATTTCAAGAAACATTCAAAATTTTGAAAAACATTCAAAGTTTGAAATTACAAAAAATCGAAATCTTGATGAAAAATTCAAAATTCGGATTTTTTTCAAGATTTATTTATTTTTTCGAAATTTCGAATTTTTAATTTTGTGGATAAATTTGCAGGGACCTATACTTTAAAATAAAATAATAAAACTACAACATTTCAATTATGTAGTGTTTTAAATACTAAATTAAATCGGAAGTTCTTTGAACACCCGCTACCTTAATGGTGGTTTGCAAGATATAATAAAAGTTTCTATCAAAACCGTCATTGATAGGTGAGGGAAGACGCGAATAAAAGCTAGTAAGAAGCTATTTTGTTTGCAGCATTACTAGTGGAGGTTTCGATTAATGTCGATGCAACGAGCTGAAAACAACTGTAAAAAGGGAACATACAGGTGGCATACTAAGTAAAAAATAGCACAATGTTTACTGCATTCGTTGCCTGGAATGAGTCAATCGATAATATTTGTTCTCATTATTATTATTGTTTTATTTTATGAACACAAATGCATCTAAATAATTAATTAATTTATTGTTTCTGTTTACCGTCACAAAGATACCAAATTTGATATTTTATGAGAAAACTTAAAAAAAAAATATTATGAACATAAATCGAACTTATGGATGATATTGGTATTTGCTGTAATATTTTCATTTATAATATGAAAACGAAAAGAATGCACCAGGAAATCGAAAAACAAATGTTATGACATCAAACATTTAGAATGGAAAAATAAATACACAGTACTGCATCGATGAACCGTAGAAATATCAAAGAAATAGTTCATTAACATTTCAAGTGGATATTATACAATGATCTCGGCGAAGATTGGAAGATGGAAGGAAGGATAAAGGAATATAATGTATATAGGAATTGTTTCCCTCACGTTTTGGCAATATTGTTGTTTGTGTTCCTTCGTTACTTTTAAACTTAAGCAATTAAGTCAACCTCACTGAAATATATATCATAGAAAAAGTTTATCACAAGTCGCACATCTAAAACATTTCAAGAGAAAGTTGTACGTGTCGTTGTTTATAGTCATTACTTAAATTTTTAGCATGCTAAATAACACTGCAGTGGGAAGAGAATAGCAAATAGCAATACGAGCTCTAAATGACATGCTCTGGAGCAGCCATCGCTTAACAGTGAAGCAAAGATTAGTTTTTCTTCATAATATGGATGATCAGCAAGAGAGAAAAACAAAAACTGTTTTCTATCAAAAAGGAATTTCAGGAGAAGAACTCGAATACCAAGATTTTTCTAATAAACCAGAAATAATATAAATAAAAAATACATCAGAGATTAAGCGGCGCAGGATGCAAAGCAGAAGTTTACGATAATGTTTTATTTCGCAGTCCTAGATGCTGCAATTACCTCAGTTAATGAGCGATTCAATCAGTTTCCAAAAAATCAATTCAAAATTCGGGTTTTTGTACCATATTAGCACATTAGAAAAAAGACCTACCAAAGATTGTGCTTGAACCGCCCTCAAACCGTAACCTCAGGTCATGTATGACGCAAAAGAGATTGGTAAGACTGGCAATAGAAGTTGGCACACCAATCTAAATGAGTTGGTTTCAACATTTGCTAAGTTCAAGGTCAGAAAAAAAATGTTAACTTAGTCGTTGTTGTTAGGGGGGGGGCTGTATATGAACACGGCCAGTGTTTAGAGTTATATTTCTTATTGTTTTGGATCATCTAGCCCAAGATTATACTGATCATCCGTAGGATTAAAGTGTAGAGGAAATAGACATTGAACTGATGGCGAAAGGAAGTATATATACGTCGTAGGAAAATTGAAATAATCAGATCTTTGCGAAAATCCTAGGAAATTACAAAAAACCGGGTAATTGGAATCCGTTTTTTGCAAACATCCTAGGATTTTCGCGAAAATTTGATTTTTTTTAAATTATTCTACGACATATACAAACATTCACTTCCCTCGACGCTAAATACTTCACTTTTGATATCGAGGAAGAGCCTCAGTTATTGAATATAATACATTATATGGTACCTCCATCGGTTTCATGAAAAGTAAATAATAGGATAATGGGAACTTGGACTAAATAAAGCAAATACTAAATTTACAAATTTACAACGTTTCGTAGACTGTTTAGTTAAGGTTTAGGAGTGGTCAAGTAATGATCAGTGTCATAGGATCTACTATAGATGCTCAAAAAAAATATATAGAAGGAATAGCCGACTCATCAACGTTACACAAAATTATAACTTGATGTGTGGCTTCGAAATGTTCAATGGTTGTAGACGTGCTAAGGTTTACAAACCATCCTTTTTACCTAACGTATTAGTCACAGAATAACGTTCTATTCTGCTTCTACTTCATGTGCAACCACTACGCTTCGTCTATAACTTGACTGAGAGGTAATCAAAGTCAACTGAAAATCTTTTTCTATAGAGCAATTTTTATCGATCTCTATCTAAATTCAATCTAAAAAGTTTGTTATCTGTTTGCAGTATAAATCACATCATTGAAACAATATGTACGTGCGTTTGAAGTTATACTTCTTTGACATGATTAAAAACACGTTTTTAATATACATACCAATAATTTATTAAAATCTTCAAAAAGTTTGTGGTTAATTTTTTATATTATTTTTCAACTTTTTGAAGATTTCAATAAATTATTATTATTTTAAAACACTTTCAAAATTATATTTTGATTTTTACTTTTATGTTCAATCAAAAATACTATATTATAAATTTTGCTGCATAACACATAAAACGACTAATGGTTGATGTCAAAATTTATAGTCGTCTAGTATTATATAGTTTCTAGATGACAGAAAGAGCAATGATTCCGTTCGTCTGTCATTTCATTCTGAGCACCTTATGGCCAACTTTATGCTGTTGAATTTTCGTTAGTTGTGTGCGCCCAATTTCTGTTGCCTGCTAAAATTTTGCCTTTAACGCACCAAAAGAAGGATAACTTAAAAAATGTGATAAATACAGCTTGGACTTGTTAAATGACATTAGTGTTTCAATATTTCCAAAATCATAATTAAAGTGCTACATGAAATTTTGAAACGTCGACGGTATACTAATTTAAGCAAGTATTTTGTCAAAACTCCTTGTTTCCTGCTACAAAAGTATATCAACCATTTATCAAGATGTTATTTACGTAACTCTTAAAAAATGTTTTTTCTTCAATCCCAAACTTTTGGTGACGCATATGAAACAAAAGACGACACATACTAAGAACGAAGACATTCGGCGACGCTTTTCATTTTCCAGTAAGACATTTTTCTTGATGTGAGAGCTTTGATTCTCTCTCAAAGCCATTTTCCAGCTGGCATATAACATAGACTGCACATAGTAGAGTAACCAAAGCGCATACATGCATACTTACTGTGCATATATACCCTCGCATTGTGATCATACAAAGTGGGTCATTACATTTTACCATTCTACCTTCACTAGTGAGGAATGGTACTTATTTTTGTTCTGAAGATTTTTCAAAAATAAATTAGTTAAGTAGCTGACAAGCATGCGTTGGTTAATTTTTACATGTAAAACCGTTTTATGTAACCATTCAAATGAATAGCAAATTTCATATTTACGTGTGTGTGTTAGCATTACAACTATCGAAAGACTTAATCGATTTAAACGAAATTTGGGCCACCTGTTGAAATCCACCACTACACGAACCTTATTTAAAATGGACTCAATCGAGCTATTTAGTACCTATATTTAAATTAAAATAAAACATTGTAGTAATTTAGTAAAAAGTAATTACATTTTTGAGAATTAGTAAAATAAGCAAGACTAATGGCGTGTTTCATGAAGTAGTTAATTTGAGAAAGCTTGTCGATCGTAATACAAAATGTCGTGAAAAAGGAGTATGTAGATAGCAATTTGAAACATTCAGTACATTTACGTATGTGTGCAGATACATTTTAAAGAGTTAAGGGTGCAATTTGTTCAATTTTAACATATCTGTATTATATACATATTTTATATTTAATATTTACTAGTGCAGTGTCTTTGTATTTTTGTTTATACAGTACAAGAAAAAAGTCGTTTTGAAATTAAATTTTTTATAGAGCTTAACATAAAGTTCAAAATAAAATTTAAAAACATTCATCAAAAAGAGCCACTAAAAAGTGAAATATTAAGAAAGTTTTGAGGTCGATGCCAAATTAATACTAACAGAAATCAGTTTCACGGGTAATTGGAATCAAAATAAATCAATTTAAACACTCATTGATTGCAAATACCCGTGAAACTGATTTCTATTATACATATTCTGGAATTGAACTTTAAAGATGAATTAATATTAACATTTTTTATGTATCTATGTACTATACCGACCTCAAAATTTTATTATTTTACGTTTTGATGTCTTGAAGGTTTGTTTTTTTCTACTTTTCAGTGGCTTTGGAATACGTAGTTTGCACGTTATTAACCGTCTTCTTCCTCAGTATCATATTTTTAAGTGAAACGAATTACGTAAAATTTATGTGAGTCTACCCTAAAGGTATTAAACAGAAAAAGAAAAATGAAAATCGGTTCCCAAATGTGGCCTCGGACACTTTTTTTCGATTCTGTCACCTTACGGAATTTGGAAGGAAATATCATTCAAAAACTATAATAGTATTATCTAACAACGTAAGTACGAGTTCTTTAATTTACTGCAAAAATTATTTAGCTGTCGATGCATCTAAGGTTGGTAGCTAAGATTTTGTTGCATGATGAGTCAATTCCAGTTAGTTGATGAGAAATGCCACGTTTCCAGTTATTATTTAATTGTTTACGGATGTAGACAATAACATTATCGCAAGACGAGCATGAATACACCTGTTAAATAAACACCCTTGCAATATGTCAACAATGCCCTTTACCTTCCACTATCGGGTATGTTCATTTACATAATATTATCTACTGTGCATACACCTAAAGGTAATACTAATGCAATATAATACTGAATTCCTCGAGAATTTATTAAGTGTTTGGTTACACATAGCCAAAACCGATTAAAACGCTGAATTTCATAAATACGGCATTTGTCGAAACAACTCATTAATCGAAAGCGACATATTTTTAGTTTTGGTCACTACATAGTGGAAAGTCGGAAAGGATAAAAAAAAAACCCGGGTCGCAGTGCCAAAACCCTGCCGACAATATAGTGTATTTGCTTGTATAGGACCGTGTGGTTTTAGACTTTTATTATGTGAAATTAAGTTTGTTTTTGGGCAAAATAAAAAATTTAACCCCTTAATACACCCCTTAAGATAACATTTTTTTCTTAATTGTAATATTATTATCAATCTAACGTCTACACCGAATTAAAGACACCCTTCAATAAATAAGTCACTATCTGCAAATTAGTGTTTTCAAAAAATGTGTAAGTCCGGTCCTGTTGGGCCGATTTTACTAAAATTTTAGAGGCACTTTTTAATTGCTATTTAAGGGTTAAATTTCAATTTTGAAACGATTCTGAGATATTTTTCGGTATTTTGGGGCCCAAAAACTTTTTTCAACCCCTAAAAGCCACCCTTAAATTGATCCGATTAGGCCCATTTTAAATAGGCTTCGTGCGGTCATGGATCCCAACATGTGTGCCAAATTTCGTTAAAATGAATTAACTCCTTCGAAAGTTATAGCCCGCACACATATATATATACCTATATATATAAATATATATATATATATATATATATATATATATATATATATATATACATATATATATATATACATATATATATAAACATTTTTAAAAATGGTGCCAAAGTGTTTAGGAGGCTTTGAAACGTCGAGAAATTTTGGTCCGACCCCTAGGTCCCGCCATCCGACCGACGCCAATAGTGTATGTTGCCATATGGCAAATACACTAATTATGACCGAAATTAGATCATAGTGAAAACATAATTGTTAAAAATAGGCCAAGTTTTCTTCTAGTAGTTTGTATGGCCATCAAAAGTCTAAAACGGCACCAAGTACCATTCCAATCGATGTGAGCTAGTCAATGTAACCCTGAGGTTACCATTGACGCCAACTCCGTGGGTATAATAAGCGCCACGGTTCTGAAGTTAGATGCAAATGGAGGCTTGCGCAGGTACAGTCGGTTGAACTCGCGCTATACTATTATTTTTAATTTTTCTTTAGTCTAAAGGTCTAGTTCCTTGCATAAAGTCATCCAAAAAAATATTTTTCGTGCTTGTCTGTGCAAAACTGTATTAGGCATCTTGATCAATTAAAAATCAAAGAAACAACTGAACAATAGCGTACTGGACTGTACTTTATAGCAGGAAAGCGACAAGTGGTACGACAACCAACGATAACCAATCACCGACGAGCACACGGTCTGTGCCGGTAACTGGGAGATGGTGAGAGTCTTCCTTTCCCACAAAACAACCAGGGCGGCTCTTAAATATGCATTTGCGACGCTGTTTGTGACTAACTTCAGAACCTTTTAGAACCATGGCGAGTATTATACTCGGGATCTCCAACACCCACAGAAAATAGATAGTAGAGGCAAAGCATCCCCAGCCACAGACACGCAAAAATGATTTGTCGGCAATACGGTTGGAATGCTTATTGTGAAATTTAGAGCCATCATCATAACCTCGTAGCACTTACATAAATTATAATGGAGCCTGAAGACTCGATATTTACAAGTAAAACGCATACAATTTAACTTTTACTAGCTTGATTATTTTTTGTGGTTATTAAAGTGGGTAAGTGCCATAAAATTTAAATAACTTTCTGATTTCAATGAAGATAAGTGTCGTCGCAATTCGCCAGCTTTTGTAAACTACTAATCAATAGATCACCCGCGTGGTTTACTAAAAGTCGACGCTCCTGGACGCTACTGCGACAAGACATATCCAAATAAAATTACGACAGTGGATGGAATTTTTAGTACACTGCAATTAAAGCTTGTCTTTATAAATGTTTTTTTTTCTAATATTTTATTTTCAAATTTTTTGTTACGCCATATTGGATTTTAAGTAATGTCACATAGTTTACTGTCTTCTATTTGTCATAACCTCTCATTTGATACACATATATCAAGGAGGTTGTAAAGAATTAGACGATTCGCCATTTTGGATTTGGAATGAAATCACACTGTTGATTATATTCTAGTTGTCATACCCTTTCATTTGATACCCATGTAGAGGGGGTTGTAAAGACGAAGATAATCTGCCATTTTGTGGTGGCGACCACATTGGAACTACCATAATATACTACTATATTGTATTGTCTTCAAAACCAAAGACGTATGCTAAATTTTAGCTCAATTGAACACCAGGAAGTGGGTCAAATTCAACTTATAAGATTCGATTACAAACCCATCGGCAGACATCGAGACAGATGAAACTAAATCAAAGCTTGTAAAACTGCAGCGCTGTAGTCTTTTAGTTTTAATAATTGTCTTGTCAAATATCGAATTTTAATATTTCGTTAGCTCTATTCAAAAACAGAGTGTGTTTACAAAATGAACGACGAATAAAATAAATGCTTGAACATAAATTTCCATTAAAATGGTCGAAACGTTAATTTGTGCTGTTGTGCACAATAGGTACTCAGTGTAGCAATGCTAGCTGGCTGGCTAGCAATACATGAATATTAATCAAGTCAAACGGCACAGACAATAATCAGTTAGCTACAGTAAACTAGGAGTACAGCTACATGCAACATTGTTTAATACAATACTGTTGGTACGTGCTTTGGTGCTAAATCATTAGCACGAACCCACCCGAATCTGAGACTTGGCCTCAAGCGACCAGATCATCGACAATACCCAACAATCAATGGAAACATGGTTGATCAATAAGTACCCGTGATTGACGACAGATGGCGTTGACGAGTGACATTGACTTTACCATCGTCTACTAAAGACTTTTAAACGACCTCGTGCTGAGTTGTAGATAAATTCATAGGTTAGGTTATTTTTGACAGCCAGTTGTATCACTCGTGTTTTGCATTTTTCGACAAAATGGAACAAAAGCAATATCGATCCGTAATTCGTTTTTTATACGAGTATCTTCTTGTGGTCACAGATGGTGAAGAGTCCCCATAGACAGCATCCAACTTCAGTTTTATTTCTTCGCATGTTTTTTTAAAAAACGAATTACGGATCGATATTGCTCTTGTTCTATTTTGTCGAAAAATGCAAAACACGAATGATACAACTCGTTGTCAAAAATAAACTAACCTATGAATTTATCTACAACTCAGCACGAAATCGTTTAAAAGTCTGCAGTGCGCGATGGTAAAGTCAATTTCGCTCGTCAACGCCATCTGTCGTCAAAAACGAGTACTTATTGTATATACCACAGACGACCTAAAATCCAAACGGCCGATTTTTATTTAGACGTCTTTGACAGTCACTCTTATTACAAGGTTTTTGTCCCGGTGTCTGACGTCTATCTGTAATCAAATCACGCAAGTTAAATTTGAACCACTTTCCGATTTCCGATTCAGCTGAAATTTTGCACACACCTTTGGCCGTGAAGACAACACAATATAGTACATTGAATATTATGGTAGATTCAATATAGTCGCCACAACAAAATGGCGGATTAGCTTTTTCTTTACAACCCCGTCCACATGGGTATCAAATGAAAGGGTATGACAAGTAGAATACAATCAGCAGTATTTAAAATCCAATATATGATTATGGGTAGTATATGTTTTATATTCCTGAAGATGGACTTATTTTCCGAAACGATCGTCGAGAAATAATTTTGTAGAATTTTTATTTGTTTTTATTTTTCTGTTATGAATAAGAATTTTTGTAGAAATTAGAGATTTCCGAAACGTAAGTACATTTTGCATACATGTTCACATCCAACTGCTACACGGGTGGAAAAGGGAACATACTGAGCAACTGGTAAACAAGTCGCCTTAATTACTTACATTAACTCTGCAGGAAAGTTTCTTTGATTTAGACTATTATAATTGAATATACTGTACAAGTTTCAGATATTATAAGCATATTACAGGGTAAGGGCTGATATGAATGATGTGTCGCTGATACAACAACAATACATATTATTAAGGCTGTCGGAACGCTCTGAATTTAAGTCAAAAATAGAGCTTCGGTTGTCAACTGATTGTAGACTTATTCGTCAACATTCTGCAAAAATTCTTTCTCTATAAGGAAGATAAAGGACAAATCTAGGTCTCTAATGGACTACTTTTGTAATTTATGTACGATTTACTAGAAAAAAGTTGACATTAATTGTGCTAAAAAACATACGTTTTCAATGTCACACTACAACCTTATTCGTACTTATTTCACAAAACTGTTCCATCACAAACCTAAAGTGACTCTTCCTTTATCGGAAAACTTTTTTAAATCTTCAAAATATTTCCAAAAATTAGAGTAATCAATTGACAGCGGCACCCTTGCAGTAACAGCCTCGTAGTTGGCATCATCCAAAAATTGAAACGTGCGGATGATTTGCGCGAGACAGAGCTAAAGAAAGTTACACCCACAATATGTCTTTTGCCTACCTCGCCCCTTACCCCTGGGTCTCAGCACAAACAAAATTCAGAGCGTTCCGACAGCCTTAAGACACTGCATTCAATTGTCTCTCTCATTCAAACTATAGTCAATATGCAAATTGCAAATGAATTTGGGAATTCTTCAGACTGGCTAGGCAAATTGCGGATTGACTGATTTCGCATATTGTCGGTAACATATCTACACACTTTTCTTGAGTAGCGATGTTTATTGTGTTGATTACGATAGTAAAAAACAATTACAGCCATTAACGATGTTTTTATTTTTAGTGTCTAAGCATAAAAATATGGTCAGTGAATATTTTTTTCGATACACTGTATCTACGCTCGGGTAAACATCAACGAATAACCAAATTGTAATAAATTCGTTAATTTGTTTTAATCTGATTAAATTTCATTTACAAATTCAAATTAAAACACAATTATATTTTCATTATTAATTGTAAAATTATCACAAGTACACAATTTAATTTTCATTATATCATCAAAATCTATGTAAACTATATATTGTTTATTATTTTGTTATTTATTATAAGTACCTATATGAGAATTGAGTATATTTTCGAATGTAATCAATTCAAAATCAAAACATGCATCTCTCGGTTACACTATCTTATTTGCAAAATATGAAATTATAAATTTACTTATTTTCGCGTCTGTATGTCTGTCTACATATTCGCGATATACCTATCTAGGTACTTGAAAACCACTGTATCGATTTCAATTTGGTTTTCACGCTTGTACATAGTACAGCTAGTATATAATACTAGTTGTTACTCGTGGAATATGATACGTTAACAGAAACTGTATTTTATTTAATATGCCTTAACGTGAGCGAAGTTGAATATAATGCAACTTAAAGTTAATTGAAATCGGGTTACATATCTTATGGCGGAACTGACCAACAGACAACCAGAACTGAAATCTAGGAATGATCAATGTTGATTTGGTATCATGCGAAATGCTTAAAAAATGAAATAAATTTTATAAAATAACTTTTACAGTAAAATATTCCTGAACAACTTTGTTACTAATAATTTTTTGTGGTAAAAAAGTATCCCTGCGTTAATTAAATTTTTATTTTTCGCTGGAGCTCGTTTTTAACATAATGTCACATACGTCATAATATATGTCATCACGCACTAGAGAGAGAGAGATTGGAGATTATAGATTTTTTTTATTGTAGATTATAAACGCCCGACAACTTAGGTCATTAGCGTCTTTACATCAAATAACATAATATTCACTTCAAACATAAACGAGATCACAAATCATCCATGAGCAGAGGTAGGATTCGAACCCACGACAGTCCGGTAAAGAAGTCAGCAGGATAACCACTGGACCACACTTTCCTCGGAGATTATAGATGCTTAACATCTAAGGTTATCAGCGTACATGCACTAGAAACATAACCTACTATTTATGAAAAGTCATTGTTATTTCGTAACAGTAATAACAGGTACTTTTTAAAGTGTTATTGGAAAATAACTGTTCTGCGCATCACGAGTTCAAACCGACCGACGTATTGTTGTTAGGTGTGTTTTGTTAAGAAACACGGTAACATTCCTTGTACGAATTTAGATTTATTTGCGACAGGCGAGAAGTCAGGAGTTGGGTCAAAGCTGTATATCATTCAAAGTCGCCACAGAGTGCCTTTTACTAGATCTGGTAAACACACTTCTCTAGACTGTTATTACTTTAAATTTACACAAACCAGAAACTTGGTCAAGTATTGCACATCAAATGAATAAAGCCATAGGTCAGGTTTTTCCACGCTTTTCATGTTTCCAGCATGTACTATTCCGTAGATACTAAAGATGGGATAGTTCGAGTGAAAATTGTTCGATTATTAAAATATCTCGAGAGGTTATTCAAAATCATTCCAACGATTTTTATACCTACGAGTTACAATACAATTTCTAGCAAAATATTTTTGGAACGAAGTTCCTTATCGCGGGTTAGCGAGGGGACCTAGCCGAGAAAAAATGTAACATGTCACGAAAAACCGTAAGACAAAAATGTCACGAAAAACCGGCAGACGTATAATGTATACTGGTATACGATGATACCGGGTGTTTTTAGATTATTCCGGGTGTTTTTAGATTATACCGGGTGTTTTCAGATTATACCGGGTGTTTTCAGATTATACCGGGTGTTTTAGATTATACCGGGTGTTTTTAGATTATATCGGGTGTTTTTAGATTATACCGGATGATTTTAGATTATTCCGGGTGTTTTTAGATTATACCGGGCGTTTTGAGATTATATCGAGTGGTTTAGATTATACCGGGTGTTTTTAGATTATACCGGGTGTTTTTAGATTATACCGGGTGTTTTTAGATTATACCGGATGTTTTTAGATTATACCGGGTGTTTTTAGATTATATAAAACGCGTTACGAAAAAAGTCTTATACGAAAGGGACTTCGTTCCAAACGCGTGTCCCGCGACACGTTCCAAGTTTTTTTTTCATTTTTTTAAACCCCCGATTGGCTTCAATTCGGTGCGATTTAACCATAGACAAACATGTTGTATAATACTATTGGTTGGATCGTTTATTTGATCGTGTAAATGTGTAAATAACGTCTAAATGAAATGAGATATCGACTTGAAAATTGCACATAACATACTAATCCTTGGCCAAAAGACGAAAATAATTTTTAAAATGTAGAGACTTTTATTCTAAGGGGGTGTTCTATATATGTAAAAGAGAGGTCGCATTTTTTTTCTAGCAAGTATGTACGGTACCATTGTTTAGAGTTCTCTACACATAAAATATCAAGAAATAAAATTACTCTAATCAAACACCCTATCAAATTTAAACTCTTTACTTATGAAACGACGTAAAAAGACCGAGTTGTATGAATGCCGCCCGCCAAACAGTGGTATATTGCTTACACTACACACTACGTAAGTGAAACTTTATACTTACACACAAAATTATTATTCAAATTTACATCTAAATGTTATAAGTTCGTCATTTACAGAGTAATAATAAGCTTTGTTTTTCGTTGCCATTGTCACACTTTTAGTGTTAAATATTTAACGCAAACATTAAACGGCCCAAACTTGCATATTAACGTTAAGCCATATCCCATTCGTATGTTGTTCGTTTAGTGGCCTTTGACATTACAAAGTATAAACTGAAAACAATATATTGATAAATTCGAGTAAAACTAACCTTACCATTTATTGCGAGCCGCTTAGCTGCTGTATTGCGTGTGCTTTTGTAAGCGGCCGTCGGGGTTAAAGTACACCTGAGGATATCCTTAACACCTCATAATGTGTACAGTTCGTACGTTCGTATGCTGTGAGTGTGTTTCAATGAATTTTAAAGCGGTTTTGAATGAGTATACAATATATAAACACGGTTTTTAGGAATTGAAATATAAAAATTCGCTCTGATCTAACGTCGTTTTCCTGGAACTTAACAAATTTGAAATATGGACGAAGAGAGTATATTAAGTGACGTAGTGGCGCTGAACTCTCTGAATAGAATAGAATAGGTTTTATTTCCACTCTATTACATTACGTAACTGACTATCCACGGTACGAAGTATTCGCACGAGTCCGCTAGTGTTATGAATGCTCAAAAAAAGTATATTTACCATTTTTGTTAAATATAGCCCTAATTATATTATAGTTTACCGACTCAAAAATCCACATTTATAATTATTTATCTGATCACGTTCTTATAAAAATTAGTTGCAAGTAAATCGCCTGTATATATGTACAGTTATTGTACAACTAAGTCTTAGCTACTTTCGAGACTCCTGGAGCGTAACCTAACTTGGCCTCTGGAGTTATTACTCCTACGGGACTTTGCTATGGCCCTCTTCGCCAATAAAACATCGTCCAGACTAGATCAAAAATATATAGATCCACATATACGTATACAACGTGTTGTAAAATTATCGGCACACAAGTTCCGTTCATTTTAGTTTGAAAAAGTAATATTCATAGAAGAAGGTGTAGAATAAGAATATTTTTAAATTGTAGTACATATTTGGCACCATGACTAATTAATTAAGGAAAAATCCGGATCGCAGTGCCAAAACCCTGCCGACAACTTTTTTTTTTAATATAGATTTTTTGGCCTTTGCTTCCTGCCGACAATATAATACAGGCAGTATGACTATTATGTGAATTCCTTTGTTTTTGGACAAAATAAAAAAAAAAATAACCCCTTAATACACCAATTAAAATAATAAATTTCTCCCCATTTAAAATATTGTTATTTTTGTGCCTTGTAATTGCAACTATGAATGTCAAGATTTGACGTAAATAAATGATTATTTTTATGTATAAATTGTAGACATTCCAGAATATATAGGGATGGCAATGTTAATATTTTTAGTTCTTCAAAAAAGGGCTTACAAGATGTAATTGAGCTAGAACGAGTCATAATTCTCATAACTCTTTTCTGCATTATAAACATTTTTTGCATAAAAGATGTTCCACCCCAAAAACTAGCGTTTTCAAAAAAAGTTGCTGTGCTCAAGGGTGTTTTGTAGTTTTAAAATAATTTACATTTTTTTCTTAATGTACTTCAGTTTATTTAATTCACTTACATAATGATTCTCTATTTACTTACATAAGTAACTAGAGGGCATTGCAAACGTATCTTTTTTTGGAATTGACAGTAAGAATAGTTTTTGACTAATTCATTCGTAAATTTACTAGTGTCAATTCAACACAAACTATTATTGTAAAAATAACTTATAAATCAAAATATATATCTTTCTAAAAGAAATTATGTTTCCATTTTATTTGAGCATCGATACAAAACAAAGAGCACCTGAACTTATCGTTCAGAAAATTTCAAACATGATGAAATATATTTTGTGACATCTTTTACCGCGTCCACCCACGCATTGTCCCCGATCTCAGTTGCCAGACTGCGGTTTTTATGTTCAGGATAATGCTTTTAATGAACTCACAAAAACTCAGATTTGAGGAAATACTATGAGTAAAATCATCACTAGTTCCCTCTATTACAGGTTTAAATACTTGTATACAGTCTACTATTACAGATCACTGAAGATTTCTAATAGAGCAGCCATGGAAAAACCACATAAACGACGGCATCACTGCACGCAGTATGTTAAATATATTTTGGAACATACAGTATGTTATATAATATTACATAACGTTCCACGAATATGTGATAGTCTACTACAAACTATAAACCTAAATAGCCGTGTTGCTGAGCGTTCGTAAAACAGGTGATTTTTACATATGTAATTTGGGAAAAATATTTCTGAAAAATTGTTGATTACAATATAAGATGGAGTTACCTTATTTCACGACCTTTTCTTGACAATGCTTTCTGCAGCCGAGTAGTTTACTGTTTTATGGTTAAATGGGCAAAGTGGTGCAGAAAATTGGGCTCATTAACGTCCCATCGAAAAAACAATTGAATTTTGACACCCTATGAATTTATTCAGAAAATAGTGAAAATTGCCATTTATGAAAATTGGCCATAACTTTTTTATTTATGAAGATATTTGAAAATTTCATTAACCATTCTTTGATAACTTTTTAAGGTCTTTTCAGTGGCGTAGGTTTCATTTTTTTGTTTCCACTACATAATGAGATATTGACATGAACTTTGGTTTTTCTTATGGACGTCATTTTTGATTTTCAGATATTCGAATTCTGCTTATTTTTCTGAATAATTTGACATAGCATATCCTATATCTAAACCAATCAGAAGCTTCAAAACTGACCAAAATAGCTTTTTGACCTTATCCATACCGATCAGAGTGTGCCGTGTAAAACAAAATTTATTGAAACAAATACATACCGACAGATTAACAATCTGTCGAGCGATCGCTAAAGTTTTGCTTATTCATTTTGTTTGGTTTACTCACTAAGATGGTTCAAGCATTTTCAAATTTGGAGAAACAGACTATTTTTGCGCATACATTCAGCGTAACAAAAATATCACGTGGGCTCAAGCAGAATACTTGAACCTTTATCCAGAAAGACGACAGCCTTATTCAATAACTTTTAGGAACTTAAATAGAAATTTAAAGGTTTGCGGTTCATTTTCAAAGAAAAAAGGCAACATTCAACACTGTAAGGAAGAATTAGTTTTAGCAAGCTTTGAAATTAATGGAGAAAAGTCAACCAGACGCGGGTTTTCATTAATATTTACTGTCTTCACAGCAAGTTTCCATCACTCTTCAAAAGATTACAGAATTTCTAACTGAAAAGACATAAACGATGAATTGGTGAAAAGTTTTCGGATAGATACCCTGTATAATTAAACTTGTGGTTACAATGAAGATGTTCAAATACACCCCACTTACCCTACCCACATGTATAATATTACAAATTATCATCTGGTTGAAATACAACTGTAACCTTGAAATACAATTAGCATTAATGTAATACGCGCATCCTTCCACCGCCCCCGCCCCCCCTCAGTCCACACGTAAAATCTGAACATTCATTTGTGCTGTTTGAGAGGTGCTCAGAGTTGGAGCTGTCATTAACATTTGTGTTCTACCGACAGATACATTAATTTTGTGCCTATGTACAGAACAAGATCCGAACCCCCAGTGGCGTTTCATGAAAATTATACGATCGCCTTTAGCTATATATGTAAACGTCAGTGGAGCTCGTTCTACAAGAGGAGAATAATAAAATATTCCTCTTGAAAACATGTTTCTGATATTTCAATTTAATATGCCGAATAAATATTGCAGTTTGAGATAACAACTATACACTTTATCCCTAATGCTGATGCTGGGTTGCAGAAAGCATTGTCAAAAAATGATTTGACAATGACCTTAGATTGTGATCATATACAGTAGAACCTCAATAAGTTAACATCCAAGGGAAAAGTTAAAAAATTTAAGTTATCGAGTTTTTTACTTATCGACAGTTAAAGTTAAAGAGGTTGTCAGAGTAAAGTTTTTAACTTGCCGAGGGTAGTGGATTTTATAGAGGATGTATTTAGTTCAATAGAGGTGACATAAATTTTTTATCTATGCATTTATTCTTTTAGAATCAATTATTTATTTATTTAAACAATTATTAAAAAAAAATCAGTAATTTTTAACTTATGGAGGTCACCAAAATATTATTTTAAGTTATCGAGGGCGATGTTCAGAATATTTGTTTAAGTTACCGAGGTTTTGTGATTTAAGTAATGGAGGTTTTATACTTTCAGGGGAAAGGGATTAAAAAAAAAATAGCTTACAGAGGTTCTTAACTTATCGAGGTTCTACTGTAATTACAGTTTTTGTTAGCTTCACCTGTATGTAAATTATGTATCAATATGACGGAACCTTTCAACGTAATAAAAAAATGATTTTTCGGGAAAAAGGACTTTATTTATAAGTAAAACACTTAATATTTTATTTTCAGCGACGTTTCGTTCCTTGTTTGGAACTTTATCAAGCTTTAATAACTGTAAATAAATTTTGTTTAAAAATACAATTTATAAAATGTACAATTGAAATAACAAATAATAATAATACATACCTATTAAATGTTGTGATTAAATAGATATAAAAGGTAATATATACATGTGAATATATTATAAATAAAGTCCTTTTTCCCGAAAAATCATTTTTATATTAATTACCAAGGACAAAAAAGAAATAAAGTCAATCTTTCAACGTAATTTTCACTGATTTCAGGACGTTCGATTGATTAAAAATTTGCACACGTATTAAGAACCGATGACAATACAATAATTTGATAACTTTGCCCTAATATTCTGACCAGGGTCATCAGGATAAAAAAAAGAACTAAAAAATGATAGTTTAATTTGCACACGTATTAAGGATCGATGACAATACAATAATTTGATAACTTTGTCCTAAGGTTTTAACCAGGATCATCAGGATAAAATTTTTCATCAACTTCAAGACGCCTGAGAAGAAGTCGAGGGCTTCATGTCGCGCAGTGCAGGAATTTCAACTTTCTGTCATTGTGATGTAATATACTATTTCATGCCCGAGACGAACAAATAAAATTGTGCATATGGAAATCAAAACTAAAATGTTTTCGTCCCTTGCAAAATTATTTTATTCGAAAACGTGGTGACTAAACTATATTTGATAGTTCGACTAACCTACAATATACATTTATTGACGGGCTTGTCGTCTTATAGTTTCACAATATAATTTAACACAATAAAATTTCCAAATATAAGTTAACATTAAAATATTAATTTTAATAGAATTTTTTTGGAAACTAGCTTACAAATTTTATTTTATTCAAACTACTAATCTAGCATTTTGAATTAATTGTCGGATAACAATAACAATAATGTTACAATTATACGACAATTAATTCAAAATGCTAGATTAGTAGTTTGAATAAAATAAAATTTGTAAGCTAGTTTCCAAAAAAAATCTATTAAAATAAATATATCCTAACAGCTGTAATAAAATCAAAAATATTATTAGTGTATTTGCCATAAGGCAATACACTATTGGCGTCGGTCGGATGGCGGGACCTAGGGGTCGGACCAAAATTTCTCGACGTTCCATAACCTCCTAAACACGTTGGCACCATTTTTAAAAATGTTTATATATATATATATATATATATATATATATATGTGTGTGTGTGTGTGTTCGCGCGATAACTTTCGGAAGAGTTAATTGATTTCAACGAAATTTGGGCCACGTGTTGAAACCCATCACCGCAAGAAGCCTATTTAAAATGAGCGTAATCGGGCCATTTTAAGGGTAGTTTTTAGGGGTTGAAAAATGTTTTTGGGCCCCAAAATACCGAAAAAATTCTCAGAATCGTTTCAAAATTGACATTTAACCCTTTAGTAGTAATTAAAAAGTGTCCCTAAAATTTCAATAAAATCGGCCCGACAGGACCGGATTTACAAATTTTATGAAAACACTAGTTTGCAGGTAGTGACTTATTTATTGAAGGGTGTATTTAATTCGGTGTAGACGTTAGATTGATAATAATATTACAATTAAGAAAAAAATGTTATTTTAGGGGGTGTATTAAGGGGTTAAATTTTTATTTTGCCCAAAAACAAACTTAATTTCACATAATAAAAGTATAAAACCACACGGCCCTACACAAGCAAATACACTATATTGTCGGCAGGGTTTTGGCACTGCGACCCGGGTTTTTAAAATATTAGACTTTCACTTTTATCCTTAATATATTTATAAGTCAATGGTTCATAATTAATCACATCAGGTAATTTTATAATCTTTTACTGATTGTAGACACAGGTACAAAAAAGGTAGTTTGCCGAAAGTTTCTATATAAATATAGAAAGTACTGTTGTTTGTTCATTCGTTAACTGATTTTCATGAGGTGAAGTCAACAAGTAAAGTGAAGCTATCCATAGTTTAATATATTTGTAAGTATGCATTAGTCAGTAAATTATACATAAATATTGGAGTTATCAGAACATATAAAAAAATCTATGTTAACTTTTTTTTTAAATTAATTAATTTATTTATTTGAGATACTCAACAGGACTAAGTCCCAATTACAGAGTATAAAAATAAGTTGTTAGCGACATGGTTCATTAGTAAAATTTATATAATTTCACTCTGTTTCAGGAACTTACTTTTAGATCCCTTAAAAATGTCAAGTTGTCGAGTAAGCAGAAGGGACGCGCCTAGAAGGAGAGATTTGCAAGTGGATGCCAGTCAAATACTAAAGGACCTCATCATTACGGCAACAGAATTTTATTTAAATTTTGATGTTAGGTCATCAACTCCCATATCAAATGATTTAAAAAAGAGCTGCAATGAAGTAGAAACTGACAAAGTTTATAAAAAGTTCTGTAAAGTGATTTTGCCTCTTTCTACTGCGGCAAAAAGAAGTTTCAAAATTTCAAAGGTGAGAACAAAGAGAAAGCGAAGCGAAAGAAAAAGAATCGTAAAACGATATAATCGTAATATTAAAAAAGAAAATGTATCACATTTGGCAGATGATGAGGAGGACACAACCGACTCACTGAATAAATGTGATGAAACTGAATCAAATGACGATTGGCAGACAATCGACTTACTGACCAAATATGATGTTGAAAAAGAAAATGAATCACCAACTTGGGCAGATGAGGAGGACGAGATTAAAAATATTTGGGCAAGAAATAGAACTCACACACTGAATAATTGTTATGTTGAACCATCAAGTTGGGTACATATTGAGAGGCAGTCTACAGATATTTCTGAACTTTGTGCAGACATTAGTGAATTGCGATTTTAAATATTTAGCGTAATTATTTCATTTGGACATCTAAATGAATTATTAATGTAGTTCTCAGCATGAGTCCAGATGATAAACTAGGAACTGCTCCAAAATACGAGCTTTTTTATGATGCTATTATTATTTATTTACTGTTTGACCTCTAAAATATGATAAGTTGTCAAGAAAGTATACGAAAGCATCTTGAAGGAAGATGTTTGTAAAATACGACATGAAACGGATATAGTTTTATTTCAAGTTTGATGTAAATCTTTTAACATCATGATCTAAAAATTTAGAAGACATGTGTCGAAGTAGTAAAAAAGTTTAAAACTCCCATTTGCATCACAACCAAAATAAAGCTCACAATTTCATCACTTAAATCAAAGGATGTACATCAGAAAATGGAAGCGTCGAACGATAGTGTGTTTCTATAATTTGAAAACGAAATATTGAATAGCATAGGCCATGGTCATTTTGTGTTTTCAAACTGGCAGTGTAATTATTAGTTTGTATATAAATGTATACTTTATATAGAGTTTTTACTTATATAATAATAAAGGTTTATTAAAAAGGAATGAAAAATTCAAATAATTTACCTGATAATGTCATTTTTCATCCGCTTAAGTTACAAACATCAAGCTTACCTGAAACAAAATATTAACCAAATTATTTTTAAGACCTCAGGTAACAATACTTTCTGAGGTAAATCATCAATAATAAAAGAATACTGTAATTTGTTTTGTTTAAAATAAAAACTAGTAAAACAACAAGAAAAATTAAAATCTGGGTTCAATCATTGCTTAATGCTAATTACAGTAAATTTTTCTCAAGACACGATATAATTCGATAACAAATATTTCTAGGGTTTTATTTCAATGTAAATTTAAATTTATTATTATTATGATTTTATTTATTTTAATCATACTTTATTGTCTGGAATTAATTTATATTTTTACCTATGACACAATATCTCACAGTTACAGCAGAACTGATTTTTGTCAAAAATATAAGTTGAATACTAACCAATGCCATAAAATATTCCATAACCCAGTCTTATTTGGTTCTTACGATATCAAAGGATCTTTTTTAAAACGCTTGAAGGAAACAAAATATCACATACATTACTCGATCAGAAAATGTTCAGAAACAATTTCTAGGATATCAAAACGTGATCTATTAAAATCCTAACAAGAAATATCGGACTGAGTTTAAAACTTCTCTATACCATTGTAGAGCTAGGAATTGGAAAGTAAAAAAGAACGCGTGAATATCCCCAAAAAGAAAGTTTTGTAAAAAATTTTTTCTAAGCGTCATAGTTTAGGAAATATTTTGAAACTAAAAAAATGCTGTTCTTTTGCTTTGAAGAGCTGTCAAAAATAAATTAGTTAGGTATAGTATGTGCAATGGATCTAAAAGGCTCGAAAGTTATATGCACAATGGAAGTTTGCGCAGGTATAGTCGGTTGAAAAACTACAAACTTGCCCTATATTATTATTTTTAATTTTTCTTTAACCTAAAGGTCTAATTCCTTGCATAAAGTCAACTAAAAAATTATTTTTCGTGCTTGTCTATACAAAAATGTATTAGGCATCTTGATCAATTAACAATCAAAGAAACAACTTAACAATAGCCCACTGGACTGTACTTTGTAGCAGGAAAGCGATAATTGACAAGACAACCAGCGATAACCAATCACCGACGAGCGCACGTTCTGTACCGGTAACTGGGAGATGGTGGGAGTCTTCCTTTCCCACAAAACAACCAGGACGGCTCTAAAACATGCATTTGCGACGCTGTTTGTGACCAACTTCAGAACCTTTTAGAACCGTGGCGCGTATTATAACTCGATGGTCTTATTCCATAAATAGCTATTTACAATGTAGATAGCTATTTATGGAATAAGACCATCGAACTGACAAGCATCATTTGATTAATTTTTACATGTAAAACCATATTTTGTATCCATCAAAACGAGTAGGAACTATCATATTTGTTACTAGTCATTACCCGCGTCGCCGCGTGCGTTAACAGAAATTATATTTAATTTATCATAATACATAAGTATGTCAAAAGTGAATATTTTTAAAGTTGGAATGCTTAATTGACTGAATTTCTTTTTGTTTTAAAAGTACCACATTACAACAAGAACTTCGTCGTCCATCATGCACGGTCGTCTGTTTGTAAAATGAGTTCGAGTCATAACAGACCGGGATTTTACCGTGTAGTGTGAACAGGAGGCCTCTGGCACCCGATTAAAGCATTCCCGTGTGAACGAGCTTCAGAGCAAACAGATTTGACTGAAAGAAGTATGCAAAGCTGACGACCATCGGTTCAAACTATCAAAACGCAGTATTATTTTAATGGCAACCCATTAAGAGTAAGACAATATTATAATGCACACGAATATCTGAAGTGAATCATTTGTTTCTGACAGTTCAATTGTTGTCTGTTCGACGTAATTAACTTGTTAAAATAAGACAATCATACTTACGTCTCTTAAATGAAGTCATAGCTACAAATAATATTGCAATATGCTTGCGAGAGGGTATATAGAAGAGGCATGGCGCTAATTAATAAGCTGCAATGTTTAGAGTTCAAGTATGCTTAGTTATATTCATAAATAATTAATACTCTCAGTTATTTCTAATTGCATTGTTTACCTATGTTAACGTAAGTTTCATTTACATTTATTGCAGTAACACTAACACTCGAAGTTTCATTATTTACTTAGGATCGTACTACAGAGGTGTTCAAATACTAAAAAAACTCGGGTCGCAGTGCCAAGCCCTACTGTCAACATTGTGAAAGAGAGAGAGAAGGATTGTAGATTAGAGACGCTCACAGGGTCCGACTGGGCTGGAAGGGCCCGAGTGGCTCTCTACAAGCCCGGGGCCCGAGACTGGATAATGGTAGATGGGATATTTTTCTATTTTATTTCTCTATAATTGTATGAACGAACTACTTGATCTAGTCTACATTTAGGTCGCAAAAAATTGGGACCTAGCCTGCGTGGCTCCTCTATCCTACTTAGCGCCTGGCTTGTGGCAAGCCCCGCAAGCTAGGCCCATGAAGGGCCCGCGCAGGCTGGCAAACGCCACCTCGAATATATGGCCAGTTCGACGATGGTCGCTCAACAGCTGAAGTCATCAGTGTCTATATTATATACTAAGTATAAGTCAACACAAAAATAAAAAACCCGGGTCGCAGTGCCAAAACCCTGCCGACAATATAGTGTATTTGCTACATGCACTTAAGTTTGTTTTTGGACAAAATAATAAAAATTGAATCCCTTAATACACCCCTTACAATAATAATTTTATTAGTTGAAATATTGTTATCAATCCAACATCTGCACCAAATTAAATACGACCTTCAGTAAGTAAATTCGTATACGCAAACTAGTGTTTTCATAAAATTTGTAAGTCCGGTCCTGTCGGGCCGATTCGCTTAGAATTTTAGGAGCACTTTTCAATTGCTACTAAAGGATTAAATTTCAATTTTGAAACGATTCTGAGAATTTTTTCGGTATTTTTGGGCCCAAAAACTTTTTTCAACCCCTAAAAACCACCCTTAAAATGACCCGATTGGGCCCATTTTAAATAGGCTTCGTGCGGTGATGGATTCCAACATGTATGCCAAATTTCGTTAAAATAAATTAACTCCTTCGAAAGTTATTGCCCGCACATATATATATATATATATATATATATATATATATATATATATATATATATATATATATATATATATATATATATATACATATATATATAAACATTTTTAAAAATGGTGCCAAAGTGTTTAGAAGGTTATGAAACGGCGAGAAATTTCCTAGGTCCCGCCATCCGACCAACGCCAATAGTGTATGTTGCCATATGGCAAATACACTAAAAACTAGGCAGTAAAAATTCACCAATATAAAAATCTTAATATAAAAGTGTAAAAATAAATACAATTATATAAATCGGTCCAGGACAACATTGTGTATTTACCAATACCGGTGACTTTATTATGTGAATTTGTTTTTGGACCAAAATAAAAAAATTTTTTTTTTTGAGATATCGTCTTAAAAAGAAATGACCATGTAGGTAAGTACACACACACAAAGAGAGAGAGAGAGAGATTTTCAAAAATAGTGTAATAACCCTCAAACAAAAATTTGTTAAAAAAATTTATTTCGATTTTCGGACCAATTACAATAACTTCCCAATATACTGAGAAGAAGAATAACCTGCAGAGCTAAGTTTTTCGGTTTATTAATTTAAATATTAATCTCGTGTTGAAATATTTGGTATGATGTGAGCATTGTAGTGTGTATACGCAAATCGAACAGTTAGAAGAGGAGGTGAATTTTTCGGTCTGTACAGAATTCTCATCTACATCCTCCTTGGTGAATATCTGGTGGTACATTCCATGCTACGTTGTAAGCGCTACCTGTGTATGATGTACATTCACAGGATCGGTGATGAACAACGGCATCTGGCTAAAGCATTCCATTTAACATAATTGAACTATATCGGCTTTATCGGAATTATTAATTTGAGGTGGAGACAACGCATTGCACTATTTGAGCAATGACGATACTGCAACATGGTGGTAAATAATTCATTCTGTTCGAAATTTTCTCTTGTCAATCACACTGAAATTTTATATAGGTACAGGACAATTTATACCAGGAGGCGAAAAATGAAAATTCGTGTACGGGATTGGATTATAAACAAAAAAATGTTAAATAATCTTTTTTCGATTGGCTTTTGTTTTGGTGATAACGAAAGTTAAAGAAAAAATTTATCCTTAAATATTTTGTTTTTAATTTCAATACAGTGTTAACTCTATATAGCGACGCCGAAGAGACTGCGCATTTTCTGGCGTTATAGAGAGTTGTCGTTATATGGAGCGAAAGAAAAATCAATATTGTTTTACTATTATAGTATTATTTAACAATAGCGCATAAAATTTACAAACAAACATTACTATTAACACAAAGAGCAACGCTTATTGCGTAAAAAGCTACAGTTCTAATCAATTTCGGCAACTTAAAAAATACCTACAAACAGTAGGTGCTTCTTAAGTTGCCGAACTTACTTGCTTTATAATGACATATGGTCGTTATTTAGAGTGGGTGTGATGCTACATAGAGTGTATCATTGTATGGACAACAAGGCAAACCAACCAAAGTCGAGTAGTTCCGACGTTTTAGGGAGTTTGGCGTTAAATCGAGTGACGTTACATGGAGTTTACACTGTATTTCGTCTCTGTTTTATCAATTCATCATCTGCACAAAATTATATACCTACAGCCTTTAGTAAACATAATTCTTATCCCTAAAAATGTTTTTATAAAATTTATAAGTTCAGCCCTGTCGATCCGATCTTATTAAAATTTTAGGAACACCTTTTAATTAATACTAAACGGTTAAATTTCAATTTTGATTCAATTCCGATAGTTTTTTCGGTATTTTTGGGCTCCAAAACCATTTTCAATCTCTAAATGCACCCCTTAAAATGATCCGATTAGGCCCATTTTAAACAGGCTTCGTGTGATGATGGATTTCAACATGTGGATCAAATTTCATTTAAATCAATTGTATCTGTCGAGAGTTTTCGTGCTAGCACACACACATACATACATACATATTTAAAATCGTGCCATGTGCTTAAATAAACGTCGAGAAATTTTGATCCCGCCATCCGACTGACGCCAATAGTGTATGTGCCATATGGAATATACACTAATAATATACAAGAACCTTATAAAAAGTAGAGTACCAAAAGAGAAGGTCCTGCTTTGAATCTGTTTTACAAATTACATTATATCAACAACGTGTCAAACATTTTTCAAATCCAATCACGGTTGATATATTATATAAAATGAAGAATAAAATAAAAACGCTGTTAAAAATATACGCAACTTTTGAACAAACAACAATGATACATGGTTATGTCATATCTGACAGTAATAAAAATTAATTTGTCATAATTTATAAAATGAATCATGAGTTTCAATAAAGCAAATCGCAATACATATTATTGTAATTTGTCATACTTTAACATTAAAGTCTTAAAACATTTCAATTAAATAATAAATAAATAGCCAAAACTATATTAATCGTATGTATAAAATGATGTATAGCTTTGTAGTAGTTGGAAAGTGTTCATTTTAATCTTGTTTACGTTGGATCAAAAATTCTATTAAACTTGTTTCTTCGCCGGACTCCTAATCCTTTAAGTAGATGAAATATTACTACAGGTGAACGCTCACCGCAAAGCTGTGTTAAAGACATCTTTTGCAACTACTCATATTAGTTGTACAGAGTGTCCCATAAGGCATGGCTAAAATAATCTAATAAAAAAGTAGATCAGTGAAATTATGTACGCGCGTTTAAAGTTATACTTTTTTGGTGTGATTAAAAACTAATTTTTAATATAGGTACATGAAAATTATTTATTGATATAGTCTTCAAAAAGTTGAAGAATAATACAATATACTAAAAATTAGACTCAAATATTTTAAAACACACAAAATTTTATTTTGGTTTTTATACTTATAATCAGCGTTGCCAGACGTCCGGATTTTGGCGGGACGTCCCGATTTTTAAATCAAAATTAAATGTCCCGCGCGGGACAGGCTCAGTCCCGCTTTTCGGGGATAGCTCGACCGTGCGTAAATAATTATTCTCTTATTGTAAGTTGCAATTTGTAACACTCACTCTTCAGACTATTGTTTGAAACGCCATATTTTTTTAATGAATAAAACTTTTTTGTTTTTGATTTCTGTTTTTTTTTTTATTTTTTTTATTCAGAAGACGAACAAAACTCAACTATTTAACGATAGGGTAAATCTGATTTAAAATATCATATTTTTATTAAAATACATTTTCTATGGCTATTTCTGCTATCTATTGTCACGTAAACGTAATTTGAACTCAAATAAAAAGATAAATATTTAAAAACTTCTGATTATATAAGTTTTTTTACTATGTCCCGCTTTCGACGAAAGAATCCCGCTTTTTCACTCAAAACGTTCCAAAATCCCGACTTGGCAAAAAAAAAATCTGGCAACTCTGCTTATAATCAATGAGTAATTAAAAATACGATATGATGAATTCGGCTGGATGATTTTTAACACGTTGATTGCCAACTACGAGATATCTCGTAGGTTGTTTACTTGTCCAGGACGCCTACTACGAGTAATCTCATCCCTTCATTACTTGCCATATCAGAAAAGAGAATAAAAAATCAGGTTTGGCTTAAATGAACAGAAAATACAATTAAACATTTTTTATTAAAAAAAAAAGTTTATACAAGAAAATAAATTTTGCTTTTGTAATAATTTTTAAAACAATCGTGAAAAATTCCGTAGCAGTCAACGTGTTAAAACGACTATTGGTTTAAATCAAAGGTTATAATCATCTAATAGGTATATTATATAGTTTCCAGATGACAGAAAGTGCAATGATTTCGTCCTTCTCTCATTACAGTCTGGGTCTCTTATGGCCAACTTCATACTGTAAAATTTTCATTAACGCGGTTAATTTTATACTGCCGTTGCCTGTCAAAATTTTACTCTCAACGCGCCAAAAGAAGTATAACTTCAAAAACTATACAAAGAATCTAAATTTATGTCGCAGTCTAATAGTTAAATTAGCCAGTTAATCCGATGGCTAGCCTGCTAATTAAACGCCGACATTTGGAATAAAACCGAATATTGGTAACAAAAATAATCTTAAATATGAAACAAAATTGTTAAAGAACTTTTCTGTTTTTTGTTAATTGAAAAAAAAAATATTGGAAAGAAAAATTGTCTCGGATTCATCTGAAAAAACTCGACTACTACCTGCAGTGCAACATTTATCAGAGGTTGAGAATATATGATGTTGAAAAAAAGTAACACGTTCCAAAAATCAAAATACGGTTATATAACTTTATGATATTTGAAAAAAGACTCAACGGGAATGGATTAATACTTTAGTGAATAGAGATGAAACCGAGAACGGTAGGACTACAAGTAATATTTGCTCATTCTAACTTTGTTGACCCTTTTTGGAGAGGCCGTATGGGAGTGATTATTCACATACGCCGTGTGTACCAACCTAATGTATGGACACAGGTGTATATAAAACACAAAGGATGAGCGAACTTCCGTCTAACTTTAGTTTTACGTAGCTGACGATAATTTCTGTTCTTCCTTGCACGCTAATTTACCAAAGAAAGTTATCCTAAATTTTAAACAATAAATCATGGAGCATTAAATTACGAATTCATATTGGAACTTTAATCAGGGTTGTTTGCGGATATATCTAAGACAATAATTTACAACGCAATCATATTTTGCATTCATATACTTAAATAAGGAGTAACTCTCCTTGAACCATTTCAAAAAATATTTTTGTAAGAAAAATACGTTTGAGAGTTTCACGAAAATGAATCTACCTTCATAACTCTTGTTCTACGAAACTTGAAACAACAAAACATAGTTAAAATTTTTCAGCTACACCCAAGGAGTGTTGTTTCAAAATGAAGGTGGTTTAGCTAATTAAAAAATCTTAATTCCTGTGATAGACAGAGGTTGTTTAGTTATAAACGAACCCTTAGAAATGCTTAGAAACTCTTAAACAAAGTCTTTTTTAAAATAAGTAACTTAGGAAAAAATGATTCTCTCTTAGAGATCAAATTTATTATATACAGAGGTGGTTTCGTTCTGTTGGATAGTTTGACGCCAACTTTCTGGTTGGCAAATTAAGCAAAAATGTATCATTTTTTAATGTTTTGGTTAATTCCGGAATTCCGATATTAGTGTCTTCAGTTCCGGAATTGACATTAGTGTTAGTGGCCACAGATGCCGAAACACTAAAACTTTAAATAAAAAAAATGTCCCAAATTGTGAAGTCTCGGAATTTCCGGTATGGAAGCTCTACGCCCGAACTTAGTACATTTATAATCTTCTCCGGTATTTTATTAGCAATACAAGCTCTATCCCACACGCTTTTCCACACATGCGTATAAATTATATAATACTATGTAATAATATGTATGTATTTGTGCAGGTAGAGATGGGAAACCTGCGAGTCAATGATATATGGTCGACACTCAAGAGCATTACATCTATGTTATTGCCTTACTAACATTATCGGACCTAACAACTAAATCACTTTGACATTTTACTCACAGTTATTCCTTTTCTATCTCTGTCTACATACACTAAACCTCTGCGCACACGCGACCCATTTTAAAAACCTCAAATTGCGAAAGTTCTAATCAATATGCTAAATAATCAACTGTACTTCTCCTTTATTGCTCTTAAAATAGCTTCTTGGATGGGTAGACTAAGATCTAGAGTTATTAAAATCAAATAAATCATTAAGATTCTCAAGTAGTCAAGTATCACGAGTTCCATACTTCATTTTAGCCTCACCATTATAAAGATTTCCGTTCTTAGGGTTCTGTACCTCAAGAGGAAAAAAGGAACACTTATAGTGTCCGTCTGCCAAGACCCCTTTTCTCAGGAACGCGTCAAGTTATCCAGTTAAAATTAATATCAAGTACTCAGGTCTGCAATCCCTTGGAGCTGTGAAAAAATCAAACTTCTAAATTAACGCAATCAAAAGATATGGCCGTTTATGCCGCATATTTTGACATTCGCAAGGGAATCAAACACCTATAGGCTACTTCTCGTTGACCTAGAATCATGAAATTTGGCACGAAGCAATGTCTTATAACACAAGTAAAAAGATAAATTCGAAAACCGTAAATTTGTAGTTACATCACAAAAAATAACTTTTTTTTCTACAAACGTCAAAATAGTTCATACTAACGACACCTGACGGAATATCTTAAAGGCTATTAGTTCAGGCACCTTACTGTGTATATAACAACATTTTATTTTTGATTTTAATTGTGTAAGAAGTATTCACTTCAACCATGTGGATCAGCACGTCACACAGACACAAACATTATTTTCGTACGGAACCCTTGAAATTTGACAACTGAGCCTCTGAAGACTATGAAACTGATAAAAGAGTGCTTATACCAACGTTCTGTAAAAAATACTTATCAATAGATGAGGTCCTTAACACTTATTTTCAAATAGGTCGCCTTAATGGGCGGTGCTTGTGCGGTAGTCCCGACGGATAACAGTCACTAGTCAGTCAGCGACACCTCCACCAGCAGCAGCTGGTGGTCTGTTTACGGCAATATAGGAATACAGTAGCACCAGCAAGCAGCAGCAGGTTTTTCCACAACTCGCGTTGGTTGCATCGGATCCGACCGACATGACGTAAATCAAACATATCCATTTCATTCTATCACGTCTGCCTGTCTAACCAGCCGAGTGTCTGCCGTAAATATTACGGCTATCAAATCCACTACATGTACCTTGTGTTACACACATGTTGGGTCTAACTAAGGGTAAAGTCACCGCTTTTCGACCAGATCGGCCATTTTAACCAACCAAAAAAAATGGTCACATAATAGATACAGATACGCAAACAGGCAGCTACAGTTTGCTATTATAATATTATGTAACACCCATTGTTGACGTTACAGTGCAATATTAGAAAAGTTTAATATTCAAACAATGTCACTGTCGGGACTCAAACCCGAATCTTTCACTATCGCGGCGACTGAGTTATCATTTACTCTACAGTAATATATTTAAACATTCAAATGTTCCTTAATAAGGCATATTTGCAACGATATTTCACATTATTAGAATACGAACCTTCACTCAACTGAAAGCTATGTCTAAGAGTGAATCAAAGGTGAATTTTTTCCTATTATTAATCATAATATAATAACAAACTATAGCTATCTCTTTGTATATTTAATGTCAAGAGATACTCATACTGGTAAGGACATTCGGACAAAGTTATCAAATTATTGTATTGTCATCGGTCCTTAGTACGTCTCCAAATTTTTTAATCAATCGGATGCCTTGAAGTGGGTAAAAATTACGTTAAAAGATTCCGTCATATTGATACAGGTGAGACGAATAAAAGTATGTTAAAAATTTAGAATTAGAACCTGCGTAGTATTTCAAGAATCATTTAGTTTTTTGTTTATTGAAATTGGACAATTAATAACGAAGCTGTGACTCGAGACGTTTTTTCTGAAACGCCTGTATACGTGATGTAATAATCTATTGCTATTCTGTCGATTATAAACACAAGTGTTCGAGAACTGATACCTTTACCCTATAAGTGGTTTGTTTAAGAGAGACACTAGAGTGGTTTGCTACTTGTGGAATTGATTTATAATTTAATTATTGTGTCTCTTTTGCGATAAGAAAAATGAACAATGTGTTAATGGAGATATATTATCAAATTATTGACGTTCAACAGCTATGCGTATTATCAGATATACTAAAAAAGTTTTCTAGGAAAGAAATTCTTTTCGAAAAGCTCCGACCTAGTGACGGATGAGCTTGACCACATAAAATCAAGAAACGCGCGCTAGCATACCGAATTTGAAAAGGATCCGAGTGTTTCAAAATTCATCCAAAAAGAAAAAAACTCGGGTCGCAGTGCCAGAACCCTGCCGACAATATAGTGTATTTGCTAATATAAGCAGTGTGGCTTTATTATGCGAACTTAAGTTGGTTTTTGGGCAAAATAAAAAATTTGACTCCTTAATACACCCCTTAAAGTAACATATTTTTCTTAATTGCAATAATATTATCAATTAAACCTCTATACCAAATTATATACACCTTTCAATAAATAATTCACAATCTGCAAACTACGGTTTTCATAAAATTTGTAAATCCGGTCTTTTCGGGCCGTTTTTATTAAAAATTTAGGGACACTTTTTAATTACTACCGGAGGGTTAAATTTCAATTTTGAAACGATTCGGAGAATTTTTTCGGTATTTTAGGGCCCAAAAACTTTTTTCAACCCCTAAAAACTACCCTTTAAGTAGTCCGATTGGGTCCATTATAAATCTAGGGTTCTTGCGATGGCGGATTCCAACATGTGGGCAAAATTTCGTTAAAATCAATTAACTCTTTCGAAAGTTATAGCGCACACACACACACACACACATACGTATATATATATTTAAAAATGGTGCCAAAGTGTTTAGGAGGTTATGAAACGTCGATAAATTTTGGTCCGACCCCTAGGTCCCGCCATCCGACCGATGCCAATAGTGTATGTTGTCATATGGCAAATACACTAATAACTGAGGCTGGTTATATAACTACGTTCTATATTTCTATATAAGAGGAATATACGAGTATAAGGGAAGTTGGCGCCATCGCCTATCACGTACACGCATGCATATGAGCGCTATCATAAACTGGCGAATGGAAACCCTTTGCATCGATGCCAACCGACGGCGGCACCAGCTCAAGTGGCCCAGAAACATACGTTGGCTCCTCTGTTCTAGCGGCTAAGCCCCCGAAGACATTTCAATCATCACAATCACTATATCTACTTAAGAAATTGAATATGAATTTATGCTTGCTACGCTGACGGAATTTCCTTATGTTTATGTAAGTTAAAAGTGGATACAAGCTCTAGGGATAATATTGTACTAACATATATTCTGCATTTTATAATCATTTGAATATACAGTGCGTTTGATTTCAACCAAGATATTGACATAAAAATGAAAGTATAGAAACTTCTTACCACAACAGTTTTATTAATGGATGTACATTTCGAAAGTGAAGCTCCCATCTTCAGTAATATACTACACTCAGCGTAGTGTATTGCTGAAGATGGGAGCTTAGTTCTGGAAATGTACATCCATTAATAAAACTGTTTTGGTAAGAAGTTTCTATACTTTTATTAGTGTATTTGCCATATGGCAACATACACTATTGGCGTTGGTCGGATGGCGGGACCTAGGGGTCGGACCAAAATTTCTCGACGTTTCATAACCTCCTAAACACTTTGGCACCATTTTTAAAAATGTTTATATATATATGTATATATATATTTATATATATATATATATATATATATATATATGCGTATATATATATATATATATATATATATATATGCGTATATATATATATATATATATATATATATGTGTGCGGGCAATAACTTTCGAAAGAGTTAATTGATTTTAACGAAATTTGGCCCACGTGTTGAAATCCATCACCGCAAGAAGCCTATTTAAAATGGGCGTAATCTAGCCATTTTAAGGGTAGTTTTTAGGGGTTGAAAAATATTTTTGGGTCCCAAAATACCGAAAAAATTCTCAGAATCGTTTGAAAATTGAAATTTAACCCTTTAGTAGCAATTAAAAAGTGGTCCTAAAATTTCAATAAAATCGGCCCGACAGGACCGGACTTACAAATTTTATGAAAACACTAGTTTGCAGATAGTGAATTATTTACTGAAAGGTGTATTTAATTTGGTGTAGAGGTTTGATGATAGTAATGTTGCAATTAAAAACAAACTGTTAATTTAAGGGGTGTATTAAGGGGTTAAATTTTTGATTTTGACCAAAAACAAACTTAAGTTCATGTAATAAAACCAGACTGCCTGTATTAGCAAATACACTATATTGTCGGCAGGGTTTGGGCACTGCGACCCGGGTTTTTTTTATTTTTGTTCCAACCACAGTGCTCTTAATGTTGTTATTAAGATGACTTTTCGGCCAAATGAGCTTAATTTATTTTTTGAGTGTAGTGTATTGCTGAAGATGGGAGCTTAGTTCTCGAAATGTACATCAATTAATAAAACTGTTGTGGTAAGAAGTTTCTATACTTTCATTTTTATTTTTGTTCCAACCACATTGCTCTTAATATTTATAATAATAATAAAGGTTTATTAAAAGGAATGAAAAATTCAAATAATTTACCTGTCCAAGTGCTGACCACCGCCCTTAATAAATAAATAAATATGGGTTTCGTTTTTTCATTGGATGTACAGAGCTCTATACGAAACAAATTTAAAGAAGTAGAACGTTTTAAAATCACTCAAAATCCGTTAATCAAGAAATAGAGATGCCTCTTATAAAACTTACCTACTCTAGTTAGATCAATATCTCATTATTGATTCATGTATACTAATAGACTGACTGTACTGTAAAACTAGTAAATAATTTACAAGTATTTTCTCGACATTACGTTTGTATAAGTCTGCTGTATGCAGGTAGTTGGTTGAGGGCAAGGTTACTAGAAACTAAGGTTGGGCGTTACCATTGTTGTAGATGTGACATACCGAGACGCGAGAGAGGGCGGGGAAGTTGGCATATGACGTCACATGGAGTCGTTTTCCAAACAATCGGGATATCAATAATCGAAAAACCAAGCCATGGGCATCGGTGCCCTAAGCAATCGACTCAACCAATCACAGATCTGACCATGTTTATAGCCTTTTACGCCAAACCTATGGACGTTAGCATGGTTGAAGGGGAAGTAGGTATGTGACGTCACATGGAGTCTTTCCAAACAGTTGGGATAACAATAATTGAGTAGTGGTGACAGCACTAGACTCGCATTCGGGAGGTCCGGGTTCGAATCCCGGCGGGGGCAGATGTGACTAGGACTTTTTCCTACTGCCTCTCGCCGAGAAACGGTAATTCCTATACCGGCCATCTTGATTGAGGTTTTCCATGGTTTCCCTCAATTAATTCCAGATAAATATCGAGATGGTTCCTTATTTGAGGCCCTGGTCGATTACCTATCAAACTCCT
The DNA here is from genome assembly GCA_034508555.1 of Venustoraphidia nigricollis. Classification (NCBI taxonomy): domain Eukaryota; kingdom Metazoa; phylum Arthropoda; class Insecta; order Raphidioptera; family Raphidiidae; genus Venustoraphidia; species Venustoraphidia nigricollis. The sequence continues at coordinate 137,615 of JAVRKA010000053.1, read as the reverse complement.
AGATCAAAAATTGCCTACCTTATCCTAATTTCCTATAATTCCTTCATTCGACAATTGCTATTACATAAGTTGAAGTTTTAAAAATGTAGAAAAATAACGGGAAGTGTGGTAAATGGAAAATTGTAATGGTGCGAATGGCGTCTGTTATGACATAAAGTCGAGAAACGGACGTTAAACGCATTATTATTATTATTGAAAAACCAATCCATAAATTACTTCACACGAATTTCATGATTTTTGTAATTTTACACCTAGAACTGAGTAAATGAATACAGCAGTTCCAAAATTAACATCAAATTAAATATTTTTTAAGTTTTTCGTTTACAGTTAAGCTTTTGTGTATTAATACTTTAGATTTTGACATGTGATGTCACGAGGCTATGATCCTCCCGCCTCTTGACACACAAAGACACACTTCATCGACCCCCTCCCCCCTCTAATGTGTGATGTAATTTATGGATGGCCCCCAATCATAGACGTGATCATGTTTATAGTCTCATACGCCTAACTTTCTAGTATTCTAGTAACCTTGGGTTGAGGGTAGAGTTCCCTACGTGTGCATAGGGCATTCTCCAATCCTCCGGTTCCAGTCTCCGAGCTGACTCCCCAAGCACGGACGATATGTGTGCAACTCTTCGCCGCACGATATATCTCCGTCTGTTACCCCGACTTTCAAAGTGCGACCGGCTAGACGCCTAAATCGCACTCAACCAACAAACTTTCTCTATAATTTTCAAAGTTAAATTTATTATTTCATTAGAGCTGATTATCGAGAACCAGTCTGATTTACTGTCCCTGAGAAAATGTAAATCATGGGATTGAAACTTGAGAAAAAATTGATTTTGTAAATATTAACTCCAACACGATCTTTTAGTCCAAGATCTGACCATACAAAAGTCTACTGGACAAGTATTTCGCCTCACAACTTTCTTTTAACGACTCGAACGAGGTAACCCATACGACAAATTTTTTTATAGCTAACTATATTATACTGAATAAACTGAGCTCACATTGAACTACAAGGATTTATACTAGTGCTACCCAAAAATAACAAAGAAGCGATAGTATTTTTCTTTAAGATTTAGACGGTAACACAATGTTTTATGATATTTTCTTAGTTTGCTTATTTTCCACAGAAAAACGCTAAGTTCAACAAACTTTCGTTATATTTATGGCAAGAAAGAAAAACGGCTTATGTTGAGTTTTTGGTATTTTTTCTGAATTTTTTATGTAATACTAGTTTTTCCGTACCTCAAAAGAAAAAAACGGAACCCTTATAGGATCAGTGGCGTCTCTGCTGTGTGTCCGTTTGTCACAGCCAATTTACTCAGAAACTACTGGACCGATTGAGTTGAAAATTGGTACACATATGTAAGTCGGCGACCCAAAGACGGACGTGTAACGTAAATAAATTAATTTTAAACATGGCGGCCCCTTTTGAGGGGTAAATTAGAATATTTAAAAAAAAGTTTTGCAAACTATATCGTGTGACATATCAAATAAAAGGGTTTGTTGTGAGAATCTCAAAAATATATTTTTTTTTATTTTAAAATAAATAGTTTAAAAGTTATTCAAGAAAATTGAACATCTTCCTTCTTATCTCCGAAACCACTGAGCCTAAAATTTTTAAAAAATAGGGGATGTACGGCGTCACCCATAGTTTACTGGAAAACCTAAACGAAAATCCTAAAAGTTTTAAATTCTCACAGAAAACGGAATGGTACGGAACCCTCTTCTCGCGAGTTTGACTCACTCTTGATCGATTTTTAAGTGTAGTGAAAACAGCGATGCCAGATTTTTTTTTTTTGCCAAGTCGGGATTTTGGAACTTTTTGAGTGAAAAAAGCGGGATTCTTTCGTCGAAAGCGGGACATAGTAAAAAAACGTATATAATCAGAAGTTTTTAAATATTTATCTTTTTATATTTGAGTTCAAATTACGTTTACGTGACAATAGATAGCAAAAATAGCCATAGAAAATGTATTTTAATAAAAATATGATATTTTAAATCAGAACTACCCTGTCGTTAAATAGTTGAGTCTTATTCGTCTTCTGAATAAAAAAAATAAGAAAAAACAGAAATCAAAATCAAAAAACCCGGGTCGCAGTGCCAAAACCCTGCCGACAATATAGTGTATTTGCTTGTATAGGGCCGTGTGGTTTTATACTTTTATTATGTGAAATTAAGTTTGTTTTTGGGCAAAATAAAAAATTTAACCCCTTAATACACCCCTTAAAATAACATTTTTTTCTTAATTGTAATATTATTATCAATCTAACGTCTACACCAAATTAAATACACCCTTCAATAAATAAGTCACTATCTGCAAACTAGTGTTTTCATAAAATTTGTAAATCCGGTCCTGTCGGGCCGATTTTATTAAAATTGTGGGGAAACTTTTTAATCACTACCAAAGGGTTAAATTTCAATTTTGAAACGATTCGGAGAATTTTTTCGGTATTTTGGGGCCCAAAAACAGTTTTCAACCCCTAAAAACTACCCTTAAAATAGCCCGATTAGGCCCATTTTAAATAGTCTTCTTGCGGTGATGGATTTCAACATGTGGCCCAAATTTCGTTGAAATCAATTAACTCTTTCGAAAGTTATCGCGCGTACACACACATATATATATATATATATATATATATATATATATATATATATATATATATATATATATATATATATATATATACATATATATATTAACATTTTTAAAAATGGTGCCAAAGTGTTTAGGAGGTTATGAAACGTCGAGAAATTTTGGTCCGACCCCTAGGTCCCGCCATCCGACCGACGCCAATAGTGTATGTTGCCATATGGCAAATACACTAAAAAGTTTTGTTCATTAGAAAAATATGGCGTTTCAAACAATAGTCTGAGGAGTGAGTGTTACAAATTGCAACTTACAACAAAAGAATAATGATTTACACAAGGTCGAGTTATCCTCGAAAAGCGGGACTAAGCCTGTCCCGCGAGCTCGGAGAAAGGTTATGAATTTTACCACACATTCGACTTAAGCGGTTTTGCCCTTTGCCCACAGATACCTAGGTGTGAAGTATTTTCCTTAAGTCTTTTTCTTGCTTGCACACACATACTCTGACACTGCTATAGTGTCCGAGGTTTTCTTTTTGTAAGTCCATCGGGCAGTTAGCAATTAAAACACCTCGCAGCGTATAGAGCGGTTACACAACACATTGTGTGTGTACAGAGCGTTTGTGTGTATGGATGTTTGTGTATGTACAGAGTGTATGTGGTTCATCTCTTACGACCGATAAATAATTCACAAGCAACCGACCCAAGTGTCCCCAACACACCTACAGGGAAATCACAACATGCACACAAACACACACCAATTTAAACACATTGCATATGTATACACGGCTGATTCGTAAAACATAGCCTTTTTACTAAACTAGCGGTCTGAATGATATTCAGCCATTATATCAAACAGCTAGGCAAATGACTTGGATTGATAACATTTAATTACTTGCCTAGCCTAGTCATTTAAATTTACTTCCGCTTTTTGCCACCTGGCGCTGAAACCCACACACTATCAATATGGCCTCGGCAAGCAACAATATTGTTGATATTTCTCACAGCTTGATTGCGATTACACAACAAAAAATAGTACAATGATAGTTGTAAGTCTACTGTAAATTAGTGTCGAAATAATAGATGTGCTTATCCAATTGTGTAGGCTTTCACGGCTGGCGTTGTTGCAAATCCAGAAGAACCTGATAAAAACAGAAGCCTTACCTCCGAGATTGTATGGTCTGCCAAAAATTCACAAGGATGGTGTTCCATTGAGACCAATAGTCGGCGCGATAAATTCACCAACCTATGGCATTGCTAAATACTTGACCACATTACTGCATCCATTCATTGGCCAAACAGAAACGTATGTAAAGGATTCGACTCAGTTCATTGAGAACATAAAAACTATAAAACTTGATCCAGAAGATAGGCTGGTCAGCTTCGACGTGGTCTCTCTATTCACCATGGTTACAGTCAAGGAAACTTTAGGATATATTAGCGATATTTTCTCAGATGATATCACAGCTCTGTTCCGTCACTGCCTCACGACAACATATTTCCAGTATAATGGTGAATTCTATGAACAAACCGATGGAATGGCGATGGGAAACCCTCTGAGCCCAGTGGTTGCTAATTTCTTTATGGAAAAATTCGAACAAATAGCACTGGACTCAGCAAATAAAAAACCATCATGTTGGCTTCGCTATGTGGACGATACGTTTGTAATTTGGAAACATGGAGATCAAGAACTAGAAAGATTTTTCCAACATATCAACTCCATAAATCCAAGAATACAATTCACGATGGAAAAGGAGCACAACAAACAAATAGCTTTCTTAGATGTGCTACTAGAGAGGCAGGACAATGGAAAGCTAGGCCACAGAGTGTATCGGAAACCAACACACACAGATAGATATTTGAATAAGGAGTCAAACCATCATCCAGGTCAAAAAAGAGGGCTGATTAAAACTTTAGCGAACAGAGCAACTAGAATTTGCAAACCAAAATACCTAAAGTGTAAAAGGACACTTCGCCCGCTACCACATCGCCTTTGATAATGTCTACCGCAGTTGTAGACGAAACGTCAGGTAGAAATACCAATGGACCACGGCGTACAAGCCCGGAAATCAAGAAGATTTGCAATAGATGTGCTTGTTTTAAAAACTAAGTTCTTTGTAGATCCAAATGTCATAGAAGTTTGACTTGGGTTAACAAGTAATATTTTTATTACGTAGGTGTATGTATACATTTATATTAATTTACGCTATTTGATCTCATGATTACCAAATAACAATATGTTGTATTTTAAATTACTTATAAACAATTTCTAATGTCAGATATTTCAACTTTTTTTGTCACATGGTTACCCTATTATATAAATGGCCTAAGTATTAGCCAGCCAGTTTATTAAATGTTATATTAGCTAGCTGAACGGCGTCGTTTAGTAAAAAGGCTAGGCTGTTAGTTGAGCGGCTAATTAAAGCTGCCGGAACGCTCTGAATTTACGCCAAAAGTAGAGCTTCGGCTGTCAACTGATTGCAGTCTTATTCGTCAACATTCTGCAAAAATTCTTTCTCTATAAGGAAGATAAAGGACAAATCTAGGTCTCCAATGGACAACTTTTGTAATTTATGTACGATTTACTACAAAAAAGTTGCCATTAATTGTGCCAAAAAAACACACGTTTTCAATGTCACACTACGACCTTATTCGTACTTATTTCACAAAACTGTTCCATCACAAACCTAAAGTGACTCTTCTTTTTTCGGAAAAGTTTTTTAAATCTTCAAAATATTTCTAAAAATTATAGTAATCAATTAACAGCGGCACCCTTGCAACAGCATCTTTTAGCCTCGTAGTTGGCACCAGCCAAAAATTGAAACGTGCGGATGATTTGAGCAAGACAGAGCTAAAGAAGGTCACACCCACAATATGTCTTTTGCCTACCTCGCCTCTTACCGCTGGATCTCAGCACAAACTGTGTGAAAGTGATCCAACACTGTCAAGCTAGTTGGCTGCGACATCTCTACAAACCTGACTTATAAGCTCCCGGAAAATGACTATTAGAACAGTAAACTTCCCATGACTCATCTGTACATAAGCATGTACATGTACATACATACATCTTGAATCGCGCGCATAACACGCTGTTTTTCCAGACCACTTCCGTTCGTTCCACGATGCTTTTAACGTGTTTTTCCTTAACTTTTCTTTCGCCGCAATCTAATGTGTTTTCCGTGACTCGGTGGTACTGGTGGTTAAATGTAAATCCTGTAGCTTTACAACTTAACCTTTCTGTTAAAAGTTATTTATTTAATGGTATAATTGATTTGTACAGAGAGAAGAATTTATTAACATAGCTGATGCTTTTTTCTGTTTGTACAATTATCCGATTTTCATAAGGGTCGTGTTTTGTGAGTCAAGTTTACTGGAAAGATGTTAGAGCCCATAGTGCGGCATTTTGGATGAAAAAGAAAAATGAAATTATTGCGTGGTATTTTATTCTATAAAACGATTACATTTAAGCGAATAAACATTCTTGCGGACGATAAATATATATTAAAGCAAACCCGCTTAACGCGGGAGATACGTTCCAAGAAGTTCTTGCGTTATACGAAACAGCGATAAACGAGGTCATCTTAATACGTAGATAATAGGAATAAATGAAATAGAACCGAGATATGAACATTTTTTAGTTTTTTTTTTTTTTTTTTAATTTTGTAACATTTATTGTTAAATACTTTTTTATCACATTAATGAAATTATCACATTTATGAAAATCAAATAAAAGTTCGAGTACGAAGTTATGTTTGTGATAAAATGGGTTCCTCATTTGACATATTTTGTTTTCGTTCAGGAAGCTGTTGTCGATAGCAAGATATTGCATCAATGACACTTCGTCTTGCCTTTGAACTTCTATCATTGAATCATTTTGTATAAATTCATCTATAATTTACGTTATAATTGCAAAACTTTTTTTTTAAACTGCATTATACTGAAACAGCGTTAAGGCGGAGTAGCATTAGGCTAGGTCTTAGTGCATAATCCGTACGCCATCGTTCAATAAGCAAATAACTCGAAAGACGAAGAATTTACGAGGTCAGATTATGCTTAAAATGCGACATCATATTTGCAAAATCATGTACCTACTTTATTGTGAGGAAACATACTTTCTACATTTTTAACATCATCTTTTCCAACAAAAGTACATTACAACACTTCGATAAATAAAGACAAATGACGTCAAAAAATATTTCGATATTTTAGAGTACCGGCAAACAACGAAATGAAGTACAAATACTATATATTATTGTATTTTTACATACATTTTATTCGCACCATTTTCACTTGATGGTTCAGGTAGATTCCCTATTTTCTTTTCAGTATGCTTTTTAGCGGATCAATCTGTCATAAAAACACCTCTGTTTTATATTTCGACGAAATACATAAAATAAAGAATAAAAAATATTTATACGTCATAAATTGAAAACATGTAAAGCGAACTATGGATTTGATTGGTAAATTTTCACGAATTCGCAGAATGTAACATTGCAGAGTACTTCCTATATATTTTTGTTTGGTTTAATTTTGCGTATACATAAAAGTTTTGATTTGTTTGGCGTCAACTTTGAATTATAAATAACATATTACAATTCTAAGTTTTAGAATTACTTCTAATAATAGATGTTTATTCCCGCGTCAATCTCGATTTAGGTAGATCCCTTTTTTTTAATTCAACAAGAGCCCGATAAAATGGACCCCATAGATACAAAACCAGTATTATTTAGAGAAGATAGTAGTAAGATGGGGAATTTGCGTCTTATAAGAAAACTGTGAAAGCGATCAGTAGGGACGTTTTTTGTAATTTCATAGGGGCAATCATAGGCGGTATCTGTACCATCAATGGTGCATGAGCGATGAACAACTAAATAATCGTATTCATAGGACCACCCCTTGTCAGAAAATATAGATCCGTCCAATCTAACTGCAGAAATGACGCTACTATCTTCTCTAAACGATACTCCGAGTATTATCGTTTAGAGAAAACAGTAGTAAGTGATGAATCTGCGTAGTAAGAAGAGTAGGAAAAGCGACTAGTAGCGGCGTGATTTGTAATTTCGGGGGCAATCATAAGGTAAGATACTTTATTGGTGCTAATACTAAATTTACATGTCAAAGTAGGTACATTTTGAAAATTTAAAACTTAATATCAAAGAAAATGATATCTATTGAATAGAAACTAAAACTTAATGAGATGATGTTTTACACGTATTTTGAATTGGTTTTCTGGCAGTATCTGTACTGTCAATGGTGCGTCTCGACTAGCGACAAACAACTGAATGTCCATTTTCGTAAGAGCACCCGTTGTTAGAAAACATAGACCCATCCGACCCGAAACTCATTTGTCTGCACATGACACTAGTAGATGCAATTTCACAAAAATTGATCAAGTGATGCTGGTACAAACAAACAAAGAGACAAAAATTTAGGAAATGAGTGTTCCAGTTTAGCTGTACCAAATATGGAAAAAAACTACAATAAAATAAAGTTACAGTGTGAAATTTTAAATAAAATAAATTGAGAGTTTCCACCTGGGAATCTTATGTTTTTATCAAAATTACCAATCACTCTTACACGCTAACTAGTATTATATTCGATATGAGACATACAAGTATGTATATAACCTTTATTTAATAGGTCGCGAGAAATCAAAATGCACGTTTGATGTGTATTCAAAAATATGAGCTTATTGTGGGATGTGCTAAAAGTATACACCTAGAGGATATGTGCGTATTTTATAGGCCGCATTGAGACAACATATCCCCATTAGTTGCGTAAGCCATTCTACACACCCGTTTACCCGACAAGGTATATGTATATTATGCAGCCAGCACTCTGAAACTCAGTGAAGATGCTAGGGTACGTTAAAAATCAACGCCTGAACATATACTGATGTTTACTGCAAACAACAAACCCGGCAGTGAAGAGTAGTGAAGTAATAATATATAAGATATTGACTTTTTTTTTTGTCCTTGGTAATTAATATAAAATTTATTTGTTGGGAAAAAGGACTTCTTTAAGTGAACACTTATGTGTTATATATTGCGACGTTTCGTCCCTTTATTGGGACTTTTTTCAAGTTTGAAAAAGTCCCAATAAAGGGACGAAACGTCGCAATATATAACAAATAAGTGTTCACTTAAAGAAGTCCTTTTTCCCAACAAATACATTTTATAATATATAAGTTTTACAGGGTTTTATTAAAATGTACTAAAACGAAGAAAATGACAAACAAAATAATCTTATTATCACATTTGACCTGACCTAAAAACTTTTCGCTAGAAGTTTAGATTATGAACTTTTTTATGAACATATCTTGCGACAAGCCTTTTTGTTTGTCATTTTCTTTGGTTTATTACATGTTAATAAAAGCTTGTTTTATAAAAGATTTTTTACTTATATTTTATTATTTTCGTTTTAGTCGTCTACTTTAAAAGCACGGGTGTATTATCATCAGAACTGTACGTCGACCAAAATTAGTCCAAACACGGTACATCTACATAGGCTATTAAAAAGTTGCATAGTGAACTGACTATCCTACTTGTAGCATCAGGTCATGGTTATCAGATTATTGTATAAGTATGCAAAATGTATAAATCAAGTGGAAATGGTACAAAATTGACTTGTAAGATTTGACCCAAACTAACTGACTGATAAACATGTGAAGTTGTAGAATAAAAGCTTGTAAGAGACAAAATTAATTTTATAAAACTATCGCCAATCACGTGCCCTTATAAAGCGCATAGCGTTATTGCGCATAACATATCTATCTCTAAACCAGGGGTTCCCAACCTTTAAAAAAAAATTCAAAGCCACGTAGTGCACAATAACCAACTTTATATGAAATATTAATATAATTTTGCAAATCTATTAAAAATTCCCATGGAAGGTTCGAATGCCCACTGGGGGACGGTCCCACCTTCGTTGGGAGACTATGCTCTAAACTCTGTTTAAACCCGCCCGTCGAAATGGTTCATGGGAGATAGTCGTGCGCTGGCTGAGATTTCGACCGGTCGGACGTGTCTCAGCCGGTCCGTCCGTCGCCATTCGCGTGGAGCGCGTGAGATATTAGAAGTACGCCGGTGAAATGGCTCTATTAAAATCTCCAATCATCAAAGTGCAGGATGAAATTACTGATATTTCTATAAACTGTGTTAAATAGCAAAAAGCTGTACAATGTGCGTCCTTCTGAGCGTAGCCTTTCCATGACGCGAGAGAATGGCTGCATGTGTCTACTGGATCTGTTTAATAGTTCGCATCGCTTCCGTTCTGCTCTCTGACTTCTCTACTGTACTTGCACAAACCTATCTACGTGTTGAATGAATTGTCTAACGCGTAAGGGTTTTAATTATACGTATCATAAATTCAAAATGTTAACGGAGATTTCCAAATTTTGGATGAAGTACATTTGTTTTCTTTAGAACATTAACTTGTTATAACGATTTGGGTTGTTTCTATGACAGAATATATTGTGTTCAGACAACATTAATTTGAAAAATGATCTTACTCTAGCAGAGATTCTTAGGTCGCACCTAAAGAAGTTTTACTTCAAAAAATGTTTCTGAGGTAAAAGCAAATCAATGTTGCTCAACTGTTTAAACAATGTCGAATCAATCACCACCGCACGATTTTAGGGACTTATTAAGTCAAAAATATCACGCACTCATTGAATGCTCCAAACTTGATATTATTATAAATGAATATTTTGGCTATAGTGAGAATATTTGGGTCACTTGAAATTAGATAAAAATTTGGTTTTAATTTTGGTTACCCTTTAGCAATTACCTAAATAGTCTTAAAATATGAAATCCCTTCATAACAATTAACAACCAATGCATAGCAAAACAGCAGAAGTTTAAAATGAAATTGTACCTTCATTAATCACGTATTTTAATAGCGCATTACTCAAGATTATTTATGTCAATTCAGTGAAATAACTTAACCTGTAAAAATTAATAACACACCTTGAATATTTAAATTTTATGTGTTGGCAGCATATATTCAAGTTGGTATGTAATCTGTGTAATACAGAAGCATGTATTTGTATGTATTTAGTATTATTTGTATGCAAGGTTGGTATAATGAAAACAAATGTAGGTTGTAGTGTTTAAATGCACCTGTGCGAACTGCTTGATTCCTTTAAACCTTAAGATACCAAGGACGGCTCGTTAGGCTGGGTGCTCGCTATTAATTTCATCAAAGGACAATCAAAGATAAAGAGTTAAAGTGACTGTTTATTAAATAAGCCGCCTTTTTCACCTTATCTTAGAAACAGTGAATGTGTATGCATGTAAAATGCATTTACTCATGTTTCAGAAATCTCTAATTTCTATGAAAAATCTTCTTCAACCTTTGATGTTAATGCCTCAAAATAAACTAGAAATCTGTATCATTCTTTCCATTTGACTTTTAGCCAAGTTTTACATTGATCTAAATAAACGATTTAAAATCAGATAAAATCAAGAAAATTAGTTTCACACAAATGTTTGTACAGAAAAAATTAAATTTGAAAAAAATTATTAAGCAAGCCAAAGTTGTCAATATTTTTAACATTAGTTGGCAAAGAAAAAGCTACAAAATTCAATTTGTCTTCCGGTAATTCGAAATCTCGTGACGTGTTGTAAAGTATAATATTGACGAATATCACGTGTTTTGATTTAATTTTAGGGCAAAAATATATGTTTTTGAAATTTTTAACCAAGTCAAATTTTGTAAAACTTAATGCTTAATCACAACTAATAAAAATAATAATAAAATCAATTTCGCGACCACCCTCCACAGTTTTTCGAGAGTATATTTTAATATCTGAGGGATCTTATAGCAATCGTAACTCATGAATATAGTTGAAACTCAATTATATCATTAAATAACCTTAAAATGATGTAAAATGTCAACAATTAGATAAAGACCGGGTTTATGGTACGAGTTTCAGCTTTAAAATATTTAAGAATTTGAGACTAAATGAAGATCTCTACTTAGCTAAAAACAAATTAATATAGGTAATTAATTTAGAGCTGAAAGCCGCACAATAATTGGAGAAATTAAGCATAAGTCATACCAGAAACCCAACATAATTTTGGGCTTGAAAATAGCAGTCCGAGTAACGAAGATCAATTATTTTTCGAGCAGAGCAGTCTTATTTAGAATTCTACTAGACTTTCTTATGAAGAAATTGTTGTGTTTTGACAAATAGAAAGAATATAAATATTACATAAATATGTATTTTAATAAAAAAAAAAAAAAAAATAATAATATTAAAATAATTAAATAAAGAAGGTGAATTAAAAAAAAGGTGATAAATATGTATGGTCACCATCCAAGGTCACTGTCAAATCAGATTCACTGATAATGCTTCTGCAACTGAACATTTATCTATCAAAGGCTATGTGTTTGTTCTCCTGTTTCTAAGTAGTGCAACAGCTACCACTGATAAACCGTTGTTTATTTTATAGTCGCACTTTATTTATCCCCTTCTCTGTTTACAACGAACTAAAATGAGTTATTAAATCAAATGTACAAAAGAGAATAAGGCCTTTATTATTTCTCTACCTTTCCCAGTTGATTTTATTGCTTGCTGAGAACTGCTGTTTCTTGTAACTTTAACCTAACTCAACACAAATCACTTTGTTCGCTAGCTGCATTAAAAATATATTAATTACTTGCACATGGCTGTACGAAAAAAAATTTCAAAAACAAAAAAACTTCTAAAAATTATAATAGAAAACAATATCACGGGTAATTTCAATTACCCGTGATATTGTTTTCTATTATAACATATATCTGGAATTGAATTTTAAAGATGAATTCTAAAAATTATAATAAATGCATCGGCCGGGAATCGAACCCGGGCCGCCCGCGTGGCAGGCGAGCATTCTACCACTGAACCACCGATGCTTATAGCATTGTCACTGCATTGTATTAATAAACAGAATGACAAAGACGATTTGACGAGTTTTTGAAAATAGAACACTTTTCAAGGTATTCCCGTTAGTAAAGGAAAATCTCGTTTCATCTTTTTGTTTTTGTTCATTGCTAATTACGATTTACCAATAGTACAGTATTTGTTTTTTTGTTATTTATTTATTGATCGAATCACATAAAAAAATTAAAGACAAAAAAAAACGATTTGTCTATTTCGTGATCGACTGTATAATAAACGGTAACAAATCAGATGATTAAAAAAACACACAAAAAAGTAAATTTGATATGAATGAAAAATTTATGTGTAAGGTACATGAGAAATTTCCCATGTGAAATAATTTAACATTTTTTTTATAAAACAGTACAGGAAAAGCAATATTTTTAATTGTTTCCGGCAAAAAAGTTGAGCTTGTAAAAAGTATTTGACATGTAGCTGTAGGGTTGAATATAGAATGAAGCGTCAAATTGTATGCTCGAGCGCTATTATCCGAAGTAGGTACCTACATGCATAATCCGATTATCGGTGAATACATTTTGTATTCCATTTTTTAAATGAAATTTGATTCGCCAATAATAATTCTAAATGGATACTAAAGTCATAAGCGGACAAATATTCGGGCAGTTTTGCTAAAGCGTATTCATTTTCAAAACATGTTGGTTAACAGGACGCATAGTCAAAAAAATATTAGAAATCTTTTTGAGCATATTGATCAAAATTAAGCTTACAAAAACGGCCATTTTCAATGTGGATCAGTCATTTGTTTTTCTGTGTGTAGTCTTCTGTTTTAAGTCGATATCGTTTTTTACAAAAAAAAAAAAAACATTGAAAAAATGTAAAATTTACACCAAGTGAAATACTATGGAATAGATGTAAAAAAATTTATGATGTCGGCCGGGATCGAACCGGCGTCCTTTTCCATACTAAGCATACAACTTATCCATTACTCCACAGAGCTCAACTGGTATCCAGATATTTTCATGGTATAGCACATATAGCTTTTCAACTATATATTGTACAATAGTAACTTCCGTTTGAATGCCTGATCTTTTCTGTTTGAAAAGATTAGGACGAATGATTTCCGTGCGAAAAGATCGTCCCATTGACTTTCGTTTGAAAAGATCTGAGTTACCGTCAAGTTGCGGCTAAAGAAATTTTACTTCAAAAATAGTACTACTGACAAACCAGCAATTGTGAACGTAGGTAAGTTATTTACGAAAGTACATACACCATGCGTTCAAATGTTATTGCTGTTATTAGTTATGTTCAGCAAATAATATAGTTAAGTAAATGCAGCATGTACCTACCTAACTAAATTAATAAAGACTTTAATGTGCTTTAGAGCTTAATATACAATGCACATATTATACAGTGTGACACAAAACTTGTTCACCTTAGAACATCACAGCGGTTTATTACTAGTGTTGAATTTTTATATGGTTTACTTCTACAGAAGCTTGTGTCCAGACTTGAGTTCATTTGTGGGGTGCGAAATTAATTGGATCCGAACCAGTTTGTGGTATTTCCTATAGATGGGTCTGTGAACAGCATCTCTTTGATTGGAACTTGGTTTCAGAACAACCAAGAGAAGAAAATGATCGTAGGTCCTAAAGTGCACTGAGGACATAATTAAACTCAACAGACCGACATTCGGGAAGGAGCTTCTGACCGGTCACGTTTCTCTGAGAAAAACAACTATTGGTTATAATGACAGGTTATAGTCGTCTAGTATATTATATAGTTTCCATGGATGGCATTTGTCATTTCAGTTTGAACCTCTTATGGTCAATTTCATACTTTTGAATTTTCATTAGCGCAGCCAACTATATACTGTCGAAATTTCTTTAGCTGCGAGCGGAACTCGCCTGCTCAAATTTTACTGTCAACGCGTCAATAAAATAACTAGACTGTGAACACCATGTATATGTTTTTCGATTATAAATTTAGTTGGACTGTTAAAACTACTAGATTACGAGCTGGTCATAAATTCTGAAATTGCTACTCCAGAAATACTTGGAACCATAAACACTTTCTGTATCGAACATAATTGTAAGATATAATTCCTACACACTAACGTCGTTATGTATGTTAACCAAGGTCTGAGTACTGGATCTGTCTGGGATCCTAATACTGCAACTTGCAAGAGCCTCTACTCTGTAGCAAGAGTCTGCGTCATTTCTGATAATATAGTTATGTGTTTGGTACATGGGATTTCCCCGTAAAACCGTAAAAAATAGATTTAAATTGTACTTGTAAACTCGATGATGTAAAAGTCGATTGTAAATCCACTCCGTTTTTTGGTCGGACTATGCGTGATTCTCCAGGATATTACGCGGTCGACTAAATTATTTCCTTCTACAAAAAGAAATATATAAAAAAATTCGCCATTACTGCGCGCAAATGACTGAAACAGTGAACGTACCTTAAAATCGTATTCGTTATTGGTCAAACGAAAGTATTCCTACAAATAGATCGATATTTTTAATCAGGATATAAATTATTCAATTCTTTGTTTAACGTTTTGACAATTTTAACCAAGATTAATATTTTGTCACCCTATAACAATACAACAAAAGCTCATACAAACATCACATTCCTGCTGGCGTGAACATGTGTGTGTAAATCTATGGCTAAAGGACAAAATCGCTTATGTCAAATGTTTAGTAAAATAAGATTAATTGCAGTTGAATTATAACTGCCTGAATACTTATCCATATTTTACGCCATAACAGGAAGATATAGTACTGTGATTCTAGCCAATGCATCTGGAACGCAAATTTGTGAACAAGCAAAGTTTTATAGTTTGCCAGGCGACCAGAACTTCGCCATGAGATCTGTCGCCATTCATCAAGTCCAACACTGACCACATTATGGTATTCGTTTGTTCCCGAATTAGAGTACATATGTACTATATCGAGTGTCGGGCATGCTTGGGGAGACTCGATGTTTTACACTAGGACGTATATTTCTTCTCATTTCATTTCTTAATTCCTAGCGACACAAAGGTGCCAGGGCAATGGTGGAACGTGATCGTTCCTTGTGCATCTTTTTCAGAAACATGTCCACATTTGTTCCGTAAAGGAAGCGTTACCTGTTCGTTCTGTTTTTGGAACTGATTTGCGGATCTAAGATCGTCGGGGTCTAGGGTTTAGTGAAGTCTAATGGGGCCCATATTTTTTTTTGTTAAATTAAGAAGCTTCATATTGGAGTTTAAAATTTATTTTTAATCATATCAAAATCAGAGTTGTAATTCGGTGACCTAACTACACAAATAATTATATTAATTCACCCAAAGAAATGAAATAATCGCTCAAAAAATTTTCAAAATTCACCCAATAATTGTTAATTAACAAAAAAAAAATGTCTACATTCATCCAAAAAAATTGTCATAATTTACTCATGATAATTATAATCATCAATATTGACTTTTTTTCTTTTTTTCCGTGGTAATTAATATAAAAATGATTTGTCGGGAAAAAGGACATTTTAAGTAAACACTTATTTATTATTTATAGCGACGTTTCGTCCCTTGCTTGGGACTTTCTCAAGCTTTATAACTATTAAATGTTTTGATCAAGTAGATATAAAAGTTAAAATACATGTAAATTTATATTTACATGTGTATTTTAACTTTTAAATGACCCCCATGTTCAAAATTCATTTGTTTACGTTACACGTCCGTCTTTCGGTCACCGACTTACATATGTACACCACATATAAACTCAATCAGTACAGTAGCTCGGAGCAAATTGGCTGTGACAGTAGGACGGACAGACCACACGAGTGATCCTATAAGGGTTTCGTTTTTCCTTTTCAGATACAAAACCCTAAAAATAAGAAAAAAGTCAACATAAGCGGCTTTGCTTTCGAGTGTCAGAAATGAAAGCTCCCGATGTGAATTAAACCTTGAGACTCATAATAAAAATATGTGTGTATGAGTAGCGCAATGAGTCGGTGCGAATAGATGAATATATGTGTACAAATGCACGTAATATTTTCATATTAGGCAATCTCATCGTTCCCCTGTGAGTGGTACGTGTATATCCTTCAGTGTTGCCGCCCCCTGACCCCCGAGCACCGCCGCCGCACCTTGCATACATGCATGGCTATAATATTACCATCCCCTTTTAACTGTGCACCAGTCATTGCCATCCATCTATTCCATCACATCACACATGTGGAACAGGGATATGTCAAGAACTCCAACTCATAACAAGCAAGGAAGATTTTAAAGCTGAAACAAGTGTAAATTCAGTTTAATTGAGTCCAGTTCGGTCATATACTGTTTTCATTTATTATGAAGGATTGGCTGTTGAGATAACGCACCGTAGAGTAACTGAAAACTCATTCCGCCGCGAAAGTGGAAAGATTCGTGGTTGAGTCCCAACAGTACAGTGGTTGGAAAAATATTTATTTTTACAGTCAAAATCTGTTATAACGACATTATAAATATGAGTAAACCCTTCAGGGTTTACTCATACACACTTTCAGATACATTTAGTAAGAAGCTATTATTAGTGTATTTGCCATATGGCAACATACACTATTGGCGTCGGTCGGATGGCGGGACCTAGGGGTCGGACCAAAATTTCTCGACGTTTCATAACCTCCTAAACACTTTGGCACCATTTTTAAAAATGTTTATATATATATATATATATATATATATATATATATATATATATATATATATATTTATATACGTATATATATATGTGTGCGGGCAATAACTTTCGAAGGAGTTAATTGATTGTAACGAAATTTGGTCCACGTGTTTCAATCCATCACCGCAAGAAGCCTATTTAAAATGGGCGTAATCGGGCCATTTTAAGGGTAGTTTTTAGGGGTTGAAAAATGTTTTTGGGCCCCAAAATACCGAAAAAATTCTCAGAATCGTTTCAAAATTGACATTTAACCCTTTAGTAGTAATTAAAAAGTGTCCCTAAAATTTCAATAAAATCGGCCCAACAGGACCGGACTTATAAATTTTTTGAAAACACTAATTTGTAGATAGTGACTTATTTATTGAAGGGTGTATTTAATTCAGTGTAGACGTTAGATTGATAATAATATTACAATTAAGAAAAAAATGTTATTTTAATGGGTGTATTAAGGGGTTAAATTTTTTATTTTGCCCAAAAACAAACTTAATTTCACATAATAAAAGTATAAAACCACACGGCCCTATACAAACAAATACACTATATTGTCGGCAGGGTTTTGGCACTGCGACCCGGGTTTTTTTGACATTACAGACACTTCAATTTTACTTATTTGTGTAGATTAGCCCATCCCTTGCAGAGTACATCATAACATACATAAACACCCCAGAGTTTTGATTAACACGGATTTTTGCTCTATAGGTGCGCAGGGGGGGAAATATTTATCTACTTCCGCACACAGAGTGAGAATGGTAAATGGACTCTGAAAAAAATGATATGATGATGGTGGAAAAATTTCCGGAAAATAATTTCACAGAAATGTATTAAATTTACCTGCTCATGAGCTCATAAAATAATTAAAAATTTGTGTAAAATAAGTGATGTGTAACTGAATTTAAAAAAATTTAAATTTGTTCATTTTGGTTTGCAAATGAGAACTGCACAGTTCATTTCTTTTGGACAACAATTTTAGTCGGAGCGGCGACCGTAAAAAATCATTCCGATTTTATAGAGTATGAAACTTTCAAAAAAGTTGGTACATATAGTGACTTCAAACTTTGCCTAGGTAACTCTGCGAGACCCTGATCCGGCAGCGGCTATTCATTTTGATGTAGTTAGTAGTCTATAAAGTTTTTAATTTTTATGAATTGATCGGTAAGAGATTTATAGAAATATATATGGTTGCCGTCTTAAATAATATCCACATTCAGTTTTTTTCATGTAAGCTGAGCTGTCAATATTTAAGTCAAACGTAACTTCGTAGAGAATGTCTTTTAATTACCGACTCCGAAGTACCGTAAACTCCCGCTTATAGAGTATCTTAACGAATTTGAAACGATGAAGAAAACTAATGGCCATGTTTACGAGATTTTGCTGTAATAATATCGTCTAGACATTAGTGCTGTACATAATATAAAAATATAATTTACGAACCTTTTAAGAAAAAAAATTAGCAACTCAATAAACTACGAAATCGTATAAATTTTTAAAGAGACAAAAGTCACTGTGAGTGGCTGACAACATGTTATGTGCATTTGTTCTTCTTCTTTAATTTACTGTTACCTGTCTAAATAGTATCCCTTCCCAAAGTCCCCTATTTTATACAATCCACCGGATAATACTAGATTTCAGCGGTGCATATTTAAGTTCCTAAACACAGTTTCTGCAGGTTTCACAGTCAAAATTCGCAGTCAGGTAGTGCTTATGGACTTTCTTTATACCTATAGGTATCGTACACCAGTCAGACGGTAACGCATAGGGAAAAACTTTATATCAACTTACGTGTTACCAACCTCTCTAAACTACATTACACCAGAATATGTAGGAAGGTACATCTATAGTAAGCTTTTAAACCATAGGGTTTAAGGTGAGCGTTCAAAGTATGCGTTGTACTAGTGGTGGGTCGTTGACGATTTTACCGTCAACGAAACTAGTTGAGAAACAACTTGATTTCGGTAACTAAGGCCAAACTCAAGTATAATCACAATAAATCTTCGTAAAGTCAAGCGCATTTTAAAATAGTTTTAAAGCTGATCTCACAATTTTTAGAATTCATCTAATTTAACTTATTATTACACCCAACCCAAAATTTCTCTGAATACATACAATTAATGTAATCAGCTACCAAAAGTCGCTCAAAATTATTACAAAAAAAAATGTCTAAGTACTTCTTTATAAATAAGTGACTTTAAGAAAAATTTATATAAACTTATCAGACAGATACAAAAACAAAAAGTTGCTTTTGTAAATTGTTGAAAACCTCTGGAAATTTGTATGCATTAATACTGATATTTCAACCTCTAAATACAACCCTGCATTTCCGAAAATGGTACTAAATTATCCAGAATAATGTAAAAAGTCGAGAATATTTTATTCAATCCTTAGAGCCCACCAATCAACAAACGTCAGTAGTCTATGTGTTATATTATAATTTATGGGCTTCACAAACACAACTTTTTTGCCAAATTTCAATTCAAATAAGAATTTTTTTCATAAATGTTTTGGGTGAACTCATAAAGCTTAATGATTTTTTCATGCTGGAGTTTTGAAATTCTGGTGCCAAAATGCAATTTACGCGTACTAATTCCCCAAGGCGCGTGCAAGCCAGCGTATTCCCGAATGCGTCAGGTGTTATATTACCAACTGTATATAACCAAACATTATACCTTAAAACAACCCTAGAAAACACCGCCACCGCACTGGTCGCAATCTTCCACGCATAAATTCCCCAGCGAATGCTTCATCTCTTGCATACTAAATGTGCGTTGCGTATTTTTTTCGTAATGTTTGGCAAAATTGTCTCACATAGTCTTGCATTCGTATGAACCTGCGTTTCCTAAACGTTTTTGTCTACGGACCCCTTAGATATTAGTAAAATTGTTGCGGACCTCCATTGATACAAAATGGATATAGTCTGCTATTATATTATGAAACATCCATTGTTAACGTTATAACGCAACATTAAAAAAATTGTATTATCCAAAGAATGTCAGTGTCGGGATGTAAACGTGAAACTTCTACTATCGCGGCGACTCAATTATCATTTATTCTACAGTAATGCATCTAAACAATCAACTTTCTCATATAATAGTATATATTTATAGTATATTTAAAAGCTTACGTTCCGATTCCGTAATGAAACTATTCATTTATTTAATTTTTTTTTAAGTAAGACAAAAACAAATCAGATGTTATAGTCCGTAAATGTCAATTTATAACATTTAAATGTAGGTTTTGCGTAAGTACATTTATCTTTTGTAGTGTGTTAGTCAATGTCGGCCCGAGGCAAGTTTTAAGATGGAGAGAGATCCAATTATGGCGCTCCCTGCTTGACCCTAATATATATCCCAATCAAAATATCGAAAAGCGAAAAATATATTTTTCCCTTGTTTTTCTTTACCAATGAGGCGCCCCTGGGATTTGGAGCCTGGAGCAACCCCTCCGTTTGCCCTATGGTAAGACCGGCCCTATGTATGTAGTATAAAGAACATATCATTGTTTGCCAAATTCATACAGTTCGGACGTCATTGCTTTGCGGACTACAAATTTGATTTCCAATTTGCTGACTATATAGAATCACTGTTTGTCGGACCGCTGCCAACCGAATTCTATAACTTTGCTTTGCAGATCACTGTTTGCCGGACGGCGTTTTTGTACAGTTTGACCTGTATAGCTTTTTCCACTTACAAACTAGCGTTTCAGATTTCTGACTAAAGAATCATTATTTTCCGGTCGAACTGTTACACTAGAGATGATACTCATGGACCCCGGTTTAGGAAACGCTGGCATAAACAAACCTATTCACAAAAAGAATAGAAAGGCAAACAATTTAAACCGTGCATAATAGATTTTTTCCAGAACTGTATCAATTGAAAGAAATTGGTAATTTCGTTACGACATTTTATTGATAATATAAATTTAATGATATTTCTAGAACAAAACACATTTTTCATTGCATTCCTATATATACAAGATCTGTAGCCAAAAGGAAAAACAGTTTATGTCGAATTTATTGAAATTTTATTAATATATCTTACTTGCCCCCTCTACTATGAAGTTTTGAATTCAGTCCGATATTTTTTTTTCGGAATAGGGATATATGATTGACTATAATATAAACAAGTAAAAACTAGAAATAAAAAAACTCGTGGTGGAAGTAACGGTGTTGATGGTTATATTTGAAAAAGCACAGATTTTAAAAATAATAGAAAACAAACTTATGTTAACGTACCATAAGGCAGAAAAATGTCTTTCGCTTTTATAACGTTTAAAAGTGCGGGGCACTCAATGTATCTATATTTTATTTAATTTATCGAGGGTCCCACGCCTTTCAACGTTATAGAAGATAAAGGAATTTATTTTCTACTTTACAGTGCGTTTCTATAAGCGTGCTTTTTACACATTTTTTTATACAGTGAATGCATTTTTCAAATCCGTGTCTGAAATTTCGAGTGATAAACAGATTTCCTCTTTTCATAATATTAGTATATACATAAAAAAGTCGATTTAAAATAATGCATGATTATTTTTCTCTACCAAATTTGAAGTGTAAACAGTTGGAGAGACAGAATCTAGGAAGATGAATAAAAATGTTTGGCATGTTACTAAAAATATAAAAAAAATATTACGTGCACTACATGCATGCTTTTTTATTCAAATATTTTTAATATCAATCATAAAAAAGCTACTTAACTAATGAAATACTAAAAAGATGTACAGTACGTATCAACAAAATATAACACTAATTCTAAGTTTCATGAATTTGTTAATAAAAACGATTATAAATGCAAAATGGCAGTCGTGAGGCGAAAAAAATGATGGTATAAAATTTTGCTTTCGTCCAAATCAAACTAATAAAAATGTGGCGATTCCAAAAATATATGCAATTTTATGGTTTATAATAAATAGGTTAAAGAAACTAAAAAAATGAAATAAAAATAAAAATTAAAAATATTAAGACCTAACTAGGTAAAAGGGATTACTTTTTCGGTTTAGCATAATGTCACAACTCGTACATAAATTAATAATATATTACAATCTAGGTACATAAACTACTATTTTAAACGCTGAGCATAAACCACCACATGACGACGTAGAAGACAGTCACACTTCTTTAGACATAAACTTTTCGGGATTTTTTGATTATAGAAAAAGCTTACGAAAAATACCGTTTTATAATCTATTTGTAACGTAGATCCCAACAAAAACAATGTGGGATGGTTCCATTCGGCGTTATCGTCGAATTAGAATAGGTCCGAATCTGAATATTATCTGCGAGGTCAGAGACTGTCATGTTTTGTATGCGAATATATAAATTCTGTCGTATTCCATGTACTATTTACTGCTTCACATATAAATGTGTACAGAGGGCATTACAATAATGCATATATACGATAAAGGAAACTCTTGGCTGCCTTGCAAAGGAACAGAGACACAACACACAATACATAGTCATACTAGCTGCTACATTTTTACTGCGTCATAAATTTAGCTCAGTGTTTTGAGTATTTTGTTTATTGTGTAGTGGCTGTGCTGTGAAATCTATATTCAAATGTAAACAAGGTTTGTCAACCGCACAAAAAATTGGTAAAATAGTTCTTTTTGAATTAGGTACGCTTTTCTCATTCGTGTTTTTCAGTCTGCTAGTTTATATAAAATGTAGCCGACATTTGCAAGTAACTCATGAGAATTTATGGTTTTGGAATCATTTTTTTCTTTTTTGGAAAATGTAAACTAAGCTGTTAGTTCACTGCGGCTTTAGTTGATATTCTAATCGTAACACAAATAGTCTAAGCGACGGATGTAAAAAAATGGTTTCGATTTTACAGAGGTTGACACATACAGAAAAGATAGTGACTTCAATCACTTGCCTAGGCAATCCAAGTGAGAACCTGATCCAGTATTCATTTTGATGCAGTTACTAGTCCCATAGAGTTAGACCTTTTAATTTTTATAAATAGTTTGGTCAGCAAGAGCTTTTTAAGATTACATTATTAACGAGTTAGGTTACTATCGTAGTTACGGAATTAGTTTGTACATGATACGACATTGCGTATAGTATATGGTGAAGATTTCATGTCCATACTAATACTCTCAAATCTCATACACGATTTATTTTATTTAGTTTCACCTGTTCCGGTGCCTGTCTATCTGTCTGTAATCAAATCTTTCAAGTTAAATTTGACCCACTTCCCGGTTTCCGATTGAGCTAAAATTTTGCACACACCTTTGGTTCTGAAGACAATATAATGTAGTACATTGAATATTATGGTAGATTCAATATGGCCGCCCCCACAAAATGGTTGATTACTTTTTTCTTTACAACTCCCTCCACACGGGTATCAAAAGTAGAATCCAATCAGTAGTGTGATTTCACTCCAAATTCAAAAAGGCGGCTGACACAAAATTGGGGATCATCTATTTCTTTACAACCCACTTGATATGGGGGTCAAAAGTTGAATACAGTAAACTGTGTGATGTTATTTAAAATCCAATATGGCGTGACTAAAAATTTGAAAATAAAATGGATAAAAAACATTTATTAAGACAAGGTTTTTATTGCAGTGTACCAAAAAAAAGATGAAAATATTTTTTAATAATTTAAGTTCATAATTATAAAAGCGTGGGCCATGACTATCATAGCGCTTCCAGCTCATGCTTTTATAATTATGAACTTAAATCATTAAAAATTATTTTTTTCCTTCCTAGTACACTGCAATAAAAGCGTGTTTTTTGTTTAAAACATGGAACATTACATAGATAGCGCTAGTGTTTAGCTTTGTGAACGAATGGTATTTTATAAAAACAAAAGAGAAATAGTGTGAAAGCGCCTTTCTATTTAGATATTACATTCTACAAAGAATAGCGAAACCGACGCGACGCGATGCTTTGTGCTTATAGTCTTGTTCAGAAATACGTAATATTTATAATGTCGGCCATATAATAGAATAATGTCGTCATGCAATACGCTCAGCTGGTATTTACATTGTTTTTGTATAAAAATATTATTAACAGGATCGCCGACGTACATAAATAGATAAAATACAAACCACTGATTTCTTCACTAACTGGATAGTTGAATGTTATTTTCGCGTTGACAGTAGATTTGCAACTAATTGTACACTCGACACCAAATCGGAATTCGTTAAGGTTTTTTACACATGTATGTATTTTATTTTAGTCCGTTCAAAAGATATCTATTTAGATAAACACGCTTTAATAGCAAACCAAACTAAAAAGTAAAAAATATTTCTTAATCATTAAGATTTTGTTTAACAGCGATAGAAATCTCACTGATTAAAAATTATTTTTTACTTTTTAGTTCGGTTTGCTATCAAAGCGCGTTTTTTTAAACTATTATTTATTTTTCTACTTTTTATTCTGATGATCCTGATCAGGATATTAGGACAAAGTTGATCCTGAAGATACTGGCCAGGATAATGGGACAAACTTATTAAATTATTGATTGTCATCAATCCTTGATAAGTGTGCAAAGTTTCAGTTTAATCTGACGTCTTGAAGTGGGTGAATTTCACGTTCAAAGATAGAGGAGAAGCTAATCAAAGCGTGTTAAAAATAATCGCTATTCCACCTTACGCGGATTCAGATTCTTTAGAATTCTTTAAATCTAGTTCAATTAAAAGACCAAATGACGATTGGAAACTTGAAAAAGGGTTACAAATTTGGGAAAACATAGATTCGAACGAAAATTATTTGCGTGAGAAGAAAAAATTTTTTATCCGTCAGACGACTTTGTTAGATTTTATAAAACATTCTACTTTGATTTTATTGTGGAAAACTGCTCAATTGTTTTTGTTGTTCTGAGAAATAAAAACCGGAAACCTCCACGTTGTTTTATAAATATTCGGTTAATTAAGCGGTTAATTATTCGGTTAAAATGGTTATAATCTAAAATAACCGGTAATTTTATATCATTACTAATAGATAATATTAATCAGAACTATTCAGCAGACTAGTAATTAGATTTGTACAAAAAGAAAAATTTATTTGTAAGAAATTATTCAAGAACGATTTTTTTAAATCATTCAAATCTTCAAGAATATTATCAAGTAAAAGTAACACCATTCTATACCTCCTAAAATATTTTAAAATTAAAAATCCGGAAAAAAACATTTTTATTTATAGCATTAATTTTCTTCACCACCACTTCCTATATTAGGTCATTTATCTGCTCGGTCTTGTATACACAAACTGGGAGTATTTCCCCATTTACAGCGCTTCCTCCTCTTCCCCCGTCCCGCCCCGAGTCCCAACACAGAAGTCACTGTATAAACAACATTTATACACAACGGTACGATTTGTTGTATCCTCTAAGAATTTTCCTAATCAAGTCCCTTACTCACATTTGCATCCACAGGTGATCACAAATAATAACAACCCGGGTCGCAGCGCCAAACCCTGCCGACAATTAGTGTATTTTCTAATACAAACAGTATGAATTTATTATATGAACTTCAGTCTGTTTTTAGGCAAAATAAAAAATGTAACCCCTTAATACACTCCTTAAAATAAATGTTTTTTATTAACCGCAATATTATTACCAATCGAACATGTACACCAAATTAAATACACTCTTCAGTAAATAACTATCTATAGTGTTTTCAGAAAATTTGTAAATCCGGTCCTATTGAGCCTATTTTTTTTCAAATTTTAGGGGCACTTTTTAATTGCTGCTAAATGGTTCTTTGATTTTTTTTCGTAGTGTTGGGTCCCAAAACAATTTTCAACCAATAAGTACACTCCTTAAAATTACCCAATTAGGCTCACTTTAAATAGGATTCGTGCGGTGATGTGTAATCAATTAACTCCTTCAAAAGTTATCGCCCGCTGTATAGAAACATTTCCAAAAATAGTGCCAAGTTGTTTAGGAGGTTATGAAACGTCGAGAAATTTTGGTACGACCCCTAGGTCCCGTCATCCGACCGCCGCCAATAGTGTATGTGCCATACACTATTAATATTGTTTCCATTAGATTTTCATATGTACAAACAAAAGTGCCTTGGTAATATTTTTGAGAGGTAAAAACACTAAAAACCGAACTTTTATCGAGATATTACCCGTCTTTAATAAATTATTGTTCTTCCATCGAATCGTTCAATCTCAAATATTATAGTATTATGATCAAATTGACGTATAGTAAAAAAACTATTATATTAATATTTCATATTTTATGGAATAATTTATAAGCTTACGTTCTCGGGTAAACGTTACGAAGTTGGCGTTATTCTTGTAATATGTTTTATGAAACAGGTATGCTGGGCTGCCAAAAGGATTCTCAAATAATTTGATTTGACAATGACCTTAGATTGTGAACACACATTTTTCTCCATAAGGAAAGCATTGTAGAATTTAAAAAAAATAATTGATCCATTGAAATAATATTTTTTCTAAACTGTGTATACGTGTATTTAACATAGCTTTTTTCATAATTTTTACTTCGAAACGACATTTTTCTACGCGTGAATGAATGAAAACTGTAAATATATTATTACAATCTGAGGTCATTGTCAAATCAAATTATTCGACAATCGTTTCTGCAACCCAGTAGTAGAGTCGCTACAAGTTTATAAAAAAAAAAAAAAACTCGTCACAATGCCAAAACTCTGACGATAACATAATGTATTTGCTAATACAGGCAGTGTGGCTTTATTACGTACAACTCACTTTGTTTTTGGACAAAATAAAAACAATTTAACCCCTTAATATACCTCTTAAAATAATAATGTTTTTTTCAGTTAAAATATTGTTATCAATTCAACAGCTGAATCAAATAAAATACACCTTTCAATAAGTAAATCCTTATACACATCAAACTAGCTTTTTCCTGTCGAGCCGATTTTGCGGAGCCGCGAGTAGCGACTACTAAATAAGTAAGTTTTAGCGACATCCCTGTACATTACGTTGTTCAAATAATACAACGCACATTGTGACGCGGGTGGAGAGACGCTAATTCAATCAGCACAGACGGATATACCGCCCTTCCTCCTCTATTATTTTTTTGGTTCATCTTTGTTTCTTGTCTGTGCGTATGTACGTTATTGATAGCTAAGATTGTGTACTAATCGTTTTTTTTTTGTGTTAAAATATCTCAATGCGTATTTCAGATGCATAAAAAATTTAGTTCGAAAAACAAATAGTTTTCGCAAATATATTTTTTGCATAAAATAGCTGTTTCTTGTATAATGGTTGTAAAATGACCCACGACGCATTAGTATATAGTGAAAGTAATTTTCAAATACGACCTGTCAATTATCATATTATAATAGAAACAAAGATGGCAAAATAGCACAAAGCAGGCGCAGTATTCGTAATCAATCCGAGTAAATTACAATATGACTACACACAGTGCTGTCAGAAGTCTGACAAATATACTGATTATGATGTGAAAATCAGCTATTTTATATTCTCTGTTCTAGGTATCGTAGAACTTTGAGATCCGAATTGTCCAGAAACATTTGAGGAGCGATCTTCGAAAGATTGCAACCCAGTAAATATTTTTGGGAAATTTCTAACAACTGAAAATGTGACAAAAATATTTAAAAAAAATTAAATCAAGTTTAAAGAGGATTCAGAATATCTCTGGAAAGGATAAAGTATTTTTTAGTGTATTTGCCATATGGCAACATACACTATTGGCGTCGGTCGGATGGCGGGACCTAGGGGTCGGACCAAAATTTCTCGACGTTTCATAACCTCCGAAACACTTTGGCACCATTTTTAAAAATGTTTATATATATATGTGTGTGTGCGGGCAATAACTTCGAAAGACTTAATTGATTTCAACTAAATTTGGCCCACGTGTTGAAATCCATCACCGCAAGAAGCCTATTTAAAATGGGCCTAATCGGGCCATTTTAAGGGTAGTTTTTAGGGGTTGAAAAATGTTTTTGGGCCCCAAAATACCGAAAAAATTCTCAGTATCGTTTGAAAATTGAAATTTAACCCTTTAGTAGCATTTAAAAAGTGGCCCTAAAATTTCAATAAAATCGGCCCGACAGGACCGGACTTACAAATTTTATGAAAACACTAGTTTGCAGATAGTGAGTTATTTACTGAAAGGTGTATTTAATTTGGTGTAGATGTTCGATGATAGTAATGTTGCAATTAAGAAACAAACTGTTAATTTAAGGAGTGTATTAAGGGGTTAAATTTTTTATTTTGACCAAAAACAAACTTAAGTTCATGTAATAAAACCAGACTGCCTGTATTAGCAAATACACTATATTGTCGGCAGGGTTTGGGCACTGCGACCCGGGTTTTTTTCTTTATAATCACTTTCCCTATAATCCGCGTAAATAAATCTCTATGGCTTGTAGTGCAGAGCAGAAATGTTAGGCTTTCTGCCTTAAAATTGAAGCTGAAAGTATGTACTTTCGACCGGGTATAAAAAAAAAAGTTTGGCTTTACAAAAAGACAATAATTATACACACAGAAAAATATAAAAACCTTACCTTCAGGAATCTGCTCGTTAATATCGGAGCCCGCGAGACCTGCTACCATACAGCTCAAAATCACCAGCGGCAGAAGAAGAAACGCACGGTGTAGAAGTTCTTCGATCTTCGTCATTTTGTTGGCACTAACACTACGTCTAATACGAAACACTACCGGGTTGCGCGCACTACCGGCTACAATGCCACGGATATAACTGAAACAAATAAATACTTATTAGTTTTGAAAATCCATAATTTCTATATACGAGTATTACACAAAGCAATTCATTTTAGAAGATACTTCACTTAAAATGTATAATCTTAAATTTTATAAGTAATAATTATTATTATTGTTGCTGGTTGGACCACTGGGCGTTGGTCCAGAAAAGGTTGGGAGCCTCTGTACTACAAGGATAATTTATTGTAGTGAAAATGACATTAAATGGAATATTATCATTGTTTATTGATGTGTAACAATCTATTGTTTAAACACGTGAATCAGCAAATATGCAATCACATGCAGTGAAAACGCAGATCGAATTAAAAAACAAACAAACAAATAATAAAATTGTTGAACGCGAATCGAAGGCTATAAATTTACAGTTTAATCAGCCACTATGGTGTAAAATTTGAATTTCAGTTACACATGAAGCGCATGTATAATGTAAAATAATATAAAATAAAATATTATAGTAGGAGGGAATAAGCTACTTAGTTCATTATCAAATATTTGTTGGGTACCACAAAATGTAGAAATAGTTACGACACAATTCGTAAGATAATTAAAAAATACTTACAGAAAAAAATGTACAGAATACAAACATTTTATTCAAAATCAATATAAATTCACCAAGAGATTTTATTAAAAAAATAAAATTATATCCATCAAAATAGTTAAATTATTCCCATAATATTTTACGATCTTACGTTTTTATCACAAACTAATCATTCATTTTATTGTCAGAAACAAATTTTTGTAGTTAGAATGGATGTAATAGATATGCAAGCAAGGTCGGAAAGGATTTTAAATTATTTTAAAAAAGAAGATTTTTTTACATGTTACATCATATCTCCAGCATTAGTGAACCGATTTTGATAGTTCTTTTTCTATTTAATAGGGCTTACGTTCAGAGTTGTTCAGGAAAGAACAATGCGATAATTTTAATATAGTAAACTAAATTAAAAAATTTGCGACGTTTTGTTAAATCTTTTTAACTTCTTCAGGCAATTAAAAAATTTGCGACGTTTCGTTAAATCTTTTTAACTTCTTCGGCCCGAAGAAGTTAAAAAGGTTTAACGAAACGTCGTAAATTTTTTAATTTAGTTTACTATATTAAAATTGAATTGCCCAATTTCCCATGAAAAAATAAAAAAAAACATTAATTATAATGGACGTGAACAATATTGAGTTTTTAATAACATTTATTAAACAAAAATATTTTTAAAAATAAAAGTATAAAAACTTCTTACTACAACAATTTTATTAATGGATGTACATTTTCATCTTCAGCAAACACTACACTGAAAAATATTTTTAACAAAATAATATAGGTAACAAAAAATGTAACTTGTACGAAATAAATGTTTTGATGCGGCACGATGAGACTTGTTTCAATACTAAATGTGAATTTTATTAAATTATAAGAAACGAATGTCGTTAGAGTCATGGCATTACATAATTATTAAAATAGACAATATTTTAATAGTCAAAGTACAGTTTAATCAACTTGCTGTTGCAGTCGTATGATATACAAAAATATTAAAATGATTGTTAAGAACAAAAATAAAACATGAAAAAGAGTGACTCCGCATGAATTTTACTTAAATCAGTTCAGTAGTTTTTTTAACGTATATTCCACGGGAGTTTTGAACTGATTTTAATGATTCTTTTTCAATTTAATAGAGCATTATTCAGGGTGATTCTAGATAAATTTTACTAAAATCAGTGTTTTAAGTTTAGTAAATCAAATATATAAAAACAAAATACCGGTCAAAATATATAAACGTGCGAACTGCATATTCCAAATCCACTAAAAAATAAAAAAAACTTTAAAAAATCATTATTTCCTCATGTTAGTGACTTTTTGAATGATAAATTTTTTTAAGTTCTTTATTTTTTGTAGATTTGAAATACGTAGTTCGCACGTTATTAAATATTAATCAACTTCTTTTTTTATATACGTATATTTAATTACCAAACTCAAAACCGGACATAATATAAAAAAGCCGGTTAATATTTAATAACATGCTTACTACGTATTAAAATCCACTTAAAATAAAAACCTTGAAAAAAAGCCAATAAAAGATGAAAAATAGTGAGCTTTTGAAGTCAGCTTCAGTTCAATAAAAGTCAATATGTAAAATGTTTAAGAAATTAAATTGACGCCGACCTCAAAATTTCATTATTTTCCTCCTTTTAGTGACTTTTTTGAAGGGGGTAATTTTTTAAAGTTTTTTTATTATACTTTTTTTGTACAGCCAAAACCAGAAAATCAAATATCTATATTCGCCAGTCGTAAATGGAAACGTTGATAATTCTCAAAGTAACTTATATGCACCAAACTTTTTTATTATTAGATTTCCAGTAACATATAAATTGCATTGTGGGTAATGTATATGTATATACAAGCCGTATTATAAGAAAAAGTGCCCCAAAAAAAGATTAAGAAGGGAGTTCCAGAAAGCCGCATTGAGAAAATCGTCTATGAAAGGATTAAAAGCTCTCCGTCGCAATGAGAAGAGGTCGTCTCTATCGAAAGAAGCGAGTTCTAATGGAGCTGGTGCGGCTAACAATTTCGATGATTGGAGTTTTGGGGTTAGTTCATCGGCGTATGTGTCTGCGCTTTCTTCGTATGTCTCGTCCGTAGATATAATACAGATTACACACACATACTACACAGGAATACAACTACTCCCAGTGATTCTGAAACTATGGACACTATACTTAATACTGAAAATGGTATGGTAACCGATATGAATTACATTGGTGACCATTTGAATAAGTTTTTTGAACGACAACCGTTTGACACCATAAAAAATATACCAAATGTAAAGAACATAGATATTCCTATCATGAATTATAATAGCATATGTTTGTGATGAGGAAGGTTCCTCATTTGACATATTTTGATTTTTGTAAGAAGTCATCTAGTGTCGTTTGCTTTTTTTCTGTTTCGTTCAGCAAGCTGTTGTCGTAGCAAAATATTACATCAATGACACTTCGTCTTGCCTTTGAACTTCTATCAATATTTGAATCATTTTGTATAAACTGATCCATAATTTACGTTTTAGTGACTTAACTTTTTTTTTAGAAACCGCGTAATACTTAAACAGCGTTAAGCGTAGCAGCGTTAAGCAAGGTCTTACTGTATTTTTTTCTGGAATTTTTCTTAACCAACATTTTTTAATCTCATTGAATCAAGTTTGATATTTCTGACAATAAAAGATTAGCAATCACTGTTAATAAAATGGGATTGAAATACGGGAAACAAAGTTCAAATGCGCAATAGAGTTCTCTAAGAAGTCCAGGTATCCAATTACATGGATGTTCGATACGGCCATTGAGATTGGAAAAGACACTCGTTATGGCTACTCAAAACTTGTCGGTTGTGTCGGACTTACCTTATATATTGTGTCTCTGTCCTTGTTTATATGTGTATGGAATATACATAGCTACCGAGTACCGACTTACGTACACACAAGGTAAAATTGCGTATGTCGAATTTTTTGCATTATTACTTTATGGCTGCCGGAACGCTCTGAATTTAAGTCACACTACGAGGCTAAAAAATGCTGTTACAAGGGTGTTAACTACTCTGATTTTTAGAAATATTTTGAAGATTTAAAAAACATTGCCAAAAAAGGAAGAGTCACTTTAAATTTGTGATGGAACAATTTTGTGAAATAAGTACGAATAAGGCCGTAGTGTGACATTTAAAACGTGTGTTTTTTGGCACAATTAATGCCAACTTTTTTCTAGTAAATCGTACATAAATTACAAAAGTAGTTCATTAGAAACCTAGATTAGTCCTTCATCTTCCTTATAGAGAAAGAATTTTCGCAAAATGTTGACGAATAAGTCTACAATCAGCTATCAGCCGAAGCCCTATTTTTGACTTAAATTCAGAGCGTTCCGACAACCTTATGGCTGTTTTTCATTTACTCTCAACGGCCAATGATCTTGACTTGTAGTCGACTCATTGATTAAAAAACTATGGATTCTAGACGTTCAACTGTTATAATATCAATTTCCAAGACGAAGTAGAAATACATGCCAACACTGCCGTTTAGTGGTGGGTCGTTAATGATTTTTTAGCATCAACGAAACGGCAAGGTGAACATCCAAACGAAATCAACTATGTTTTCAACTAGTTGACGTACCTCAGTTAACCCTAAAATCGTCAGTTACCATTAGAATGATGGGTGGTTCTAATGGTAACTGGCGATTTTAGGGCTTCACACCAAATGTATTTGTGACCATGTGACAAAACCACATTTTGAAACAAGTTAATCTATTTTCTATAACATTAAATCGTTTCAACATAAATTCGAAATTTAAAATACATGTTGAAACGATAATATACTGTTATGGACAATAGAAGAACCTGTTTCAAAATTTCGACTTAAACGGTTTTGCTAGATGGTCACGGATATACTGAATGCAGTCAGTCAGTCGTTCGATCGTTAACTGTT
The DNA here is from genome assembly GCA_034508555.1 of Venustoraphidia nigricollis. Classification (NCBI taxonomy): domain Eukaryota; kingdom Metazoa; phylum Arthropoda; class Insecta; order Raphidioptera; family Raphidiidae; genus Venustoraphidia; species Venustoraphidia nigricollis. The sequence continues at coordinate 104,295 of JAVRKA010000053.1, read as the reverse complement.
AAGCTGATTCGACCTTTTGATTCAAACTGGTCGCCTGGAATAAGTTGGTCAAAGCTTGACCCTTAAAAAGACGCTAATGTATAACATAATAATTCTAACTTTCACATGAGAATAATTTCAATGAATGATTTTTCAACAGTAAATTTTATTTATTTACTGTAAAACTCAAACTGACGATTTTATGTGGGCCTAGTACCAATTTCAAATTGTTATTTTATTATTTTTCATAATAATGTTAGCATCCAATTCATAGTTCTCAGATAATAAGAGTTTGTGGCGAGAAATCTCATGAGATACTGAAGAAATTTGAAAAATGCTTCCCGAGTGGCATAGGGTATGACAAAAGAAGAAATAGCAGTAAGTGAAAACGTAAAATAAGTCGGAAATCCTACACGCGATTTCCGAGCTTAATTGGTGTACAATATGGCCGCTGACGAAACTATAAGAGATACAGTAAAGTGATATTACGCATGATTTGTTGTCCTTGACTATTTCGCTAGCAAACCTAAATCTGCCTTGACGAAGCCGGGTTGAAAAACTATATAAAGAAATAAATTATGTTTGTATGTTTGTTTGTTTGTAAGGAGTAATCTTTACAATTACTGAACCTATTTTAAAAATTCTTGAACTAATAAAAAGCTACACTGTCACTCAGTAATATAGATTATATTTTATTTTGATAAAAAATAAAAAATCTCTAATGAACTGGTTAAAATCGAATACATGGTGGAAATACAGCATTTTGGATAGTGGAAGTACGGATGTGGGTTGTCGCTGCCCCGCGAGGTAGAACTTTATACGGTAGAGCCGAAGGTTTCACTACTGATATATAACATTGTTTCATCCCAATCGCAAGCGGTGTTGTGGGTAGCGGCTAGTCTTTAATATTGTAATGATTAAATGCAATTTACCTTTGCAGGAAGGAAAATATTCATGAGACGTAACAGGAAAGCAACATAATGTCACATTAAAAGGGGTGGTGTTTAGCACAGCAATACCATACCGTCACCGACATACGATGGCAGATCTTCAGTACCTACATTTTAATGTGAGCTTTTATTTCTTCAAGATACCGACATGCTATACTTATATTGGAAGCTTACCAAAAACAATGTCTTGATAAAAATATGATTATTTTCCTAGTTCAGAGTCGTGACACTACTTTTCATTTAAAAATTTTTAAATGTTTGCTTCTTTAGATGATCTTATCGCATGTAGTAAATTTAATTGGAGGAAAAAAAATGTAAAAAAACAGGTCAACTTGTTGTCAGGACTGTGTTTTTTGTTATCTGAAATACGGATATTATGCCAAGTTCCTTGCCTGCGCGTTATTAGCAGTGTTGTATATCCCATATAAAAATATTGGGTGAATTGATAAATTTACAGGCCAAATTTAGCAAGTTTTCACTGAAGAGCTGAGCAATATCCTTGAAAACTTGCTATGTTTGGCCTGTATATTTATCAATTCACACAATATTTTTCTGTGCTTATCAAAACACTGCTAATAACGTGCACGTGAGAAACTTGTCATAATTTCTACAAATTTTTTTTTCCGATAACAAAACAATCCTAACGAAAAGTTAGTCTCTACGCGTAGGTTCTTGATGGTATATATGTCGGGCCATATCATAGAATTTGTCACTTCATGATGTGGCCGACCAATTCATGTAATGGTTGTATTTTATGAAAGGAAATTTCATAAATTGGCCGGCCACATCATGGAATGATCAATTCTAAAATATGGCCACGACATATATGCGTTAATATGCGTCGATTGGTACCAGTGTTGCCAGATTTTTTTTACCAAGTCGGGATTTTGGAACTTTTTGAGTGAAAAAAGCGGGATTCTTTCGTCGAAAGCGGGACATAGTAAAAAAACGTATATAATCAGAAGTTTTTAAATATTTATCTTTTTATTTGAGTTCAAATTACGTTTACGCGACAATAGATAGCAAAAATAGCCATAGAAAATGTATTTTAATAAAAATATGATATTTTAAATCAGATTTACCCTATCGTTAAATAGTTGAGTCTTATTCGTCTTCTGAATAAAAAAAGTAGAAAAAACAGAAATTAAAATCAAAAAAGTTTTATCCGTTAGAAAAATATGGCGTTTCAAACAATAGTCTGAGGAGTGAGTGTTACAAATTGCAACTTACAATAAGAGAATAATTATTTACGCACGGTCGAGTTATCCCCGAAACGCTGGACTGAGCCTGTCCCGCGCGAGACATTTAATTTTGATTTAAAAATCGGGATGTCCCGCCAAAATCGGGACGTCTGGCAACGCTGATTGGCACCCTAACGTAGACGATACCAGTTTCTATTTTCGAGATTCGTCTTAGAAAGAATTAAGTGACCACGTAAACACACACTCTCTCTCTCTCTCTCACACACACACATACACACACACACACAGAGAGACAGAGATCTTAAAAAATATGTTAAATTTCTTTATTTCTGTTTCACAATTACAATAACTTCTAAACGTACGGGGAAGTTAAAAAAAATGTATGTAACTTAAAGTTTACAAATCTCAATTTCACATAAAGAACATTTTTTGTTGGTGCGGGCCTGGCACAAACAGTTTTGGCCACTGGTGTAAGTATCGTTCGACAGCTAATAAGTTTTGTGCTAACTGCTAAGTACCTCACATACAAGCAAGTCATTCCGATGCTATGGCAGTACTAGAAGTCAGTGCACGTTCGCGCAGTGTAGATTACAGTTCTAATGTGCCCGTTGCATATACATACTGTGTCTGTACAAACATTATACAAGACTGCTTTTGCCTTGCTTTTGTCTTGCACAATGCAGTTACGGACATTCTATGTGCATCATAACGCACGGAGTGCACCGGCCAAGTTCTCGCAAAGCACTGCGCCTTATATTTACACGAACCCTTTTAGATTTCCTCTCTCTATCTCAGAGGTTAGTAACGCTACAGAAGTGACTTTTTTCAGAAGGGTTAAGGTTACAGTAAAGACGGAGTGTTCCAAATTTCATACGTCTAGTTGGAATAGTTTCCCAAGATACGCGTGATAAACTATCATGTTTTTGGACATTCACTGCCTGGCAGATCATCATAATTCACAAGTGTCTAGACTCTAGTCCAGGCCTGGGCAAATGGCGGCCCGCGGGCCGAATCCGGCCCGCGGTAGAATTTTGTCTGGCCCGTGAAGCATTGTACGTATTATTATTAAAAACACAAATATAAGTTTTTGTCTAACATAAATTGGTGCATAAAAAATTTTAGATAAAATATAAAGCAATACTTATACACATTATCAGGGCCGGTGGGAGCCAAAATTTTCTCCCGGACACCCGCTCTTTTCAGCGCCTCCTATTCGAAAATATAATTATGATAATTGAACAATTACAGTATGTTTAATAGTCGCACAATTTTATTAGTTATTATACTTATTGATCTAAGAAATTGACAATCTAAGAAGACGTTCTGTTAAATTAATAGTTTATGTAAATCACCACAGTGTTGCCACCATTTGTTTTTCATGTTTGTTGTGACTATTAAGCATAGATGATAGTGGTAACACTTTTAATAACACCTTTGTATGATAATTGTACAGTTTGATAATTATCTGATATTAATGTTTAAAAATTTTCTTTTCAATTTTTTTATTCAAATGACTTGATAAATAAATATTTTGATTCAAAAATGTTGGTTTTAAAATTCATTAATTGACATCCTTAGCAAAAACTATAAAAAAAACTGTTTGGCCCGAAGTCAAATTTTCATCTGTAATGTGGCCCGACTATCAAAATATTTGCCCACCCCTGCTCTAGTCGATCCGAATGCATCAACCGGTCATCCGAAGACTACTCGCGTCTAGTCGGTGTAATATAATGAATTAGTAGGTACTGTATATAACTATGATATAATTAAGTATGGTATATAACTGTAATATGTGTCTAGATTATATTTAATATGAGTAGAATAAATATAAGAATATGACTTTACAAGAAATATTGAAATTCCACACCACACCAAAAATTCAAATGTGAAAAATACAAAAAAAACAAGTGAGTTTCCCGGCTTTGCCAGACAAAGGGTACTTTTTATGTTTTATATTATAAATAAATGATTCGTGTATGTAAACATTCCAATTGAAAACTTGGCGCCTTCTTAGCTCTCACTTCTTTTTTCGGCAAGTTGCTAAGCCCACTTGTTCTCTATAGCGAACTTGGTTCTTTTTTCACATTTATGTTTTTGGTGGGATTTTTATATACGTAAACACCTCAAATAATCTCGGATAATATTGTCTCCGACAATCACTATTTATTGTTAGTATTGCACATTTCAGTTAGTATTTTTTGTGGGACCGACTCTTGCTAAATATTAAACATAAGACTGAATCAGTGATGCCAACGTTTTGAGGGCTAAAGAGATTTGTAACGATTTGTTCATCAGTTTTTTCAGTGAATTCTGTATTTTATCTAGCATGAAAGATATTTGATTTTTTATTCAGTTTATTCTTCAGTAACATTTTGGAACGTACAGTGAAAACTCGTTATAACGGACGCCGATACTACCGATTTCAGTCACAACGGACAACCTTTGTCCTCGGTATTTCACGGTAAAAATGAGTTCTTCGATGCCCCGACGTTCGTGTTTTGTTCTCAACTACGTATCAACTGCGACATTTACGCCAGTTGATACCCGACGAGAAGCAAGCAACCCAGAAGCGAATAAAAATCAGCGCCACAGCACACTCGGAACGCACCAGCGAATTTAGCGGCAAAACCAGCCTCGTGTGCAGCGGCTTTTAGAGTGCATTTCTGAGGAAAATTCTTTAAGCGTTATAGATCACAGACATAACTGCTAAAATTGCAGCCATTAGGCACATAATTCATTTGACAAAGAAAGCATTAGTGTATTTTGTATGGCTTTAATAATTCACTTACGAAGTGTAAATATTTTCGATACGAGATGGCTGCTGCGGGAACGAAACCATAAATCTAACGGAATGCGATATAAACTCTGCAGTGGCCATATAAAACCATTGACGGCTCATGTATGTACGTATTATACAGAGTGTCTAAATCTCAATTCCCATACTATACAATTAAAATCTTAACACATCCTATGAGACGCTGTTTAGCATCTATAATCTACAATCTCTCTCTCACTGCAATATAATAATAATAATAATAATAATTTTATTTGTCAAATGTGGGAAAACAGGGTTGACACGTCATTATACAATATATTAAGAAATTAATTTAAAAATCATTTACATTATAAAATTCTCCTTTTACCAACATATTGAACATCAATTTCTTAAAAACCACATAGCTTTTATTTCTAGTATCTTCGGTTAATTTGTTAAATAGTACTGTACACATATGTCCGGCGCTCCTCTCAAATAAGGCAAGACGATGTTTCTTAACATTAAGGTTTTCTTTATTTCTGACATTATAGTCATGGATGTCCGATCTTTTTGTAGTGTTTGTTAGGTCAGCATGTCCCTTTTGAAAGCAAAGACAGACATATATGTACAGAGATGGTATAGTGAGAATGTTCAGTTTTTTAAAAAGACCTCTACAAGACGAACGCGGAGGAACCCCAGCTAGAATTCTTACTATTCTTTTTTGTATAATAAATATATTCGAGATGTCATTGGCACCCCAGAACAGTATTCCATACCTGGCAAAAGACACGAATGACCCAAAGTAAGCACTTCTTACCACTTCGGAACTAACAATATTTTTTATTTGGCGGATAGAATAGCATTGCTGACTGAGTTTTATCGCCAGCTGAGTTTTATGCTTTGACCAATTGAGATGTTCGTCAAGATGCATACCTAAAAACTTTATTATTCTAGTTCATTTTTGAAGTGACTTCTTATGCGTTTTGATATTTAACAATAACGGTGAAATCATGACAACGAACAACAAATCATAATACTAGCTGGTGTGTTTAATATATTAGTGTAGTGTAACTCAGTGAAATTTACACTGAAGAGTGTACGTTCGGTTTTCTAGCAATTGTAAATTGAGACATCTATCACATTATCTACATTTCTCTACGTTCCTCTGCTAGACTGTTTACACTTTGAGTCCGACACTGAAATACCAAACAGGTTAGTGTATCTTACACTTTTGTATAACAAAGGAAATCATGTCAAAAGTATTAACATTTTTTGTACTGGAATACGATACAAAACACATATAATTGCTTTTATTGGTTGATTTTGCTTTCACTTCTGCAGTGCGCAGTGTAAAGAACACATTACTGTTTGACTGACGGCATTCATACAAATAGACCGCCGCTACTTCTAGAAAAGGACTACAAACAATATCTACAACGCTGTTTTTATTTACAAAAAAAAAGAAATTTCCACCTTTTTCACTTTCTATCAATCTACTCCTGAAAGTGAACCCCTTGTGTGACTACGCTTATCGATAAATATTGGAATTTGATATATAGGCGGAGTTTAGGTCAAATGTAATGTCGAATCCGCCATGTAAAATTTAATGTGTGTATGGTTTAAATTTCTGTCATCAGATGTCGTATCGTTTTATGTCAAATCCCAATACTTTTTGAGGTTATTTTTACTCTACTATAACGGTACTATGTTAGTGGAGTTATGTGAACGAGAAAAGGCGAGAAAAAATACTAGCCAGTACCTTCTACCTATCGTATCTTCAACGAAGCTGTAATTTCAAAAAAAAAAAAATAGTAAATGCTAAATGGTACGAGAAATCACCTTGTAGTTTTTCATTGCTAGATCAAAGTTTTGACTACAACAGTAAATGGATGCATTACTGTTGTAGTACCGCATATACTATATGTATATACTATAGTAGAATAGTATATATAGTATATGTGATATTATAGTACTAGCTAGTTCGGGTAATAGAGGTCAGTTAAGTGTACAGTCGTTACATTCTTAATGGCAGATTGATCGGACAAAACTCTCTTTTCTACGATACCCTTATTTCATTCGTTCAATGAAAGTCCCTATCTAAAACATTGACGTTTTTTACTATAATTTTGCCTATACCTACAGGATGATGCAAATTATTGCTTGTAATTTCAGTTTTTAGGGTTCCGTATCAAAAACCTAAAAAATAGTCTCCGTCTAGTCAAGTCTCCCAAAAAAGTTATTCCTAAATGTTCCGCAGATATTCTAGAAGTTATGAAAATCAAAATGCTTCTGCCTCTGCGGTCAATAAAATAGGAAATATTTTTTGATAGAGCATTTTTTGCTGAATATTTTGTTATTTCATAAAACATGTATAAAAAAAATAATGTCCTCTTTTATCTGCAAAAATATAAAATTTTGAAAGAATTGGGCATATAGGAAAAAAGGCTGGTAACGAAGGCCCAATTTTCATTACCTTACCAAGAGAAAAACTAGTGAATAATAGACGGAACCTTGGGCGCATAAGGTACGTTTACGCCTGATTTATCCATTTTTAGGGTTCCATAAATCCGATGAAAAATGGAACCGTTCTAAAATCACTCTCATGTCTGTTTGTCCGTCTGTCACAGCTTATTTACATTGAATTGAAGAACAAAAATAAAAAAAAACTCTTTAGAAAGTTTTTTCGTAGAAAATACCATTTGGTCTATGATGGGCACAATTAATTGTTTTAATTTTTTGTAGTAACTATCGCCGGGAAGTTTTGTAGAAAATAGATTTTTCCTCCTGAATAAGCAAGGTCCGTTATTTATCCATTAAAACCTTGCTGAAAAATGTGTAACAACTTATGAATAGCCATTATACCAATGTTGGCTATTTTCCAACAAAAGTTACACCACAATAAATAGGCTATAGAACAGAATCAAACCTATTCGTAACATAATGGTTACTAGAAGTACGACGTCTAAACTAAGATTTAAGATTGTATTTGTATGTTGTGTTGTCCGTACGTGTGCATGTGATTCTGTTTTGAATTGCCGATATTTTTGAAATGAAACTTCTATTGTGAGTGTAAGTTCGTGAACCGATGAAAAAGAGACATGTTAAAGATCGATTCAGAAAGAAAAGGATAGAGAACAATCAACAACTGTCTTTTGTTTTTTCCTCTAAGGGTCTATTAATTATTAATATGATTATATTTTTAAAATATCAAAGTATTGAAAGAGAGTACGCGAACGTGAAGCTTTATTAACACGCTTTTATTACCTTCATCTGCTTGTTTGTTTGCATTTTTGTTTGTTTGAAATGGAATCTTTGAACGTGAAATTCACCAACTTCAAAACGTCAGATTAAACTGAAACTTTGCACACTTATCAAGAACCGATGACAATAGAATGATTTACTAAGTTTGTCCCATTATCCTGACCAGGGCCTTCAGGATAAAAAAAACTTGGAAAAACTTGAAACAGCAAGCAAGCTAACACGCTGTACAGTGACGTTGCGTTGACTACCCTATAATTAAAAACAATATTGTTTTTTAGTCAATTAAAAAAACTTAAGCAGCACGCTTTTATGAACTAAAAAATGCAAAATAATTTGACAACAAAATTAGCTTTACTGTAAAAAGCGTGGAGTATCGGAAATACATTTTTCATTTACTAGCTAATTGTAAACGTAGAGCTATTATGAAAATTTAAGTAGAAAGCACCTCACGCTTTTTATAGTCAAGTTAATTTTTTTGTCAAATTATTTAGCATTTTTTAGTTCATAAAAGCGTGTTGTTTTAGTTTTTTTAATCTCTTTTTTTTAAACACTTAAATTAAGATTTGCTTATTATTATATTATTAATAACTGATCCACTATTTATGAACTACACAACGCGTTTGTTTGGAAAATGGTCGGGTAGGTAAAGTAGAAACTGACGTTGGATGTAACAATAATATGTATTCATCTTTAATTTTCAAATTTATTGATCTTTGTAATGCAAAATTGCCTTTTATATCATAGTTTTATTATAATTTAAACATGCTGAGGTTAGTCACATTATTGTTTCTTTTTAGTAAATTATTTAATCCATAAGGTTTTATATTTTTATTATATGATTGTTAATTTTAGTAAAAAAAAATTTTTTTCCAGAGCTTAAAAAAGTCTTGATTTAATAAAGACGAAACGTTGCAATCAATAAGTGTTTAAATTGATTTTTTATTCCAATTACCCGTGAAACTAATTTCTATTAATAATATGTATTTAATAATAATAGCTCCAATAAATAAAAAAATAATTGACAATATAAGAATCGGTAAATATTCATTTTTAAAACGTCAATAATTTGTAAAAAGCTCTACTTGTCTACCCAAATAAATATTTGTGTTACGTATTGTTTTTGACGTAAAATCGCACGTATGTTATCTGAATGTGGACACAATATGTGAAAGTGACATTCAGCCCATACTGGTGGGTTTTTATGTCTAAACAAACTTTCTATTATACATGTACGTAAACAGTGTTAAAAAAATAACACCTCTTTATTTTTTATACGAGTACATATACATTTCTAAATATTTATTTTCGCATATTTAAATAATCAAATTAGTACCCTATTAAACTGTACAAACGGGTTTTTTAATGTAACGGACGGTTTGCAAAACACACGCAATTTTAATAAACGAACGTCCGCTGAGTATAGAATATTAAAGATGAGAAATACGTACGGACCGAACGTACCTATTGGAAGTTTATGTCTTGTGACGGCACAGCTGATCATTGATCGCTTAGTATAGCCCAGTGGCTCTCAACCTGTAGAAGTTTGTGGACCACTCAGAAATTAAATCAGTACGGACCCCCACGCTATATCTCTTACCAGTTGTAATCAAATTCAAAGATATTTAAGTAGTAAAACAGTTTTTTAAAACACATTTTAATTATGATAGACATCAGCACGGATATATTCTCTCCATCTCGTTCAACACAAATCGCTTTTAAAATTCCCATTTAATGACAACTTTCCGCGGACCACTTCGAGGCTCTCGCGGACCATAGGTTGGGAACCACTGGTATAGTCAGACCAGTCTTAAGTATGGCGTGACGCCACATCCGTCATAAATTTTGCGACACAAAATTCTGCGTTATCGCGAACTAAGGAGATTCACTTCAATAAACATGTTTTGTATTGCAAATTGCATTGCTGTGATATCTTTCTTAATAGAAGGATGCGATTCGAGAAAATCGTTCGGGCGTTGAAATTGTACACAGAACTATTAGTGCAGGAGTGTGAGATCGGGGAATCCACGGAGAATTAGCAAAGATTTGGCAGTCGATTCGATCGTTTGTATTCATTTGTGTCTCTAAGACGTTCACTCCTATACGCGGAAATGTATACAGCATGCTGTATCTACTTGGGTCAGACCACATAGTCGAGCCAAACCATTTATACACCACTGCCGTTGCGGGAAATCACTGAACGAATTGGCTTTATTTCTTTATAAATAGGATGAACGTGGATGGCTTGGTTATGTTGTACTGATCAGCTTAATCCATCCAATCAATTTAATTAATTGATTTGGTTTGGTAACATCGCTATTAAGATGTGTTCTGGAATTCTCTATATATTCTTTTTAAGAGATTAATAACTAAAGGCGCCTACGAATCAACATGAAGCAAACGCCGTGCAGGATTAAATTTTATGGCGGGTGTAAATATTACCTAATATATACGGTACAGTCATACACAGTAAGATCCCGCTTAACGCGGGAGATATGTTTCAAAAAGTTCTTGCGCTATACGAAGATAACGTAGATAACAGGCATAAGTGAAACAGAACTGAGAATACGAAAATTTGTTAGTTTTTTTTTTGTTTAATTTTGTCCCATTTGCCCATTTTAGTTACACGTAACTACATTAACGTCTGTTTGCTTTCGTACCATAGTTTGATAACCGCTGATCTAAACTACCTATTGTTTTCTATTGACGTATAATCGGTATATATTATTTCTCACGAAAAATAAGTTCATATCTTAAAATTAATATTTTCATTAAAAAATTACAGTTTAAAATTTAGCCATCCAGTGGCAATTTGTTTATTTTAACAGTCAGTTGTCGGTAATTACTAGAGTTGGGTAACTCAGATCTGAACCGGTTCAAAGAGCCGACTCCAACAGAAGATCCGTGAGAGCCGAATCACTTTTTTTTGAGCCGACGGATCAACGGATTCGCATGACTCAGTAAACACTTAACACACAGAAGCACATTTTTCACTACGTATCAGTTGATGCATCTGTCAGTTCAAATGACTCATGCATCACATGTTTGGCTATGCATTCTTGATTCTATACAGGTCGTGATATGATTGACTGAACTAGGTAACTCAGTGGCAGACTGCAGTAACATATTCAGAACTCGGCTCTTTTTGAACCGGTTCAGTGAGCCGGCTCACATACGGGATCCAGATCAAAGATGCAGATCACTTAAAAGACCCGTTTTTCCCATCTCTAATCTGTCAGCTCAAATGACTCATGCATCACATGTTTGGCTATGCATTGTTGATTCTATACAGGTCGTGATATGATTGACTGAACTAGGTAACTCAGTGGCAGACTGCAGTAACATATTCAGAACTCGGCTTTTTTTGAACCGGTTCAGTGAGCCAGCTCACATACGGGATCCAAATGCAAAGATGCAGATCACTAAAAAGACCCGTTTTTCCCATTTCTAGTAATTACGCAAGTGACCACTAGTCCGCTAGTAATACATAAAATTTGAAGTGTTCTATGCAATATATAATTACGTTATAAGATTAAATTAACTGATGATCTTTCGCAACAGAATACTGCCGACGCACATACCGTCATTGTATCGAAATAGTAAAAGTAAACATTTTATTCAATAAACGCAATTCGATATCGACTCACAAATAATATAAAACTATTGTGTCGGTAGACAGTAAACAGAGGCTTACTGCACTCTCTACTATACTCCTGCTGTGTTACATAAGCCTTGATGGGAAACAGATATTACGTAGATTTGTCTTACGTCTTGTTGAGGAGGGTCGGTCACTCTCCTCTCACTCACTCTTAAAGCCGATGGTCCCCGTACTTCCGGTTTGTTGACTGTTGTATCTGCATCAGAGGTCTCCCTCATATATAGTTCTGTTGGATACCGTGGCATATGGACCTTTGCGTCGACCCCCGTCGCACCCATTAGATAAGAGGGCGTCTCGTGTGTTGGGTCGGCGGCAGGACAGCAGCTAGTTACTGCACTGACTGATGGCTGAGGAATTGCCCTTCTATCAAACCCTATACACCGAGGGCAAGGCATCAACGTGATTTATACTTTTCTAGTTTGCAGTCTGCCTTGAAAAGCACAGGGCGTGTAATTCGGTTTGCTTTATGGAATTTAAATTATTAAAACTATAGGAATTCCAAGAGAAAAACGAAATGGACATTTTTAAGTCAATCATAAGCTATTGTTAAAGCAGTGAATTTCATTTAAGATGCAGTATACGTGAGTTCTATTGGTGATATCTTTAATAAATTACAGACCCCCCTCTCGGAAAGAAATGATAGATCGTGGTTGCCGCGGGACGGTTAAAGGGGTTAGATCGAGGAGGTTTCAGTGGGTAGGAGGCCATTGGCCCAACACCCACACTACCCAAGGTTACCTTCCCTGGGCATCCGTTAAAAGGATTTCCACCTCACACAAAAAAAAATTCATTCCAGAAAATCGTTCTACAGAAAATGCAAGATAAACCGGGCGCCCAAGGGGTTCGGATGCAATCTAGAGGACCGTTTTCTGGCGTCTGATGTAGATTTAAGAAGTCACAGAGATCATATTATTGATGTTGCTTACAAAAATTATGGCTCAATTTTTTTTTTAACCTTCGCACCTCAGTTTTGAAAACATAGCTGTTGCAGAAACGTTGAAACATGTTTGGACTAAGAAAATGTTTATGTCATTCTGTCTATTCTATTAGTCTTTGACAACATGATATTTGAAAAGTACATTCGATTTATAACCTAGGCACCCCTACTAAGCTAGGGAGTTCTTAAATACTGCCTTTCCTGAACGGGGCATTGGTCGTAGAGGAGAAATACAGTAGCCCCAGACTTGTCTCTCAAAGCTTTTTCTTATTAAGGATTTATGAAAACAATTGTATTTAGTGATGAATTAGAAAATATTGACCAACTTACAAGAACATAATAATGGAAGTTTCTCAAATGTTTATCCCACAGATAGAATTCTGTTTAAAATAAATTTTATAACACGTTAGTGATGATATTTATGAAAAAATGAGACAATCTATTTGTGAAAAATTAAAATCATTATGAGTTGGGTCAAAAATAAAGCCTCGATTTTTATTACTCGGCTTGATGATCGTGAACTTTTACTATTTGACCGATAGTTTCACCATAAACTAAATATTTTTAAAAGGCAATCTGGCAACACTGGAATTTGATTGCAAAGATAGACAATGTCAACACCATGCTTAGGAAATAATGATTTTGTGTCAAAAGTCAAAGTGCAGAATAAAATGTAGTGTGGAGAGAGAGAGAGAGAGAGATCGGGAAGGGCAGTTCCGTTGATACCAAGGCCAAATGGTTCAATGTCAAATGCACATCATTTCCCCACACCACATCGGGCGGGCCACACACACACGCGTATTTCCTGCGTCATTGAACATTTGAAATATTCGAGTCAATGCATCGCGGCAACGCTTCGACTAGCACAGTGATTTAAAACAACGTTATTAGGTATATACAGTGCGTTTTTTCTAATCAATTATACCGATTCCAGATCGGCTCGAACTCAGCTCCAACAATATTTTCTTTAAACCCGGTTGAAAGTACGTACTCTCGGCTTCGAAACGCAGAAAGTCCATCATTTATGCACTGCTGAAATTACTCGCACGCCATCTGTAACAACGGGTCGAAATAGTTTTCTCGTGCACACTAATACGAAAGTACGTAGTTTCGACTGGGTATTAAGAAAAATAGTATACACTACGCGGTCAGAAAATTGTAATTCCTGCCCTTGCGGTGTAATCGTACTATTCATTGTAAAATCCTGTTCTTAGAATACACGAGCAAACGCATGTCAACTCTGGTCTAATAGGCACTGACAAATATTTGCTCCCAATGTTTATCTCGTCCTACTCTAGTAATATACGTTGACTAGACACTGGCCCAGTCTGACCCAATGTTCCTTGGCGAATATCTGTGCTAACTCTAGGAACCATGTCCTTTGTCGGAGATGTTTCTTATCTTTCCTTAGAACACATTTTAACATATTCATATATAGTCCAATTACATCACGAGAGTTTTCATCAAATGTAACCTGCCTAGCAACGATCACGGTATGAATATTCGTTGGTTCCGGAAGAGAGCATCTGGCACCTTCGGGTAGACTCGACATTTTAGACCTGTCTGCTTTTATAGACTGTGGAGCGCGATTGCATAAAAGAAGAGAGAACACCAATCGTCAACACACCTGTGAACCATCAACTTCCCGTTGCCTCACTGCCTTTGATAATGTCTACCGCAGTTGTACACGTAACGTCAGGTAGAAATACCAATGGTCATGGATCACGGCCTACAAGCCCGGAATCTAAAATTTGCTTTCATGTTTACGTTTTGTGTTTGGAACTGTTTTGTGCACGCTTAGTCGCGACCGTCATAATGGAACAAACCTATTGTGATGACGTTGCCTCACGTTTTGGTAACTATGCTATAATGTCGTCGAACGTCTCTAAACGCACCCCAGCGACTGACTTGAAACAATGTGGGCGCGTCGACTACTAAATGGAGAAATTACCTTCGTAAATCTGATGCGGTTTTTCTGCTCCCGTAGAATGATTGATTGCAGACATCTTTTTATGGCGTCTGCGGTGAATTGGATGTAAAATGCATAAGAAGTTGAAATTTGCCACCTTGCATATTGCTATCAGTATTTTGCATCAAATCGGAACTTGTTACATTTCTAGCTTACAGTTTATTCATTCAATTATGAGAAATAACGCAAAATTTGAAATATTATCTTAATTTGTCATTATTAGTGTATTTGCCATATGGCAACATACACTATTGGCGTCGGTCGGATGGCGGGACCTAGCGGTCGGACCAAAATTTCTCGACGTTTCATAACCTCCTAAACACTTTGGCACCATTTTTAAAAATGTTTATATATATATGTATATATATATTTATATATATATTTACATACGTATATATATATATATATATATATATATATATATATATATATATATTTATATGTGCGGGCAATAACTTTCGAAGGAGTGAATTAATTTTAACGAAATTTGGCATACTTGTTGGAATCCATCACCGCACGAAGCCTATTTAAAATGGGCCCAATCGGGTCATTTTAAGGGTAGTTTTTAGGGGTTGAAAAAAGTTTTTGGGCCCAAAAATACCGAAAAAATTCTCAGAATCGTTTCAAAATTGAAATTTAACCCTTTAGTAGCAATTAAAAAGTGCTCCGAAAATTATAAGCAAATCGGCCCGACAGGACACTACTTTGCGTATACGAATTTACTTACTGAAGGTCGTATTTAATTTGGTGCAGATGTTGGATTGATAACAATATTTTAACTAATAAAATTATTATTGTAAGGGGTGTATTAAGGGGTTCAATTTTTTTTATTTTGTCCAAAAACAAACTTAAGTTCATTTAATAAAGCCACAATACCTGTATTAGCAAATACACTATATTGTCGGCAGGGGTTTGGCACTGCGACCCGGGTTTTTTTGTTTTTTTTTAATTTATCTATACGGGTTTATTTAGAGTTACGAACTTGTTTCATTGATGCGTTACCCATTTTCCGTTACCAAGGTTTTGCTTCTATATCCCTGTCTTTGAATAATTTCGCTTTTAACGTTGCAGAAAATTTCAAACAAATACGTCGTTAAAAAAACAACAAAAAACAATTTAACAGCTGAAACTCTAATAAGATTATAAACTAGTGAATATTATGAGCTACAGTCGACTCTCGATAATTTGATACTCGTTAATTTGAATCTCTCGATAATTTGAAATTTTTTCCTGGTCCCTTGAAAAATACTCGATAAGTTGAATAAAATCAATATTTATTGGTCCCCTCGGTAATTTGAAGTTGAAGGAATAGTATCTTGCCCGCCATCATTCAATAATTTGAAGTCCGGGCTTCCTACTCTCTATAATTTGAAGCGTTTTTCATGCACAGACCTGTCGTTTTATACCCTACGTTTCTACGCCCTCACAACCGACACAAGCGACCATTTCTTCGCAGCTCTCACCACTATCGAAAATTCGTTGGACAATGATAGACTGAAGTCGCTCACTCAACAGAAAATTACGAACTTCTTTTCAAAATGAATAAGTGAATAATTGTACAAATGTTTAAAATAATTAATAAATCACGAATTGTGATCAAATTGTTGATTACTTGATTTTTCCTCCCTCCCTCTTGGTTATTTAAACTCCTGTTATTTTGAACTTTTAGTAATTTGAAATTTTTCTCTGGTCCCATGGAGTGTCAGTTTACGAGAGTCGAGTCGACTGTATTTGATGAAATTAACTGGCCAGATAATATAGCTGCTTTCCTTTTCATGGTCAAGCTGTTCACATTAGTGGAAAAAGCAGATATTTATTAGTTCTTCTGTCATAATAGGTATGGCACATACACTATTGGCGTCGAACGGTAGGCAGGACCTAGACGTCAGACCAAATTTATTGACATTTTGAATAATTTTGGGAAATGTTTATTTTATATATATTTATCGTGTACGGATAATAACTAAAAGCGATTACCTTTGAACTCACTTGTGTTTCATCCAAAAAAGCAAGTTTCAAGCCTGAGTTTTGATTAAAAAAACAGATGTGATCGACAGGATCATATCTGTTTTCTTAATCAAAATTACAACTTATGCCATTAGTTATTTTTAGGTAGAAGTTGTTTTGATTTTAATTAAGTAAACTTAAAAATTTTCAGTGTATTGTCCTTCAAAAAGTAACAAAAAAACCTAAAAACGCTCAAAGTAATGGATAAAAACCGGTTCTTAAATTTGTAATCGGTTCACGCTTACCTAAATGTAAAAGGAAAGAACCTGGCTAAGTTATATACAGCGTGGTCTGTTACCTGACGCATACGTATGGACGATAAGCCATCATCAACAGTTATATACGGAGGGTCATAAACGCAGGTCATAATGCGTGATTGCGCTTCACATCGTAACTTCATCCCGGCTTCATAATATGCTTTAAGACATTGGAGCAAAGCAACGTTCTTATATCATTCCTTGCAGATTTAGGCAACATGCTCATAAAACGCATACATGAAACTCCTATTAAACGCACTTTAGTACTGCAAGGAAAACACAGTCCTTAATTTCTTATACACGTTATGTAATGTGTGGTGGAAGACTTTCAACGCATGAAGATTGTCAATCAAATGTGTGCAATATAAGAAATGTAACAAATAAAATTAAATAAAGAGTTTAAGAAAACTAAAACAGCACTAATTTATGAACTAAAAAATGTAAAATAATTTGACAACAAAATTAGCTTTACTGTAAAAAGCTTGGAGTGCTTAATATCTGTAATAAAATTTTCATTTACTAGATAATGGTAAACGTAGAGCTATTATGAAAATTTAAGTAGATAGCACTCCGCACGCTTTTTACAGTAAAGCTAATTTTCTTGTCAAATTGTTTTGCATTCATAAAAGCGTGTTTTAGTTTTAATTATAAGACTAAAAAACAATTTGCATTTGACTATGAGGTAGGCAACTCAACGTACGTCACTGTACAGCGTGTTAGCTTGTTTGCTGTATTTTTCAATTTTTTTTTTATCCTGAAGGTCCTGGTCAGGATAATGGGACAAACTTATTAAATTATTGTATTGTCATCGGTCCTTGATAAGTGTGCAAAGTTTCAGTTTAATCTGACGTTTTAAAGTAGGTAGGTGAATTTCACTTTCAAAGATTCCATTACAAACAAACAAACATAGAGGTGAAGATAATAAAGGCGTGTTAATAACTGGCATTTAGTTATGTAAAAGAATAAATTACAGGGTGTTTAACCGGTTAAATATCCTTGGTAATGTATATTATATTATGAAGAGGTAAAGTTTATAAGTTTGGATGTAGAAGGTAATCTCAGAAACTACTCATCCGATTTCAAATTTTTTTCACTAATATTTAGAAAGAACCTTCAGGATGGACATAGGTTCTGTATTATCACGTTAAAATAAAAACGCTTTTCGTGGAGACCAATTCTGCAACGTAAGTCGAGGAAAAAACTTACTATTGAGCGGGGCGCAGCCTCGCAAGGCAAGAGTGTAAAACGATGGAGCGTCAGTTACCATTTAACAATATGAAAAGAACAGAGACAGCGAAGCAAACGTAGTTTCCGAACCAACTCAAATGGATATTGGCAAAAATATTAAAGATATACTTTTTACTAGCGGCCCAGTCCGGCTTCGCCCGGGTGTAAATGTAGTATATAGAATACAAAAGATGAGAATCATTATTATTAAATTCTCAGCGTGTATTGAATTTACGCGAATTCAATCGCTTTTATTTATAAATGTTCAAAAATCGAAGAAAAATCTTATTTCCCAAAAAGAAATTTAAAAAATTCTGTTGATCCGATCGCTACCAAACTTCAGAAGATCACCCGCTGGGCTAATCTAAAGATTGTCTGAAAATTTCATCAAAAATGGTCTACCCGTTTGGAGTCCATAGATTACATATACATCGTCTTTTATCTATATAGATTATTAAAATGTAAAAAGTGGTTATTGTGACAGAACAATAATAGTTGGACATATAGTATCGCGAAGTTTTTTGTAGTTATTGATATGTTCTTTAATATTGTAGAACATACTTTTGTTCTATCATCAATAGTTTCCGCAGCGCATCCGACGAAAGATGTTTTATGGCATTTTTTTACACCTTGGGTTACGTTACTAAAGTTTTAGTAAGGATCCCTAATATTTTCTAGCAATAAATATAGCCTATGTTACTCAGGGTGAATGTAGCTTTCTAATGGTGAAAGAATTTTTTAAATCGGCACAATAGTTTTTGAGTTTATTCATTACAAACATACACACACACAAAAATGCAAATCTTTCCTCTTTATAATATTAGTGTAGATGAGGGTTTGCCTTGTAGCCCGGAATATGGAGGGGCCCACCGTGCTGAATCGCTCCACTAAGGATGAACAGAAGACTAAAATCGAAGCGGCAAGTATAGGGGGGCCCGTCAAAAATCCAGATCTGAGAGCTCGTTACACGATGTGTGATCAGGATATGTACTAACATAATTGCTATAGTTTTCCTATAATTTTGTATCCTTTTTCCTTACGCACCTGCAGCTGCGCTCGTTTAAACAAACTTGTTGAGAAACACTGTAATGCAAGGCGATAATATAGTGCAGGTTCTGTAGGTAGAGTAGTCAGTTATGAAAGTTATAGATAAACGGCAGACATTATAGCGATCCACTAAGAGTAAACCAGCCATGAGTATCACATGACCCGGCGGTTAAGATTGTTCTAATGCATTTCACCCCTGTAGGCCGCACATCATCTGTCGACCTGTCAAATGATGACATCATCTCTCCGATGCAATAGCAGCGCGATGTCTGCGCTAGTACTAGTCTACTGACTCGGCTAGTCAGTAGTTCTTAACGCAGAGGTTAGAATATCGGGCAGGATTTTTGCACCTAAATGTGTCTAAACAACTTAGTAAATGTTAACAAAATAAAAAAACCCGGGTCGCAGTGGCAAAACCCTACCGACAATATAGTGTATTTGCTTGTATAGGGCCGTGAAGTTTTATACTTTTATTATGTGAAATTAAGTTTGTTTTTGGGCAAAATAAAAAATTTAACCCCTTAATACACCCCTTAAAATAACTTTTTTTTTTCTTAATTGTAATATTATTATCAATCTAACGTCTACACCGAATTAAATACACCCTTCAATAAATAAGTCACTATCTGCAAATTAGTGTTTTCAAAAAATGTGTAAGTCCGGTCCTGTCAAGTCGATTTTATTAAAATTTTAGGGGCGCTTTTTAATTGCTACTAATGGGTTAAATGTCAATTTTTAAACGATTCTGAGAATTTTTTCGGTATTTTGGGGCCCAAAAACATTTTTCAACCTCTAAAATCTACCCTTAAAATGGCCCGATTGCGCCCATTTTAAATAGGCTTCTTGCGGTGATGGATTTCAACACGTGGCCCAAATTTCGTTGAAATCAATTAACTCTTTCGAAAGTTATTGCGCGTACACACATATATATATATATATATATATATATATATATATATATATATATATATGTATATATATAATATATATATATATATATATACGTATATAAATATATATATATATATACATGTATATATAAACATTTTTAAAAATGGTGCCAATGTGTTTAGGAGGTTATGAAACGTCGAGAAATTTTGGTCCGACCCCTAGGTCCCGCCATCCGACCGACGCCAATAGTGTATGTTGCCATATGGCAAATACACTAATTACTTGCAATATACTGTTCAATTGATTTTTTATTTATATAAAGACGTTTCTACTAACAATTTTTGAAAAGGACTAAAACTGTTAGTCGAAACGTCTTTATATAAATAAAAAATCAATTGAACAGTATATTGCAAGTAATTTTATTTTGTTAATATATCTATTACTGTTGGTAGAATCAATATTATTAACTTAGTAAATGATTTAGTCGAGTCAATCCATTTTGTTCTTTTTAAACGACTTCAAAAAAAAGGAGAAGAGGTTCTCAATTCGGTTGTATGTTTGTTATGCATTTACTTCGCCAATTATAACCCGATTTGTAAAATTTCAACGATATTTTGTTCAGAATACTATTATCTGTTTTTAAACGACATCAAAAAAACATAATTTTTATATGAATGCTACCTTAAATCGCCAGCATGTGTGAACCGATTTTGATAATGATTCTTTTCTTATTTAATAGGGTATAACTTCAGGCTGATCCCACATAAATTTTACTGAAATCGATTCAAAAGTTTTTTTATAATAATTTATAAACAAAGCAACTACGAAATACCTATTACTTATTAATAAAAATGTACGAAATCAAATCCACTAAAATGTAAAAAATAAAAAAAAACTTTAAAAAAACATATTAACTTCGTTAAAAAAAGTAACTAAAAAGACGAAAATAATGTAATTTTGAGGTCGGAGCCAATTTCATTACTAAAACTTTTAATTACATATCTACTTTTATTAAATTGGCGCCGAAGCAGAAGACATTTCTCTTCCACCACATCGGTCGGCTCCGACAGTAAACAACACGCAAAGATCTAGGTCTTTTGTCAACAGTAATAATGTCACTTCTTGATGTTTTCATCTCAATGCTGTCATCCTGCATTTGATGCACACACTATAGATACTTTATGCGAGTCACAAATCTATCCTTGTCTACATTAATGTCAGGATTTACGAACTTGTAACGTTTACGGTTCACTGCCATCTATTGAGTCAAACAGAGATTATTGCCTTTATATATGGACATTTCTGATGGTTTTATAGAAAATATAGCTAAACAGGGGACGTGCGGCGTTAAACTATATGAGTAAGTTAATATATATATAATATATATATAATATATATATAATATATATATAATATATATATAATATATATATAATATATATATAATATATATATAATATATATATAATATATATATAATATATATATAATATATATATGAGTAACTTAATATATATATATATATTATCGACCTGCATAGAGATGTTTGTTGTCTCCCGTTTTATGGTGGAAGTAAAGGTGCTTTAGTTTGCTTTGGACAATTCGCATCTCCTATCCTACCGTGCTGTCAGGTCACAAAAGTTTCACTTGAAAAAAGTGTAACTTCTTATGCAATATTTGAGGATTACACAGCAAAATTTAGCTTATAAGACTTCGTATAGTTAACACTAAATATTACAAAACTAAAACTTTGCTTATGCAAAATCTACAGCTTAATTTTATAAGCAACATATTTACAGATTAATATGTATATGATTTGTTTTAAGTTGCCATGGTTACACCGCTATCTAAGACCGTAGTTTGGGAGGATCATCAGGATCCACCCCGCCACCTCCGAAATTTTGGCAAAGGTTGTAATAAACACGCCGTTTACCCGACTCAAACCTGAATTTTTCCACTTTCACGGCGGTATGAGTTATCAGTTACTCAACAGTGACATATCTATCTCATATTTAAGCATATTTGTAACTGTGAATTCACATCATACGAGAACTTTTTTGATGGCGGTTAAAAATAAAAACGGAACTCAGAAAACGGGATGTAATATAAGAAATATCGAATCCTCTCCCTCAAGTTTATTTCTGGGTAAGGTCTTGTTATTAGCGATGAATATTTAATGGAAGTGTTAAACGGCCCAAACTCACATAAAAAAATGGTACGTGTACGCGTGGCAGAAGTTGTACTTCTTTGGCGTGATCGCGATAATTGTCACATTTTCATTCAAAATGTACATTGATAAAATCAAATGGAATGTCTACAAAGATAATAAATATAGTTGGAAAAACAGTTTAAAACACAGATTGGGTTATATTTGTGGTCTTATAATTTATATAAATTTAACCTTTGTTCCATTTTTACTGTCTGCATGAAGTAACTTTTTAACTATTAAAGGGTTTTTTACCGCTGAATCTATAATTTAAAAAAATGCAAGTTGTTTAGGTTATTTAACTGTCAAAAGTTATCGAGCTGGGTAGAGTAGTGGTGACAGCACTAGACTCGCATTCGGGAGGTCCGGGTTCGAATCCCGGTGGGGGCAGATGTGGCTGGGACTTTTTCCTACTGCTTCTCGCCGAGAAAAGGTAATTCCTGTACCGGCCATCTTGATTGAGGTTTTCCATGGTTTCCCTCAATTATTTCCAGATAAATATCGAGATGGTTCTTTATTTGAGGCCATGGCCGATTATCTATCAAACTCCTAGTTCAAAAATTACCTACCTTATCCTAATTTCCTATAATTCCTTCATTCGTCCATTGCTATTACATAAGTTGATGTTTTAAAAAAAATGTAGAAAAATAAGGGGAAGTGTGGTAGATGGAAAATAGTAATGGTGCGAATGGCGTCTGTTATGACATAAAGTCGAGAAACGGACGTTAAACGCATTATTATTATTATTATTAACTGTCAAAAGTTGTTATTCATTCAGGAGATGTCTCCGAAAAACGACTGAAGCGTAAAAAAGTATAAACTAATAGCTTTTAAGAAGTGTCGTTCGATGTCGCTAGTATAACCTACTTCATTGTTTTATGAAACAACTTCCGCAACATATTTGTTGTATGCTACGTACGCTACTTCCGTAACGGAGAAAAGCTTACCCCCGCAGTGCGCTAAAAGAAGAATAACTTCAAAAAGTGAAAAATGAATAAGCAAAGTAGCTTTGATGGACTCTATCCGTCTTTTTACATAATGCTGTACTATTATCGGGGTTTCGATTGTTTCAGAAATATGATAAGACAGAAAGATCAGAACAGCTGTCACAAAAGCTCAACGCTTCACAACGCACGCGACTGCAGTGTAGCAATTAAATATGGTCATCTCAGTCCGGAAATGAGACGGCAACACAATGCTTCCTTATTACTGTAAACGGCTTGCATGAACTGGATTGCGACTAGCTGCTTGCCACAAAACAACAGCCTATCCGCTCGTGCTTTGTTTATATCGACTATATATATTAAAAGTGCACTCAAATTCCACATACTCGGAGAATTGTTTGTTACATTATTTTTTTAAGAACATAAAAATACATTTTATAAACACGGAAAGAAACAGCTGTATAGAAATTAAATTTCCTCTTGTTTTGTAGATTTTTTTTACGAAAAATAAATTACTTCATAGACTTCTATAACCGGTATAGGCGAGGTCTAATTTTTAAACGCATGCGTTTAGCTCTAATTGGTCGTAAATAGGAACAGAAATCCCAAGCGAATTTCTCGGATGATGAAGAAAATTAGGAATACATGTAAATAAAATAATTTTTTAATTTACATTTTTGGCATACTTAAAAAAATACTTGCATATAAGCTAATAATATTTTTTTGGATGAATTGTTTTACTGGATAACTTGCCATGGAAAAAACCCCGGAAAACTATTCTCGAACTGACACCGGCCGTGAAATCACAGAAAGCATTGTCAGAAAATTTGATTTAACAATAAACTTAGACTGTGACCACACATATATATAAAATTGTAAATCGAACCTGTACGAAAAATAATTCACCGATTGAAACGATATTTTTTTCTAATGTACTTAACAGTTTGTTTTTTGTACAATTTCCACTTCAAAACAAAATTTTTCTACACATATTGTTTAAAATTTAGCTTGAAAAGCGATCTTTTTCTATGTAAGTCAATCATTTGTTTTTGTGTGAGTACAATATAATGTTTTACAACGACATGAGACTGTTCCTGCATTTACAAAAACTAGTTCATTTTTACTGGACTTAAGCTTAAATTGGATTCTCTTTCGTTTGGTATTAACGGCTAAAAATAAGGTTTATACCTGACATCAAAGCATTTAAGAACTCGATTTTCACTATATTACTAGAAGGCGAATTTTATTCTGTAGGTAAACGATTTTTAAAGTGTAATTTCTAAATGTAATAATTTTGTATAATGACATATCAACCCTGTATTTTACATTTGACAAATAAAATTATTATTATTATATGATCACAATATAAGGTCCTTTTCAAATAAAAATTTTTGAAAAACTCTGCAATCTATCTAAGGATATAATGTTCTTTCGCAGTCGTAGAATAGAAAATGTTGTACTTATAGTTTTGACAGTTAATTTATGAGACGTCCTGTATTTGTTAGTTCGGACAGTTGCATTTGTTTTTCAGTGCATGATGTACGATAACAACATCTGTACGTTATCATAAATCTAATTACAACAGAAAATTCATGCTCCAAAACTTTTAGCAACAAAAAACTATTAGGAAATGTGTGTACAAACATACAAAACTAAAAACCATTATTATAAATGGTTATAGGAAACTACGACAGTTCAGGAATCTTGGTAAACCATGCAGAACCACCGGATGGTACATTGGCAGCAGACAAAATAAGCATGACACACTAACGGCTCGTGAACGAAATATATTAAGGTGGCTGTTTACAAGCTGTTCAATATGCCTCCTTTTTCACCCGCATAGCACTATATTACGCGTGTAAGAATGTAAAATGCACTTACGTTTTGGAAATCTCCAATTTATATAAAAATTCTTACTTAATCTTTGATATTAATATTTCAGAAGTCTCTGAATAGAGCAGAATAAAATTTATTTCCACCCTATTATATTACGTAACTGACCACTAACGATGTATTCGCAAGGGTCAGCTAGTAATTGATAATTTGTACAAGTATCAAGACTGTTGAGACCGTACTCTAGATACTAACAATAGAAATGATAAATTTTGTTTGTACTAATATGTCATTAATTTGAAGTTTTCCTGGATATTATCTGTTAAACCCAATAATAAAATTTTAGTTGCAATGATTGTTAGAAACAATCACTGTTACAATGCTATATTAGAAAAATTTTATTTTTGAACAACTGTTACCGTCGGGACTGAAACTCAAAACTTTCCACTTTCGCGGCGGAATGAGTTTTCAGTTACTCTACGGTGCGATATCTCATCAGTCAATCCTTCTTAATAAAGCAATTGTAACACTAGATTCATATCATGTGAGAGCAGATTTTACTCGACATGAACCCTCTCAGTAGCGAGAGTTACGAATGAATCACATGAAAATTTCCATTTATCTAATTATTAATTAAATTTTAGTTGTCCAGTAGACAAGCTTGGGTTATGTATGTTATATTTAAATGCGTCATAATTAGTAGGGATGAAAATTCTAGGAACCACCACTGTATGAACTACCAGGATAACAGAAAGGAAGACATACATACACGGATCAAGGACAAGTTATTACATCACATGACGGGCCAAATTAATCAGAAAATATATAGAGTTCTGACGCGCGACGGAGGAGGAAATGAACGGAGGGAGAGACACAGATGATATCGAGTAAGTTCTCTCAACTGCACACTTTCAATAAAACACGATCACCTACCTATACTCGATCGACTGAATTATTATAAAAATGAACTCTATATTATTATCCTTTGGGAATGTAATAGATTAATCAGTGGGATTCCTTTTTTGAATCCGCTTGTGTGTGTGTGTTTTGTAAGAAAAGACGGTTGAATCTTCTTTTTTCTGTATGTATTGCCGTAATAATATAATGTTGCAGTAATCTATGTATGCACCTATTGTAAGAGTAACGATTTTTTTCCCAATAGTACTTCGATACAAAGTTATGTTTTACAAACCATTTGGGGAAAGTGACATAATATAGTTAGGACTGCGAACAAAATTAAAATTGCAAAATATGCTTTCGGGAAATTCGAAACGTGGTTGCAAAGTTTATTTTATTTATTTTATTAGCTGTGATTAAGCATAAGCTTCACAAAATTTGGCTTGCTGCTTAAAACTTTCGAAAAACATATATTTTTGTCCTAAAAGTAGAATCAAAAAACGTTATATTAAGGCTGTCGGAACGCTCTGAATTTAAGCCAAAAATAGAGATTCGGCTGTCAACTGATTGTAGACTTATTCGTCAACATTCTGCAAAAAATATTTCTTTATAAGGAAGATAAAGGACAAATCTAGGTCTCTAATGGACTACTTTTGTAATTTATATACGGTTTACTAGAAAAAAGTTGGCATTAGTTGTGCCAAAAAAACACACGTTTTCAATGTCACACTACGACCTTATTCGTACTTATTTCACAAAACTGTTCATCGCAAACCTAAACTCTTCCTTTTCAGAAAAGTTTTTTAAATCTTCAAAATATTTCCAAAAATTAGAGTAACCAATTGACAGCGGGACCCTTGCAATAGCATTTTTTAGCCTCGTAGTTGGCACCAGCCAAAAATTGAAACGTGCGGATGATTTGAGCGAGACAGAGTTAAAGAAGGTCACATCCACAATATGCATTTTGCCTACCTCGCCTCTTACGGCTAGGTCTCAGCACAAACTGTGTGAAAGTGATCCAACACTCTTAAGATAGTTATTTCAGAAAATACATAAAATATCTAGGTTATATATGTGCCAGTGGTGACATTATGGAAAGTTATAGTTTTAACAGTTACACGAGCCATAAAAGAAATATATTTGAGATACTTATTACATTTTTTCCACGTGCTTCTTTTAAAGTAGCTGATATCACTTCAAATAGTAATATAATAATAATAATAATAATAATAATGCGTTTAACGTCCGTTTCTCGACTTTATGTCATAACAGACGCCATTCGCACCATTACTATTTTTCATTTTACCACTTCCCGTTTTTTTCTACATTTCTTAAACTTCAACTTATATAATAGCAATGGGCGAATGAAGGAATTACAGGAAATTAGGATAAGGTAGGTAATTGTTGAACTAGGAGTTTGATAGGTAATCGGCAATGGCCTCAAATAAGGAACCACCTCGATATTTATCTGGAATTAATTGAGGGAAACCATGGAAAACCTCAATCAAGATGGCCGGTACAGGAATTACCGTTTCTCGGCGAAAGGCAGTAGGAAAAAGTCCCAGCCACATCTGCCCCCGCCGGGAATCGAACCCGGACCTCCCGAATGCGAGTCAAGTGCTGTACCACTACTCTACCCAGCTCGGTCAAATAGTAATATGTATATCTGACTGTTATCATGTTCTGTGTGTGCGACCATACTGTATTTCATTTGAGTTGTTTCGAAAACTATGCCTGCTTTTTGTCGCATGCTATCACTGTTATTGAACTAAACAGTAACTAACAGGTCGTTTTTCGCAAATACTGTTCGATAAGTAAAATCGATATTTTTGTTTTACTATAAGCACTAGTGCGTAATGAGTCGTTTAACTGTCGCCCGATATACAGGCATGAAAAGCAGCTATTTTATAAGGTGTGCAAAAACTTGTTTTGTTTTGATAAAGATAAAAATTCAAGTGATATTATGTATTATGTCTTTTTAAAAAAATCGTATATATCTGCGTCTGTCAGATTGTCATTTATATAATCTCTATCTCAATACAATAGTAAAGTTTACGCAAACTTTTGAATAGGAAAATGCTGCCTATGCAACTATTGAAATTCTTTTAAATGTTTCAGAAGCACTACTACTGCAGCGTACAGAGTAATGAATGTTGATATAAAAGATTACCTCTATAGATTGATTCTTTCTGTCTGTCTATACAAAAGCACATATAGAATGTACATATAGGTCTATTATCTACCGTATGGTCATATATACTTACTATATATTTATTATATGCTTTCTTTTAGTAAGAAGCATGTCGTCAATTTGGAAAAAAAATGATCAAGTAAGTACGAGTCGAGCTCGTGAGAACAGGGTGCCGCACTATTCCGTTTTCCGTGAGTACTTTCAGACTTAAGATTTTCGTTTAGGTTTTCCTGTAAATTATGAGGATGAGATCCGACATTCCCTTTTTTTTCAAAATTTTAGGTTCAGTAGTTTCGAAGATAGGGGGGTCAATTGTTCATCTATTTTCTTAAATAACTTTAAAATTATTTATTTTAAAATTATAAAAAAATATGTTTGAGACCCTTACTGCAAGCCCTTTCATTCGAGATGTCACACGGTACAGTTTGCAAAACTTTTTTTTTTAATTTACTAATTTGCCCTCCAAAAGTAGCCCTCATGTTTAAAATTCATTTATTTACGTTACACATTCGTCTTTGGGTCACCGACTTACATATGTGTATCAAATTTCAACTCAATCGATCCAGTAGTTTCGGAGCAAATTGGCTGTGACGGACGAACGGACTGACACGCAAGTGATCCTATAAGAGTTCCGTTTTTTCCTTTTGAGGTACGGAACCCTAAAAATGAACAAAAACATGTCTAACTCTGCTATTTCACAAACACTTTGCACGGTTATTAAAAAAATTGCCCTTTTTTCGATTCGATTCACAGGCAATAAAATATTGAATACTAGCAGTACCTGTGCGAATAATTCGCACTAAAATTCGTTTCTAATTTCTCACACTCTTTATAACTTTCTTCTTTTTGTTGTATTACATTACGAAGCTCAGTGACAGTTCAAGAAAATATTTTTCTAAAACTGTCATATAAACGTTGAGCTGAAGCGCCACTATATGAAAAGTATTGATACATACGTGATAATCATATTGACGTTGTTTCAAAATCAAAGCCGTCAGATGGCAGCATTGCTGTATTGTGTCTTAACGTATAATTAATAAATTTACAAAAACAAAAGCAATAATAAATTTTTTAGTTGTTGATGTCGGTAGAGCAAGCAATTATCTATAAAATGATATAAAATTTATGTGGACGATTGTGTGGTTTTTTCGAAAAAGGGAGGTAAACATCTTAACTTAAAATCTATATGATGATATGATGATAACTGTATTTGAAGATGAGTAAGTCAGTGAGTTGGCTATGTGCATAGACACATAATAAGAACTCCACGAAACAGACAGACAACCGGCGATATTACATTAGCAGCGATTGGAACAAGCCGACTGTGATAAATACATGTCACGGCAGAGAGTTAAAAATTTGATATCAGTAAATCAACTTGTTACAAAAACTGTAACGACTACCTACTTCAACAGGGTTTCCTAATTCGTACATAGATCACAAACATTTTTTTTCTTTATAGTGGAAGCGACGATCGTAAAAAATGGTTCCGATTTTATAGATGATGAAACATTCGAAAATAAAGTACCTACATATAGTGACTTCAATCTAACGATGTAAGATAATAAATTACTGGTTAAATAACCGCGGTAATTTAAAATAAATTACTGCGGTTATTTAACCAGTAATTTATTATTTTACATTAATTACCGCGGCTATATCTTATTACTAGTGGTCCGATTCGGTTTCGCCCGGATTAAGACGTATTATGCTGCAGTGGTCTTTCTTATAGAAGAAATAGCTCATACCCGCGACTTTGTCTCCGTTTAATATAATAAACAACGCAAACGAAATCGCGGGTATCAGCTAGTATACCCTATAGCCTTCCTCGATAAATGGACTATCCAACACAAAAATAATTTTTCAATTCGAACTAGCAGATTTTAACTCGGTAACGTTAGACATGAACCCTCTCAGTAGTGAGAGTTAAAAATTTCCATTTATCTATTTGATTCATAGGGTTCATGTCTAGCATTACCGAGTTACCATCTGCTCTCGCATGATGTGGATTTGATGTTGCAATTTGCTTTATTATGAAGGATTGAGTGTTGAGATATCGCACCGTAGAGTAATTGAAAACTCATTCCGCCGCGAAAGTGGAAAGATTCGGGTTTGAGTCTCGACGGTGACAGTGGTTTGAAAAATAAACAATGCACGTTTCTAACATTCACTGCAATAAAAAAACCATCAGTTTTTCTACGCAATAGTGTTTACAACATTAATTTTGAAGACCACTGTTATAACAACAAGTCGATACAAACAAGGTTTAATAAAAGTAAACAATGGGAAGTTTTTAGTTCCGAATTCAGTAGATGATCAAAGGAACGGAACAAACAATAGAAAAATATCTTTCGTTATAAGATTCACAAGCATCGGGAATGTAGTTAGTAAAACCGATTTGTTTCTTCTGCTAGTATATTTATATACGTAAATACAAAAATAAGTTTTGAAACGTCTACCATATAGTTTTAAATTTCTATTTACAATAATAATGTGATAGATGTATGTCCAGGCTCCGGGTTTACGTCGTAACGTCATAAATCTCTGGGCCTGAGCCGAATTTACAGTAAGAAGAAGAATTGTAGTTTATAGATGCTCAACAGCTAAGGTCATCAGCGAATTTACAGTAAGAATTTGGGCATTAACATTCTTGAAAATGTGACTAGGCGAGATGGCTGAGAGAGCTGTTCAACGGTCATTATAATTGAAAAATCAAACAAATCACAGATGTGATCACTTTTATAGCCTCTTACACCCTATCTATAATACTCTACCAACCTTGGGTACACGGCACTTAAGGTGCGCTTACACGGGCAACTAAAATTGCTCAATTCCGGGCAATAGTGGTCAACTATGTACATCAGCAAAATGTAGCAATTGTTGCCAAAGATACCGCCACACCATATCACGCGATATGGAGCAAGTTTGAAAAACTAGGCAATACAAGGCAATCATTCATACACTATAGCAATTCAGTTGAACTGTCGCTGGCTATGGACGAGGTTTTATATCCACGCACAGCTGCACTGCACTGTACAATAGAAGCAAAGAAAATGAAATGACAGCGGCGCATCTCATCCCTGTCACCACACGAAAGGGAAACCACGGATACGTACACGTATAGAAGGAAAATTGACTAAAATTTCCAAACCGTGTGGATATTCGGCAATTCATGTCGGCCACTTTGGGCAATAAGGAATATATGGAGCAATTAGAAGCAATATTGCCGAAACAATTGCCGCATTTTATTGAAATTGCTCCAGATTGATCCATTAATTGCTACATTCTGTTGCCGGGCAATTATTGCTCAAAAAATTGCTCGTGTAAAGGCACCTTTATATATCAAAGTAAATTCGTTACTAAGCTAGTGAATTTTCACAAACTTAATAATAATGAAAGATACAAATTTGCATAGATAAAGAGAGACAATTATGTATTATGCAGCTATGGATACACTATATCGCGGTCTTTTGACGTCATTTACGAAATTGGCGGGTTCTGAACCGTTCAAATATCACTACGGTTTTTTTTTGTAGTTTTGAAAATTTTCGTTGGATTTTATTTAATTTACCAATTGATAAAATAATGAAAGTTATATTAATGCAAGATCTTGTAATCTATATTATAATTTGACGATCGTTTAAACATAGTTGAGAGCTTAATAAAGTCTTAATAATAAAGACGAAATCAATGCGAGTGTTTAAATTGATTTGACCACATTAGTCCAATTACCCGTGATCCTGATTTCTGTTACTTATATATCTGGAATTGAACTGAGCTGGGAAGAGTAGTGGTACAGCACTAGACTCGCATTCGGGAGGTACGGGTTCGATTCCTGTACCGGCCATCTTGATTGAGGTTTTCCATGGTTTCCCTCAATTAATTCCAGATAAATATCGAGATGGTTCCTTATTTGAGGCCATGGCCGATTACCTATCAAACTCCTAGTTCAAAAATTACCTACCTTATCCTAATTTCCTATAATTCCTTCATTCGCCCATTGCTATTACATAAGTTGAAGTTGTAAAAAAAAAATGTAGAAAATAACGGGAAGTGGTAGAAATAAAAATAGTAATGATGCGAATGGCGTCTGTTATGACAAAGTCGAGAAACGGACGTTAAACGCATTATTATTATTATTATTATTATTACCTATATCTGGAATTGAACTTTGAAGATGAATAAAAAATACTGGTTCACGTTTTGATTTGATGTTCTCTTCTTTTACGTAGTCGGGTTTTAGTCTTTTTAAGATTTAATTTTTTAATACCGTGGTCAACGATACAAAAATTATTAGATATGTGTTTTTGAAATTCTTTATAAAAGAATTTAAACTACGAATTTCAAGACTGCGGAAGTACAAAAATATTTTCATATTTTTAATAAAGATATTAGAGACTCACCAAACGGTTTTGAATGGGGCAATTGTAGGACGCAAACGATGGGCTGAATGCGTCAGATATTAGGTATAAGAGTCCATTTGACGGCGGCAACAACACATACCGACTGTTAAACTCACACGCTCGCTCGTTTTCGACGAATAAACAACGCCGCTCGGCTCAACCGACGCAATGGTGTGAAATAACGACCTCAATCTGTAAGAAAAATACCACCTCATTAAAATCATACACTTTTAATATTTTTCAATGACGGATCTGTCAAATCAAAGGCGAGCTCACACAGAGAATGGAAAAACAAATTTTAAAAAATCTATTTAATTATATTAACTATTAATTAATGGATTAGCGTGTGTGTTACAAATATTTTTCAATAAATTTACGACCAGTTCCAACTTGTCAAACATAAGTTTAAAACATCAAAAGGTTAATTTGCTTTCCCGTAATTCAAAATCTGGCGACGTGGTATAAAGAAATATCGACGAATATCACGTTTTTAGTGTATTTGCCATATGGCAACATACACTATTGGTGCCGGTCGGATGGCGGGACCTAGGGGTCGGACCAAAATTTCTCGACGTTTCATAACCTCCTAAACACTTTGGCACCATTTTTAAAAATGTTTATGTATATATATATATATATATATATATATATATATATATATGTGTGCGGGCAATAACTTTCGAAAGAGTTAATTGATTTTAACGAAATTTGGCCCACGTGTTGAAATCCATCACCGCAAGAAGCCTATTTAAAATGGGCGTAATCGGGGCATTTTAAGGGTAGTTTTTAGGGGTTGAAAAATGTTTTTGGGTCCCAAATTATCGAAAAAATTCTCAGAATCGCTTCAAAATTGACATTTAACCCTTTTGTAGTAATTAAAAAGTGTCCCTAAAATTTAAATAAAATCGGCCCGACAGGACGGGACTTACAAATTTTGTGAAAACACTAGTTTGCAGATAGTGAGTTATTTACTGAAAGGTGTATTTAATTTGGTATGGATGTTCGATTGATCATAATAATGCAATTAAAAATAAAAATGTCAAATTTTTTATTTTGCCCAAAAACCAACTTAAGTCCGCAAAATACAGCCACACTGCCTGTATAAGCAAATACACTATATTGTCGGCAGGGTTTTGGCACTGCGACCCGGGTTTTTTTAATTTTTTAGGCAAAAATATATATTTTTTGAAATTTTTAAGCAGCAAGTCAAATTTTATGAAGCTTATTGCTCAATCAAAGCTAATAAATAAAAAACTGGCCAAGTGCGAGTTGGACTCGCACACGAAGGGTTCTGTACCACCGTACAATATTTATTAACTTTATTTTATTTTTATTATTTGCTGTTATAGCGGCCATAGTGATACACACTATGGCACAGCAATACCTGAATTACGCTGATAACCTCAGATGTTGAGCGTCTATAATCTACAATTCTAGGTCAACGAGAAGTACCCTATAGGTTTTCATTCCCTTGCGAGTGTCAAAATATGCGGCATTAACGGCCGTATCTTTTGATTGTGTTGACTTAGAACTTTGATTTCTTGACAGCTCCAAGGGATTGCAGACCTGAGTATTTGATATTAATTTCAACTTGATACCTAAACGCGTTCGTGAGAAAAAGGGTCTTGACAGACAGACAGACGGACAACGAAGTGATTGTAGAAAGGTACCATTTTTCCTTTTGAAGTACGGAACCCTAAAAACAGTATACTAAAATGAATTTTGCTACGGCAATTTCCCGTAAGCTTATTTTACAATTTGAGGTATTGATCACCTTAAAGGTTACTGGGTCGTTGTATCAATGTGTAGGCAGCCTGTTGTCGAGAACATTTTTAATCTTTTCTCCATGATGAACCTGTCAGTCACGTTATATCCACGAACGGTCCGACAGGAAAAAGCCAAGGAAATGGCTATATGCCGCGCTACTAACCGTTCACAAGCGAACGCTATTATCTTCTATACATATACCTATAAGAAGCCATTTGTCAAAAAAGTTTTAATAGCTCATCTATTAAAGTTAATGCTAATAATTATAAGGGGAATTAGCTTTATATACACTCGCTCTTGTGTAGATATCGTATACTGACTGCAGCGTTATAAAGGCTTTATGAGCTTCGTTATTCAATGGCTATTTAAATACTTAATTATTAATACAATACCTCCTGTAAATTGTATTATTGACTCGAGCAATATATAAATGGCGTTTACAAATGGTTTGTTATTAAACTTATAATGCAGTATAATTTTGTTAGTGTATCAGCGTTCAGGCCCGGCTTTGTCCAGGTAGATTTAAGCTTGGTAACGAAATAATCAAACGCAGGGGCGGATCTAGATTTTTCGGAACTTATTGAAAGCTAATAGAGGTTCATTTTTTATTAGATAAAGAGTCTTTAAAATGGGTTTTAAAATTCATTTTTTAGAGCATCAAAATGACAGTTGAAATACGGTGGCCTGACCAAATAAATAGTACTTGAAATTCATCAAAAAAAATGTCAAAATATACCCAAAAAATTGTCAAAATTCACCCAAAAAATGGTAAAAATTCATCCATGTTAAAATTCACTAATGATATTGATAAAAAAAAAAAATTGTGTCTACCTATTACGGTACCTAACACGGACGGACAGACAGCGGAGCCTTATAGTATAATGCTCGCCACGGTTCTAAAAGGTTCTGAAGTTAGTCACAAACAGCGTAGCAAATGCATATTTTAGAGCCGTCCTGGTTATTTTGTAGGAAAGGAACACTCCCACCACCTCCTAGTTACCGGCACAGAACGTACGCTCGTCGGTGATTGGTTATCGCTGGTTGTCGTGTCACTTGTCGCTTTCCTGTTATAAAGTACAGTCCAGTTTCTTTGATTGTTAATTGATCAAGATGCCTAATACAGTTTTGCATAGACAAGCATGAAAAATAGTTTTTTGGATGACTTTGTGCAAGGAATTAGACCTTTAGATTAAAGAAAAATTAAAAAATTAAAATTAATTATATAGCGAGCGTTTGTAGTTTTTCAATCGACTGTACCTGCGCAAGCCTCCATTTGCATTTAACTTCAGACCCTTTTAGAACCGTGGCGCGTATTATACGTTTATGTATGCGTATTCACGTAAAACACACGGCCGTGTCCATGACACAGCCACACACCATTTTTTATTTTACTGTTTTCTAGACTAGAGTTGGGTAACTCAGATCTGAACCGGTTCAAAGAACCGACTCCGACAGAAGATCCCTGAGAGCCGACTCACTTTTTTTTGAGCCAACGGATCAACAGATCCGCATAACTCAGTGAAACACTTAATACGCAGAAGCACATTTTACACTTACGTATCAGTTTTTGCTTTGATGCACCTGTTAGCTCAAATGACTCATGCATCACATGTTTGGCTATGCATTCTTGATTCTATACAGGTCGTGATATGATTGACTGAACTAGGTAACTCAGTGGCAGACTGCAGTAACATATTCAGAACTCGGTTCTTTTTGAACCGGTTCAGTGAGCCGGCTCACATACGGGATCCAGATGCAAAGATGCAGATCACTAAAAAGATCCGTTTTTTCCATCTCTATTATAGACCTTTTTAAAAGCGTGTATATGTTGATTGAATGCAAACTTGTATTAAATTCGTTACGTATATCAAATGCCACGTAGCAGAGTGAACCGGATTGAGGCAGTTGGTTGGTGTGATGTGAAGTTGTGAAAACGCCGAAGGGTTTATGAATTAATCCCTCAATCCTCACACATTCGTCTAACGAACCGCCACTTTATGTACAACAAGAGGAGAGAACAATCAAGAAAGGAGAAGTGTGAGAGATAGAGGATTAGTTTTGAATTTTAACTAGTTTTGAAAAGCTGCCGTCACAATGTTTGCATGGTACTGCAACAGAAACTAGCGCAATAGAGCATTACTATAGTTGTATGGATGAATAAAAAACATCTTTTGAATAGAATGCGGTTACAATTTGCAATCAATACACCGATCGTAGTCATTAGATACACAGGTTACCTCGTTAATGGAAGACGTCGGGAGATCGTTATCAACACGCAATATCAATCTAACGGAACGAGGTCACCTAATAACTTTGTATACCGACGAATTTACTTGCAAAGGTCATTTAAAGGACATTGCGATGTTTGAACAAATAGAAGTTGGAGTTAAAGAAGAGATTTCGTGGCTCTGAAGAGGACATAAAATATGTCAAAACGTTAGTTATATAATCTTTAAAGTATCCACAAAATCCTCTTACGGCAATTCTAGTTCAATTTATTTTTTTTAAATATTGTTACGATTTGTACCAATTAATAATAATAATAGTTAAATACTAATGTATAATTATTATTATTAATATCATGAATATTATAATAGGTGTAAATATTATCAATTATATGTAAGTCTGTAAAAATTTAAAATCCAGTTTAATTGTCGACCAAGGACAAAAATGCATGTAATTTTGGGGAGTTTAAGTGCTCTCAGACGAACTCCAAATAATCGAAACGTTTTGGTAATAAAATTTACACATACGTGTCCATCTGTGTATCAGCTAATCTCAAGAGTTATGCCGAATGGATTTGAATTTGGTTTAACCATTCGATAGCCTATTTCTTGAGGAAGGTTAATAGGTCTATATTAGTTGCCCGGCCTGGCTTCGCGCGGGTGCAAATCGGATTTATTCCAAGTTACCTTAAAATTAAGTCTATATTAAAAGTAATGACAAATGTAAAAACCCGGGTCGCAGTGCCAAAACCCTGCCGACAATATAGTGTATTTGATAATACAGGCAGTGTGGCTTTATTATGCGAACTTATGTTGGTTTTTCGGCAAAATAAAAAATTTGACTCCTTAATACACCCCTTAAAATAACATTTTTTTTTCTTAATTGCAATATTATTATCAATCGAACCTCTATACCAAATTATATACAACTTTCAGTAAATAATTCACTATCTGCAAAGTAGTGTTTTCATAAAATTTTTAAGTCCGGTCCTGTCGGGCCGATTTTTTTAAAATTTTAGGGACATTTTTAAATTACTACTGGAAGGTTAAATGTCAGTTTTGAAACGATTCGCAGAATTTTTTCGGTATTTTGGGGCCCAAAAACGTTTTTCAACCCCTAAAAACTACCCTTAAAATAGCCCGATTACGCCCATTTTAAATAGGCTTCTTGCGGTGATGGATTTCAACACGTGGGCCAAATTTCGTTAAAATCAATTAACTCTTTCGAAAGTTATTGCCCGCACACATATATATATATATATATATATACGCATATATATATATATATATATATATATAAATATATATATACATATATATATAAACATTTTTAAAAATGGTGCCAAAGTGTTTAGGAGGTTATGAAACGTCGAGAAATTTTGGTCCGACCCCTAGGTCCCGCCATCCGACCGACGCCAATAGTGTATGTTGCCTTATGGCAAATACACTAATAAAACTAGTATACCCATGCAATAATAATTATTTTAATTTAATTTAATTTTTGTTTTATTTAATTTAATTAATACGTACGTACATTTAAATATAAATTCGAGCGAGCGAGTAGATCAAATGAGTAATGTATTAATTAATAATAAATTCGAGCGAACAGAAAAACCCGGGCGAAGCTGGACGGGATGTATAGTAAGCAGTAAATAGAACAATGCCTATCTACATTCATGTAGTGCGTCTCTATGGCTAATACAAGCAATGCGAGAGCAGAGATCTCTCTAATTGCATAACAGGGAGACATATCAAGGCACACCTCGACGTGATATAAGTGAATGATATCTCTCTATATCTTGGCGTCGTTAATCTTAATTTGTACTTTGTTGCGAGTTGTTTGAACAAAATTTGACATCTTATATTTTCTTTTCTAGTGGTGACTTTAAGAACTATTTCTTAAGACAATTTTAAATTATTATCATCAGTTTGGATAGAGTTAACTACATTAATAAAGACTTTATGTGCATCAAATTAAAATTAGAGATTAATTTTGCTTAAAGTTGCATTGTAAGTAATTGACTTTAAATCTTTTAGTGGCAGTAATTTGAGTGAGAATTAATATAGTTTTAATATGATAACTTGGGAATACATTAAACTATTTTAAATGCACGTTTCAAAGCGTTGGTATAAATAGTACGTGGGTAATACAACTTTATTTTATAATCTAAAAAACGGCACGAGAAGCCGGTCTACAATTTCAGAAACATTTTATTTCATAGTTGCAAATCGCTCATGGCTTATTTTTACGAAAAATGTCAGCGCTTCTTTTTGTAAACAACTGAATATATTTTTGGTGTGTGAACATCTTTACTGGCGCCCCCCTGTATTCAGTAGTGGCTTGGTGAAATGTTACTGCTATTCCTTTCTTGGCCCGCTGCATTTTTAGAGAGTAGCTTACTTTGAAAGTTTACTGAAACTCATTGTTTTTAGGGTTCCGTACATCCGATGAAAAAACGGAACCCTTATATTTTAATTATATTTTTGTCGCATTAAATATTCAAAAATGACTGTACGTAAAAAATTATATAAGTACCTACACTTTTACACTGACATTTCAACTTTGTTTTTTGTTAATTTTAAACAGATTAAAATATTCCACACGTCAATCAAATCACTGGCGATTTTAATGCTCGGTAAAACTGCTGATTGACTTTATAAATTATAACGGTAAACAGTAAACTTTCATTTATCCGCCACTCCATTTAACGTCAGGATACGGAATGATGGCGTAGCTCCTATAAAATAGCTGATTTTCGATTTAATTTAAAAATTGTTGAAACATAAAAGTTTGCTAAAAATTTTGATTTCAATTCTCGGTCCCAATGTACTGGGAACATTATAACAGAAACTCGATTTGAGCCGTTTTGCCTTGTGGTCATATAGATAATATGATAAAGAATGGACCCCTTATTGTTTTAACTAGCCATTGGCCAGGCCGGCAATAGCGGAGCGCCCACCAGAAAGTGAACACTGTTATTGCATCTCTCCCCCGTTAGTGAACAATCAAATGCATTTCTGAAATACCTCATTGCTATTCATTTTGTTACGTTTGTATCGCACTAGCTTTGTACAATTTTGTATATCTCTCTAGACAAAAGATGTTTTCCTTTGTTCCATTATAATATTGTTCACGGTTTGTCAAGTATTATCCGCAAATAAAAAAACCCGGGTCGCAG
Organism: Venustoraphidia nigricollis; assembly: GCA_034508555.1. Classification (NCBI taxonomy): domain Eukaryota; kingdom Metazoa; phylum Arthropoda; class Insecta; order Raphidioptera; family Raphidiidae; genus Venustoraphidia; species Venustoraphidia nigricollis. Next base: position 64,513 of record JAVRKA010000053.1, on the reverse strand, counting down.
TGCCAAAACCCTGCCGACAATATAGTGTATTTGCTTATACAGGCAGGGTGGCTTTATTATGCGAACTTAGGTTGGTTTTTGGGCAAAATAAAAAATTTGACTCCTTAATACACCCCTTAAAATAACATTTTTTTTTCTTAATTGCAATATTATTATCAATCGAACTTCTATACCAAATTATATACAACTTTCAGTAAATAATTCACTATCTGCAAAGTAGTGTTTTGATAAAATTTGTAAGTGCGGTCCTGTCAGGCCAATTTTATTAAAATTTTAGGGACACTTTTTAATTACTACTGGAGGGTTAAATGTCAATTTTGAAAGGATTCTGAGAATTTTTTCGGTATTTTGGGGCCCAAAAACATTTTTCAACCCCTAAAAACTACCCTTAAAATGGCCCGATTATGCCCATTTTAAATAGGCTTCTTGCGGTGATGGATTTCAACACGTGGGCCAAATTTCGTTAAAATCAATTAACTCTTTCGAAAGTTATTGCCCGCACACACACACATATATATATATATATATATATATATATATATATATATATATATATATATATATATATATATATATATATATATATATATATATATATATATATATATAAATATATATATACATATATATATATATATATAAACATTTTTAAAAATGGTGCCAAAGTGTTTAGGAGGTTATGAAACGTCGCGAAATTTTGGTCCGACCCCTAGGTCCCGCCATCCGACCGACGCCAATAGTGTATGTTGCCATATGGCAAATACACTAATAAATACATTTTCACAAACTAAGGAAGATAATTTCATAAAAACGTTAATCTGAATTGCATGCAGTATTTTTCACTGCAGTATAGAAAAGATTGTCTTATATAAATATATATATGTATATAAAATCTTTATCCTAGGGTTCTGGTACGACTTTCAAAGATAAAAGTACTTTTAGTCAGGGGTGTCGCCAAGAGGGGGCAGGTAGGGGCAGCTGCCCCTCCCTAGAGGTTCGGGATTTTTTTAAGCTATAAGTTTTCCTGCCTAATGTCACAGAATAAGTAAGTAATAAAATGTAGCGTTCAGCAGAATCACACTGACACTAAAATCAAATTTAAGGATTCAATAAATGTGTTAATATTTAATATCTTAACCCTCAAAAATCTGAAATTTTTGTTTTTTTCTCATCCTTCTGCCCCCCTCTGGCTCAAAGGCTGGCGACGCCCTTGCTTTTAGTACATTTGTGCTAACTTAAAAACGCGAGATTGTGTGGAAAATCCACCTTTTTACAGTATTTTTATTTAAATAAAAAAACGGCTGGAGCAATTTTATATTTAAAAAAATATTGACTGTATTGCCGTTAATATTATTCGATTGGCATGACGAAGTCGATATCGTTTTTAATTTGCAAGATTTCGCGTATAAACTACTTTTTTGGAGTCAGTTTTGGTTAAAAATAAAAAAAACGGCTAGACCGATTTTGACAAAAAAACTTTAGATCATATATACGTTAATACGCATAGATTGGAATTCTGACGTAATCAATGTTATTTTTTATTCTCCAAATTTCGTCTTAAAGATAAATGACCACGTACTACATACATATATACAAATACATTTTTTTCAAAAATAGTTTAAAAGCAGTCTAGTAGCATTAAGACATAAAAAAATGTATTTCGATATTCAATAACTTCCCAATGTACTGAAAATATTCTGAAAATGATTACCTACATTCAGTTAAAGTAATTTTATTTAGTAAAGACTAAGTGAAACTTAGTTCGAAAATCTGAAAAGCAAATTTCAGAAATTAATTAATAAGTACAAAAAAGTAAATGGATACAAAACTTTTAAAGTATATGTATAACATGCTCCATTATTCATTGTTAAGAGCTGTTCCAGAAGAGTTAAAACTTTAAAAGTAGATAATAAATTTTTCAGGGAACTTATAACTTCAGTTTAAAACTAAACAATCTTTAGTTTTCAGAGCAACATAAAAGATAATCTATTAGTTATGTTACAAATTGATGAGATTAATGTCTCCGTCCAAAAGGCGAAACCGCTTATTGTATCGAATTTCGCTTAGTTTATCGACACATAGCCCAAGAGCTATTAAGCACTTTTGGGTAGGTATTTGGGGCACTGTGAAAATTTGTACAATACCTCTTTAGTAATATCCGAATACAAAAACACAGAAATGGCGGAAGGATATCGGGGCTTAACCAAATTATCAAACATATTGATCGCCTAGCAGGTAAAATGTCCCACCGAAACGACCTGTCTTTTTGAATATATCTATTTTTAGTTACCAATATTATTCTGTTTAAATTTCAACGTGACTCAAATATATTTTTTAAGTCTTAAAAATATAATTTTGCAAACACCTGGATAAGTTTAAGACCCGATTTTTGAACTCCTAAAATGCTAAATTTCAAGGTATTGAAATTTCAAAACACCTCAAGGATTTTTTACTGCACAAAAATTTAAAAATTGGTTTAGTCGGTTAAGCCCCGCTACCCTTCAGCCAGGTCTATGTTTTTGTATTCGGATATTACTTAACAGTTATTGTACAAATTTTCACAGTGCCTCAAATACCTGTCCAAAAATGCTTAATAGCTCTCCTACTAACACTGCAACTGTCTTGCTTAACAAAAGCCAGTCGGTGTGTAGAATGTGGATGCTTCATACCTCGAGGTACCTTCCCACTACACTTCCAGTCGAATAAATTTTACATGCCAATGTGTATTTTAGATATTAATTAGGCTAGCCAAGTTTGACCCAATAGTCATTGACAAATATTTGCTTCCAATGTTTGTCACACCCTACTCCGGCAGCATACGTTGATTACACAGTGGTCTATTGTTTCTTGGCGAATATTTGCTTCCAGTACACTTTACCAAGGATACTTTCTCTCAATTATTTTGCAGGAGGTATTAATACATTTCAATAATCATATTTTTATCAAACTCTCGACCATGAAGATTTTGGATTACAATTAATTACACAAACAAACAAATATATGGAACGAGAAATTAAATAAAACCGTTTAGAAAAGCAAACTACATATTGTTTTTCTATTTCAAATATAAAATACGAAACGATTAGTTGTCTTAGTATTCAAATAGTAAATGCAAAATACGTACTCTCAAAATATGTTTATTAATTGAAATAAAATACTTTTTGTGTCATAACGTTGTTTCACTTATTTTATTACTTTTATTAAAACATCATCGACAAAGGTGTGGCCAGACTCATTGAAGTATTGTCAAACAAAGTGGCTACTTTGACTCGGGCTGGAACCTGGCCGGCTTTGTCGTTCTCTTCCAGTCTTAAACATTGGATGATCATTGTTACATGTGACCACATAATCGTTATTAGACAAGATTGGGCCAGGTTTGCCATGTGTGTAGTCTAGGCTTTAAAAACCCAAACCTCCACACTGAGGGTTTATTTTTATTTTTTTAAACACCCTGTATAGAAAACAAACTGGACGAGATGAGCGGTAAATGGCTTCCTAATGTATTTATGCATTTACTATGTATCACTGAACGTGTATGTATATGCACTACTATAACTGCGGTTAAAGGGCAAAAGGGCTTATGTCAAATTTAATTATTCAGTTTTCCATTTATCGCTACAATGATAGCCCCGAGGTACCTTCCTATTACCCAGCCTCACGAACGCCGAATCAAACGAAATTATTTTTAAATTTAAAATGCAACCCGAATTTCGTTCGGTGGTGTTGTTGATTAAAAATCGCGCACACTATACATGCACGAACCAGCACGGCACGAACCAAAAAAGCCTGCTCGTGAAGGTATTTAACGGAGTAGTACACAGTAGACCAGCAACGTGGTTACACTTTTGTATTACAAACGCAATAGTGCTCAGATTGTTTTCTATATTTCACTATACTGCCAGTAGGCACTAGATTTGAGATACTCTGTAGAAGAGAAATTTTTTTTGGACACGCCAACTTTTTCATTTATATACTGACTAGCCTCTTCCCGCGGCTCCGCCCGCGATTGTAATGATACACGGCAACAACAACAGTAGTGGAATCTTCATGAAGACCTAACAGCTACATTTTCAATCCATAGAAACTGTATTTTAAAAATTAGAGTGTGTTAATCATTGACACCCCTGTATTTCCCCCCTTTCCAAACCTTAGAAGACTATTTTAGTATCTTCACTCAACAAAAGAAACATGTCTGCCAAATTTCAAATCTTGCGGTCTAATAGTTCCGGAAGGTATTGTGATGACCTATCAGTGACATTCATCCCCTATTTCACCCCCTTTAAGTTTTTATTTTGAGACAAAAGGTAACCTATGTCCTTCTTTAGGATGCAATCTATTTCCTTGTCAAATTTTATCGAAATCTGTTCTGCGGTTTAGGCGTGAAAGCGTAACAAACTCACATTTATAATATTAGTTAAGATAAATGAAACATTTTTACATATTGTGACAAAATTAAAAACATGTGTCGGGAGATATAGAAAAATTCACTAAAAATTCGACATAAGCGATTTGGCCACTTGGTCGTAAGTACATATTTGCAATGTATGGGGGTGACATGTCATGTGCTATGAACCAAAGTGTCGTATTTATGTAATATGTGGATATAAAATGACCATTTAGTGACGAACATATTATCTTGTTTTGATAGGACTCGCATAAAACCAATGGAGACCCGCTTAAAATACAAATTATGCAAATAATTATTATTGACACTAAATTTCCAGATTTGTTACAATGTCTGTGCTGATTTATACGTTTTGGGACCAATGTTAGCATACTCTATTAAATATTTATAATCAATTCTATTTCTAGTTCAGTTGCGATATAGTTACACTGTAATAAAGACTTTTTCGTTGTTTTGTTTTTTGTACATATTCGAACGACTTGAAACTTTGTATATAAACATAATATTTTCTTATAAGGATCTAATTAACCGACTTCAAAAAAAAGGAGGAGGTTCTCAATTCGTCGGAATCTTTTTTTTTTAATTTTTTATGTATGTTCCCCGATTACTCGCAGACGCCTGAACCGATTTGGAAAATTCTTTTTTTGTTTGAAAGAGTATACATCCCAGGTGGTCCCATATAGTTTTTATTAAAATCGGTTCATCCGTTTATAAATGACGTCAATAAAACATATTTTTTAATGTGTGCTACCTCATATCTCCAACATTTGTAAAGCGATTATGATGATTCTTTTCTTATTTAATAGGGCACATCTTCAAAGGGTTCCCACATAAATTTTACTTAAATCGGTTCAGTAGTTTTTAAAAATGTGCGAAATCAAATCCACTACTAAAAAGTAAAAAATAAAAATACTTAAGAAAAAAATATTAACCTCCTTCAAAAAATCAAATTTTGAGGTCGGGGCTAATTTCATTACAAAACAAATCACATGAAATTTTTGTAATGAAATTAGCTTCGACCTCAAAATTTCATTATTTTCATCTTTTTAGTGATTTTTTTGAAGGAGGTTATGGCCTCAAATAAGGAACCATCTCGATATTTATCTGGAATTAATTGAGGGAAACCATGGAAAACCTCAATCAAGATGGCCGGTACAGGAATTACCGTTTCTCGGCGAGAGGCAGTAGGAAAAAGTCCCAGCCACATCTGCCCCCGCCGGGATTCGAACCCGGTGCCTCCCGAATGCTGGTCTAGTGCTGTCACCACTACTCTACACAGTTCGGTTATAATGTTTAATATTTTTATTACTATATGAATGTTAATTATTGTAAAATATTTTAGAGCTTGAAAAAGTCTTAATAAAAAAGGCGAAACGTTGCAATCAATGCGTGTTTAAATTGATTTATTTTCATTATTCCAATTACCCGTGATCTTGTTTTCTATTATTTTAAATTTATCTCAAATATACTGTTCAATGTCAAAAGTTGGTGACTTCTATACAGACATAACTGGGTCACCCAAAGTTGCATCAACTGAATATTTACATACATTAGAGGGAATCCAAATGAACATGGCAGGATGTCCACTCATATTTAGTGACATTATACAGTGAGTTATTAATAATGACAGTAGTATACTGAGAGCTTTATGTAGCCCGCGCTGTCTGACGTCACACTGCACGACATGACGGTCTGATTTTATAATGTGACGTTGACTCAGTAAGGCTGTCCGCACACGAAGCAACTCGAGAGCAATTAAAGTCACTACGTGGCGTTGGCGATATCGACAATAAAGGCGATATTGATGATCTTAATGTCATATAGTCACAGTAAGGCCGTCTGCACACGAAGCAACTCGAAAGCAATTAAAGCCACTAGGTGATGTTGGCCATATCGACAATAAAGGCGATATCGATGATCTTAATGTCATATAGTCACAGTAAGGCCGTCTGCACACGAAGCAACTCGAAAGCAATTAAAGCCACTAGGTGATGTTGGCCATATCGACAATAAAGGCGATATTGATGATCTTAATGTCATATAGTCACAGTAAGGCCGTCTGCACACGAAGCAACTCGAAAGCAATTAAAGCCACTAGGTGATGTTGGCCATATCGACAATAAAGGCGATATCGATGACCTTAATGTGACGTAGGCACACTAAGGCCGTCTGTATACGAAGCAACTCGAAAGTAATTAAAGTCACTAGGTGATGTTGGCGATATCGACAATAAAGGCGATATCGATGACCTTAATGTGACGTAGGCACACTAAGGCCGTCTGTATACGAAGCAACTCGAAAGTAATTAAAGTCACTAGGTGATGTTGGCGATATCGACAATAAAGGCGATATCGATGACCTTAATGTGACGTAGACACACTAAGGCCGTCTGCATACGAAGCAACTCGAAAGCAATTAAAACCACTAGGTGATGTTGGATATATCGACAATAAAGGCGATATCGACAATCTTAATGTGACAGAGGCACAGTAAGGCCGTCCGCATACAAAGCAACTCGAAAGTAATTAAAGCCACTAGGTGATGTTGACTATATCGTCAATAAAGACGATATTGATGATCTTAAGGTGACAGTCACAGTTCGTCCATACACGTAGCAACTCGAAAGCAATTAAAGTCACGAAGTAATGTTGGCGATATCGACAATAAATGCGTTATCGATGATCTGAGCAACAGGCCATTCGCACACGAGGCAACATTTTAGACTGTCAACTTATGCATATCAAAGAGAAGTTGTAAGTCGGTGCATTTTCAATCCATAACATTTGGGTGAATTCAAATATTGAACACATAATTTGCATAAATTCCAATCCACCACTTCGAATTTTCATAGCGAATTTAACCATTTGCCGGACAGACAAGCTTTGCAAGAACGATTTGCGCTCTTCATGTTTCTATCGCAGTCAATCTAAAAATATTTTATTAGCAACCGTAATTATCAATTTATAAAGATTTATACCTTGTGTCATTTATTTATTTACTTACTCTCACGTCTTTTTAAGAATACTCGTATAAAACACAGATTTCACGAATTTGACATTAAACAGGCGATATTAGCAACACGTCGCTCAGATCGCGCCGGTTGCACAGATCAAACAAAACCCGGGTCGCAGTGCCAAAACCCTGCCGACAATATAGTGTATTTGCTTGTACAGGGCCGTGTGGTTTTATACTTTTATTATGTGAAATTAAGTTTGTTTTTGGGCAAAATAAAAAATTTAACCCCTTAATACACCCCTTAAAATAACATTTTTTTTCTTAATTGTAATATTATTATCAATCTAACGTCTACACCAAATTAAATACACCCTTCAATAAATAAGTCACTATCTGCAAACTAGTGTTTTCATAAAATTTTTAAATCCGGTCCTGTCGGGCCGATTTTATTAAAATTGTGGGGAAACTTTTTAATCACTACCAAAGGGTTAAATTTTAATTTTGAAACGATTCGGAGAATTTTTTCGGTATTTTGGGGCCCAAAAACAGTTTTCAACCCCTAAAAACTACCCTTAAAATAGCCCGATTAGGCCCATTTTAAATAGGCTTCTTGCGGTGATGGATTTCAACATGTGGCCCAAATTTCGTTGAAATCAATTAACTCTTTCGAAAGTTATCGCGCGTACACACACATATATAAATATATATATATATATATATATATATATATATATATATATATATATATATATACATATATATATAAACATTTTTAAAAATGGTGCCAAAGTGTTTAGGAGGTTATGAAACGTCGAGAAATTTTGGTCCGACCCCTAGGTCCCGCCATCCGACCGACGCCAATAGTGTATGTTGCCATATGGCAAATACACTAACAAGTCGAATATATTGCTGATGGATCGCTTTCATATTGCCCCCGTTGGTGGGTCCCCACTCCTTTACCTAGAAAGGATAGCGAAGGGATATCGTATCGCCATTGAATTGCTTTAGTATTGCTTCGTGTGAGGACGGCTTTATAGTACGCTGTAGAAATTGACGGTGTGTGTATTGAGTACTTTACGAATGTGGATGCAAACAAACGTCAAATGACACACCAATTGTGTTAAAAAACCAAACACATTAGTGATGGAATTCAAGAAACAATATAACCGTTATTTTTTTAAACTATTATCGGAGAGGACCGGTTCCAATAATAGCAGTTAAGAAAATTATACTGTTCAAAAATAACAGCAAGTTAAAAAGGGTTGCTGTAAAAAAAAAATCCGTTTTTAAGAGTGTCCCTGTTCTGAAAAGTGTTTCGGCTTTCAAAAGTTTCCTGACTCAAAATTGGTTCAGTATCCTGAACTTATACTGTTATAAAATGTTCCAATAAAGGTTTGAGAGTAATTTCCAATTAGTCAAAACTTGTTAGAGACAAATCTGTGATTATTGGGAGAGAGATAAGGAGTTTGAGCATTATAAACGCTTGATAACTGAGATTATTAACGTGTTAGTGTTTGCATCTAAGATTAGGAAGATATCACCTTGCTTCTAGGTTGATAAGTAGACAAAAAACTGATATTAACTTATGCGAAACGGTAGCTAGTAATATCTGAATCAGCGTTGCCAGACGTCCCGATTACGTCCCGATTTTGGCGGGACGTCCCGATTTTTATATCAAAATTAAATGTCCCGCGCGGGACAGGCTCAGTCCCGCTTTTCGAGGATAACTCGACCGTGCGTAAATAATTATTCTCTTATTGTAAGTTGCAATTTGTAACACTCACTCCTCAGACTATTGTTTAAAACGCCATATTTTTCTAATGAATAAAACTTTTTGATTTTGATTTCTGTTTTTTTTTTTATTTTTTTTTATTCAGAAGACGAATAAGACTCAACTATTTAATGATATAGGGTATATCTGATTTAAAATATCATATTTTTATTAAAATACATTTTCTATGGCTATTTTTGCTATCTATTGTCCCGTAAACGTAATTTGAACTCAAATAAAAAGATAAGTATTTAAAAATTTCTGATTATATACGTTTCCCGCTTTCGACGAAGGAATCCCGCTTTTTTCACTCAAAAAGTTCCAAAATCCCGACTTGGCAAAAAAAAATCTGGCAACGCTGATCTGAATACTAAGAAAATTATTAAAAATTCGATTGAAATGAGAACGGATACATTTTATTAGACGTTCAGTCCGAGTCTGACTCAATTTAGTAGCGAGCGCGCGTTAGCACTAAACTGTCAACGCAGTGTTGTCAATATAACAAATCGTAATTAACTGTTGATAGAGCTGTAACAGGTGATATAGCACTGCGTCGCATTGCGTGGCATGTGACACGGGCATCCTTGTTCGTAATGTGGAATCAGCGACGGGAGAGACTCCCGATGTGATCAATCACTGGGACACACATGCTGCCGACGTACGTGGCGCTACGCCCTCTTGTCAACTGTTGGGGTTTGTCGCACACTAGTAGCTCATCTCTTCTCAACAGACACTCTATGTATATATTAGAGATGCGTGCGTAAGTGTTTTTCCATCACGTTTATGTACATTCATAACATTTCATATCGTTCACGTTAAGTTCATGAACGAGCGTTTACAAATTTCTCACGAATCTCATCGAATTTATATCATCTATATACTATAAAGGCTCTCACGACCCGCGTTGTTCCAAATCTTCTTGGTTTCCGGGGTTGTAGCCTGTGGTACATTGGTATTTCTACCCGACGTTTCATCTGTAACTGTGGTAGACATTATCGAAGGCGAAGTGTCCTTCTAGGACTGATTTTTCACTCGGCACTTGATAGAACATGATTAATAATAACAAATAAAAAAAACACTTGATAATTCTACAAAATTATTATTAAATTATTTCTCGACAATCCTTTCGGATAATAAGTCCATCCTCAAGAATATAATATAAATGTTTTATATTCCTGAGGATGGACTTAGATAAATAAAAACAATTGAAAATTCTACAAAATTATTATTAAATTATTTCTCGACTATCGTTTCAGACAATAAGTCCATTCTCATATCTAAAGATTTGTCCTTAAGGCTGTCAGAACGCTCTGAATTTAAGCCACATTACGAGGCTAAAAAATGTTGTTGCGTGCATGCCGCTGTCAGTTGATTACTTTAAATTTTAGAAATATTTTGAAGACTTTTCCGAAAAAGGAAGAGTCACTTTAGGTTTGTGATGGAACAGTTTTGTGAAATAAGTACGAATAAGGTCGTAGTGTGACATTGAAAACGTGTGTTTTTTGGCACAATTAATGCCAATTTTTTTCTAGTAAATCTACATATATTACAGAAGTAGTCCATTAGAGAAAGAATTTTTGCAAAATGTTGACGAATAACTCTACAATCAGCTATCAGCCGAAGGCCTATTTTTGGCTTAAATTCAAAGCGCTCCGACAGCCTTAATAATAAATAACGATCGTTCAGGCTGAGTTTTGTATTTCATGTAAAGTGCGCATCTCTAGTGCGCATGTATGTAATGGTGTCTATGGAGATGAGCGCGGTTTGTTGTCAAATTAAACAGCGGCCGCATTATTACGGCTGCCGATCCACCAATTTCGTTTTACGACTTGCCCTGCACTCTGCTACTCTAAGCCGATTTCATTACACCAGTGAGTTTTACATTTAACTTATTACAATCCAAATCATACGCTTCAGTGAACATTTGTTACGACAAATTTTTAAAGCTTCTCTTAAAACTTTAATACGAAAGATAGTTATTAAAATTTAAGGTGAAAGTGAAGTAGGAAAGCTCAAGTACTAAAAATAATGTAATCAACAATGTGCAAACATGAAATACCAAATTGTTATGTTACTTTATGTTTTATAAGAAGATTTATTACTGAAGAGGGTTGACTGAAAGGTTTCGAATAATTATGAGAAGTTTAACGGCAAGGAAATACATTATTCTACGAATAACGAAAATATGAACCGTCGTGGTACACAGGGCAGATGTGATTACACAGATATTCACGATTAAAATGCCGACACAAGTAAAATAGCGAGTGTGTAGTGTAGTAGAAGGGGAAGCGTTCAGTACAGATATCAAGATGAGAGCTTTAAGTCGGAAAGAGGCAACGAAAAATGCGATCTAACCAATTCAACAGTAATTTCCATAAACGGTCGCTTAGAGTAAGTATAATTTTCATAAACAACCAAATGGCTGTGAAGTTGGAACTATCAAAAATGTGGAAAAGTGAAAATTATGTCAAAACCAACTATTCTATAGGAGGTACATTAAAAAATGTAGCAGGTAGATTATTCATAGGAACACCTCTTGTTAAAAAACAGAGACCCGTTCGACCCGAAACTCGTTTGTGCGCAGAAATGATGCCACTATCTTCTCTAAACGAAACTCTGAGTAGTATCGTTTAGAGAAGATAGTAGCAAGGTGGGGAATCTGAGTAGTAAAAAGAGTGGGAAAAGCGGTCAGTAGCGGCGTGATAAGTAATTTCAGGAACAATCCATAGGCGGTATCTGTACTGTCAATGGTACGTCTCGACTAGCGACGAAAAACGAAAGGAGCATATCCATAGAACCACTCCTTGTTCATAAATAGACGCTGATGACCTCAGACGTCGAGCGTCTATAATCTACAATCTCTCTCTCTCTCTCTCTGTTCTCATTCATAAATATAGATCCGTCCGACCCGAATTGTTTGTGCACATAAATGTCGCTACTATCTGAAAATTGCAGTAATATTGACATTTTTAACTGCACATACAGTGAATTTAGAAACGTATCAGAAATTTAGCAACACATTTTCTATAATTGGGCTACGCCGGTAGAAACTTATTTGAATAAATAAATAAATAAATAAGCGATATTACTCTACCGGAGTGTTTGGAAAAAAATGTTGAGACAAAAGCGGCTTCGCCTTGGAGTCACGGATATAATTGGTGATAAATAATTGTATATTGTGTCATCGATGCCTCAGTCACCCTGTATATAATCTCGATTGACGGATCAGCAGGCTCATAATCCGTTTAACTACAATAGTCGACGCATACCTACTAGTTATAATATGTATAATGTGTACGAGCCGTGTTAGCGAAGCGGTCAACCACAGTTAGTACCTACTGCAGTTACTGTAGCGATGGACCGTAATAACAGTAACAATTATATTAGAGAACTGTTACTGAAAACGAATCGGCAATGAACAGTTACCAAAAGAACATATTAATTAAAAGAACAGAATACTGAATGAACTAGTTAAACCAATGAACGTAAGTTTGTAGTAAGTCAATAATAAATCGCAGGTATTTGGATTAATAATACAAAACAATCGTGTTATTGTTAATCTTGCTACGTTTCGACTACTTCAATCCAAATACCTGCGATTTATTATTGAATTATAATACTAATTTTGGATGCGATATGTCTAATTTATAGTAATTGTTCATGTCACAGAGCGTGATACATAAAATAGCACACCGCGGTTCTATTTGTGTATGATAATTTATAAGAAGTATGTGGTAGCTACTAGTACTATATCGGGTGCTGAAACTAAAGGTTCTGGTGATATTAAATATTTGTTTCTTAGGAATACATTTTTATAAAAATAAAATATGAAGTACAAATATTTTTAATGTAAAACAGTGGGCATGTGTCTTTGGCACGATTAAAAACTGATTTTTTTAATATAATACAGTCAAAACCACTTAGGACGACATCGTTTAGAATAACATACGGGTTATATTGACCAAAATCATAGGTCCTGGCTGAATGCTATGTGACTGCCTTATAAAAAACACTGCTTTTTACGACATTGCTTATTACGACATATCGCATTAAGCGACTACATTTAATGTAATAACTTCATATCTTTGGAGAATTATATCTGTTAGAACGACCAGCTGTATTGTAAACAAAATTCGTACGCGCAGAAGTGTTCCAAACAGACTAAAATTACATATTTTATGAATACACAAAAATAATAATGATAATGGGAATATCAATCCTATTAATATCTATGGATTTATATGTACCTACACATTCAATAATAATAATAATGCGTTTAACGTCCGTTTCTCGACTTTATGTCATAACAGACGCCATTCGCACCATTACTATTTTCTCATCTACCACTTCCCGTTATTTCTACATTTTTTTTACAACTTCAACTTATGTAATAGCAATGGGCGAATGAAGGAATTATAGGAAATTAGGATAAGGTAGGTAATTTTTGAACTAGGAGTTTGATTGGTAATTGGCCATGGCCTCAAATAAGGAACCATCTCGATATTTATCTGGAATTAATTGAGGGAAACCAACACACATTCAATAATACTACATACTTCATAAAAAATTACTTTATACCTCGAAAACATTACCGTTTGTGACGGCTATCGGTTTTTGCGACCAAAGATGAGTAGACCCTTCGATATCGTTATAACAGATTTTGATTGTACATGAAAATAATTGAAATACCTCTACAAAAAGTTTAAGAATAATACTTACAAAAAATAGCCTTAAATATTTGAGAATGCTTATAAAATTTTATTTTGGTTTTTACTTTTATAATCTATTTAGGAATCAAAAATACGATAATATAAATTCCACTGGATGACAACGATTATTGGTTGTAATCAAATATTATAGTCGTATAGTACATTATACAGTTTCCAGATTGCAGCAAGCGGATTAATTTCGTCCATCTGCCAACTTCATACGTTCGAATTTTCGTTAGCGCAATCAACTTCATGCTTGCGAATTTTTGTTTGCAGTGTTATATCCGAATTTACCATACCAAAATTACTTTCCTCTAAAAGTATACTTTAAATTCAAGCAACTTAAGTGCTACGTCGCTATAACCAAAAAGTCGTTAAAACCGAGGTCGTTATAAATGAAATTCACTGTACCTAGTGTTAATGCACTATAGACGGGTGGGTAGAGGGGAAGAGAGTAACCTACAATAATGATGACAATGATGTTATTACTTAACCCTCAAGAGAGTGGATCATGAGATGACTCCCTAGATGCCAGCCTTAATAACCCTTTCTTACCATCAATGCGTAATACGAATATATACGGACATGGGATGCGTACAACGTCTGAGGAGATGGATGGATCTGTGAATTGTGGTCGAGGAGGTGTTTTAATAATTAACGATAATATAATAATACTCGGCGTAGTAACTTGATATCAGAGCTGGACTGGCCACAACTATAAAATAATGACTTGACAGTTATCTCCTTTTTTTGACGTCTGTCACAATCAAATATTAGTAAAAAAACATTTTTTTAAAGACAAGCTTGCACTAAAAAGGAAAAAATAATTTAAAAAAATGTACGTTCATAAACAATTATTTATTAGTCACACGCTTTTATAATTATAAATTATTTTTAAAAAAAATTCCTTTTCAATACATTTCAATAAAAGCTTGTCTCTAAAAAATTTTTTTACTAATATTTTGTTGTTTTTAGGCTTTCAAAAATTTTACTATCATAACGTTAATTTATTAAAGTTGTACTTGATTATTTAATTTTAAAAACAACTGAATTATGCTATATCAGGAAATTTTATATTCAAACAACTGTCATCGTCGGGACCCGAATCTTTCACTTTCGGGGCGGAATGAAATATCAGTTACTCGACCATGCCATATCTCAACAGTTAATATTTCCCATAATGCGAGAGCTAATTTTTAACTTAGGTAACGCTTATAGATGCGAACCTTTACAGTAGTGAATGTTTTTGGGCGAAAAAAGTTATCCGCCATCTTAAGGTGTCCGCCATATTGGATTTATATAGTATCACCGTACTTTTACATGTGTGCACAATTTCAAAGCTCTAGCTTAACTAGATTTAGTCGAAATTTTGATTGCAAGATTTACCCCAAACTGACACACTGACTGACTGACAAACCTAGCAGGTTAAAAAAAAGCTTGAAAAAATATTAATGCGGTACTGTTTGTGTCAATTTAACTTTTAAAACTAAAGCTTAAATAATTAAGCTTGTAATAAAATGTTAAAAATGAATTTTGTTAACAAATGGTGAGTAAATTGATAGATACGTTTTGCACAGGTATATCTGTAATATTTTATTCGTGGTCGTAGGTACTGAAATTTAATTTAAAACTGTAATCTTTACCTTGAAATCCTCTTAGAGGAAAGCGGATGCGACATTTATAATTTCACGCAAGCTTTACCTTTTTAAAGCTTAATTGTACTGTCTGTACGCATCACATTATCGAAAAGACAGGAATAAAATGTGTTAATATTAATTAAAGAATGTATTCATTTGTAAGTAATTTACATCCCTTGTGATGGTTTCTTCACGTTAAGTGTATAAAAATAGGTCAATCGATGTTATAGGTTAAAAACTTGGGTCGAAGTGCCAAACCCTGCCGACAATATAATATATTTGCTAACACAAGCACTAAGCAGTGTGACTATGCTATGTCAACTTAAGTGTATTTTTGGGCAAAATAAAAAATTTAACCTCTTAAAAGAATATTTTAAGTAATTGCAATATTATTATCAGTCGAACATCCACACTAAAGTAAAATACACCTTTCAGTAAATAAGTCATTATCTGTAAACTAGTGTTTTCATAAAATTTGCAAATCCTGTTAGGCTGATTTTATTAAAATTTGAGGGGCACTTTTTAATTGCTACTAAACGGTTCAATTTTGAAACGATTCTGAGAATATTTTCAGTATTTTTGGACTCAAAAACTTTTTTCAAACCCTGAACACTACCCTTAAAATGGCCCGATTGGGCCCATTTTAAACAGGCTTCGTGCGGTGGTGGATTTCAAGATGTCAGCCAAAATCCTGTTAGGTTGATTTTATTAAAATTTGAGGGGCACTTTTTAATTGCTACTAAACGGTTCAATTTTGAAACCATTCTGAGAATATTTTCGGTATTTTTGGACTCAAAAACTTTTTTCAAACCCTAAACACTACCCTTAAAACGGCCCGATTGGGCCCATTTTAAACAGGCTTCGTGCGGTGGTGGATTTCAAGATGTCAACCAAATTTCGTTAAAATCAATTTTATCCTGTTAGGCTGATTTTATTAAAATTTGAGGGGCACTTTTTAATTGCTACAAAACGGTTCAATTTTGAAACGATTCTGAGAATATTTTCAGTATTTTTGGACTCAAAAACTTTTTTCAAACCCTAAACACTATCCTTAAAATGGCCCGATTGGGCCCATTTTAAACAGGTTTCGTGCGGTGGTGGATTTCAAGATGTCAGCCAAAATCCTGTTAGGTTGATTTTATTAAAATTTGAGGGGCACTTTTTAATTGCTACTAAACGGTTCAATTTTGAAAAGATTCTGAGAATATTTTCAGTATTTTTGGACTCAAAAACTTTTTTCAAACCCTAAACACTATCCTTAAAATGGCCCGATTGGGCCCATTTTAAACAGGCTTTGTGCGGTGGTGGATTTCAAGATGTCAGCCAAATTTCGTTAAAATCAATTAACTCTTTCGAAAGTTATTGTCCGTTCACACACACAGACATACACAAGTTGATGTCACAACATAGAAATTCGTGGTTTCAGAAACCGGCTATATGTATCTAGATTTTAGGTGTGTGAATGGCAACCATTGCTCCCGGAGGGAGATGGTTTCCGTAATGCAGTTACGGTGTCGCTCGTTATATGCGACAAAATACAATATATTGGACAAGACGGACTGATTTAATTTCTTATACAGACTGTACCATGCTGGGTGCCTGAAGGATTCTCTGTCACGGACAAATTGATTTAGCTATGAAATATATATATATATATATATATATATATATATATATATATATATATATATAAAAGGGTTTATGGCAAATGTAATTTCATTCTTCTTCTAAATATATCCACATAGAAACTTCAGACGATAATTCTGGCTTTCAATTTGTTGCATTGAGACTTTGAGAATGATAGTTTTATTTTACTGTTGCCAGTCGTTAGTTATCCAACGAAAGAGTTGAGCAATTTTTCATTTTATTTAATACCGCAATCGTCAATATATTTTTTAAAATAACAACAATTAATATATGCTTATATATCTGCTCTATTATGATTTAGGTATTGTAATAACACTGTAAAGAAAAATTTGTCTACAATTCTCGAATTGTCACAAAACTCATTTACAAAACGTTTTTATAATAGATGTCAGGTAGAAATGTATTTTCGACAAAAAATATCTGTGCATTTTTTTTTAATAACTCTTTTATTAAAGATGGGGTATTTCGAGTGAAAAATTTCGAACTATTCGATTATAAAAATATCTTGAGATGTCTCGAAAGGCTATTCAAAACCATTCGAATAATTTTTATATTAACTAGTTACGACTAAAAATACAATCTCCCGTAACAAATTATTACACTATATGCTCTTACTTTACTCCTTAAAACATTGCATTCAATATTGTCTTTCTTAAATTGCATTTCACAGTATTTCATACATAGGTATATTAATCTTTTACCTGCCACTGTTCTACTAGTACTGCATGCAAGTGACTCTTTCAAGTCTGATAATCGAAAATTCATTCGTTATAACAATCACATCGAATGCATAGACAGATAAAATGAGTGGTTTTCACTCGCATCCAACCACTCGAGATGCTAATATACATTGCACAATACTGAATACGATTATTTAGGTCTTTTATCTGCGTTTGTACTATGAAGCACTGTATGTAGGTGACTCACTCAAGACTGACAATCGAAACCGAGAGGAAAATTTATTCGAGAATTGAAACATTCATTCAGTCCCACATAGTACCAACATTGCCTAATTATTATGATGCAGCATGCGATGGAATCATTTCGAATTAATCATTCGATTATAAAAATCATCCGAATAGCAACCTTTCCATTATCAAAATCATTCAAATAATTTTTATTGTAATTTTGACAACATTGGCGAATTTATTAATCTGTTTAATTGGAATAAAAAATGAAAACAATACAGCAGCGAAACAAATGCCTTAAAACAACAGCAGCACAATATAAAAAGCAACAGAGTTTCGAATGAGTTTTTCTTTCAAATTAAGGCCAAATTATTGCAGTGTAAAGCTATTACCAACTTAAAAGTGTTATAAGTTCGTTAGTTTAACAATCGTTACCAACTGTACAAACACCAGCACAGAGTGGGTCAAGTGTTTTTGGCATGAAAACTGGTGGCTATGCATATAGTTTCTATATATAGGTAGAAATATACATAATACAAAATTATACTATTTTAGTTGGCCTGGTGTAGAACTATTTGCCGGAAATAGCGGCACCGGAATATAACGGTTGTAATAATATGACAGTGAATGACGTACAAAACACATGTAAAAGAAATTAATGGATGCGGTTTTCTCGGTGGTACTTCAAGGGAAACACATCGAAATATTTTTTTCTAATTTTCATTAATTTTTAAAAAATCAAGTTTCACGTCTAGATGAATAAAAAATTTTTTTTTGTATC
Source organism: Venustoraphidia nigricollis (assembly GCA_034508555.1). Taxonomy (NCBI): domain Eukaryota; kingdom Metazoa; phylum Arthropoda; class Insecta; order Raphidioptera; family Raphidiidae; genus Venustoraphidia; species Venustoraphidia nigricollis. The sequence continues at coordinate 45,700 of JAVRKA010000053.1, read as the reverse complement.
GTTAGTTTAGTAGTAATTTGAAAAAAACCCATAAAATTCTATTATTAGATATTAAGGCCAGAAAAAAATAAAAACTGAAATTGATTTTTTTTTTTTAATTACTAACAAATTGGGTTAGACTGTTAGAGAATTAAAATTTTCAGGGATTTTGTTTTTTATAGTGAGGATACATTAGGCCAAGTGTTATTTAAAAACTAACTGTGGAGAGTTATTCGGCTAGGGCCTTTAACCTGTAATAGAATGACAGATAATCGAAGAACGATAGACAAGTTTTGTGTGTTGGCAATGCAAAATGCTTCGGACAACATTGGAAAATTTTGAGATTTTTCGGATTGTTTGCCAGCAGTTCTAGGGGCGTAGAGCCACTAAAACATGCAAATGTGACATTAAACCCAATGAGCTTTTTGAAAATCGAATAATTAAATATGGATACTTTTTATCAATTAACGTTTATTGGCTTTATATTTATAAATATTTTTTCTGAGTAGAATATTGTTTTTCAGCTCTCATAATTAGTGTATTTGCCATATGGCAACATACACTATTGGCGTCGGTCGGATGGCGGGACCTAGGGGTCGGACCAAAATTTCTCGACGTTTCATAACCTCCTAAACACTTTGGCACCATTTTTAAAAATGTTTATATATATATATGTATATATATATATATTTATATATATATATATATATATAGGTATATTTATATATATATATATATATATATGTGTACGCGCGATAACTTTCGAAAGAGTTAATTGATTTCAACGAAATTTGGGCCACGTATTGAAATCCATCACCGCAAGAAGCCTATTTAAAATGGGCCTAATCGGGCCATTTTAAGGGTAGTTTTTAGGGGTTGAAAAATGTTTTTGGGCCCCAAAATACCGAAAAAATTCTCAGACTCGTTTGAAAATTGAAATTTAACCCTTTAGTAGCAATTAAAAAGTGACCCTAAAATTTCAATAAAATCGGCCTGACAGGACCGGACTTACAAATTTTATGAAAACACTAGTTTGCAGATAGTGATTTATTTATTGAAGGGTGTATTTAATTCGGTGTAGACGTTAGATTGATAATAATATTACAATTAAGACAAAAATGTTATTTTAAGGGGTGTATTAAGGGGTTAAATTTTTTATTTTGCCCAAAAACAAACTTAATTTCACATAATAAAAGTATAAAACCACACGGCCCTATACAAGCAAATACACTATATTGTCGGCAGGGTTTTGGCACTGCGACCCGGGTTTTTATTTATATTTGAATTGAAGAGTTCAATATCAAACCAGTGAGAAATATGTTAAAATGAAATAATCATCTACTTTCCTGATGTGTATCTGTGGTCATACGGCAAAACCGCTTATGCAAACGAGAAAAATTCCAGTCAATTGGGGGACTGGACCATTCCAACTTAAAAAACACTGACATTTTGACATATTAAAATAACATAAAATTTTATAGAAATCCATCCAGCCGTTTGGACGATACGAAGGAATAAAGAATAGATATTACATACATACATAGATACGCGCAAAAAACATAACCCTTCTGGCAGTCGAGTAAAAACTCGTATTTGAAAAAACAAAAACAAACGCAAATAATTAGACTTAAGGTAGTTGTCGTGGTACAATATTGTCAAAAAGTTATAGACTATACGCGCCACAAAAGTATACTAACTTGTAGCTAAGTGATCCATAATTTGTACGCAAGACTGTACCCGTGGAAACGTAACCCATACAGTATTCATATGCATGTATCATTTTCTATAAATTGTTGAACTTTAAACCGTTATTTATAAATAATTAGACGGTCAAAAATTTATTCTTATTTTTTTTATACTCATAACAAATGGATTGAAAGACTGTCAGTTTTTGGAAAGTTTCTGACAGTTAGTTCTTTTTTTATAAATAAGAAACTGGTTCAGAACTACAGTATCCAATTTTTAATTGAATTTATCTCGGATTATATACGGTCGATCGACTTCAAATTTTCAGGGTAATTGTATTATTATGTCCTTAATAAGTATCCAAAAATTAAAAATTTTCTGACAGTTGCCTTAACCACGACAACTACCTTAAGCTGTCTTGTCGTTTGATCACAGATATATTAATACATACACACATTGTACACACATACTTGAATGCATATGTATGGCTTTATTTTTCCTAACACGTAGTTGGATGTTTTCTTTAGGTCTCTATCTGAGGCTGAGCCAAATCTCCCCAATCTCCCCTTATGCAACGGTATAACGAGTGATTAGAAAACTTAATTATGTAATCCCATCTATTGGCCGTGCGTTGAATAACTTATCAGCACAATCACTGGTACGTAAATAAGTCCAACTAAACAATTCACTTTCCAGATTTCGTTTATGTTTTGTTTTTGACCAATGTCAAATCATTTCGTATCCATTTAAATTGAGAGCGGAACACTTTTTTTGAGGGAAAGGCTATAGATCCACAATCGCGTATGAAATTTTACATTGTGAAGTATACGAGGTTGACTGTAATTAAAAGAAGTTAATTAGAGTGGTTGTGATCCTTGATGATTGTTGGATAAGTTTGGATAAAATCCGTGGCATCAGGATCAATAAAACACAATACTGAAGTTAAAATTGCATTCTTACTAACGTTTCGGTGTGCTTTACACCATTTTCAGAGTTCTAAAAACTATTTGTATATAAATGATGGTAGTGTTATAAATTTATAACACTACTACTAAATTTATAACACTACCATCATTTATATACAAATAATTTTTAGAACTCTGAAGATGGTGTAAAGCACACCGAAACGTTAGTAAGAATGCAATTTTAACTTCAGTATTGTGTTTTATTGATCCTATGCCACGGATTTTATCCAGACTTATCCAGTTGTGAAGTATATTAAACACGCTAGTTTAAAATTTTCAGAGAGCAGAATTGATGCTATTTTGAGGTGGGCCTCCTTCATTCTGATTCATACATTTAGTTACAAAATATTTGATCATAGAAACGGTTTATTCTTTTTGAATCACGTGGTACTTAATGCACATATACAAGAATTATACCCTTGGTGGCACCACCGTATTGGTACTAAACCAATAAATCGGAAATATCAAAGCTGGGTTCAAATAATTCAACATCACAAAATATCCATGAGCAGATGCGGGATTCGAACCCACTACGAGTCCGGTTCAGAAGCCAGCACGCTGATCACTACACAACAATGTCCTCTATTATATAGTTATATAATAAGCTAACTGCAGTTGTATTCAATCGGTAGCCCGATAGTCACAGAAGTCTCTGTGTCTATGGATAACTCATGGACACTATACAAGGATCACTAAATCGAATATATTAGTGTTTTCTTTTTTTTGCCACCAGCGCCGATAGTTTCCCTATTATTCTGACGTGAAGTAAGCAAGCAAGTATTAGATAAGTCAGTTGCCAACACACAAAATACTCATTGAATTATAAGAATTTTATATTAATAAGAGCTTCATTATGATGCAACAATTAATTTTAATATTTTAGTTGACTCAGTACATCAATATAATTAATAATTCCGTGCGAAATTATATTGTTCTATTGGTGTATTATTTGACTCATGTCATGAACGCTTTCACCGTTTCGATCATAGACATCTATGGTTTCGATAGATATGGATCACAGGTGATCTCTTATTTCAGAAGCTTTTTGGATGCATGGTGTTTGTACTTCTTTATATAGTCTCCATGGGATATCCCTTGCGGATAACTATCAATATCAGATCAATAAATGTCCTATTCCAGGGTAACCGACCTAATTGTGTTTGCATAAATTTATTATCTCCAAGCCGTGATGCATGTAAACTGCAATGCTGATTTCTGCGGTTACACAGCAAAATGGTTTATGCGTGATTTTTGATGGGCTCCAAAAAAAAAATTCAGTTATCCATTTTTTGTTATAATAAAAGACGTCTTAATATAATCTCTATCTTTTGTAGATTACAATTCATGATGTATTATTACATTTTTTGTTACCAAATATATAATTATTTAAAACTTAGATTACATTTTAATGTGCCGTTATAAAATAATAATGCCTGACTAACTGACCTGTCAACCAATTAATTTTTGTTCCTGACATTTTTAAAATCTGAAAAAATAGGCAGCATTTTTATAATTGTTACATTATTGTCTCTGACGTTTGCAAATTTTAAAACTGAAATTTGCAAAAGTCAAAGACAATACTGCAATTACACCAGGTCTGTCGTCTTCTGTCCAAAATATTATTCTTGGCATTCGTTCTTACATGTGCTTTAATGGAGATTGAAAAAAAAAATGTTAATTTCAATCTAGTAGACATTTATAACAAACTACCAAGTGACAATAAAAATCTGCCTCTGCCAATGTTTAAAAGACAATTAAAAAAATATTTAATTGACAAGTATTTGTACTCTATCGATGAATTGCAATTTTATTTGTATTTTAACTTGACTTATTTCACAGCTTTCAAGCTATTAACGGAATAAATAAAGATATGATATATGAGTACTGCTAATACGACATGTTTGTACTTCATGAACAAGACTCATTAGGTTGTTACGAAAATTGAGAGTCGCGAGTTATATGTGTCAGGATATGTAACTATATATGTATATGATATGTGGTACATGACAGATCGCACTTTTAACATATATTATAATCTCAGAATATCCGGTGATAAGAAAACCGATTAGCTCTGATGAGTATGAATAAAACAAAAGACAGACATTCAGGTAATAAACGACTTTGGATCAACAACTAAACTGGGGAGCGCATATCTCCATTTTGGTTAATTAATATTAAGTTTTTTTGTAAGACAAATGTAATAATAAATAAATAGAACATTAATAAATAAGTAATAAAAATAATAAATTATATTTTTTTAATCAACGTTTTGACCACGAGCAAAACTGGCGCAGTCGGTAGGATTGGCAAAGTGTATTGTAAAAGAACGTAAATCTAAATACAATAACCGGGTAAACTACTAGTTATCAGTGAAAATGGTGCTAGCAATTGTAAATCTGTGTTAGAACGAATATCCGACACAGACCCTTGCCAATCAAAAGAAACTACAAATAAACCGAAAAATAAATAATATATTAAACGAAATCAATTTAAAAAATAAAATAAATACAAAATTGTGTAAACCAACAATTTTTACAAATTAAAATTAAGTGAAGAAAAATTAGAGCCATATTGCTCCGAAGGCCGGTAAGCCCTTCACAACGTATCCAAGTAAAGAAGAGTAACACCTTCCAACAACAACAACAACGACGACGACGTCAACCAAACACATCTTTGCTGAACATCTACACATCTACACAAATCGACGTTATGAAATATTTACTGTTCATCTTAATGTAAGTTTATATTAAGTATAATAATTATAAAAAAAAAAAAAAAAAGGCTAGATTTTTCGACCTGTAACTTTTTCATGTCACAAGGTTCTGAATTTAACTTTAGAGATATATTAGCTGCATTAGTTGAAATAGAAGTCGAAACATCTAACAATAATAGTTCTCAAATCGAAATCATGTCGACACCAGCTTTGGACCGTCATGCTTTTGATTTTGTGCCAGAATTCGATGGTACGAATCCAGATGAGCTTAATAGTTTCCTAGATAGTATTAAAATAATAGTCAATAGGTTTGCTGTAACTGGTGAAAATTTAAGTCCTGACAGTATATATCAAAATCATGTTTTATTGAATGGCATAAAAGCAAAACTAAAAGGGAAAGCGAAAGATTGTATTACTGCAAATTTATGTACAGATTGGAACAGTATCAAAGATATATTAACACGTACTTTCGCAGACTCTAGAGACGAATTTGAACTTATATACCAATTAATTAACCTTAGACCTAAGCCTAATCAACCCTATATGCAATTTTATGATGATACACACAAACTTGTAACACTATATATATCAAAACTAACAGGTAATAGAACAGAAAAAGAAGTAAAGAAAGAGTTAGCCCATACATTTGCAATTAAAAATCTCTGCAAATATTCATTTGAACCCATTGGCACTATGCTTAGAACTATAAATCCAAAAGATTTGATAGAAATTAGACAAGTCATAGAAAATGAAACTAAAAATATTGGTTTTTACCCAAGGCAAGGACAAAAACAAAATACTTATCCAACATTTACTAAAACAACAAATACACTTAGTAATAATGTACAAAAACCATTTAACAATCAAAACAAAAACAATAACGTATGGCATAATTTATCACCAAATCCGTTTGCTAATTTACAACCACGTCACGTGCATCAAAGATTTCCAACGGCAAATCAAGTTTTCGGTCAAAATAATCGTCCGCAACAAACAAATGTGTTTAAACCAAACACGACACAAAGACCTAATTTACCTCAACCAACCCCTATGTCAATCGGTTATTCCAATACACGAATCGTAAGACCAAATAATCAACAACAGTATACACCAAATCGAAACAATTTCTTTAAATCAACTGGACCACCTCAGTTTATTTCTGAAGAACTCAGAAATATTGAAAGTATCGACCCTAATAATTACGAATTAAACTATAACGAGAGCGAACATAATAATTATATTCCACCTGAAACCCATTCATTTAATGAACCCGAAATTAATTATGAAACTGAAAATTTTCATATAGAAGCCTCGGAAGTCAATCTTGTAACACCAGAACAGAATCCAGATCTTTCAACAGATCTGACTATGTAAATTTAAACTGTATCACGAAAGAAAACATTCCAATTGCTAACTGTCAAAACGATCTTAGTTATATCTTAATAAATGACCCGCCTTTGAAATTATTGATTGATACCGGTGCAACTAGATCATTTCTAAATCCCCAAATAGCTCAAAACTATTTTCAAAATTATATTAAAAATTACGATTATGCGGTAACTGCCCTATCAAAAACGATAAAAGGTAATGGAAAAATATCAATTCCTGCATTCTCCGAATTCAAACAAAATAAAACTGAATTAGAATTTTTGTTGCTAAATGCACATCCTATATTTGATGGCATTCTCGGACTAGATGCAATAAGAAAATTAAAAATTCAACTTGACCTACAACATAATTGTTTGACCACCCCTGATCAAATAAAATTACCCATTCATTTTCTTAAGCCTGGACAATTTATTATATACGAAGATATAATACCAGCGAAAACTTCCAAAATTTGTAAAATTCCGCTAAATACTTTAGACACAGAAGTGTTCATTGACTGTCAAACAATCGGAAAAATTAAAACATCTCCAATGTTAGCCAAAGTAGAAAATAATTTAGTCACTATAGAATTAACCAATAATAATGACAAACCATACCATGTTAAAATGACTGAACCATTTAAATTTCAAACTTTCAATGAAAATATTTTCGAAATTCATAACTTAACATCTCTTAAAAAGAAAAAATTAGATCGAGAAGTTGAAAAACTTATTAGAACTGAACATTTGAATCCCATGGAAAAACAAAAATTAAATGACCTTTGCTGCAAATATTTCGACATTCTGTCTACAAACGAAACGTCTTTATCATTCACAAATGACGTAAAACACAGAATTAGAACCACAGATGAAGTACCAGTTTATTCAAAACCGTATAGATTACCCCACGTCCATAAAATAGAAATACAGGATCAAATATCGAAACTCTTAAATCAAAATATAATTAGACCAAGTCATTCGCCATGGTCATCTCCGATACTTGTAGTTCCCAAAAAAGACGATGCTAGTGGAATAAAAAAGTGGCGTATGGTAATTGATTACAGGCGATTAAATGAAAAAACTATCCCTGATAAATACCCTTTACCGAATATTGAGGATATTTTAGACAAGCTGGGCAGATCAATGTATTTTACTACACTTGATTTAACCAGTGGTTTTCATCAAATAGAAATGGACCCCGAAGATATTCAGAAAACAGCTTTTATCACAGAAAATGGGCATTATGAATTCACACGTATGCCTTTTGGTTTAAAAAATGCTCCAAGCACGTTCCAACGTGTCATGGATAATGTCCTAAGAGGTCTTCAAAATTATATATGCCTAGTATATATGGATGACATTATTGTATTTTCATCTTCTCTAGAAGAGCACATAACAAACTTAAAAACTGTTTTCGAAAGATTACGAAAAGCAAATCTAAAGATACAATTAGACAAAAGCGAATTTCTTAGAAAATCAGTCGCATTCCTAGGTCATGTGATTACCCCAGAAGGTATTAAGCCAAACCCAGAAAAAATCAGTGCTATTCAAAAGTACCCAATACCAAAGACGCAAAAAGAGATCAAGGCATTTTTAGGCTTAATAGGCTATTATAGGCGTTTCATTCCCAATCTTGCAAAAATTACACAACCTATGACACAGTGTTTGAAAAAAAATACTTCCGTAGATCATAATCCAGCATTTATAAAAGCTTTTGAGATTTGTAAAAATATTTTAACCAATGACCCAGTATTGATTCATCCAAATTTTGATATACCTTTCTTATTAACAACCGACGCAAGTAACTTCGCACTTGGTGCTGTTTTATCCCAAGGTCCCGTAGGAAAAGATAAACCTATCGCCTACATAAGCAGAACTCTTAATGATCATGAACGTAATTATAGTACAATAGAGAAAGAACTTCTCGCAATAGTTTGGGCAATAAATAAATTTAGACCATATCTTTTCGGCAGAAAGTTTACACTAATAACAGATCATAAACCACTAACTTATTTACATAGTCTTAAAGAACCTCATTCTAGACTAATGCGATGGAAGAAATAATTTCACAATACCACACTGGTAAAACTAATCACAGAGGTATAGATGAGACTTATAACCGTTTGATTAAACAATATTATTGGATCAATATGAAAAATCACATCACTAAATTCATAAACAATTGTGATTCCTGTCAAAAACTAAAATATGAAAGAAACCCTGCTAAACCTTTTTTAGAAATAACACCCACTCCTAGCTATCCTTTTGATGTTATATCGATAGACATATTTCAGTACAACAAACAGAAATACCTTACAATAATCGACGATTTTTCTAAATATGGTCAAGCTTATCCGATTACATCTAATACAACCTCCATTTTAAATGACGAACTTCTAAAATCTTTCGCACATCACGGAACCCCAAATGTTGTTCGATTTGACAGTGCTCTAGAATTCAATAACACCTTGTTCCTAGAACTCCTATCTTTATTAAAAATAAAATCGCATAAAACCACAGCGAGACACCACGAATCAAATGGTATTATTGAAAGATTTCATAGTACACTTATAGAACACATTAGGTTATTAGAATCCAAATTCCCACAAAGACAAAACCTTATAAGGTTTGCGGTAATTGCTTATAACTCTTCTATTCACTCATCAACAGGGTACGCCCCTTATGATATTATCAACCACGATAGATCGAATTTAATAAATGAATTTGAAATTAATAAACATTTCATGAACACATATGTAGATGATACAAAATCCAAACTAGTAGAATTATATAAAAACATTCACGAAAAGTTAAAACGTAATAAAGAAAAATACATAAGTAAAGCGAACGAAACCAGAGAAGAACCCATAATTTACGAGACAGATACGGCTAGATTAAAACTAAACCCACGCATTAAAAGTAAACCGAGAAACTCAAATTCTCGACAAATAACAAAACAAACTAACACAAAATTAACATTATTAAACCCTAAAACTAATAAAGAGGAAACGTATCATAAAAAAGAGATAAAGAAACCTTTACGTTTTCAGGACAATGAGGATAACAACTCAGCAGAAGATAGAAATTCAAAACTTAAATGAAAACCCAGGGTTACTTCCTTTTTCTTTAGGACCAAGTAAATTATTCAAGTCCTTTTTTGAATCCATTCATTATTATAATTTAACTATAATAGAAGAACATTTAATCTCGTTAAACCAAACGCTTAAATTTGCACAATTTGATAAAAATGAAAATGTTACTTTATTACATGTTCAACTTCAACAATTTCTTGATATAATGAAAATGAAAATTAATGTTAATTTTGACAAACTTTATTCAATTCTTTTAAGACACACTAGATCTAAAAGAGGACTGTTAAACCTTTTAGGATCAGGAATTAAATTCGTCACTGGAAACCTAGATGAAAAAGATGCTGAACGCTATGATTCAGAAATAACAAAATTAAAATTAAATCAACATATTCTCATTCAAAACTCAAAAAACACAATCAAACTTAACAAAGAATTAATCCAAAAATATGATAATGCTGTCTTAACTTTAAACAGAAATCAAATCAGAATAAACAACGATTTATTAGATTTGCATGCTAAATTTGATATGTTATCGACTGAATTCAGTCAGCTGATTATATTTAACACTATGGCAGAAAGTGTTCAATTGATAAGTGATATTTTGTTAGAAATAGCAGAGTCTATAACTTTTGCTAGACAACATGTACTACATAATAGTTTAATAAAACCTAATGAATTGTTTTCAATTTTGAAAAATATGTCGAAAACTTTCGGTGAAAATAATTTACCGTTACCTATTGATGATATAGACAATTACTATTCTATTGTACGAATTGTATCATACATTAAGGACTCTATACTATATTTTGTATTAAAATTCCCATTAGCTTATTCTGAAACATTTACGCAATATAGATTGCTACCAATACCAAATCAAAACGAAATGATATTGTATCCTAATAAACCTTTCATTACACTTAATAAAGAACATTTTTGGTTTCATGCCGAACCATGTTATAAATTTGGTAAAATAAATTATTGTGATACATATGTACATCTGAATCAAATTGTTGAACAATGTATACCCAACCTTATTGTACACGAAAAATCAGTAAATTGTAAACTCTTACCTGTAAGAATCAATTCTAACAGAACTTTGATAGAAATTGTGGACGAAAAACATTATTTAATTATAAATAAAAACACGCAAAAAATTCATTCTAATTGTAAAGATAACATATTAACAAAAGGAACAAACCTTCTCATTTTACCGCAAGGTTGTAATATGAAAATTAATGAAGAAATTTATATCAACAATCAACAAAATAAATTCGAGATTCCTATTATAATACCTAATATTCATAATTATAGATTTAATAATAGCTATAAGCCTATTATGTTAGATAAAATAAAATTAACAGAAATACATGAGTTGAATATGGATATACAGGAAGATCCAACTGAGTTAATCGATTTATCGGAAAGGCTCATGAAATTTTCTTTTATACCCGTTTACATTATTATAATATTAGCATTAATTGCATATGTTATTTATAAACGTAAGTCTATTGTCTACCGTTTTATCAAAAACAAGCAAGAAGAAATTGATACACAAAGAGATCTTAATGTTGGAATGCATAGTTCTGTCTAATAAATTTAAAATTAAATTTTTATTTTAATTTCTCAGAAAACTCCTCATGTAGTTTTCTTCTTAACGGCGGAGGAGTTATATGTGTCAGGATATGTAACTATATATGTATATGATATGTGGTACATGACAGATCGCACTTTTAACATATATTATAATCTCAGAATATCCGGTGATAAGAAAACCGATTAGCTCTGATGAGTATGAATAAAACAAAAGACAGACATTCAGGTAATAAACGACTTTGGATCAACAACTAAACTGGGGAGCGCATATCTCCATTTTGGTTAATTAATATTAAGTTTTTTTGTAAGACAAATGTAATAATAAATAAATAGAACATTAATAAATAAGTAATAAAAATAATAAATTATATTTTTTTAATCAACGTTTTGACCACGAGCAAAACTCGCGCAACTATTTGTTTTGCGAAAAAAGATAGGTGGAGATACAGAAATGTTGGAGACCACTGTCGTAACGCGTAAAAATTTAGATTAAAACAAACTGAACATTGCAAAGAAAGCCAATAGAAACGAATGGCCGTTTAAAGATGAAATCCCAACAGTACGTAGACAATTTAGATTCATGCCATAAACGTAAGAGCAGGGAATTTATAAATAAACATCTACAGAAAATCAATGAATAAAAAGGATTTAAAACAAATGCACGATCAAAAATTTTACGACATATAACACAATACAGGATATCTAGGGAAAAAAACAACATCAGTTACAATGTAGTGTGCTAAAGAACTGAATGGATCTGAGATCTCAGAGTGCTGGGCCATTGTATTACAATGAGTTTGGTTTACCATACAAACGATATCTTGTGTCTTCTTGGAACAATAAGCCAACTCAGCCAACGCATTCTATTAACTAACTCTTGACTATAAAACTCTTTTCTTTATAAGACGTTTATATAATAAACTAGCCGCTACCCGCGGCTTCGCACAAGATTGAAAAGATATAATGTTTTATAGGCCGTTTATATAACTAAGTAACGGTTGGTGCGTCTGACCAGATATAGTAAAAAATAATCGGTACTTATAACTTATTTTTCAATGGTGTTTTTTTATTGGTATAAAATATCTCCCTTAATACTGTATCAAAATTAATGTTTGATACGTCATTTTGGAGATTATTTTTATCGCTAATGATGAAAAATAAGACCAGGGTCGATAATTTTGAAAATGGTAAAAAGTGAAAAAAAATTATAGTAGGATGAAACCCATTGGAAAAGGTAGAGAATATAACAAAAATGAAACGAAAAATAATTTACGGGCGATCTGAGGTCGGGAAGGGGAAGAGGGTGAGTTTTTAAGGGTAAAAAACAGTTTATCTCGATTTCCGGCAAAACTACAAGAAACTACAGAAAATGCAAATAAGTTATCTTAAAATAGCAATAAATAGGCATCTACGCATATAATTAATCTTCTTTAAATTATATGCGTAGATGCCTATTTATAGCTATTATAAGATAACTTATTTGCATTTTCTGAGAACATTTACCGTAGTAATGTATATTTTTTTTCATAACATCAGAAAGTAGATATTTCAACGAACAAAAAGCCCAACGACTTTTTTAAAAAAGCAGATATTTTGACGTGAGAATTTTCGATTGAAAATTAGGGTGCTTTTTCGATATTAAGTCAAAATAAGGTGAAAAAATGAATATTTTAAATCAAAAAAATTACTGTGTGTTTGGGACATAAAAAGGTAAGTTTTCACCAAATTTCGTGAAAAAATCATTTTTTTTGCAAAAGATAAAAATAAAAAACCAAAAACTTGGTTACTTGAATTTTTCACATAAATTTTTAGGTTATGTAAAAAAAGTGTAAAAACAAAAGTTGTAGATATTTTTATTACCAACAACTTTGCCATTTAACTTTTTTTCATAGGACTCGTAGTTTTGCCGGAAATCGAGATAAACCGTTTTTTACCCTTAAAAACTCACCCCCTTCCCCTTCCCGACCTCAGATCGCCCGTAAATTATTTTTCCTTTCATTTTTGTTATATTCTCTACCTTTTCCAATGGGTTTCATCCTACTATAATTTTTTTTGGTCTTAAAAATTATCGACCCTGGTCTATAAGTTGATATCCTAAAATTAATTTTTTCATTAAAAAACTACAGTTTAAAATTTTTAACAATTTCATTACAAAACATAACATTCAGAAAAAAACAAGTGTCGCCATTTAGTGGCGATCTGTTTATTTTAACAGTTGTCGGTAATATTAAGTGACGTAGTAGCGCTGAAGTCTCTGAATTGAAAAGAATAAAATGTATTTCCACCCTATTATATCACGTAACTGGCCACTAACGGTGCGAAGTATTCGCACAGGTCCGCTAGTTATTTCTTACTTTTTTTTTTAGTTTGGTATATGCACGGCTCATACGAGTCAGTTTGTATATATCGTCTTTTGACGACAACGTCGGCCACTGAAACAAACCGACAAAGTATATTAGCAGACGACGATATCATTCTGCATAAACAGTCATGTGAGCAAAAAGGATGTCCTCTATTTCCTTCTTTTTTTACTTCCATCTATTCCTTTTATCTAATGCATTATTCCTTTTAAGCTATTTACATTTTTATTCGGCGAATGGACATTTATCTTAAAGCTAATTTGCAAATATTGTTCTATCTTCGCAGTTATGTTTACCAACAGTACTAACTCACAGTTTCTACAATTTTTTTTGTCGTTTCAAATATTTTTACTTGAGTAGACTTGTATATATAAACTTACAGCAGCCCGGTCCTGCCCCGCCCGGATTAGGCTGTCGCGGACATTTTTTAAAGAAATATAGACGTATTTACCCGACGTTGCCCGAGAATAACAGCCCCCTGTTATGAGTTCAATGATATATATTCTAACACCATTATTTTCTTTCGATATTCGTGATAGTCAAAAGAAGTCACCGGTTAAGAACACTTGTATAATGCACGTCGTGTGAAGTCAGAAGTCGAATGACTGATATTTATATGCACCTGTAATATATGTATATCTCAGTTGCGGGATAAGAAGGAATACCGACCTGCCTTGACAACACGTTACAATTTTATACAGATATTTGTATAGAAAATGAATTAAATGAAATAATTAACTTTGCGATAAAATAGTGAAACAAAACATAGTCTATAACATATATAGAACTATAAGACAGATTTCGAAAAAAGTTTCATCAAAATTCGTCAAATTTAATAATAACTGCATTTACGTACGAGGTACATAAACTCCTGTTGTTTTGTTTGTTTGATTTTTTTACAATAAGGATTGTTTTAGTTATAGTGTTACCTCTTTTCTTCATTCAATTTAAATTAACACAGGACTTTATCAAATTGTAGCCAAAACGTTGATCAATAAAGTAAGCAAGTTAACAAATTGGTATCTTTTGCCTCAGGTATTGTTTCATTTCGTCATAATAAAAACTAAAATCAATTCAACATTTTGTCTAATATTTTATATTTTTATAATAACCATAAAATTTAGTCAATATAAAGTCAAACTTCTATTTTTTTTTTCCTCAGCGAATATCTGAACCAATAAAAGTTAAAGAAGAGATCTAGCTAAAACTTATCAGATAATCACCTTATATTATCAGGGTAATTTACACGTGACTTGGTTCTTAACCTAAAAAAAAAGTTTTTTCTAACCCCCGTGTGAATAGGTGTGTCAAGGATCTGACAACTAATTTAATCTAACGTTGGGCAGCCGACGAGGCTGGGCTAGCTGTCCGTTACAGAGTTCTACAGGCCAACGGGCAGCGGCTGACCACTCAACCACATTCTGACGCACATAGTCAACCATTCTACGTAATATGTACAAATGCACTCCAAAATAACCCTTTAGCGAAGCCCTGTACTTTGCAATTCGCTGAAATATGTCATCATCTGACTATCCCATCCGTGCGGCCATTTAATAGTTGGTTTCAGAATATGCATGAAGTTAGCGGAACACCTTCAACAGATCAAATGCCGAATAGGTAACGAGTTTGCCGCTTTTTTGCCGTTAATTACTCGTGGTAATTAAAATTTTGCCGCTCTATTATTTTATAAAAAAGTTGTTTCACTAACTTCATATGAAGTTAGCGAAGCACTAACACTACGTATGGTATTATAATAAAAAACAAGATCACGGGTAATTGGAATAATGTAGTCAAAGCAATTTAAACACTCATTGATTGGCAACGTTTCATCTTTATTCTTAAGACGTTATCAAGCTCTCAAATATGTTCGATAAAGTCTTAAGAATAAAGACGAAACGTTGCCAATCAATGAGTGTTTAAATTGATTTGACTACATTATTCCAATTACTCGTGATCCTGTTTTCTATTACAAAATATATCTGGAATTGAACATTGAAGATGAACTACGTATTATACTACTTGAAAACTGAAGCAGGGAGAATTTGCCGCTTTTTTGCTGCTAAGTATTCGTGGTAATTAAAATTTTGTCACTCCATTAGTTTAAAAATTGGTGAACAGGCGCAAAAAATATCAATAAATAATACATTTCTTATAGAGGAAGCAACCTCAAGTGCATTGGGGACTTCTAAATTCTTAGTAGACAACTGATTTAGGTCTTTATTTCGATGCAAGTTTAAACATCAAAAGATAATTTCATTGAAGAAGATCTCAACCCATTTTCTAATTACGTAAACATCGGCTTTAAAATATTTAACCTCATTGTACGATTCGAAGAAAAGCGTCATGCATTATGCAGTACAAAATGATGCATTGTTAATTATTTATTAGCTCGATGTCTTTTCAGTCATTATAGTGTTTGTCATTCAGTAAATAATAGATGAGCAAATGACGTCTCGTCTAATTAAAACAATTTACAGGTTTTTAACAGTACAAATGAGCAGATACGTAGCATACTATAGTAGGTATAATTCTATCTATAACCAAAAAAGACATTTAAATACATAACCCTGCATGGAGGTTTTGATACTCCTTAAATTGATATAGTTTTCCACTTCCCGCTATTGAAAATTTTCAAAATAAAAAAAAACCTCCATTAAAAAAGTCACTAACAAGACGAAAATAATTTAATTACTAAACTTTTAGCTATCTACTTTTAGTATATTGAGGTTGACCTCAAAATTTCATTATTAGTGTATTTGCCATATGGCAACATACACTATTGGCGTCGGTCGGATGGCGGGACCTAGAGGTCGGACCAAACTTTCTCGACGTTTCATAACCTCCTAAACACATTGGCACCATTTTTGAAAATGTTTATATATATATATATATAGGTATATATGTGTGCGGGCAATAACTTTCGAAGGAGTTAATTCATTTTAACGAAATTTGGCACACATGTTGGAATCCATCACCGCACGAAGCCTATTTAAAATGGGCCCAATCGGGTCATTTTAAGGGTGGTTTTTAGGGGTTGAAAACAGTTTTTGGGCCCAAAAATACCTAAAATATTTTCGGAATCGTTTCAAAATTGAAATTTAACCCTTTAATAGCAATTAAAAAGTGCTCCTAAAATTTTAATAAAATCGGCCCGACAGGACCGGATTTACAAATTTTCTGAAAACACTAGTTTGCAGATAGTGAGTTATTTACTGAAAAGTGTTTTTAATTTTAGTGTAGACGTTCGATCAACAATAATAATGTAGTTAAGAAAAAAATGTATTTTAAGGGGTGTATTAAGAAGTTAATTTTTTTATTTTGCCCAACAATCACTTTAAGTTCACATAATAAAGCCACACTGCCTGTATTAGCAAATAGGTACACTATATTGTCGGCAGGGTTTTGGCACTGCGACCCGGGTTTTTATTTTCCTCTTTGTAGAGCTTTGTAGAGACGTTTTTGAAGGAGGTTAATATATTTTTTTTTTAGTTGATTTGATTTCGCACATTTTTCATAAGATTCGTAATTCCTCAGTTTATAAATTACTCTAAAATGTATACATAGGTACCTTACCGTGATGATACAATAATTATTTAAAGATTGCAAATTTCGGTTAACAAACTGGCAGAGATATCGTGGAATCTACATGAAAACTACTCAACTGATTTAAGCAAAATTTATGTAGAATCACTCTGAAGGTACGCCCAATTAAATAGAAAAGCTATCATCAAAATGGGTTCATAAATGCTGGAGATATGAGTGTAACGTAGTGTGGTTTCTGATAATAAAAAGGTGGTATAACAGAGTTTAAATGTCGCAAAGAAACACACACGTGCTGTTAACAATACCAGTGAAACTGGTTAGATCTTTTATTTAGGAGATTTTACCTTAATAATTCCTAATAATAATGAAAGAAAAAAAAGAAACGTTTTAACAAATAAATTATATTTAAAATTAAATTAACAAGTACAAAAAATAAAGGTATTGACAGGAATGCGGACGGCTAGTTTTTATAAACGAGGTTCGCATCGTCCTGTTATGGAAAAATTATATAATAATTACGATATCTCTGTCAGATCGCAGTTAGTAATAATGATGTAATGCTGGTTGCGGTCTGACAGGATATTTGAAATAAGAAGAAAAAAAATATCAAAAAATTTATATACATAAATTTTGAAATGTGTAACACATTTTAAAAAGTGAAAAAAAAAACATGTAGTCGCTGCATGAGGTAGCACACATATAAAAAATATGTTTTTTTGATGTCATTAAAAAACATATAAACCGATTTTAAAAACACTATATGGTAAAAAAATTTAAGATAGAATTAAAGAAATATCTAATTATGCAATGTTTATATACTGCTCAAGATTTTACAATGTAACTTTATAATCTATCTGTCCTTGCTAATTAATATAAAAATGATTTGTCCGGAAAAAGGACTTGTGTTAGTAAACACTTATTTGTTATTTATAACGACGTTTCGTCCCCTTCTTGGGACTTTTTCAAGGTTTATAACTGTAAAAAAAACAACAACATTTAATAGGTGTGTATAAATATCTGATATCTTGTATTTCAATTGTAAATTTACAAATTGTATGTTAATAATTTAATTACATTTATAAAGCTTGAAAAAATCTCAAGAAGGGGACGAAACGTCGCTATAAATAACAAATAAGTGTTTACTAACACAAGTCCTTTTTCCCGACAAATCATTTTTGTAACTTTATAATGATGGCAAATTGATTTTAACAGTATTCTATAACATGTATTTAAGCAACTGACACATTCAACCATTGTAATTAGAATAATAAATAAAGGAAATGAAATCCTAAACAAAACAAAAAAATAAAACATGTCCAACCGATTTAAGTACAGTTTATGTAAGACCACCCTAAAGGTATGCCCTACATTAAATAGAAAAAGAATAATCAAAATCGGTTCAAATTCATCCAAATAGGTCCCGCCATGCGACCGATGCCAATAGCGTATGTGCCATATGGCAAATACACTAATAAACACCGTGTTTTGTTTCAGCCTTTATGTAATGCACAATATCGTTGACATAACACGATTAAGCATACATTCGGTTCATTGATCCGACAAATACCTGTATAACTGTAATCGCTAATCAGACTAATAATGGTTGGCTAGTTATACAAATAATATAACTGCAACGGAGACTCCGCACGTGTGTGCATGGAATTAATATTTCATCACGTGACACTTCATTCCCGATTAAATTACATTTCCAAATTGGATATTCCATTCAAAAGCGCAGCTCTAAATACTTCAAAAACAGTTGTTCAATTAAATATTTAGGTGGAAAAGCGGATTTTCAGATATCATTGAATGAATATATACTTTTAAGATTACGTTCAGGGTTATGTAGGCGCCATACACAGACAAATATTTCAACAAAGTCTGTGCTCACACATTTGAACACATGTTTGTTGCACCAGCCAGACATGCTTTGCAGACACTTTTAGCAAACGTGTCTTCGAAGTATTCAAATAGATAACAAACAAGATGGACGGCGATTTTGTGGACCAAATTTCTATTTTTAATATTTTTACTTTTTGAGTTCCATATACATGGTTCTTTTTCAAGTAACTCAATAAATTCAAGGACACTTTTGTTGCTCTAGTCCATCTTGCGACTGAACAAAGCGACCGTTCTACTCAGTGATTTACGAGTAACTCAGCTTTGCGCAAGTGTAGCAGGCTACGCACACATTTGAACTTTGAACGCTTTGATGTGCGCTCGAAAAACCGATACCGAATGGCAAAGTGCAAATGTGTGATCAAACTTTGAACAAATAACCAAATACCCGTGCCTCACAAGTGTTAAAACAAGTGTTCAAATAAGTGTTCAAATATTGTATGCTAATGAATTTGATTAGGCGACTTTTTTATACTTTCTTCTCTTTCGTTCTATTTTATATTATTTATGTACAACCATCTGTAATTGGATCACAGCTCTGTTGATTAGTAAATAAAATAAATAAATATTTGTTTACACATCTTTAGTACATCCACAAAATGCGTGGTGCGATAAAAATAGAATGTTAACTTAAGGCTGTCGGAACGCTTCGAATTTTGTTTGTGCTGAGACCCAGCGGTAAAGGGCGCGGTAGGCAAAAGACATATTATGAGTGTGACCTTCTTTAGCTCTGTCTCGCTCAAATCATCCGCACGTTTCAATTTTTGGCTGGTGCCAACTACGAGACTAAACATTTTTATTGTAAGGGTGCCGCTGTCAACTGATTACTCTAATTTTTGGAAATATTTTGAAGATTTAAAATTTTTTTCCGAAAAAGGAAGAGTCACTTTAGGTTTGTGATGGAACAGTTTTGTGAAATAAATATGAATAAGGTTGTAGTGTGACATTGAAAACGCGTGTTTTTTGGCACAATTAATGACAACTTTTTTCTAGTAAATCGTACATAAATTACAAAAGTAGTCCATTAGAGACCTAGATTTGTCCTTTATCTTCCTTATAGAGAAAGAATTTTTACAGAATGTTGACGAATAAGTCTACAATCAGTTGACAGCCGAAGCTCTATTTTTGGCTTAAATTCAAAGCGTTCCGACAGCCTTAAAGTTACTAGATTTCAGAAAGTACCGCAGTCATCCACCGTTTTCGGGCGTGAAAATCAATCAAAATATATAAAAGTTTTTGTAACTATAAAGGAGAAAATAAGTACATAGGTAGTTCAAAAATAAATATCTATATCATATTTAAAAATACATAAATTACCAAAATTATGAACGTGTTAAATTTATATAAAAAATGTGTAAATGTTAAAGGTAAAGTAGTGATTGTTTGAAATGCAACATGACGTAAATTCTACTGGAAACATGTAAGACTTAAAATTACTATTTTCTGTTAGTGTGTCATCTTGGAGCGGTTTCATTGTTATCTCTCTCTGGCACATGGATACGTACTAACATGACAAGGCTAGTAGAGTGCTATAGGTCGGGCGTAAGAGGCTATAAAAGTGGTCACATTCGAAACCCTTGATTTGATTTTTCAGTTATATAATGGTTTTTATATGAAATAATTCTGTGGTATACTCTGCTATTTTATTTTTATTTTTTAATTTTGGTGTAGAAAATCGTAAGAGTATGATATTTGATATTTTTTTAAAAAATTTGTAAATATTAGGAGACACGGTACTGAGTACCTTAAGAAAACGGTATAAATATCTAAACATTTCTAATTGAAGCCAAAATATTGTAATATAATGAGTACTGGTAAACTTGATCGTACTCCAAAGTTTCCTGTAATTACCCACTAATATATTGTCAGCTTGAAGGTAAAATTATTACAAAAGACAGTGCTCAAAGTTTTATATCAATAAATGTATAAAAAAACTTTTATGGTAATGATAATAACTTATATTTACAATTGCTTACCTTTGAATCAAGATTACATTAACTTTTTTTTAATAAATACAAAAAAAATCACAAATGTTTGACTATTATACAAAAATCTGTAAAATTATAACAAGTCAAATTATCAATTACACTATAACACTATAATCACGGCACTTCGAATAGATACTAATTCAACATGTAATTTAATAAAACGTAGCGGTGATATCAAAATTCAGTTGTAACTTGTTGAGCAAATGATATTGTTTATATAATTTATATGAAAGTCGGTTTTACGCTAGAACATCAATGGTACTACTCTCTTTTTATTATGTATAATAGTAGGTACATCTTTGTCACTTTAACAAATTTAATTAGGTTAAATAAAGTAAGACAATTATGGACTTAAGAGTAACGCAAATTCATCAAGTAGAATCATACCTATCATACATTTCACGTTATTGATTGCATTTCTTAAAAAACATGTCATTGTGATACGGACACTATAACTTTCTTGTTAAAGTCAAAATACAGCTTGTTGTCCAGACAATAGATGATTGAATGGTTTTTAGTATTACCTTAGCAATTCATTTTAATAAATTAATGTTTTAATAGTACCTATAAATTTTGAAAGACTAAACAGAACAAAATAAAATATTAGTAAAAAAGCGTTCTAAAGACAAGCTTTTATTGAAATTGGAATTTCTAATTTCTAAAACAAATCTTATTAATCTTTGATGTTAATGCTTTAAAATAAACAATTCTTTCCATATGACTCTTAGCCAATACATTAACGATTTAAAATCAGACAAATACGAGATTATTAGCAGAAGTTTTCTACAAATTTTTGTACAGAAAAAAATCGATTTGAAAAAAATTACCGAGCAAGCCAAATTTGTCCTTATTTTTAAAATATGTTTGTAAAGAAAAAACTTTAAAATTTGCCTCTCCATTCAAAATCTTGTGACGTGCAGTAAAGAAATATTGACGAATATCACATTTTTTTATTCAATTCTATGCCATTATATATATTTTTTTAATTTTTCACATTTTGTGAAGCTTAATGCTTATTCACAGCTGGTAAAAACAGTAAGAAAATGAATTTTGCGACCACAGTTTGAAATTTCCCGTAAGCATATTTTACGATCTGAGGGATCAGTCAGCGTTCTTTAATAATCATGCTTTTATAATAATTATGAACCTAAATTATTAAAAATCATTTTTCCTTTTTAGTACATTTCAATAAAAGCTCGTCTTTAAAATGTTTTTTTGACTAATTTTTTTTATATTTTAATTTGCAATATTTTTTTTCAAACTTTCAAATTATTAATACCCTGTTTCTAATGTGCTGTTCAAATTTATTGTTTATGTACTTTTTTACCTGCATGTTCAATTCAAGTCCTTTTATAGTACAAAAGTCTGACGGTCGCAACTCGCAGTACTGATTCCCCATGAGACGATACTTCCAGTGTCGAGAAACAGTCTCGTATTGTTATAAAGATATATAAAGAATTCTTGCCTCGTACACACTAGTTCTTGAGGAGGCCCTGTC
Organism: Venustoraphidia nigricollis; assembly: GCA_034508555.1. Classification (NCBI taxonomy): domain Eukaryota; kingdom Metazoa; phylum Arthropoda; class Insecta; order Raphidioptera; family Raphidiidae; genus Venustoraphidia; species Venustoraphidia nigricollis. Next base: position 23,017 of record JAVRKA010000053.1, on the reverse strand, counting down.
AAAACATACTGCCCCGGCCGTCTGCGGAACAAACGGACACGATGTCATAAAATAACGAAAACAATTCTCAGTTGGTAAAACTACGTCCTCTTTGTACAACTCTATACACGTGTTTCAATTGAATCTCAACGAACATCTTTCTATTTACTTTTAATTTGACAACTAAGAAACTTCTGATTTCTCTTGCAATATTGTCGGATTATATTTATTACAAAATATATCAATGCTACTAGGTATAATTATTTTTTATCCTAAACTCTATTTTTCACCGGATGTACCTACGGAACCCTAAAAAATATTAGAAAAAAAACTTTTTAAATACAAACTTTTATTACAGTGTAGTAAAAAGAATAAAAATATTTTTTTATTTTATAATTTAAGTTCATAATTATAAAAGCGAGGGTTGTAAGCTCTATGACAATCACGGCCCACGCTTTTATAATTATGAACTTCAGCTATTAAAAATTATTTTTATTATTTTTAGTAAGAAAAGGTTATCTTTATAAAAGTTTTTTTCTAATATTTTACTTTCCAATTTTAGTTACTTTACACAGTTTATTGTATTCTACTTGTTATACCCTCTCATTTGATACCCATATCAAAGGACGTTGTAAAGAAATAGGTGATCCGCCATTTTGGATTTGAAATGAAATCACACTGTTGATTGTATTCTACTTGTCATATCTTTTCGTTTGATACCAATATAGAAGAGGTTGTAAAGAAGAAGATAATTCGCCATTTTGTGGTAGCGGCCATATTGGATCTACCATAATATTCAGTGTATTATTTTGTATTGTCTTCAGAACCAAAGATGTGTGCAAAATTTCAGCTCAATCGAACGACGAAAATCGGTTAAATTCAATTCGTAAGACAGACATCGGGATATGTGGAACTAAATAAAAGATTGTAAAAATAGTTGCACATTATCGACAGTGAGTGATAGAATCAATCACAGATTTTCGTAACGATCGGGTCATCATGAGCTGGTCGTTCACGAACACACATCACTGGCACACTAGATCGGCCCAGCACGGCTAGACAGAAACTGCAGGCGAGCGACTGACGGTCGTTGCTGGCTGCTGGTTTAATGTGCGAGGTCTTGTAAAGTTAATTCTAAGCTAGGCTACATTATTTTTCGCTAAACCCGTTACACGATAAAGCACCATTCTGTACAATCACAAAATTGAGGAAGGTAGTCTATTTATAGTATGAGTAAGCAAATGTACAAATTGGTAATATGATATAGGCAGCGAATTGAATTAATATTCGGGGAATACCTGAGGGAGATTGTTTAAAATTATCGGCACTGTAAAGACGTATATGCCAAATGCACAGTTCGCAATCGTTAGATCGTTTCATAAAGTTGCCATGTTGTACATAATATTGTGATATTATCAAAGGGTGTGTAAAGACCGAACAAGTTACTAATATTAAGCCGGGTCCAGACGTGTGCAACGCGTAATGTAATCTATCGTGTAATGTAACACGAATTCTGCGTGTGGGCGGCACTACGAGCATTACATGTAACGCTCGCGCCGGCGTTCGCCGTGATCCATCGGTTGTCGGTTTTTAGCGCGAACACAAAGGCGCTCGCAGTACTCGTTTGGACGGCGTTCGTGATGATTGTGTCGTATGTACGTTTATGATACGAACAATCGCTTGAACTTATCAGTTTGTATCAAGAAAAACGTGTTATTTGGGATCCAAAAAATCCGGATTACTTTAAAAAAATCTGAAAGCAGCACCAGCTATCATGACTTTCCTATTGGGCATGTTCGTAGCAACTGAGTGGAAACAGCTTTTGACAAAGATTCGTTTTCACGATTCGCGTTGAGTTCGTGTGCTGTCCACACTGTTGACGCTAAATTACACGTTACACACGTCTGGACCCGGCTTTATTTAACAAAATATGATATAATAATTATGACGCGACGTGATTAGAGTAATGTTGGAACTTTAAAGAAAATTTATAGTTGAAGTTATACTTCTTTTGGCGCACTGAGAGTAAACTTTTAGCAGGCAACGGAAAATTTGACAAAGTTGGCAATAAGAGGCTCAGACAAAATGGCAAATGGACGAAATTAATGCACTTTCTGTCATCTGGAAACTATATAACAATATACTAGATGTAACTAGATGACCATAACCTTTGATTACAACTAATAGTTGTTTTAAGTGTCATCCAGCGGAATTTATAAAACCGTATTTTTGATGACTGACTTGATTGATAATAAAAGTAAAAATCAAAATAAAATTTTGTAGTTTTTTTTAACTATTTGATGTTAATTCTTTGTAAGATTTTGAAGATTTTATTCCAATACATTATTTGGATGTTTGTATATTAAAAATTAGTTTTTAATCACGCCAAAGAAGTATAACTTAGCACTTTTTGTAATTTTTGTTCTACATTATAATTTTTACCGCAGGTATGTGTAAAGAACGATATGTTTACAAATTCGGAACAAAATTGGTCATTATTAAAGAAAATTGCCCGAATTTCTGTACTCGTAAACCTGTTATACATCTAACTATAGCCACTTCAATAAAAAAAAAACTTGAAACATATTTCAATATATAAAACAATATTTATTTTCAAATTGAAGTCATATCGAAAATTGAATCAAAAGTTTTGAAAAGATAACTCACTGTGGCCACGCAAAATACCTACAACCCCTAGGTAAAGTTTGTATTAGAACAGTGGTCCCTCATCCGGCGTTCGTTATTTTTGTGAAACTTTATATTTTTATGAATAATTTCTTCTTATTATTATTAAAGATTATACATTCAACGACATGAATATACACTAGATACAAACTATTATTACATTTTTATACACATCATGGACAAATATACAGAAAAATAGTTGTCAATATAATGATACTGTCATCGAAGCTACATATATGTGCAAAATTTCAACTCAATCGTTTAAGGTAGTTGTCGTGGTTAAGGCACACCGTTAGAAAATTCTTAATTTTTGTATACTTATTAAGGACATGATAATACAATTACCCTGAAAATTTGAAGTCGATTGACCGTATATAATCCGAGATAAATTCAATTAAAAATTGGATAATTAACATTGATTGTATATGATCTCTGTAGTTCTGAACCAGTTTCTTATTTATAAAAAAAGAACTAACTGTCAGAAACTTTCTAAAAACTGACAGTCTTTCAATGCATTTGTTATGAATTTAAACAAAAATAAGAAAAAAATTTTGACCGTCTAATTATTTATAAATAACGGTTTAAAGTTCAACAATTTATAGAAAAGTATACATGCATATGAATACTGTATGGGTTACGTTTCCACGGGTACAGTCTTGCGTATAAATTATAGATCACTTAGCTACAAGCTAGTATACTTTTGTGGCGCGTATAATCTATAACTTTTTGACAGTATTGAACCACGACAACTACCTTACCGGGAAGTGGGTGAAAAATTTGAAAGCGGGTTTGCACCCGGACGAAGCCAGACCGGTCAGCGGAACTACACTATGTCCAAAATGTCAAGTAAATTTTATAACAGGAAGTAGATAAAAAATCGATTGAAAAATTTGCACTGAACAAACAGACATGAAACAAACAGACAGAAAAGAAAGCGAGTTAATGAAAACGTGGTAAAAATTGAAACCTAACATTTTTATTATTTGATTTATTCGGAGCGCTACAATAAAACTATTTGTAGCCGCTGCACTAAATGTTACAGTCGAGATTAGATCGAGTGGGTTATACAAGAACAAAAGCACAGCGCTTCGACCGATAGAATTCTCCGACAGTTTGGCGTAATGTAATTTCCAAACTCGGACCGAATCCTATAGCGTAGTAGAAAACTTTAACAACTAGACACGGTGTCTGTGCCATGCACACAGAGTGATGCGAATTGCGAACGTAGTACAAACCAGGTGCATCGACGTGTACTACCACTGATCTCTAATATAGGGATCAGCACCATTAATAGTATATTACATCACAAGAGCAGAAAGTTGAAATTCCTGCATTGCGCGACATGATGCCCGTGGAATTTTTTAAGGAAACAATTCGAATTACAAAAAAAAATTGCACACTTTTTGCTATTTCGACTAGCGATTGAGACATCGAAATAATAAAAAGTCTCAATTTTTTTTTTAAACTGAAATTGTTCCCTCGAAAAAAGTCCGAGACCTTTTTGTCTCTTGCGATTTTTCAAAAAAAATCTACGATTCGACAGTCAAAAAATCATAAAAATTTGGAAATTTAATTTTTGGACTGTGGATAATCCCGCACAATACGGGGTTTGGAGAAAAACGTTTGGGACAAAAGTTTCATGTTTTCTTACGGTCAATCAAATGCCGATGTGAAAAATGGGGATTCCCGATAAAAAAGAAAGTTGATCCTGAATGACCTTGAACCGTCAAAAGTGACCATGGTATCCGATGTCTACCTTTGAATCAATCAACTCTGCCCTAAACCATTTTTCGATTTTATCCCAACCTGAAAAGATAATCTTATCCGAAGATTAAAATGACCCACTTGTATAAAAAGACTATTAACTTTCAAGTGATCAATTTTGAGGTTATACACAATAACAGCTGTTAGCTACTACTGGCTGGCGGCAGTCTCACGTGTCAGTGTGCACGAGAAAACTCTTTCGTCCCGCTGTTATAGATGGCGTGCGAGTAATTTCCAGCAGAGCATAAATATTAGACTTTCATAAAATCGAAGCCGAAAGTACGTACTTTCGACTGGGTATAAAGAAAAATATTGTATTCACCTAGGGTTGCCACCCGTCCGGGTTTCCCCGAATTTGTTCTAGTTTAGAGGGCATCCGGGGAGCGTCCGGGAGGGGCTTCATTTGTAGTCCGGGTTTCTAACTGATTATTAAAACAATTTGTAACAAACTGTAATAAGATTCTGTTTTGTTAGGTACATTTAATAAATGATGACAAAAGATGACTAAATTTAATTTTAAGATCTGAAAATAAATAAAAAGGTGATTTATAACATTTTCAACTGTTTTTTATTACACTGACTAAGATTAAAAAAACCTGTTGACATGTCCGGGTTCTGGGCTCTAAAATCCAGGGTTTTCACGCGTCTTGTCCTGGTTGCCAAATTTTAGAGATGGCAATCCTATATTCACCTACTATTATTATGTACAGTAACAAAATATTTTATTTGCTTACAAGTTAGTAAATATCATATTTTACATTGATAACTTTTTCGAGTTCTGAAGAAATGTTGGATGAAATGTTGACTGAATACGTAAAATAAAATACAAAACGAAGCCTTATCGTGACTAATTTGTCATAAGTAAGAAAAAAGAAAGCCCTGACAAATGATTAGTTTACCGAAACACCTTTCCAAACCGTAACATGTTCCAGTTTATCGGTAGCCCTACGGCCTAGTCAGGACACTAATATAAATTTTGAATAGGTGCCATTGCGTGAAACCAAGTCATGGTGCAGCGCAATATTCGATGGATAACTTTTTGAGCGGTCTGTTGGATTGGCCCACATTTAAATGATGCGTGTGAAAGGTGTACTGAAAATACACATTTAAGTTGTCACCCAAAATTCCCCTCTTCATTCAGGCGTTGCGTGGAGATTTGCTGATTATCCGCAATCCTTATAATTAGAGATCAGTGATGTATACAGGTAATGGTGTTCAGTAATCCCTAGTTCGATGCCAGTCGTAGAATCTATTTGCAATGGGAATTCAATGTTACATAAAGTTACATATTGCAATGTTTATAAAACTAGTTCGAAAATGAGATATCAAACTTTATGTACTGATTCATAAAGGTATATGTTTCAACAAAGCCGGTTGAATGCTATTATTTTCTTTATCAAACCATATAATAAAGTATAAATAGAAATCAAATTATGTTTAAAATGTTACAAATATATTTTACTAAGTAATGTAATTATAACTGAAAAGAAACAAAAACTTTCAAACTCTAAAGCTAGTTTTAGACGAGAGAATAAAAATTTATATTTTTGTGATCAAAATTCTGCGATAGTGTAAAAGCTAGCCCGTCCGAATTCGCTTGTGTGTAAATTACTATTTTCGGTCACTGATCATCCCTTTTGTTAATAAAATAGGCTTTTAAACGGCCACACAAATTTTCAATAGTTCTTGAGTTTTGAGCTGCCATACATCATAAACGTTTTTAGGCACGAATATCGTAAGCTAAAGCGCCTATATACACTAGAGATGGGAAAAACGGGTCTTTTTAGTGATCTGCATCTTTGCATCTGGATCCCGTATGTGAGCCGGCTCACTGGACCGGTTCAAAAAGAGCCGAGTTCTGAATATGTTACTGCAGTCTGCCACTGAGTTACCTAGTTCAGTCAATCATATCACGACCTGTATAGAATCAAGAATGCATAGCCAAACATGTGGTGCATGAGTCATTTGAGCTGACAGATGCATCAAAGCAAGAACTGATACTTAAGTGTAAAATGTGCTTCTGTGTGTTAAGTGTTTCACTGAGTTATGCGGATCCGTCGGCTCAAAAAAAGTGAGTCCGCTCTTACGAATCTTCTGTCGGAGTCGGCTCTTTGAACCGGTTCAGATCTGAGTTACCCAATACTAATTTACACTCGCTTTGTTGTGAGTCTGTCACGCTTTTTTGTGTCACACGTAAAACCCAAACAGCTTAACTGATTTAAAAAAAAAACATTTTATGTTCGATTCGTCTTGGGGTCTATTTGATCTATTTGGTTTCCATTACGATAAATCTACTTAGAAGGTAGATTGTCAGTTGAAAGTTGTATCAGTTTAAAACGGGCATTAGTTTTTTTTTTCTTTGTTTTTATTGGGAAATATGGGTATAGAATTATATATATACGAACAAATAAAACAATGTATTTATTTTATATTAACTTTTATATTATATATTATTCGTAGCAAACGACTTTTCGGCACACTGGTCACTTATATAATCATTATATTTTGTGTTACGCATAACATACAAATACTTCTAGTTTTACCTCACACTCTAATTCTTTTAGATGCATTTTGCACTTTTGTCCACGTGATTCATGCGTGTACAATGCACATAATACGTGCTAAATAACTAAATAGTAAATATTCGTATTATACAGATTTCATTTTTGTATTTTCCAACACGCCTCCTCAAAAATGGAATCTTATTAAATTTTTACATGTATAGGTATATTTCCAATGTGCCTTTATGTCGTTGCTTTCTGGGAGCTTATAATATGGTCCAACATTTGTTGCATGGATTAGGAAAACCCAGAAAACCTAATCAGACCATCTCTATTAGTATAATTACATATTTACATATTATTTACATTAAATCATAACATTGGTCACTCCAGGCCCAACTCTTTTCTGAATTTTAAAAACTTTATTGGCCCCAAAGGTTTAGTCAAAATATCAGCTGTTTGATTTTCAGTTGCAATATATTCGACTCTAATATTACCTTGTTCGACTTGATCTCTGGTGTAATGATATTTCACATCTATATGTTTTGCTAATTTGTGACTGCTTGGGTTGTTTGCTATGGATATACATCCATTGTTATCTTCATAAATCAAAATGCCATTATTTATACTAATATTTACAGTTTTTACTAAGGCTTTTAGCCACAATGCTTCTTTTGACGCCTCATATAACGCCATATACTCAGCGGCAGTAGATGAGTCAGCAACTGAACGTTGCTTCTTTGTGTTCCAACATATCGTATTATTATCAAAAAATTTAAACAAAAAACCTGTAGTACTTTTTCTTGTTACCTTATCTCCTGCCCAATCAGAATCCACATAACCAGTTAAAATTTCAAAATGCGTATCTAAATTTCTTTTGTAAACTAATTTTAAATCGGAAGTACCCTTTAAATACCTTAACACACCTTTTAAATATTGCCAAACTATTTTATTGTTTTTGTTTACAAATCTACTTAAAAGATTGACTGAAAAGCTCAAATCTGGTCTTGTGCAAACCATTAAATACATAAGACAACCTAATAAGTTCTGACAAGGGGCATCATAATACTCATCAGAGTCTAATTTATCAAAATCTAATTTTTCTATAAGAGGTGTTTTATTAGGTTTACATTCATACATGTTAAATTTACGCAGAACTGTGTTGATGTATGAGGTTTGATCTAAGCTGATTGTACTATTTTCTCTTTTAATTCTTATACCCAAGAATAATTTTATATCCTTTAGATCAGTCATTTTAAATTTATTTGTCAAGTAATTTTTAAAACTATTCATTTCGTTAATGCTTTTAGTTACTATTACCAAATCATCGACGTAAAGTATTACATATATGTTTTTTGGTATATCACCTCTATTTAAGATATAAACACACCTATCAACTGGTGAATTTTTAAATCCCATTTCAAGTAAAACTTTTTCAAAAGTTTGAAACCAGCACCTGGCTGATTGTTTCAAACCGTATACGCTTTTATTTAATTTACAGACTAGTTTTTCATTGCAATTTATTCCTTCAGGAACTTTCATAAAAATCTCTTCTTTTAGGGAACCATTTAAAAAGGCAGTTTGCACATCCATGTGGTGGACTAATAACTCGAATTGATTTGCGTAAGCAAGCACCAGCCGAAAACTAGAAATCCTTGCTACTGGAGCAAAGGTCTCATTATAATCGACCAAATACTGCTGGCTAAACCCACGAGCGACTAACCTAGCTTTATATCTAATAGGATTACCTCTTTCATCTGTTTTTATAGCAAACACCCATTTGCAGTCAACTATATTTTTATCTTTAGGCCTCTCTACAAGCGTTCACGTTTTGTTGGCCTGGAGTGAGTTTAGTTCATCTTCGACAGCTTTCTCCCACTTGTCTTTATCCGCTCTCAGCTTTATTTCCTGAAAACAGTTTGGAATTTCACTGGCAAAAGATTCTGCTCTGTATAATAAATGGTCATAAATTGTATTATTGTCATCATATGAAATTGGTGGTTTACTTTTAAACCTATTGCTTCTTCTATAATTACTATTATCTTTGGGCTCAGGTTGTTCATTTTGGTTTTTAATTTTTTTTATTCTTTTCAATAGAATTATCATTAGAAATTTCATTAACTTTTCTTTTTCTTGTTTCATCTGGTTTACAACTACCAGGTACATTTGGTAGACCCTGTTCATTTTTTTCATGAACATTTACTTCTTCTGACATTCGCTTGTCAGGTATTTTTGCTCCTTCTGACTTTTGTTTGTCAGGTAATTTTGCGCTTTCTGACTTTCGTTTGTCAGGTATTAATTCATTGCTTACCACAGATATATCATTTAACCATTCTGTGGATTGAGCATCATCTGAATTTTTATCAGGTAAAATAATACTTGGTCTAGTCGTTAAATAAGATACTTCATCCACAACTACATCTCTTGCATTAACAAATGTATTAGTTTCGGGGTTCCAGATTTTATAACCGTTTGGGACGTACCCAACTAATATACCTTTTATAGACTTTGATCCAAATTTTGTTACTCTAACTTTATTATGTATATAAACGGTGGATCCAAAAACTTTTAAATATTTTAATTGTGGCTTTTTGCCATGCCAAAGTTCAAATGGAGTTTTATTACCTTTTAATGCTCTTGTGGGTATTCTATTTATTAAGTAAGTTGCAGTCAAGACTGCCTCTCCCCAAAACTCTTGACTTAATTTTGCATCAATTAATAGTGTACGAGCTTTTTCGGTTATAGTTCTAATTAAACGTTCAGCAACACCATTTTGGTGAGGAGTTCGGGGAATTGTTAAATGATAACTAATACCATTGTTAACGCAAAATTCTTTCATCTCATTTGATAGATATTCTCTACCATTATCAATGTATAAATGAACAACCTTTAAATTAAAATTTGTTTGACTTTTTTGAACAAAGTCTTTTAATATTGCAGATAAATCAGATTTATAAGTTGCCAAATATGTTATACTATAATGGGTATACTCATCCATAAAAACCATAAAATAACTTTTATCATCTATTGTAGGAGGAGTTATAGGTCCGCATATATCAGAGTGGACATTTAAAAGTGGTCTATTTATGTATGTTTTATCTTTAATGTTATTTGAAGGCAACCTTGCTTGTTTGCCGCATATACAAGCTTCACATTTTGTATCATTCGGCTTAATAGGTTCAATTAATATTGTATCAAAAATCATATCTTTATTTTTTAATTCATTAAATTTGCCAATACTAATATGACCCAAACGTTTATGCCATAAATTATAATCGCTCTTAGAATTGCAAATGTTTGCAAAAGTTTTTGTAATTTGGGAACTCATATTCAATTTTATATTTGGCAAATTATTGCTTGACTTACCAGTCATAATAATAATGTTGTCTTTACCTGTTATACATATAGAGCCATCACTGTGAAAAGTTGTCCTGTAACCAGCCATCTGGAACTTTCTTACCGATAGTAGGTTGGTTGGGACTTCAGGGCAGTACAATACTCCTTCCAAAATTCCTGGTACGCCTGTGTTGGAGAAAAGTCTTATTGTTCCTGCTTTAGTTGCATAGATGTAAGCACCTCTCTTTGCAGTCTGGATTTTGATGGGGAAGTCTAAATTTACACAATCTTCGAAAATTGAGTCATTGTTTACAATGTGATGACTGGCTCCAGAGTCGATGATAAATTCAAGTCCATTTATTGTATGGGATTCTAAAGCACCTGCCATACCAGCAAAATAACTTGTCGAAAAATTGCTGTTATTGGTTGTTGTTTCAAAACCAATATTTGCAGTCGGTCCATCTTTATTGTTATGTTGATTTTGGTGCTTTTCATATTTTGCTTTATATCTGCAATCATTAATGAAGTGTCCTCTTCTGCCACAAAAATAACACTCACCTGATTTGCGATTGGTGAAATGCGTTCTTTTATTATCATTAAAGTTATGCTTGTAATTATTTGTGTTATACTGTCTATGATAATTATTGTTTCTTCCATTAAAGCGTCCTCTGGATCGTCTGAAAGATCCACGTCCACGAGAAGCTTTCCATTGCTGAGATCTGCTCAGTGGTTGATCATTATGAGCTATCAAAACTTGAGAACTTGTATCACTACTAGCTTCCTTGAGAGACGTTTCTTTGTCTAATAGACGATTTTTTACAAATTGCAAATTCATATCCTCATCAGACAGAGTGCGTATTGCGTCCAGCACTGAGTCATATGCCTTTGGCATGCTATGAACTAAATAGGTCACTTTGTCATTTTCTGATAGATTTCCCCCGGCTGAGATCAAATCTGACACTAATTTTTCGAAAATTCCGAAGTGTTCTTTTAATGAAACATCATTCTTGAGTTTGAAGTTCAGTAGCTTGCCTTTAACCATCATTTGGGTTGCTTGACTTTTTCTATCATAGGTGTCGTCTAATTTGATAAAAACTTCCTTCGCGATTGGATTTTCACCACTTACGTAGCCGATGTGAGAGTTGGCTAAGTAGTCCATAATCTCGTTCACTGCTTTATCATTATTTGTTATCCATTCAGTCGAAGGAGGTTCAGGAATGTCCTCATCGATCACACTAATGAGCTGAAGCTCTTTCAAGTGAGCACGCATACGAATTTTCCACACCGAATAATCTGTACCGTCAAATGGTTCGATATTTCTTTTCGTTCTTGCAGTATTCATTTTTTTTTTTATTTTATATTTATTATTTAAAACACTATTAATAAAAAATAACTAGTTTGTAATGTTATGCACGCTATGTTTATAAAAAGCGAGAACTCCGCTCTACACCCACTTATATACACCGTTCTTTTGTCTAAGTATATCTATGCACTTTGTCTATATGCGTGAAAAAAAATTGGTACTTATTATTTAAACTACACTACACTTATAATTGTTTCTTTCACTGTTCAAAGATTAGTTTTTTTTTTTTTTTTTATTTTAATTATTTATAACGCGATACTCTGGGCCCATAACCTATTGGGAATTATGGGTATAGAATTATATATATACGAACAAATAAAACAATGTATTTATTTTATATTAACTTTTATATTATATATTATTCGTAGCAAACGACTTTTCGGCACACTGGTCACTTATATAATCATTATATTTTGTGTTACGCATAACATACAAATACTTCTAGTTTTACCTCACACTCTAATTCTTTTAGATGCATTTTGCACTTTTGTCCACGTGATTCATGCGTGTACAATGCACATAATACGTGCTAAATAACTAAATAGTAAATATTCGTATTATATAGATTTCATTTTTGTATTTTCCAACAGTTTTTTTTTTTTTTTTTTTTAAGTGTGCAGCAACTAGGGCTAAGCATTAGTTTTAGATAAATTCAATTTTCAATGATTCAATTAATTGAAGTTTTTTAAATACTATTTCCACGATAATCATTCCTGCTTAATGAACGTGACATTTTTGCATGCAAAGCACTAAGAAAATACATTAGCACTAATGTCTTTTTGCACTAATAGCTCTTTGTTAATTTTATCGCTGTGAAATCAAAACAAACGTCTATTTCTTGATTATTACGACGCAGTGCTCGAATGCATAGCGGAACGCAGGTCGTCCATGTCTAGGAAATGGGCTCATCTAGCATGCTATGGAATACTGTCAATGTTAAATTGTATACTGTGTGAACTAAAAAAGCAGATCTTTTAGTATGACACACTCTCTATTCGTTTTTACATGCTTTTCGGAATTAAAAAAAAAATGTGACGTTATAATAGATTTTGAAACATCATATCTGCGTTATGATGATTTTACGAGTGTGTTGATCGCTGAAAATTTTTAATCCTAACTGCTTGTGTTGAATGGAAATTATTATCTAATTTTTCAACATTAATAATAATACAGTAGAACCTCGATAAGTTAAAATCCAAGAGAAACGTTAAAAAATTTAAGTTATCGACTTTTTTGCTTATCGAGAGTTGAAGTTAGAGAGGCTGTCAGAGTAAAATTTTTAACTTACCGAGGTTTGGGGATTTTATAGAGGATGTATTTAGTTCAATAGAGGTTACATAAATTTTTATCTATTCATTTAATCATTTAGAATCATTTATAAATATGTATTTATTTAAACAATCAATTATTTAAACAAAGAAATCAGTAAAGCGTTTTGGAAGACTAAAATGAAAATCAATTAAGTTCTTGGCAAAACCTTTTGTTTGGATACTTACTCATGATGACTCTCTAATAATACTTTAACTTATGGGGGTCATCAAAATATTATTTTAAGTTATCGAGGGCGGTGTTCAGAATATATGTTTAAGTTACCAAGGTTTTGTAATTTAAGTAATGGAGGTTTTATGCTTTCAGGGGAAGGGAATTCAAAAAATGTTTAACTTACAGAGTTTTTTAACTTATCGAGGTTCTACTGTATCAACGAAAATTGTGTAACAAGCATGCTTTGGTTAATTTTTACGTGTAAAACCATATTGTTTCCATGCAAACGAATATTAAAGTTCATAATATTTATTACTAGTCGCTACCTGCGCCACTTTAAAAGAAATTTTATTTTATTCTTTATAATATCAAGATTTTTGGAACGGTCCTGTTGCCCAATTGGCTGGAATTTTTTGCCTATGATTGGTAACCTTACACATTCTTAAAAAATTCTTAAGAAAAAACCCGGGTCGTAGTGCCAAAACCCTGTCGACAATATAGTGTATTTGCTTGTATAGGGCCGTGTGGTTTTATACTTTTATTATGTGAAATTAAGTTTGTTTTTGGGCAAAATAAAAAATTTAACCCCTTAATACACCCCTTAAAATAACATTTTTTTTCTTAATTGTAATATTATTATCAATATAACGTCTACACCGAATTAAATACCCCCTTCAATAAATAAGTCACTATCTGCAAATTAGTGTTTTCAAAGTCCGGTCCTGTTTAGCCGACTTTATAAAAATTTTAGGGGCACTTTTTGATTGCTACTGACGGGTTAAATGTCAATTTTGAAACGATTCTGAGAATTTTTTCGGTATTTTGGGGTCCAAAAACATTTTTCAACCCCTAAAAACCACTCTTAAAATGGCCCGATTACGCCCATTTTAAATAGGCTTCTTGCGGTGATGGATTTCAACACGTGGGCCAAATTTCGTTAAAATCAATTAACTCTTTCGAAAGTTATTGACCGTACACACACACACACACACATACATACATACATACATACATACATACATATATATATATATATATATATATATATATATATATATATATATACATATATATATACCGACGCCAATAGTGTATGTTGCCTTATGGCAAATACACTAATAAGATCAGCTGAAAAAAACACCCAGTCACACAAGACACCAAATTCGTGGCTGATTTTTTTGTAACACAGTGTAACTGCTGTAAACGCAATATTCAGAGAGTAATAAGTGTGTATAAATAAAGAAGGGGCTGTACAGGGAAGCGGCAAACATGTAAGATGAGGAACGAATAAGGCAGGTTATTTCAGTAAATTACCGACTATGCAGTGGTAGCAACGCAACCAAAGCAACCCTTACATCTTTTTTCATAGGCAGAAGAGAAGAACAACTACAGTTTTATGACTGTTTAGTTTCGTTCTTTTAATTAATTTTCTTAATTAATGAACTGTAGCAGACGAAGCCCTATATTCGTCCGAAACTTCGTACGTTGAACATTGGGCTTATTTTTTACTTTACTGTTATTACCAACCATCGACTAACGAATGGTTAATAATACTTCCACAGAACAACTTGTTACGACTTAAAATATTCATTCATTAATTTTTCTTTTTCCTCTTAAAAATAACTGACTCATTTTTTATATTTAATGTCTCTGTTATCAGCACTTCTGGCGAGACAACCGACCTCTCTATAGTGCTAATTATTTACATAAAAATTAATAACTTATTTTAAGAATATTAACGACCTTTTCTCTTAATGCTTACGTTTCTATCGTTTTTGTGCTTAATGTACCTCTTCTTTCTTTGATAATAAAGTAATTTCTTCAATCGAGTTAATGAATTCATTGGTATATCTCGCAGTACTTTAACGTTCTTTTTTTAACAATAACGTTTCATTTGATGATCTTTCAAATTCTCTGTTACAAAATGTTTTTCAAATATTCCAATATCACAGATAACTGAACAACTTTATAAATTAAAATGTTGATGTAGAAATTAGTTTACCAGCATTTCAAATGTAGGCACAAAGACTTTAGATTATTTAAACGGCTTAGTGTGGTAATAGGTTATATCACGACAAATAGTTACATAAAGTTTGAAAACAGTGCCAGCGAATTTTAACACAAGCGTAGTATCAAAATAGCTGGTTTTCTTCAAAATTTTTGACACGTCACTTTTGAGCAAATTCACTTCTAAATAATACGTTATAAAAGCACCATTGTTTTACTTTGGAAATTGTATAACGTGACCAGTTTTGTTTTACTTTACAGCATTAGTGATGTAATGAGTCACTTTGCATGCCTGGGTAGTGTATGTAAAACAACGATTTTATTAGTGGTAGTGCAAAAGAGTTTTTGATATGTCAAAATGTTTCAAACCGATTATTAGATAGGTAATTAAACATTATCAATACGAAGAGTCGTATCTCTAAAAATTAAGCCTGTAAAAGTAGTGTCCGTAGCAGGCTTTACCGAAACGTACTTTTTAGAGATACGTCCGATTGTATTTACAATAACGAATTTTGGCGGCAAAAAATCTCCCTTGCTACAAGGACTCAGAATGCATCCCCGGCATCAAGGCATCAAGGTTTCGAAAAATCCTTCTTGAAAAGTCACTCAGTTCGTTAGTAATAAATCTTTCAAAACAAAGGATTTGGGTTTAATAATGCGTTGTTTGTTATTTATTTGACCGAGCTGTGTAGAGTAGTGGTGACAGCACTAGACCAGCATTCGGGAGGTACTGGGTTCGAATCCCGGCGGGAGCAGATGTGGCTGGGACTTTTTTCTACTGCCTCTCGCCGAGAAACGGTAATTCCAGTACCGGCCATCTTGATTGAGGTTTTCCATGGTTTCCCTCAATTAATTCCAGATAAATATCGAGGCCATGGCCGATTACCTATCAAACTCCTAGTTCAAAAATTATATCTACCTTATTCTAATTTCCTATAATTCCTTCATTCGCCCATTGCTATTACATAAGTTGAAGTTGTAAAAAATGTAGAAAATAACGGGAAGTGCTAGATGAAAAAATAATAATGGTGCGAATGGCGTCTGTTATGACATAAAGTCGAGAAATGGACGTTAAACGCATTATTATTATTATTGTTATTTATTTGGGGCATATCTCTGAACAAACCTGAGCTTTCAGGGTCACTTCCCTCAGAACTCACCGTATATACTCGTCAAACGTAATAAACAAATTGGGAGGGATGTAGGCATGGCAAAACACGACATTGATCGGGGGATTTCAAAAAGCATTGATATGTTAAACTGACAATGGTGCAGTAGAGGCTGCTAAATAGAAACATACATTGACTAAATACATAAAAAACCAAGGTATATAAATAAGAATTCAGCCACCTATTATTGCGCACATACACAAGTCAGTAACACCCTTGTCACTTCTAGGGACGCAAATTGTTATTGCAAAATAAATTTTCGCCATCGCTGACATACACACATGCACACGCACATTTATATGAGGGGTCATTTCAATTGCTGACCCTTATCATTATTGAATTTCAGACATCACTATAATATTCCATCCCCAATAATGCCGATCTACCAATGTGTGTGTCTCACTCCATCATAGGCCATCTCTCATATCAAAAGGTCCTCATACTCGATATCTACGGTCGTAAGGCAAAATCACTTATGCTGGGTTGCACAAGACATTGTCGAAAAATTGGATTCAACAATGGTCAAGATTGTGATAATATAATTACAGTTTTCACACATGCAATAGCAGTCTAATGTCGTATTCAAACTCCCTGTCGTATACAACATTAGATTATATTCACACAAAAACAAATGCTTGATCTACAGAGAAAAAGATCGTTTTCAAGTCAAATTTTGATTAAAATGCGTAGAAAAATGTCGTTTCGAAGTAAAAAATATGCAAAAAACTATGTTAAATACACGTATACACAGTTTAAAAAAGATATCATTAATCGATCAATTATTTTTCGAACAGAATCGAATTAAAATTCTAAGATGCTTTTCTTATGGGGAAATATACCTATATGTTCACTGCAGTCTAAGGTCATTGTCAAATTAAATTATTTCTACAACCCAGCATTAATACCGAATTTGTTTTTTTTTTATCCTATTTTTTTATACTATGATGAATCAATAGCACCTGAACCCGAAACCAATTAACTTGAAATTCTGTCTAAGACGAAAAAATCAGCCATCCCCTTCCGTCGAACTATAAAAAACCCTACAACTCGAACTGAATATGATTTCCATACATATCACGTTCTCTAAATCGAACTATAAATCTAACGGACTCTATATTTCGAAGAAACATGTAAATTTTACGGTCTCAGTAAGTCGGAAGTAAGACTTTGTAGGTAATAAAATTTGAAACTTTCAAAAGCTTGGTTGCTGTCTATAAACAATTCTAAACAATGGATTGTTGTTTCCTGCGAAATTGTTATTTAACCAGAAAATAAATCTCTGTAAGTCGAATTTTTATTTTCTCATGACCCTATAACTTGAAGTTTTACACATAGAATATATATAAACCGAAATTAATAATAAAAGTAAAAGAGTAGATACTTCTTACCACAACAGATTTATTCAGTGGATGTACATTTCGAGAGCTAAGCTCCCATCTTCAGCAAAACACTAAACTCTCGAAATGTACATCCACTGAATAAATCTGTTGTGGTAAGAAGTATCTACTCTTTTATTTTTATTAATAATGTTAAAAACTCCTTATCTTGAAGTACTCTATAACTCGAATACACGTTAACTCGAAATTCTCTTGAAGTTCAAGTTAGAAAGGAAATTTATTGATGATATCGTTCGAAAGTGGCACCATTTAGCTTAACCGTTTTTGTTTTGATATTGTCCATTTTAAGTTAGTGACAATCACGGTAAGCCACGAGGGAAAACGCCGGGCTAGTTATTTGAAATAAGTGATTTCTCCTTTTGACCGGAGATATGCTCGATCTGCTTTACTCGGCAAAATAGTCTTGTTTGTAGTTTGATCGTGTTTCTTTGATACACCCACATTCACTAAAAGTGTTCACTTCTTTCATATGTTGCGTCTCGCTTCCTCATCGCAAAACTCCCACTCTATAGTTTATCCGTTTCGTCTTTCTTGTCACATTCACAATAAAGATATATTTGTTGTCTCACTTTCTAATACCAAAGCTAGTCTTTTCTATAAGTGATTTACTTTGTCTTGTTTGTAGTTGCTTCGTGTCGTATTGATATAGTTGCATTCACTAAAAGTATGTAATTGTTTTTTTACCGCTTTACATACCGTTACTAGCGTCCGACAAAACAATTAAAATAAACTTTGGCGACCTACGGTTAAAAATTGAAAATTTCACTTCTATCAAAAAGTTGTTACTGATGCCCAAGGTTCCTTCACGCGACATCAAACAGGTCAGGTTTTCAAAATAGAATGAGTCTAGAGGCATTTTTCTTAGGGAGCGTCCACAAACCACATGGCCGTATTTCAGTCTCTCTGGAACCCCCCCCCCCATTTTGTGTTTCTGTTAACAAACTTAAAAAAATGTTTAGCAGCGGACTTCTTTATAGAATAATAGACAAATTTGCTTGACGTTGTTTTCTATTTATTACTAATAGCCACTACCCGCTACTCCGCACGCGATTGAGACTAAACACAGCAACGACAACGGTAGTGGAGTCTTCGTGTCTACCACGCCGCGCTGCGCGACAACCCAGGTAGCATCAACAGTAGTGGAGCCTCGACCGTATTGCAATGTTGTCCTGCTTGGCTGCGCCCCGTTCAACAGCGACAACAATAGTGGATTCTTCGGCTCGGCGACCTTGCATCACGGGGCTGCGCCTAGTTCGGCAGCGTCAACAGTTATGGAGCCTTATATAAATCCTTCGCAAGCATCGCAGCTTCCTAAATCCATTTTTTCAAATAGATATAGATTATGTGGTAACTGTCTAAAAAAAATTCTTTACAATAAACTTTTTTCGTATCATATGTGAAACAGCCGAGGAAGAGAGGAGGGGGGAATTTATTATTAAATAAAATAAGAATGTCAGACAGTTTCTAGGAAATACATAATATTATAATCCTTCAGTAGGGTAGAGGTGTATAAAAGGAGCATATCTGTATTATGTGTGCAAAATGTTGTATTGCGATGCTGCGCCAGCAACCTCCCCCGTTGCAAGCAGCAGTTTGCTGGTTCGACTGGCACCCCCTCACGCACGCACTCCCTTTCACGTGCGGGCGGGTCTGATTGATTTTACTGCCCTCTAACAGCCACATTACGGCCGTCCGACCAGCCGATTTCTTTGAACCGCGAACCAAACGAAATTATTAAAGATTGATCGCCAATGCATCAGCAATAAACACACGAACATCGCCATGACTACCTGTTGTCGGCTATCTAGTATCGGCGCATGCGAAAAAATA
The DNA here is from genome assembly GCA_034508555.1 of Venustoraphidia nigricollis. Taxonomy (NCBI): domain Eukaryota; kingdom Metazoa; phylum Arthropoda; class Insecta; order Raphidioptera; family Raphidiidae; genus Venustoraphidia; species Venustoraphidia nigricollis. Next base: position 3,504 of record JAVRKA010000053.1, on the reverse strand, counting down.
AATTAGAAATAATAATTGAGATCGTAGGAATGCTGTTGTTTACCCCAATTTCGAAGTTCTAATCCGAAAACGCGAAAATGTAAGTTGAATTATTAAAAAACCGTTGTAAATAAAATGGGCTTAATTCATTTTTTTTAAGGTGAAAAATATGTTTTTTAAACCCATGAAGGCCAAATCTCTTTATTAAAATAAAATTTTGAAAATGTTTTCAAATATTTGGAGTTTATTTTCTGTATTATTCTTACACTTTTTATTTCAATAAATTATTTGCATGTATATTAAAAAAATAGTTTTTAATCACGCCAAAGAAGTATAGCTTCAAGCGCCTGTTTGGTAAGTGTCTACTTATTAAATAAAGAACTTATTAGTGTATTTGCCATATGGCAACATACACTATTGGCGTCGGTCGGATGGCGGGACCTAGGGGTCGGACCAAAATTTCTCGACGTTTCATAACCTCGTAAACACTTTGGCACCATTTTTAAAAATGTTTATATATATATGTATATATATATATATATATATATATATATATATATATATATATATATATATATATATATACATATATATATGTGTGTGTGCGGGCAATAACTTCCGAAAGAGTTAATTGATTTTAACGAAATTTGGTCCACGTGTTGAAATCCGTCACCGCAAGAAGCCTATTTAAAATGGGCGTAATCGGGGCATTTTAAGGGTAGTTTTTAGGGGTTGAAAAATGTTTTTGGGCCCCAAAATACCGAAAAAATTCTCCGAATCGTTTCAAAATTGACATTTAACCCTTTAGTAGTAATTAAAAGGTGTACCTGAAATTTAAATAAAATCGGCCCGACAGGACCGGACTTACAAATTTTATGAAAACATTAGTTTGCAGATAGTGAATTATTTACTGAAAGTTGTATATAATTTGGTATACAGGTTCGATTGATAATAATATTGCAATTAAGAAAAAAAATGTTATTTTAAGGGGTGTATTAAGGAGTCAAATTTTGTATTTTGCCCAAAAACCAACAAGTTCGCATAATAAAGCCACACTGCCTGTATAAGCAAATACACTATATTGTCGGCAGGGTTTTGGCACTGCGACCCGGGTTTTTCATTAATGCTGAGTGCTAACCAGTTAATTGACTATTGAGATTGGCTCTTTTGTCTTAGGAAAACAAAATAACATGTTAAAATAGGAAAATTAATATAGTATTTAAAATTTTATACAGGTACATAATTGAACTTTAAAAAATAATACATTGATATTTTTAAATAAATATTTAACATTCAGTTTTTTTAAAAATTAACCATATAAACGTTAAGGTGACAGATAAAACATTTATAAACTTAATGGCGTAGGTACTATAAAATGCATCAAAAAGTGTGAAATTAAATAGATATAATAACATACGTATAAACTTTCTTAACAAAAAACAGTTGAACAAAAGTTCTAATGTCATATTATATAATGGTCGGTTAGAAAAGTAAAAGAAAAAAGTATTTCATGTCTTCATATTTCGTATTTTATTCATTTAGTTGTGACGGACGAAACATGGCAAGAGAAAAGCAAATGCGAAGAAGAAAGCATTTCCAGATCCAAGTGTAATCAAATTGTGGCCAACACAGAAACACACTACTTGTCCATCAAACTGACAAGGTTGGCAGCACTGCTGCAAGACAACGCTAGCAGCCACATACTACAGTAGAGCCTATCCACAACGGAATTATACAAAATGTTCTTTAAAAGAAATCTCATTTTATTTGGCGGATAAAAATCCTCATTTATTTATTTATACCCTACAATCAAGTCAAGACCCAATTACATGTAGGTTTCTAGGAAATTAGGTTAAGATAGGCAACTTTGTGCGTATAGGAGTTTGACTCGTTCGTGACCTTGAATAAGGAATCATCTCGATATTTATCTGAAATTAATTGAAGGAAACCATGGAAAATCTTAACAAGATTGCCGGTTTCTTGGCGAGAGCCAGTAGGAAAAAGTCCCAGCCACATCTACTCCCGCCGGGATTCAAACCCGGTACCTCCCGAAAGCGAGTTTAGTACTCTCACCACTAAACCATTTGATAAATTTCGAATATGGTCAAAACTGTCCCTAATAATGATAGAAATATTTTTGAAGTAAAACTACTTTTAGCACGGTACAGTAGAGTGAAATTGATTCTTGAGATAGAAAATGTTACAGAAATGGTGGCAATCAACATATAGCATAATACTAAGTATAAAAAGTGGATTAAGAACATTAAGCTAAACTGGCGATGTGGTACAGCATTTGTCACGTAACCCGAAGGACGTACGTTTGATTCGGGCGGTCGGTGAATTAATTGTTTTTTTTCCACCTATATTTATTTATATATTTTTTCAATTTTACAATTTTACCACTTTTAAAAAAATTCCAAGGCTTACTATTAATTTTACAAGCAAAAATTAAATAAATTTATTGAACGTCAGAAATACTGAAAAATCCGTGCCTTAAGTTCTAAACGGAAAACTCCTCAAAAACAACTGAAAATGTGTATTATGGACATTACATTGTTTACCAAATCTTATACATCTACAAGCTATATTGAATCGTACACCCAATATATACAAGAGTTGCATTTTAAACCAAAAAATAAAACGCAAAATGAAATTATTAAAGTTTTTTCGCTTGTCCCAACATTTTTACTAATTAAGTAAATATTTTTTTTCAAAATAAACTAATTATATTTTATCATAATTTTAGTTGAGAATTGTTAAAATGTTTATAAATTGTAGGCATTAGTTTCCACAGCACGGATTGCAGACATATAATGTACTTCAGTTTATCAGAATGTGCACTGGCTGGAGGATGCATGATGGTGGCGGGTGGTGATTCTGGGATGGGGAAAACAGGGCGGTGTATTATCCGACCAACTAAAGAGAGTCTAACAAAAGAATGTGCATAGTGTCCTTTTTTAGGATAATCGGCATGAAAACAAATGAACGATTTGTAGCTCTTGTGTGTTGAGTCATATAAATATATGTTAAGTTATATAAAACGCTCCTGTTACATTTTGGCATTCCCGAGGAAAAACGTTTTCCAAAAGATTGTGGACAAGGTCCCTTATTTAGGGAAAGTATCATGAACACAAATGAACGATTTGTAGCTATTATGTGGTATGTTATACAAATATATGTTAAGTTATATAAAACGCTCCTGTCACATTTTGACCTTCCAAAGGAAAAAAGTTTGCCGAAAGAATGTGTACAGGGTCCCTTATTTAGGGAAAGTGGCACGAAAACAAATGAACCATTTGTAGTTATTATACGTTAGTCATACAAAACGCTCCTGTTACATTGTAACATCCCAGTAACCCAGGCATATTTGGATGGTAATTGGGACGTTTTTTATGCAATATCCAGCTGTGTCACAATGTAAGGTGTTGAAATGATGCACCTTTGAACGAAGTATCAGTCGTGTTACGATGTATTAATAATTTACCGAACTTGTAGTTCACGAAATAGGTGTGAATTTATGGAAAA